>OY829914.1:146481748-147225081 GCA_963691935.1 Nephrotoma guestfalica | reverse complement strand
AGTATTATTATTATTATTATTATTATTATTATTATTATTATTATTATTATTATTATTATTATTATTATTATTAGTATTATTATTATTATTAGTATTATTATTATTAGTATTATTATTATTATTATTATTATTATTATTATTAGTATTATTATTATTATTATTATTATTATTATTATTATTATTATTATTATTATTATTATTATTATTATTATTATTATTATTATTATTATTATTATTATTATTATTATTATTATTATTATTATTATTATTATTATTATTATTATTATTATTATTATTATTATTATTATTATTATTATTATTATTATTATTATTATTATTATTATTATTATTATTATTATTATTATTATTATTATTATTATTATTATTATTATTATTATTATTATTATTATTATTATTATTATTATTATTATTATTATTATTATTATTATTATTATTATTATTATTATTATTATTAGTATTATTATTATTATTATTATTATTATTATTATTATTATTATTATTATTATTATTATTATTATTATTATTATTATTATTATTATTATTATTATTATTATTATTATTATTATTATTATTATTATTATTATTATTATTATTATTATTATTATTATTATTATTATTATTATTATTATTATTATTATTATTATTATTATTATTATTATTATTATTATTATTATTATTATTATTATTATTATTATTATTATTATTATTATTATTATTATTATTATTATTATTATTATTATTATTATTATTATTATTATTATTATTATTATTATTATTATTATTATTATTATTATTATTATTATTATTATTATTATTATTATTATTATTATTATTATTATTATTATTATTATTATTATTATTATTATTATTATTATTATTATTATTATTATTATTATTATTATTATTATTATTATTATTATTATTATTATTATTATTATTATTATTATTATTATTATTATTATTATTATTATTATTATTATTATTATTATTATTATTATTATTATTATTATTATTATTATTATTATTATTATTATTAGTATTATTATTATTATTATTATTATTATTATTATTATTATTATTATTATTATTATTATTATTATTATTATTATTATTATTATTATTATTATTATTATTATTATTATTATTATTATTATTATTATTATTATTATTATTATTATTATTATTATTATTATTATTATTATTATTATTATTATTATTATTATTATTATTATTATTATTATTATTATTATTATTATTATTATTATTATTATTATTATTATTATTATTATTATTATTATTATTATTATTATTATTATTATTATTATTATTATTATTATTATTATTATTATTATTATTATTATTATTATTATTATTATTATTATTATTATTATTATTATTATTATTATTATTATTATTATTATTATTATTATTATTATTATTATTATTATATTATTATTATTATTATTATTATTATTATTATTATTATTATTATTATTATTATTATTATTATTATTATTATTATTATTATTATTATTATTATTATTATTATTATTATTATTATTATTATTATTATTATTATTATTATTATTATTATTATTATTATTATTATTATTATTATTATTATTATTATTATTATTATTATTATTATTATTATTATTATTATTATTATTATTATTATTATTATTATTATTATTATTATTATTATTATTATTATTATTATTATTATTATTATTATTATTATTATTATTATTATTATTATTATTATTATTATTATTATTATTATTATTATTATTATTATTATTATTATTATTATTATTATTATTATTATTATTATTATTATTATTATTATTATTATTATTATTATTATTATTATTATTATTATTATTATTATTATTATTATTATTATTATTATTATTATTATTATTATTATTATTATTATTATTATTATTATTATTATTATTATTATTATTATTATTATTATTATTATTATTATTATTATTATTATTATTATTATTATTATTATTATTATTATTATTATTATTATTATTATTATTATTATTATTATTATTATTATTATTATTATTATTATTATTATTATTATTATTATTATTATTATTATTATTATTATTATTATTATTATTATTATTATTATTATTATTATTATTATTATTATTATTATTATTATTATTATTATTATTATTATTATTATTATTATTATTATTATTATTATTATTATTATTATTATTATTATTATTATTATTATTATTATTATTATTATTATTATTATTATTATTATTATTATTATTATTATTATTATTATTATTATTATTATTATTATTATTATTATTATTATTATTATTATTATTATTATTATTATTATTATTATTATTATTATTATTATTATTATTATTATTATTATTATTATATTATTATTATTATTATTATTATATTATTATTATTATTATTATTATTATTATTATTATTATTATTATTATTATTATTATTATATTATTATTATTATTATTATTATTATTATTATTATTATTATTATTATTATTATTATTATTATTATTATTATTATTATTATTATTATTATTATTATTATTATTATTATTATTATTATTATTATATTATTATTATTATTATTATTATTATTATTATTATTATTATTATTATTATTATTATTATTATTATTATTATTATTATTATTATTATTATTATTATTATTATTATTATTATTATTATTATTATTATTATTATTATTATTATTATTATTATTATTATTATTATTATTATTATTATTATTATTATTATTATTATTATTATTATTATTATTATTATTATTATTATTATTATTATTATTATTATTATTATTATTATTATTATTATTATTATTATTATTATTATTATTATTATTATTATTATTATTATTATTATTATTATTATTATTATTATTATTATTATTATTATTATTATTATTATTATTATTATTATTATTATTATTATTATTATTATTATTATTATTATTATTATTATTATTATTATTATTATTATTATTATTATTATTATTATTATTATTATTATTATTATTATTATTATTATTATTATTATTATTATTATTATTATTATTATTATTATTATTATTATTATTATTATTATTATTATTATTATTATTATTATTATTATTATTATTATTATTATTATTATTATTATTATTATTATTATTATTATTATTATTATTATTATTATTATTATTATTATTATTATTATTATTATTATTATTATTATTATTATTATTATTATTATTATTATTATTATTATTATTATTATTATTATTATTATTATTATTATTATTATTATTATTATTATTATTATTATTATTATTATTATTATTATTATTATTATTATTATTATTATTATTATTATTATTATTATTATTATTATTATTATTATTATTATTATTATTATTATTATTATTATTATTATTATTATTATTATTATTATTATTATTATTATTATTATTATTATTATTATTATTATTATTATTATTATTATTATTATTATTATTATTATTATTATTATTATTATTATTATTATTATTATTATTATTATTATTATTATTATTATTATTATTATATTATTATTATTATTATTATTATTATTATTATTATTATTATTATTATTATTATTATTATTATTATTATTATTATTATTATTATTATTATTATTATTATTATTATTATTATTATTATTATTATTATTATTATTATTATTATTATTATTATTATTATTATTATTATTATTATTATTATTATTATTATTATTATTATTATTATTATTATTATTATTATATTATTATTATTATTATTATTATTATTATTATTATTATTATTATTATTATTATTATTATTATTATTATTATTATTATTATTATTATTATTATTATTATTATTATTATTATTATTATTATTATTATTATTATTATTATTATTATTATTATTATTATTATTATTATTATTATTATTATTATTATTATTATTATTATTATTATTATTATTATTATATTATTATTATTATTATTATTATTATTATTATTATTATTATTATTATTATTATTATTATTATTATTATTATTATTATTATTATTATTATTATTATTATTATTATTATTATTATTATTATTATTATTATTATTATTATTATTATTATTATTATTATTATTATTATTATGATTATTATTATTATTATTATTATTATTATTATTATTATTATTATTATTATTATTATTATTATTATTATTATTATTATTATTATTATTATTATTATTATTATTATTATTATTATTATTATTATTATTATTATTATTATTATTATTATTATTATTATTATTATTATTATTATTATTATTATTATTATTATTATTATTATTATTATTATTATTATTATTATTATTATTATTATTATTATTATTATTATTATTATTATTATTATTATTATTATTATTATTATTATTATTATTATTATTATTATTATTATTATTATTATTATTATTATTATTATTATTATTATTATTATTATTATTATTATTATTATTATTATTATTATTATTATTATTATTATTATTATTATTATTATTATTATTATTATTATTATTATTATTATTATTATTATTATTATTATTATTATTATTATTATTATTATTATTATTATTATTATTATTATTATTATTATTATTATTATTATTATTATTATTATTATTATTATTATTATTATTATTATTATTATTATTATTATTATTATTATTATTATTATTATTATTATTATTATTATTATTATTATTATTATTATTATTATTATTATTATTATTATTATTATATTATTATTATTATTATTATTATTATTATTATTATTATTATTATTATTATTATTAATTATTATTATTATTATTATTATTATTATTATTATTATTATTATTATTATTATTATTATTATTATTATTATTATTATTATTATTATTATTATTATTATTATTATTATTATTATTATTATTATTATTATTATTATTATTATTATTATTATTATTATTATTATTATTATTATTATTATTATTATTATTATTATTATTATTATTATTATTATTATTATTATTATTATTATTATTATTATTATTATTATTATTATTATTATTATTATTATTATATTATTATTATTATTATTATTATTATTATTATTATTATTATTATTATTATTATTATTATTATTATTATTATTATTATTATTATATTATTATTATTATTATTATTATTATTATTATTATTATTATTATTATTATTATTATTATTATTATTATTATTATTATTATTATTATTATTATTATTATTATTATTATTATTATTATTATTATTATTATTATTATTATTATTATTATTATTATTATTATTATTATTATTATTATTATTATTATTATTATTATTATTATTATTATTATTATTATTATTATTATTATTATTATTATTATTATTATTATTATTATTATTATTATTATTATTATTATTATTATTATTATATTATTATTATTATTATTATTATTATTATTATTATTATTATTATTATTATTATTATTATTATTATTATTATTATTATTATTATTATTATTATTATTATTATTATTATTATTATTATTATTATTATTATTATTATTATTATTATTATTATTATTATTATTATTATTATTATTATTATTATTATTATTATTATTATTATTATTATTATTATTATTATTATTATTATTATTATTATTATTATTATTATTATTATTATTATTATTATTATTATTATTATTATTATTATTATTATTATTATTATTATTATTATTATTATTATTATTATTATTATTATTATTATTATTATTATTATTATTATTATTATTATTATTATTATTATTATTATTATTATTATTATTATTATTATTATTATTATTATTATTATTATTATTATTATTATTATTATTATTATTATTATTATTATTATTATTATTATTATTATTATTATTATTATTATTATTATTATTATTATTATTATTATTATTATTATTATTATTATTATTATTATTATTATTATTATTATTATTATTACAACAACAACCGATTGAAACCTTTTAATGAATTCACGTAATTCGTATATAACCTTCTAATTGATAAAAACTTTGCACCTTTAGTAGCTTCCAGATCTGCTGGATGCGGAATGTCGTGTGGCCGTGGTTATTTGTTTCCATTTCATTCGAACAATTCGGGTTTCGTTCCGGATATTGCACAAACTATCAACTATTACGTTTATGTAATTATACAAAATTGAACCTTAGAATCCACAGTACACAAGTCCACAGCTCTTGTACTATACTAGATATACAAAGGGTCATGATTCAGTATGGCACGTTGGTTTAATATTTAAAATGATTAAATATGATTGTCCTCTATGTTGATAAATAAATAAAATAAACTAAATTATCAATAAATATAAATCCAGACAAAACTCAACCAAATTTGGTCAGTAGAACAACCGCTAACCGAAACGTTCATACGAACATTCCATAAAAATCAATGAAATACCTGTAAGTTAGCTAGATAATATAAAATATTTGAGCATGATCATTGATAAGCGAGTCACTTATAAAAGTCAGATTAACTATTCTATTAGTAAGTGAAATAATTGTTTTAAACTTTTATACGGTTTAATTCACATAGTTATTCAACTTCATCCATTAGTTAGACAAATCTGCGAGTATTTAGTGTAGGTATACGGAGATATTTATATATGTATAAACAGGAAAATACACCTTCATTGAACTATAAATACTAAGGGATTCTTAACCAATAATAATTAAGAACAAGAGCTCAGAGCTGTACTACTGATGTAATTGTATTAATATGTAAACAAAGTTTGTTATATAATATGGTTTGATGAATTGAATTGAATTTTATTTCCCAAAGAAGATGAAAACCGGAGGACTTGAGATTACGATCTCGATCTGTGATGAAAATGAACACAATTATGACCTCCCTGTCGAAGGGCAGATTTCATGGGCCAACCCATCTTCTATGCCAGTGCTATAGGCTGGCCTGGCACTATACAACGTGCCGATGGTTCTACGAAAATCAGACCTATAGCCTTACGCCCTCGAAGGACATGAAAAGCGAACCATGAAGGGGTTGGGAGTGCTTCGGCCCCAAAACAGAATACAAAGATAATAAAATAAAACAAATAAAGAATAAAAATAGAAAAAATTGTACATAAGTTCTACCAAATTTTTTTGATTTTACACAAATTTTTGTTCGATGCTATAACTCTTAAATACTACAGCAAAATATAAATAATAAAGATTCGATTTATTCAAGACAACACCATTTATATGCATATTCACAAAAAATTACATATTGACGTTTACTATTTCGATTTGTATAGGTAAAGATCTGCCGAAAACCACAGATTTTTCCCTTTACCCGCAAGTTAAAAATTAATTGAAGGGATGTATATGTTGTGGCCAACATATCGAGGCACGATCTTAAGAAATAATCCAAATAAGTGTTTTATCTCCAATACCATCAAGTATTTAAACCTCCTAGTAGCACTAGCAAGGTCCGGATAGTTTTCATTACGTCCCGCACGTGTACGTCCACAGAATGCTGAATAGGCTTATAGTAGGCCCGACTATCCAAGAAATTTTAATTGATATCCTGATCCGATTCCGCAAACACGGATTTGTGATATCAGTTGACAGAGAAAAGATGTTCAGGCTAATCCTGGTCAAACCTGGTCACTCATACGCTCCTGGTCAGTCATACGCTCCATTTTCTCATACGAGAAAGATTGTAGGTGAAACTTTACAAATCCAAAATTGCGCAAGTGAGCAGCAAACCACCCGGCATTATTGGATAGCATTTCAACTACCAACCGAGAACTTTCCCCTTTGGAAATAATAAATGAGTCCAATTCAATATCTGTTGTCGGTATAAAATATGATCCCATCCAATTTCTTCTTTCGATTGTCATTTCCAACAACGACGAAATTTACAAAGAGATTATTTTTATCGAGGTCCTCTCGAATTTTCAACTAACTAGGTTTATTATCACCGGGAACAAATAGTTTAAAAATTTTGCTCCAGTCGGTTTTTAACCAAAAGCGGTAAAGGTTGGGACAATGAACTCCTTGGAGATTTCGCGGAAGAATAGTGTCTTATTCGAGATTAACTTAATTTAGAACTACATGATTTCGCTGATGCATCCAAACAAGCATATGCAGCCTCAATCTATGCACGTGCCGTAGAAGGCACAACAGTGTTTACTAATCTAATTGCAGCCAAAACTAATTTCTAGTTTCTCTTTCACGTTTGAAATTAAACGCTTCTACACTATTTTTGCATCTCTTAAATTTAGTACAAAAATCGTTATGCTTATCGAGTGAACCAAAAATTTATATACAGACTCAACTATTACGTAAGATTGGTTATCCAAGTCACCTAACACCTGGAAAACATACTTAGCCAACTACACATTCAAAATCCTTACCTGTACAAACGTTAACTTGACATTAACATGATTCCATATGTATTGTTAAAAGAAAATTTCGAGGACTGTGCAACAAGAGCGAAAGATTGCAAAAGACTGCAAAAGATTTGGTTTAAGGGTCCCTAATTTCTGCTTAACTCTTCCTTTAACTAATATAATTTCTCTTTTTCAATTTTTTGACAGTCATGGGCTACCTCGAGTTGGAGGGAGGCCGGAGCATTCAACTTTATCATACGATATGAAGGATTCGGTAATATTATCGGCAAGCCACACAGCTGTAGAGCAAATTATCCAGGAAATACACGTAAAGCACCTGCATAATGGGTTGAAATTACTCATTAGCACTATTGGTCAAAGATTCATAATTGTGAGTACCAGAAACTTTGTACGACGAATAATTCATCAATACATCACATACCAGCGACATGGGGCTAAGGTGCAGCAGCAAGTCATGGGTCAATCACCAGCTTCTCGCGTAAATCCTCCTGCGAGCACATTCCAACTAGCAAACTGGCATCAATTTGACTGGACCATTTAACTAGAAAACACATCGCTCCAGAGGTCGTAAGACCTGCAAGTCTTTTTTATAGTTATCGTCGTATATATGGCAACAAAGGCCATAATATTAGATCTAGTCACCGACTTGAGCACCGACACGGTCCATGCAGCATTAAAACGAATCTGCTCAGTTCATGGGTTTCCCATCGACTTGTGCTGTGACAACAGCACAAACTTAGTTGGCGTAAGAAAGGAGCTTGCAGAATTTTATTCAGCTTGCTTCAAGGAAGCAACAATAACATAAATAGATTGGAGCATGGATCATCCCTACTGCAGCCCCTACAGAGGCTACCAAATTCCATCTACGTCGTGTTATTGGAGAATCCTTATACGAAGGGAAAACGCTAGTGTTAATTTTTTTGAAAACAAAATTAAATTGGGAATTATTTTCCCTGCCAATTTAGATAAGGAAAAGTTAGTCCCAATTTATAAATATTTACATCAATCTTTTCTCCTCAGTAGGTCGGAAAAAGTTGTTTGAACAGAAATCACATATAAATTCTTTCTCCAATTCCCTATTCTCGGGAATTACCAGAATAGCCACTGATGGAATTAGTGTAAATATTTTCGAAACAAGATTTACCCGACAAGTCGTGCAGTGGTTGAAGCTTTGGCACTTGGGCCGGGAGATACTGGGTTATGCAAAGCGAATTATCCTCCTCGATTACGATCGGTGATGTTAATAAACACAACTACGACCTTCTGTTGGAGTGCGGAATTCTGCGCCGACTCACCGTTCATGTCGATGTACAGGTTGACATGGAACTTGCAATGCGCAGGTGGTATACTATAATAGTGTGAATGGGTGGTGTGTGCGTGAAATCCACTGAACAATTAATACTTTCTATCTTAAAAAAAAAAAAATAATAAATTGGGGAATTATTTTTCCCTATACAAATTTTGTGGAACAAAAGTTTCTTTATCAACTGTACTTGTACCTACGAAACAGCGCTAATTTACAACTGTTTTTATTTAATATTCGCGGAAGATACATATAGATCTTTTGAATTGTAATGCAGAACTAAAATAAATAGTATTATTTAAATTATTCTTATGTTGATTCACTAATTATTCAGATTTTGTTGTTTATTAAATTAACTGTAGCAATAAATAGCGCGGAAAATCTAAAATAAATCATAGATGAAAAGATTAATTAAAGTAATTTAATTTTAACACTGGTGTTAAAAGTGAATGTTTTTTTTCGAAAATGTATTAATTGCTGCTAATTTCGATTTTTTTGTTATTTAACACCTTTAATCTACCTTATAATAGAAAATTGTTTATAGATTACGATTTTGTATGATCTCGTGTTAATCGTGTTACGTAGTGTCGACTTAGTTATAATCAAACATACAATGATATAAATCGGCAACCGATTCCTTAAGTCAACTTTGTAAACTAACATTTTTGTTGGCACAACTGTCCTCTATCTTGACGTGTAGTTTGAGCGCGATCTGTCATTTAGTTTGTTTACAGTAATCTATCTATTTTGTCAGTTCAGCTCATGTGTGTTTTGCGATTTTTATAATGAATAAGAACAAAGATTTGTCTCAAATTTTATTTTGCAAATGGAATTTATTGTACAGAACCGCTGAAAATGTTTGACTTGTTATGATAAGTACGACTAATACATAACAACGCTTAATGGTTGGGTTTATCTGAAAAACGTATATTATATTCATATATTCAGACAAAGAAAGCTATTAAGGATTTTTTTTAAATTCACCATAATTGGATATAGGATTTAAGATAATTAAAACGTTCAAAGGCATTTAAATAATCCTATTTCCATTTTTAGAACAGGTTTAGTAGGAATAGTTTAGGGTTCTGAAAGATTCTGAAGAAATTATAAGTATGAATATACTTGGAGCGGCGTTAGGCAAACGTTGTTTCGCACAATGATTTCAAATTAAATCCCACTATTTAATGAATCTAATACTGCCCGCAATGAATCATAATTTTCTCGATCCAGCTTCTTCACCATATACATTTTCCCTAATCAGTCACAGCAGCTTTTCCCGCACAGGCCTGCTATAAACAAATCCTGAAATGCCGGCCAGTCGACCGGGTTTCCTGCCAGTTTCTACCTTGATCACAGTCGGCAATCGACCCTCGGGCTCAGCCAAGACCGATGCACTACAACTCGGCTCATTACTACCCAGTGCATCTCATTTATCCTGAATCCTACGGAAGGCTGACATAAATCTATTCTCAATTTGAACGTATACGCCACTCGTGATCAAAATGCTACATTGACGATACAGCATATCAATTAATTTTCTCGAACAACTCGAAATGCCGGCTTAACCTTTCCTTTCGTACCCGTAAATCAGAACCTGACAATAGCTCAAAGGTTCTACTATCTGATATTTCTGATATACTATCTGATAAAACGTTCCAATGACTCAATATGTTGTTCCCGAACGATATATAATCGTTCTTGACTCAATTTCCATCACCTAAGCCTATATCTTCTGCAATCATTTCATAATCCTCCGATTGGATTTTTGGCTCGGCCTCGAAGTTCATACTGTTTCTCTGAAAAATTACAACTCAGACAAAAAAGTAGTGCAATTAATTCGTTAACGTGACAACCGCAACTCTTGCTGTGGCCTGTCTCAAATAAATTTTAACTTCATATATAATCTATCCATTATCTCATAGTTAAAGGAACACAAATTCAATTCTCAAATTCCTTAAGCACAAACAATTTTATTTATTTCATACAAAATTCAACTTTATTCAAAATTCATTTTATTTATTTATGATTCATCTCATGTTAATATTTTAATATACCGACCAATAGGCCAACCATCAACTCTACTAATCCCCTAAACCTATGTAACGATTATGCAGGATCACCCTTTGCGTATCGATTATCGATAAGCCTAAACGAAAAAAAACAAAAAAAAAATTAGAAAATAGAAATAGAATTTTGAAAGAATGTAATAAACGCGGTCGAAAAAAATTGGGTACTAGATTTGGGACCCACCCAAATTTGTTTGCTATATAGGGGAAAAGAAAAACGAAAACGAGAGGAGAGTGAAGGTTGACATTTCAAAAATTAACAAGTCAGCAAAAAAAAAAAGATTACATGAAAATAAATTTTTTTTTGTTTGTGCAAATAATATTTTAATGGTAAAATAAAAAAATTGGTAGATACAAACAAGAAAAAAAAAATTATTTTCTCTTGAAATAATTTTATAAGAACTATTTTAGATATCGGTAGGGCTCGCTTTTTCGCTTTCTTTGTGTTCCGTTTATATAGCAAAGTGATTGTGTTATGAATATGGCTAAATAAATTATATAATAGTGGTGATGTGAGTGAGTGGCAATTAATAGTGTCTGACGATCAGGAAAACCTGTAATTAATTAATATGCAACAATACATCTGCGTACTTTTGGCCAACGAACCCCCCAGTCGACGAGCATTCCCATAACTTCCTGATCGGCCAAAAGGAAGAATTATTACACCTATCACGTCGCTTGAGTCGGGTACAACGTGGCATTTATTTATCTGCTCAGTAGATACTAAGTTCACAGTAGTTTCGCATTTAATTCATGTTGGCTGGATTTCTTGGACACAATAAACTATTATGTCTGGTTCCACATCTGTGGCACGCACCCAACTACTTGCACGTAAACGACGAATGACGCGGGTATGGACAGTGGAAACACACTTCTTTACTTAATACCCCGCCCTAGCATATAGTTACACCGGGGTGCAAATGGTCGACGTCCTCCACGAAGTATTGTCGGATACAGGCACACCCTGGGCAATGTATTGTAACACGAACGGTTGTGGTAACCAATCCCTTCGAATTAGTGGATTGCGAATAGTCAACAAAAGGATTTACCCCAGGTGGTACACCATTTTTTAAATTGGCTAGTTCACACTGGAGGGAACCACTTACTGCATGTTAGTGAAATCATTTAATACGATGAGA
This sequence comes from Nephrotoma guestfalica, assembly GCA_963691935.1. Taxonomy (NCBI): domain Eukaryota; kingdom Metazoa; phylum Arthropoda; class Insecta; order Diptera; family Tipulidae; genus Nephrotoma; species Nephrotoma guestfalica. The sequence goes on along the minus strand of OY829914.1, from coordinate 147,211,990 downwards.
ATTAGGAATATTTCTGGGCCCAGATTTAACCAATGTTGTTGTATATGAAGCTAGGCAAGGATTGCGCTCACAAGGATTGCCGAGTGTATTGGTTGATGGGATTGAATCTAATAGACCATTTCTGACTTATATTCGATAACTTGTCACCATATGATGAGGATTAGGAGAATTTCTGGGCTCAGATTTAACGAATGTTGTTGTACATGAAACTGCTCCCATTAATACTCATATATCGCCGCTCACAAGGATTACCGAGTACATTGGTTGATGGAATTGAATCGATTAGAACATTAATGACTTATATTCGGTAACCTGTTAATATAACGGCGATATATGAGTTTGAGTGTATTTAGTTTTCTAATTTTCAACATGGGTCTCGCTTTTTATACTCTAATATCTACAAATTTAGATATTTAATTATACAGATCATATGCATGTTATTTGGTCAGTAAATTAAATATGATGTATAAATATAACAACATGTCCTTATTAGATTTATAGTATTTTATAATACAGAAATATGTAGTAAGATTTTCAAAATAATTGTTATTTTATTATTGTACAAGGTACAACACCTTAAACTCATAAACAAAAAATTGATGTGTTTGTACATTTTAATGACAGACAAAACTTAGTTAAGATAAAATCGGCCATTATAATTATAGACATTCTCATTTAAAATCTAAGTTTCCTATGAAAAAATGATGGCAGAAATATTTCTTGAAGACTTCCGGTTATATTAATTCTATTCTTTAGTGTAAAAAATTCTATTGTTCATAGAAATAAGAAATTGTTGAAAATTTTAGATGTATAATCAAAAATAATTAGGTTTAACTTGCTATATCTTATCATAGGTACTTATGCAACAGAAATCCCTGCTCTCCACAGTGCTTTGAACTTCTAGGTGTGAATGTGTTTAATACTTGGGCCTAATTTTTACTCGCAGTTAAATTGAGATTCTCACCTTTCTAAAGTCAGGAAAAGCGTTATTGCTGCTGTTTATAAATTTTACAATCTGAAACCAATCTGCTCTCAAGCCACATTAAGAAAAGTCTATCATGCCCTGGTGGAATTGATAATTATGTATGATATCTCTATCCAGGCGGCATTTAATGGGTTCAAACAAGTTATAAAACCATTTTAAAACCTTGGTTTCAAAATCGTATGGTTCCGAAGTTAAGTACAGTCTCTTCACAGAAACATTTTACTAACTAATCTGCTTTGTTCAAGTTTTTAAAAACCTCCCAGTTTTCCACAGCAGTTTTTAAAACGTTTCTACCACATTTAACATTTGATAAGGATATGGCGTTTAAACGCTTTAAACTAGGTTATGGATGAAATCATAGAAACCTTTAAATTTATTTGAAACGTGTCAGAAATCTCGCCAATTGGTTGTTGTTTCGCATTTTAGAAACAAAAGAGTATCTCCGGAACGTTTTAGAAACTTAGTTGAAATCTCATATTTCTGTCTCAACTTAACTAAAACTAGTAAAATTTTCTTTTATCGCAGCATACAATTTTTAATTTAGACAATTGGATACGCAGAAATTTATTGTTAGGGATTTGGTCAAATTTCTAAGATTCAATTTTATATCATCCTCGTAGGCGACTCACAAATAAAAATATATTTCAAAAATAATAAAATACATACGAGTATATTTATACATAATATTTCATAGTGATAGATAATACATTATTTTAATATTTAATGTAGTTATTATAATACTTAATAGTTAAAATTAAATTATATTATTAATTTTCATAATTTTTGTTGTTTAGAAAAAAATTTAATAAAATGTAATCAAAATAATTAAACAAATTTAAATATTTCACAAATAGCTAATATTTTTATAAACAAAGTATTTAATCACAAATCGAATTTAATTCTTTATTCAGAATTATATGATACACATAACAATTTTCTGAGAGTAAGGTAGTCACCAATCGGTTGATGTTGTGTTTCTAAGATCGAGCTTTAAGAATTCATGTGAATATAAATTAAATAAAATAAATTGACTTATTTCTTTTCCAAAAATCATTAAAAAAAGTAAACCTGTATTATTATTATTAATGGAATTTGAAAGTAATTTAGATACAAATTTAAAATTGTAAATTATAATTATGAACTTTTAGTTCTTTCCGCAGCGTATCAATCGCGTATTTGCTGATTTTAAATAGTCTTTAATGAATCTGTTGTTGTCATGGTCGGTATATTCGCTAAACTTCCTCCGCACAGCCTGCAGCAATACTTTTTGAACTTCCTTGTAGGAAAGGAACGGCTTCTTATTACTGGGCCCAGATCCAGCCCAAGAAAACTCACTTAAAGTTTTATCGACAGTAAATATTTTCATAATATTTTTCACTAATCCCCAAGCGCGCGATTCTCCGAAAGTACTCATGTAGGTAATCTGTAAAAATAATTTAAAATTATTTAGTTAGTTATAACAGATCGCTTGATATCAGCATCGCCCATTATAAATATTTTCATCTGTGAACTTTTGGTTTCACGCCTTGTTAAGCAAATCAAATCGTCCGTATAAACAAGAAATGTCAAAACAAAGCTAAACATATTTTATAATTCAACAAATTTTTTAAATTTTATTTGAATAATATACTGCAAATAATAAACAGAAATGAATACAAACGCAGATCTTGATAGCATTGCAATTGACCTCACCAAGATAAAAATGGCAGCCTATACTAAATAGTTTAGTGACCAAAAACAAAGCTAACTAAAACTTGCAAAATACTAAATCAAATGCAGAAGTTAATCGAATAGAAAATATTTTAAAAAGTGTATTTCTACAATCATTAAAATATAAAACTGGTACAAAATAATAGGTTACCTTACATTTCTTTAAAAATTGTGACCACTGAAAAAGGTTACATGACTCAAACAATCCAAAGGAAACGTTGATCTGGTTGTTTTAACTCATATGAAAATTTTATTATTTTATGCTAACTAAGTGACTGGTCGGTAAGTGCGTAAAAAAATTAACGGTTTCTATTAGTTCATTACTGGCCAAAAAATTATCTGAAATAAGAATTTCTTTAATAACTTGTAACGACTTATTGTTCACATTGCTCTAAAAAGTAATAAGCAATCCACATTTCAAGAAATTAAAACTATCTATACAAATTCATAAGTTCTTGGAAAATATGGCTTTCTCTCGCAAACAAGGTATTTAAGAAGTTGGACAACAAATGTACCTAAATTTGTTTGCACGTTTCGAGAAATGTAAATTATTTTACTAAGTTCATATTATTTTTGATTTACAATATGAAGCTCCTCATGAAATATTAGTCCTCCTAACAACCAGATCTCAATCGAGTAAAAAGTGTACCCTAATTGTCTAAGAAAATTTTATTTCTTTACACAGGCACGGTTTACTACAATTTCCGGGCAATAACTGATCAGTGAAAATACCATCTGGTAAAATTTAATTATTTGGGTTATTTAGACTGCACAGGAGGAAAGCCAATATGTATTTTGTCTTAAACACTAAAAAATGTTTAAAGAGGGCTCTCAATAACAATAAAGTGGTTTATTTATTAGTCTATGCAGCTACCGTTATCAGCAGAAAAATTGTAAGTCCAATTTAGACCCAAATGTCGAGTTATAAAAAATATTATTTTTCATAATTTTTTTCACAAAAGTCTTAAATCAAAAAAGTTTTCAACTATTTACGTTGTTATAGTTTTTAATGTTTTATGATCTTTATCTTCCATATCTTCCATAAGTAAAGTTTCAAACCGGTTTAGATCAAGTTACGCCGTGTCGTTTACATCAAGTTTGAACGATCTAAACTAAGACCGAGCTAGTTTAGCTCACACAAAACAATACGATCCGACCTATGCGAATAACCTGGTTAATTGTAGTTAACATCATCCAACCTAAGCAGTTTAAGTGTGATGTAGTAAATGTATTGTGTTGGGTAACAAAATATTAGAGGTAATTTTGTGGTGAAACTTTGATTTTTTGTGAATTTACCGTAGGATAAAGAAATTGTTTATCGTTCAAAGTTATCATAATTAGCAGTAGTAATTGTACCCTGCACTGGTTTTATTTAATTTTAAATGTTTTTAACTCGATTTTTAGTTAAGTTACTCCCGACTATGATGAACAATTACTTTTGCTACGGGTAATATGAAAAAAACAATGCTGAACTCAAAACATACTTCTAATATACATTTGAATTATCAAAACAATACAGCAATAGCTTACAATCCATGGACTAGTCATACTGGTGTAAACTATATTTAAATGAAATGACCTAGTGAAAAATTTAAAAGTTTTTACGGCTGTTCAATAAATCGTTAATGATCTAAAAATTTAATTTCATTCGATAAAAAATAAATATGTATTAGTAGCAAGTTTCGACCCAATTTCATTTTTTTTATCCGCCGTACATTTTCTATTCTACTTACCATTTGTCTTGAATACAGGATCTGTTTTTATTGTATTTTCGCAACAATCCAATGACTCTACGGTTGTAATTGGTATCTCATAATCTGGTTTCTCCAAAAAATTTTGGTTTAGCTTGGGTCCTGGAATTTTTTCCAATAATAAGTCCAGCGACACCTGTGCAGTGATACTGCTTGATTCTTAAATATTTTGTCTGTTTGCGTTTGGAAAATGTTTATTGCGCTATTCAATCGCTGAACTAACGAGCCCACGTAATGCTGCGGCGCATAATAAGGGCTAGACACATTGCCTTATCTAATTATCTAAAATTTCAAAAGCAATAATTAGGAAATGTTTCATGTGCATGAACTTCATGGTTTAGACTAAGTTAATGGTTAAACTAAATGTATGGCCAATTCGTAGTACTTATGCGAACAAAACTGTGCTGGCTTGATATGTCCTTCCAATTGCTAATTAAATTGAATTTTATTTGTTACTTATCAGTAGAATCTTAGTTAAATGTTTCAGTGAAATTTGACTTTTAATTTGTATAAGAATTATTAGACACATAAATCATTTAGTCATTAATTTAGTGGACAAAACCAGTATTATCCGTGCATTAAACATAGAGAAAATACTTACAATTGGAACTGATTTGTTGTTGACAAGATGATATTGCACTGATGCATCAGGAATGTTTGAAGCATAACTAAATGTTGACGGTGGTGAGTTAACTGGAGTAGAAAGATCCGATGCGTTATTATTATTGGAATTATTGTCCAAATTTTATTCTTGTCCGTAAGATTATTATTTTCACATTGTAATTGTTTCCGGGTTGAACTAGCCTTGTTTTCGCTACAAGAAATTGTGGTTGTTTCTCTTTCCTTTTCCAGTGCCTCTTTAAAAGTCTCTATAATTATAAAAAGTTAAATGAAAACTGTTTAAATTTATGATATGCAGAGATTTATATTTATGTTCGAATTTATCAAATTAAAAAACTGTGCAAGACATTTCGATCCAGTCCGCTTTTGGAGTGATGCAGTTTTTTCGTTATTCGCTTCCTTACTTTGAGAAGGATAAGCAGAGTAAACTTGTGAAGCCAGATACAGTGAACTGTAGTACTATTGCGCTCACCGTCCTCAATCGTCCCATCCACGCAGTCATAGTAAATATAGTTAGTTTAATTTTGGGTTTTATCGTTTTCAGTGTTATATGTGATGTTTGATTTGAGTGATGTGCTGTGTTTTTAATTTACAAACTAATAATTATTAGTTAATAATATCTAAATATTGGAATGAATAAGGGGATAAAATACAGAAGTGCTATGGTTGATTTCCATTCTAAAATGTCTGCATTTAACATTATCGGTTGACCAATACGTAGGGAGATCAAAGTTTAGATCCTCCTTATAAAAATTTAAAAGTTACGATTTTATGGGAGTTTCATAAAATTCACTTTAGTTGTTCAATTTCTTTCCATAAACTTGTATTCCAAGATCTATTGAAACAGCATATTCCATTGCTACGATGTCGTCTTCTGAGCTTAAAAACCATTTATTTGCATTTAAGTCGTTTAAATTTAAAATTACTTAAAATAACCTCCTTGAAGTTATAATTTACATCTTCTTTAATTTGAATTGTTTTTTATATAACTTGATATTTGTTTTGTTCAGAACTTTGGTTCGCTAGTTGCTCTAATGGTTTGTAACCTAGTTGCTCTAATGGTCAATAATCTTTTTACAGCACCTAATTTGTCTTCGAAAGGCAAATCACTAAAATTGTCTAAAGGTCCAAATCTGATCAGGTCGTCGTAAAGATGAAGCAAACTTTGCACATTATAGCTAATACTGTCAGCGCTATAAATTACTGCACACTTACGAACTAAAGTTTCTAAAATTGTTTTCGCCAAATAAAATTTTTTCACAAACCTTGACAATAATAACGTAGCACAATGAAGGTGTATAAATTGGTCATAAATGTCTTGTTCCAAAATTCCTTTCATTGCTATTGGTGAAGCATACAAAAGGAAAGCACGAAACTCAGATGCCTTCCAGAAGTGAATATCGGTTAGGGATCTGAATTTGTGGTTGGATTCCAGTGGTTGTGTTAATGAATAAGACAGGAGTCGATTCGATATTTTTTCAATTGCATTAGCGGTTAATTTAGTCTAAAAGTTACGTTCTTTAATCCAAAATAGCACCAATTTTTTAACAACGCCAAGGCACATTAAATGCGTATAATCTAGAAAGAATTGTTTGACCATATCAATAGGCAAACTTTCTACTTCACTTATACAATTGGTACATCCAAAATAACCATTATGAGATTTCATACATTTGACGTAGGCCTTTGCTGGAGTATTGTAAATGAAGCCTTCGATTTGTATTTCGAATTTTGTTTGATTTTTGAAAACTTCGTTTAATAGCAAATAATTTAGTTTAGTGACAAAGTCTTGAGGTACTTGTTCACGTTTGCAGGCCTAGATTTTTCTTTAAAAACACCTATTATAAATGATATACTTGTTATATCTAGTGCTCTACCTATAATAGGTCAGAATTGATCGCAATAGCTCCTACTTTAGAATTTAGTATATACTCGTAGGAAGACCGTCAATGTTAAAATATATTTTAATTCTTTGCGGCCAATCGAAACATTTTAATGCATCCAGACAATTTCGTAATCCACAATGGATTATGTTAAATTCGAGAGCCCATTGCGGTAGATTTTCTCTAAAAGTTATGGGAAATAAATATCTTCAACATCCGGATTGATTTGTTTGATGAAAATTCAGATATGTCGAGTTTTGAGACTCTAAATGGTTGCTGTCTATTAGATTCAGAGCGGTCTTGTAAAGGGTGTTTTTTTAAGAGGTTGCCGATTTTTTTTTTGAATAAAACACATATAAAATTATGAAATGACCAAAATTTTTTTTTATTTGGTAGATAATTTTTTGGCATTTAACATTTAAACACAATTTCTGGCATATGGCTACCACGACTATTTTTCACAAATGTCATTCTGGAGGTCCAATTTTCCAGCACTTTTTCAAGCATTTGAGGGCGTATGTCAGCAATGACACGTTGAATATTGGTTTCCAAAGCGTCAATCGATTGAGGTTTATCCACATAAACCAATGACTTCACGTATCCCCACAAAAAGTAATCGAGTGGCGTCAAATCGCACGAACGCGGAGGCCAATTCACCGGACCATTTCTAGAAATAATGCTGTCGTTGAAAGTTTCTTTCAATAAGTCGATTGTTTCACGTGCTGTATGGCAAGTGGCACCATCTTGTTGAAACCACATTTCATTCATATCCATATCTTCAAGATTTGACAACAAAAACTCATTTAACATGGTTCTGTATCGATTTCCATTCACGGTAACGCGTCGTCCTTCCTCATTTTTAAAGAAATATGGACCGATGATCCCACCAGCCCATAGACCGCACCAAACAGTACATTTATCAGGATGCATTGGTAATTCTAGAACGGCGTGTGGATTATCTTTGCTCCAAATGCGAGAATTTTGTTTGTTGACGTATCCATTTAACCAAAAATGCGCCTCATCACTGAAGAGAATTTTACGGTAAAAAAATGGATCTTCGTTCAATTGATTTAACGACCAATCACTGAATTCACGGCGCAAACGATGGTCGTGTGGCTTTAATTCTTGCACCAATTGAATTTTGTATGGCACCAAACCCAAATCTTTACGTAAAATTTTCCATAAAGTCGATGGACAAAGTCCAATTTGCTGAGCACGACGACGAATCGATAAATTGTCGTTTTCTTCGACACTGGCCTCAACGACAGCAATATTTTCTTCTGTACGAACTCTTCTCATTCTTGTCGGTGGCTTGGCATCCAAAAGAGTGAATGTAGACCGAAATTTGGTAATTACGTTCTTTATGGTGGTCTCTGACGGACGATTATGTGCACCATAAAATTCACGAAGTGCTCTATAAACATTTTTAATTGAACACTGATTTTGAAAATAAATTTCCACGATTTGAAAACGTTGTTCTGGAGTTAACCTATTCATAATGATTTGCCAAACAATACTGAGTAGAAATGCCACTTTGAGCTGTCAAAACAACTGTCATAAAATAAAACGACATCTATCGGAAAAACAAACCTCCTAAAAAAACACCCGTTATATTTGCACTATAGATATTACTGTTTCCTGGAACAATTTCGTCATTTAATACTGTATTTTCAACAATAATGACCGAATTATCATTCGTGTTATTATCTAGTACATGTGTTAAAGGCGCAAGGTTAAATGTATCTAATAAATTCAAAACGAAGGAAGGAAGAAATTATGCAATTTATCTTACCTTTAACTTCTGCTTAAGATTAAATTGCCGTTTAATACTGTAATATAAGGAAATAAGAACTAAATTATTGATTTATTTCACCTAGCGAATATCAGCAATAAATCAAACTAGTTAAATTAGTGGGTATTTGAATTGCGGCCAATATATTAAATTATACGCGAACACATTAAGCACACAGGCAGCAATTCCCGCACACAAAGAACACATCAAATGCTGGCAAATTACGCTCCGATTTTCATACAAAACATCGCAAACACGTGACAAACACATGCATTATGAAGTTGAATCTTTACATGTAGCCACATGCATACCCACTTACACTTCTAGAACACGTGTATCCACGTTTTTTGGAGATTTTTGGTATTGAAATTGTTTCCATTATAACGTATTTTCTTACCTAGAAAGCTTTACTTTATTTCAATATGTATTTCATTGTATTTTGTAATCTTACATTTATGATTTTGAATGGAATAATAATAGTAAAATAAATTAAAAAATAAACATATTGTGCTGCACCTAATGCATTATAGCACATACTTGTATTACGTTTATTAAACATATTGTCTATTTACACCTTGCTTTTTGAATCATTATTAAGTGCGTTCAAAAAATCAATAGCCGTTTACACTTTATTTCAAGTGTATAAAGCTATCCCAGTTTTTCATTACAGTAAACATAATACAGTTCAGCAGGAAATACTAATTTCATCTTAACTCAGGATTATTCAAATCATGCCATCTGGTGGACAAGTTAAAATCAAAAGTCAAATTTTTAGGCGCTCTATTGGTTCCGAGTATCAGATAGGTTCCACAGAATTTTTAATTGGTTTCATTGAGTATTTCTTTTAACTTCATAAAGAACCTATAGTGCGAATCCTAACATAAAAATAAAACTGGTATAAGTAGCTTTTGATGTATTAGAGCGTATAACTGTAACTAAGCAAATGATGGATTACGAGATGATTGCTCGCTAACACACCAACTACATCATACTCATCTAGACAAAGTTAAGACTAATTGGTTTATGTGCTTTATTTGGTAAAGGACGCAACCTATTGCAGACGTTTCATATATGCTAACCTAACTTATAAATGATTTTATTGAAGTTTGAATTATTTGCTTTAATCAAATTTATCGTTGATGAAAGATTTAATTAGTTTTGCAGGGCGATGAGTTGCATCACTGTGTCCTGTAATCCGGTCGTAAAAATCTCGGCTGCTGATAGCGGTCGATTTATGCAAGATTTGTTAGTTGTTAACGGCAATCTGCTTCGGAACTAGCGTACAGAGAATGGTCGTACTACACGTTACGCTAAGTATCTAAACGACATTCTACTATAGGTTCCTCTCTCAACAAAATACTTTGGAAATCCGCAAGCTCTTTGGTAACTAATAATTTACTGAATAATTTTACCAGGTTTGCTGTCATAACAAATCAATGGAAGCAGAAGCGTGGAACTGTTTGTTATATAGTTTGCTGAATTAATCGTCCACACTCAACAAGTGCTGGCAATGACTTTGGGTACTACGAAATAAGGCGACTTGAATCCGGAAAATGAGAATAGTGTCTACTACAGAGAGATCTCTTTAAAATCAGATAAACTTACCAGGTATACGTGAACGAGTATATCCACTATGTTATCTTATCAGACTGAATACAAGAATTTACCTAGAATGCATCTACTTCAATTAAACAAACAAAAACATTTACTCGTACAATATAAATGATTGCACAATTATTAATTTTAATTCACAAAATATCGTTATGCCGAGGTCATATATTTCGATAGAGCTCGTCCAAATGCAATTCGCCAATTGCTGACCAAAATAAATATTACTTGGTGATAGAGTAAGTCTTGGTCAAAGGTAACCCATCTTTTTCTAAGATATACGACATGAAGAATATGAAAATATTCTTCTTTTTCTTCGAAATTGTCTTTTGTTTTGCACTCTAACCAAAAAACAATCGTTTGGTTTGTTTATACAGAACCGTAAAAATTTGTCATCAGAAAATACCAAATTCTCAAGCTCGCCACCAACGTGCAAGTGTTTTAATACCTTTGCTCTTGCTAGGCGAACTGCCTTTTGTGCAGGTGTTAAATATTGAATTTTTTGTATTTTGTAAGGCTTCATTCATAATTATTTTTTTAATATGTGCCCTCATGCTACGAGCAGACATAATGAGATTTTTCGCCATTTGAACTGCGCTTTGTCGTGGATTACGTTGAATTCTGGTCTTCACCTTTCGAACCATTTCTTGTGGTTTGGTTGTTTTTGGGATGCCTACCTCCATGGCGTTTTTTGATGCTACCAGTATCTTCGTAACGTGTAATGGTCTGATACACAAACATTTTGTTCACATGTAAATGTCGTAGCTCATTAACAATGGCTGGTTGCGATTTTCCAGCCAAATACAATGTATTGCTTTGTGCAAGCGATAACTTAGGCTTGTAAATAATATAACAAACTGACGCTTGCCAAAAAATGAGGACGCTGTCATTAGCCGTTTGGTTGCTACAGCAGCGTGAAGTTGGTAACACTTCAAGGGCCGACCCTTGTATAGATTAGTAACTTTCGTTTTAAGTTTTTTGTATGTTATGTTGCTTATATTGCTGTAATCACTACCGTTTGCTATTTTCATACTGGTATACAAGTATTTTGTATACTAAAATCTGTATAAGATGGATTACGATGAACGAATGTTCGTTACGGAACTACTAAAATAAATTTTGATAAATTCAATAGGTTGATTGAATTGTTAGATTCTACCTCCTCTCTTTTCAATACGAAATTTTTACCTAAATCATCAATTCATCACATAACATAATAGCCAATAGCACGTGTATCTCAAAATTATATTTGTGTCCATTTTGTCTTTAGAAACCCATGAAGTGCAATAGCATAGTGGTTCGATGCATTACCTATGATATGAGAGACAAGGGCGCAAGTCCGATTGCGACTAATGGTATAATTCTCAACATTTTTGTATTAATTTCGTTTTGTTATATATTGATTTAGGATTTTATTTGTTGATTTTAATTTCACTGCAAACATCTATTCAAAATGCCACTAGAATATTTAATAAAAAATATAATTAATTAAATTTCCAGCAACTAGGATGTTCCTGTGATGAAAAATTTATAGAACTGATTACAATAGTTCAACGTAAAATAGATGTGCATCCGCACGCCCCCAATTTGGCTGGTAACAGCGTCAGGTATAGGACGTAGAGAGTGTTCGAATTTAAATATGATTGAAAAAATTACTCAATTTTTTAAATTGCTCTTTGAGCAACGGAGTCTACTATTTTTACAACTTGAACGTCAAATGCTTTACATCAAACTTCTTTAGGCTGTAAACTCTGTTATTTCAATCAAAATAATGATTTTCACAGTTCAATAATATGCAGTGGTGTTGTAACACTTAAAGGACTTCTATGCAACTACAAAAATAAATTTGAAGTAACGACAGAATAACAGACCAACTATGTATGTAAAGTAAAGTCAGAAGTGGGCATAATACGATACTCAACTAAATGTTAATAGTTTATGGGAATACCAACTTTAATTAAAATTTAATTTTATAATATAAGTACTTAACGGGTGTTAAGCCACCCAACAATTTGAAACGCTGTGTTTTCTTTTGCATCTCTAATGGATCAGTTTCAAAATAAATTGTGGGTTTAAAGTTTTTCACAAAGAATAGGAACATCCCACGAAAGCGCAAAGATTCTTAGGAAGTTAAGACGTAGTCCACGTGAGCGCTTCATCATTTTCGTTTATAATTGGCATTGTCTATTTAAAATTACATATTTTATTGTTGTAGAGACACATTGTACTGTACTTGTACGTTGATACGTTACTATATACGTTTTAACCGTTACGGAAAAATACTTAAGTACTTAAATGTCATCATTGATGATTTTATTATAATAAAAACTAATTTTATATTGATAAAAGCTTTTTCGAAAGAAAATAATAAACCAAAATACATGTAATTTATGCAGTATATCGGCTATCAGCAATAATATTTATAGTTGCCTCGTTTTACCTATTGAAATGTCCATTCTAATTAATTTATTGTGTAATGTATGCACACATATTTACTAATTTATTGTGTATGTGTAATGTAGCAATTTACATACTCCAATTAGTTCAAAACTATTTATAACAAACTCAGACCAAATGAACGGTTAGAAAATTTTAGATAAAGCTCTTCTTTGGATTTCATTTAGTTTTGAATTTACAAAAAAATGAAAACCAACAACAACATTATAAATGTACATAACACATCTTTCAAAATATTCGCCACTTTAAAGTCCAGTATATTATATTGGTCAATTTAGTTTATGTAGAGTTTTAATCGCGAAAACATGTTCTTATTGTAGAAAAGTAATAAATATTTGTTTTTGTTTTTTATCAATTTATTTATATTTTCATAATCAATATTAATTTGAAATAAGTATTTCAGAAAACTGCGTTATAATAATAATAATATAAATTGCGAAGTGCTAAAATTCAAAATAACTTTCTACAATTCGCGATTTTGAATAATAAGCTTAAGCTTTACAGTGCAAATTTAATTTGCTGTTTAAAGTGTAAAAATTTCTTTCATAATTTACCTAAAATTTTAAATAGACACTGTTTTGGTTTTAAAGAGAGAATATTTTGGACATTTTAAATTTAGTGCAATGTTAAAATCGGCAACATTATTCAAATTATTATAATGTAAAACGTTTTTCCTATAATTATTTATTAATAATAATATTATTTGAAAAAATAAACAACATGGTCAATATTTATGTATGTAATTTTATACTTTTATTTTATTCAACGACATTCTAACGCTAAAATTAATTTTTTTTGGTTTAATTAACAATGGTCGGTTCTATTGATTTAATTAATGTTGTATTTTTCAACTTCTATATTTAATATACATATATGCAATGTAAATATTCGATTAACATACCTACACATACAAATAATACTTATCCCCATAAGTTAAATATTATGTTGATAATATCATTTTTTAAATAAATGTTTTAAAAGAAAAACTTGTTGGATCAAAAGCCGTTGTTGATTGCGCTTCTAAAAATTTTCATAGATAGTTCCTTGATAAGTTAAAAAATTAAAGGAAATGCTAGCAAACACCTAGTGTGATATATAAAACCTTTCATCTACTAAATTAAGTGTGTATAATAATAAGGAAAGTGAATAGACAAATTGGAATTTAAATTCTAAAATTGCTTATTGTGGTGCCTTTTAATTACTTAAATTCAACTTATGTATGAACACTTGATATTTTGTTATTTGATAATTTAATATTTATGTTATTGTTTCTGTGTTTTTACAAATGTGGCAACATTTGCTATAATATGTTTAATATTGTTTAATATGGCTCCACGATTTATATTAACATTTGTGAGTACTTATATCAAATTTACAAATTAATTTAAACATTTTGGTATGTTATTTGCTTACCTAAATTGGAGGGTGAATATGTTGTGGCCGACACCCGACTTTCTTTCATCACGAATGTGATATGATATGATGATGATATGATATGATAGAGGCGAACAGGCCAACCATAACGGCGATCCTAGGTACATGGTAACGTACGTAATCCTGAAATATCAACAATCAAATAACAAACTATATCTGAATGCGAATAATATTTCTTAACAGATCTGTTAACAGATAAGGTTGGTTAGGAAAGGATGTCACAGAAACAACAAGGGCGAACCGCAGCAAAGTCATTTTCTAACTACTTAAATATATTAAAATGTTAGTCTCAGTTATATTCACACCTCTATTTACCTCAAATTCTAATTGTTAGTTTATTAATTTGGGCTAGTTGTGGTTGAGGTAAAAGATACTAATATTCATCATATGTATTCGGCATCAGTCATAGTTCAAATTTTTTTTTAATAATAATAAAAATAAATTGAATTATATTTGCCGACAACTTTATTATTTTAAGTCAGGACTTTCGACAAAATTTCAATTTATAGAATTGTTTAAAGTAAGGCCGTGTAAATCGAAGAATTGGTGTATAAATATTCAAAAATTTATAAAATAAAATTAAAAGAACAAAACGGATCACGCGCATTAATAAATTCATCCATCAAGAAGAAAACAAATAATACAGAATAAACCACGATCATGCTTGTTTAGTTTTTATCCAATTTCGCCATATACGAGTACATATACAGTGCTGGGGGAAAAAATGGGCAAACATATTTTATTGCAAATTGGAGTCTTTTATTGTTGTTGGCTTATTGTTTCATTTTAAATACATGTATGACGTAATTTTTTGAAAAAAATGTACCTGTAATTTAGGGACAAAAGCCCGAAAAATGCCAAAATATTCAAAATACGTTGATTGGAGTTAAAGTAATGGAATAAATTAAACACCTATTTTTTTATTTTTGTTTTGTTTTTTTATTGATTTATAGAAGTTCCATCTTTAATATTAATATTTTGTTGGACCGCCATTTGTTTTTACTACAGCCATACACCTCCGATTCTTGAATTTAATAAATTTTTCATAGTCGTAGGAGGTATGGATTCCCAAATCAACACCAACAAACTTTTTAAAGCTTGAATCGATTCTGGTCGCTTTCTTGCTACTTCTAGCTTCATTATAGATCAAATATTTTCAATTGAATTTAAGTCAGGTCTAGCTCAACACATCGATACTGCTTTCTTCGAAGTACTATTTTACATTTAAATGAAGAGATAAGAAAAAAAACAAGTCTTTAACAAATTGTTTATGTCTATCTGAAAGGTAATTTTTCTATCGATAATTCAAAATTAATAACTCACAACTTTGGCGGTATGACACGGAGCGTTGTCCTCTTGAAAAATAAAATTGCAAGTCTCGCCAAAAAGCTTTAACACAGAAGGCTCAAATTCGTTGTGTGGGACCTGCAGATTAACAGCTGCTGTAATGCTGGAACTAAGGAAGCGTAATCGACCGGTTTCATTTCCAGAAAAGCATCCTCGGACCCATAACTCCTACATTTTTCGGTGGAAGTCTTAAAAGACATTCTTTGCTAAGCCTCTCGCCCGGTTTTCTTCTTACGAGAATTCCTCCATCTCCAACATGCAGCTTGAATTTTGATTCATCGGAGAAAATCACACCATTCCACATCTCTGGAGTCCAAGAAACATGCCCCTGGGCCCATAGCAAACGTTTTTTTTCACTAGTAATGTGAACTCAGGCTTCTGGACTGGTTTAAGTGCTCTCAAACCAGCTTTAACAAGCATTTTTCTCACTAATCTGGCTGAAATTTGTTTTCCCGTTGCTCGCTCAACATCCTGTCTTCTGTCCGATGAAGTTTTAAAACGGTTCCGACGACATTGCTATATTATGAAACGATCTTCCACTGGCATTGCCTTTCTGGGTCTTCCAGAGCCTTTCTTTCTTTGTGTACTGCCCATCTCTCGCATTTTTTTAATATTCCACGCGACAGTACTTTTAGGAATGTTAAATGTTTCTGCTATTTCACGGATGGTTAAATTTTCTCGCGCCAAAATCAACATATTGCTTTTACACTGCTCACTAACTTTTCCCATTTTTTTAACTAAAATTGCATTTTATTTTTTATCTGACTAAGATCACTTACAGAATAACTTAATCTTACAAAATATGCACTATTAATACTCAAAAAAAAAATTACAGGCAGTAAACATATGCACCCTAATGACGGCCAAGAACGGTAGGCGTAAAATAAAATAATTGCTTGACCAATTTTTTTGCATATCAGTTGCGGGGTTGTGGCGGTGTAATAAAAACAAAAGGCGGTCCAACAAAATATTAATCTTAAAGATATAACTTCTATAAATCAATAAAAAACAAAACAAAAATGAAAAAATAGGTGTTTAATTTATTCCATTACTTTTACTCCAATCATCTATTTTGAATATTTTGGCATTTTTTGGGGTTTTGCCCCTAAATTACAGGTAAGCAATTTTTCAGAAAATTACGTCATACATGTATTTAAAATGAAACAATAAGCCAATTGCTTTCAAAAGTTTTGCAATTTTAGCAAAAAAGACTCCAATTTGCAATAAAATATGTTTGCCCATTTTTTCCCCAGCACTGTATATGTATATTTATCCCCTCAAAATATTGTTTATATATTTTATTTTTCTATCTGCTGTTTACTCTTTTTTAGTTGAAACTTGGAAGGGATACATTATAAAACACTAATGGGTCTATTCCACTACACAGCGTTTTATTTTGCAGAAATTATAGATTCTCTCTGTGTGTGACCCGTACATCAGTATTTTTTTTTTTTCTAAAATGTTTTGTTGTTGTTGAGTTGGTTGCCATAATTATAAATAAAAAATATCAAACAAAGTATTTTTTATGGCAACCAAAATGAAAAAAACCCCACTCTCAGCAAACTTTTATTTTTTTGATTTTTTTATGGTAGAAACATAAATTTTTTGTGCTTGGTGTGTCAACACAAAAAAATTTTATTTTTTTTTTGGAAAAAATTGAAAAAAATATTGGAGGAATTCACACTACATTATAAATAATATTTTTTCGCCTTCATGAAATTTCACTTTGCATTTAATTTTTTTAGGTTATATTTCTATTAAAAAAATTTTAATTCAAAATTTAAAAGTAATACCGACTGCTGAACTAGGTAACTAGGCCAAAATAGTTCCTTCGACTATAAAAAAACTCCCTACCTAGGTATGATATTGCGTACACAAAATATTAAAAACACAGGATTTTCAGATGAGAAATATTTTATTAAAATTTATCATTAAAATTAAAATTTATTTATTAAAATTTATTTAAATTTGTTTATTTAAAGTCAAATATAAAGTCGACCATTAATTGGATATATTCAATGCGATTGGATGAGTTGACCATTATATTAGAAGTGCTTTGTCGCAGCTCTTCATCTCGCGTTATTCCTAAATCATCACAGACACACGGCAGACAACAGTAAAATATAAACCTAATTCTGATACATCCCATACGGGATCCAGTGATGTTAGTTGATGTCTATCGAAATCCGAATGCTTACCGGCCAATTTCGATAAGATGAATCCGGCCAATGGAAGCTCAACGAGAAAATGTTCGTTTCCAATATTCATCCAAATATCGTAATCGATCAAATTTGTTTGATCGATAATGGTGGCCCAACCTCAATATCTTCGCGGGCAAAATCTTGAATAGGTTGAAATCGTCGTGGGCCTCGTTGCATACCACCACATCTGCCTTGTGAACTGCTACCACCCCACTTAAATGAATGAGTCTCTGGAAATGCTAGTTAGGGAAAACCCAAACAAATCTATTTCAGCGTTGTACTCAACGAAATTAACAGCATCGAGATTGGAGACGAAAATTAATTTTGACCAAAACGAGTGAGATTAAACCACAATGTTTTCATGAAAGATGGCTTGAACGCCAACATATAGTAATCTAAAGTAAAACGAAATTGTTTAGTTAAAAACTTTACCATTTTTTTATTGAAAGACTTACTTGTATTCATAAACCGCCATTCGAAACATTTGTTAAATAACTATCCGACCATTTAACAATGGTTTCATAATAAATTTCATGCATTTTTAAAATTTCCGAACGTGACTGTTCATTAGGAAGCAGAATTTCGATTTTACGATCTAAACGTCCGGGACGTAATAATGCCGGATCTAGCGTATCCGGACGGTTTGTAGCCATAATCATTTTAACCTAATCCAACGAATCGAAAATCGAAACCATTTGATTAAGCAATTCCATTAGAGTACGGTTGAATTTTACGATCGGCTGATGTACCTTCCGAAAAACGACAACCTCCAATTGCATTAATTCCATTAATATAATGCACGGCTGATGATCACGAGCCTAGTTAAACATTTTACTTATTAACCGAGCACTTCATATCTAGAGCTACCCTAGTTCCAGCCTTCAATTTTGCCTTGTCTAACTGACGTCGATATCCAACAACATATCGTGGCCAATTGGTTGTCTTCACAATAACTATAAAAATATAAGTAACATAAAATATCGTTTCACTGAATCACTGACATATTGGAGGTATGTACTTACATTTATTTTACGATCTAACCGTCCGGGACGTAATAATGCCGGATCTAGCGTATCCGGACGGTTTGACGCCATGATCATTTTAACCTAATCCAACGAATCGAAACCATCCATTTGATTAAGCAATTCCATTAGAGTACGTTGAATTTTACGATCGACTGATGTAGCTTCGGAAAAACAACGATTTCCAATTGCATCAATTTCATTTCATCCAGTAATATAATGCACGGTTGATGATCACGAGTGTAATTAAACACTTCACTTATTAAACGAGCACTTTATATCTAAAGCTACCTTAGTTCCAGCCTTCAATTTTGTCTTGTCTGACGTCGACATCCAACAACATATCGTGGCCCGTTTGTTGCTATCACTATAAAAATATAGATAACATAAAACATCATTTCACTGAATCACCGACATATTGGAGGTATGTACTTACATTTATCTTCATTCAATTGTGTACCTCCCCGACAATTTGCCCAACATTTTGCAATCATTTTCTAATTTATCGAACTGTTTCGTTAAATCTTTTAATTGTTCTCGCACTGAAAGTAAAAATATAAAATACCAATTTGGTACATTTGCTTACACAGTCGGAATGATTCTGTTATTTTCCATTCTACATGTATTCAGAAACAGTCAAATAGAAATTGATCGGTTAGCTGAGACAAATTGTATAAGATCGGCATCATTCAACATTATCAAAATTTCAATGTCCGTTCGATAGCACTCAAATGATTAATGTAATCGTATTATCCTTTTCTTCACAATCCAAATCATCCACTTCCACATCACTGCTGTTATTATCCGGTTTCAATAATCGATACACAGTTTTATACAAGTATTTTGATACAAATATAAGACTGAACTGACTTTTACTATATTTTTTTGGGTTAAAAAATCTGACACTTCGATTTTTGTTTGATTTTTTTTCGGCTGCTGAATGATTTTTTTAGGTTAATATGAACTTGTCAAAAATTTCCCCTCACATGATTTATAGTAAACCAATTTTTCGATAGTTTCGTAAATTATTCAAAATAATTAAAATGCATATGTTTTTTCATCGAAAAAATAATAATAATTTTTTTTAGTAATTTTTGGGATATAAAATTATTGTCAAACATCAAAAATAAAGATTTTTTATATCTTTTAAATACTTTATAGGTTAGTTTTCGATGATGTCAAAATTTCCCCAACCTTTTATACCATAAAATAAAAATGTTTTATCTCAGTCGCGCTAATGCAAATTTTAGTTCTTGTCTTTGTCATGTTTTCTGCAAAAATTTTGTAAAATTTGTCTGTTTCCTAGTGGAATAGTACCATAAAGCACGGTCATAAAAATCTATTGTCATCCAGAAAACAAGCGTAAAAACAATAAATAGAAATGTATACATTTAATATATAGGGTGGGCTAAACAATTTTTTTTTTTTTTAAAATGCAATAAAACAAAAAGTTCTCAATATTTTTTCAAATTTATTTTTTCATCAAATTTATTTCTTCATTGTAAAGAACAATCCTTCCGATTAATTATGTAATACTAATTCATTCATATGACTGCCTCGGCTGGCCTTGATGTACCCCATACAGTCGGTCCAATTTTTGAGCACATTTTCGATGGTATGCGGCATTATGTATTCAATGGCAATGCGAATATTGTTCTTGAGAGCGTCAATCGTTGCTGGTTTATCGGCGTAACACTGATCTTTGACGGCACCCCAAAGTCCAACGGCGCCAAATCACAGCTCTGAGGCGGCCAAATCACATCGGCGTTTCGGCTGATAATTTGACCTTCGAAGACAGTGCGCAAAAGATCAATTGTTCTTCAATTCTTCAAGTGCCGGGAACAAAAAATCGTTTATCATCTTACGCATCCTTTGGAATCAAAAAAAGTCCTACATATTGAAAATTTACACACAATGCGCACGATGCATTCAAACAATGGTATCAAAATACATGCAAACGAAATTGTTATACACTGCGGGCAAAAAGTAGTAAGACTTTTTAATTTAAATTTCGCGCGGAAAACCATTCGTCGAAATATTTGTTTTTTAATATTGGTATGACTGTCAGTGATATCTGTGTTTAATATACGCTTGTCTTTCTGAAGTACAAAAAGTGCATTCGACGATTTTTACAATGAGTGAAATTATTCAACAAGTTCCATTAAATTTTGTGTGCGGAATCAATTTTGTGGTGCCGAAACGTTCAGAATGTTGCAAATGGCCTTCGGTGATAATTGTATGTCGCGAGCAAGTGTTTTTGATTGGTACAAATTGTTCAAAGAGGGTCGAGAACGTGTTGACGACGAACCTCCTCTAGGACGGCCATCAACATCAGCTGATGATCAACACGTTAATAAAATCAAAGCATTGGTGCTCGAGAATCGACGGTTAACAGTCAGAGACCTTACTGGCATCGTTGAAATATCGGAAGGATCAGTGAAAACCATTTTTAAAGATCATTTGGGCCTAAGAAAAGTGAAAGCACGATTGGTTCCAAAATCACTCAATTGAGTTTGGAAAAACAGCGTACCGTTGACGTCTGTGAAACAACGCTTTCCGACTACCAGGATGTCATGAAACGTATTATAACTGACGATGAGTCTTGGATCTATGCTTGCGACCCGGAAACAGACGATCAATCGGCCGAATATTGTGCCAAAGGTGAGCCGAAGCCGAAAAAACCACGTCAAAGCAAGTCAAAAATCAAGGTGATGTTGACAGTTTTCTTCGATTATCGAGGTGTGGTGCACTCCGAATTCCTTCCGACCGGCCAAACTGTCAACAAGGAATACTATTTGAGTGTTATGCGTCGTTTGCGCGAAGCTATTCGTAAAAAGAGGCCGGAATTGGTTTTACGTGATATTTTTGCCAGAAATTCCACCCATATCGTTCCGCAACCACCGTATTCGCCTGATTTAACTCCGTGTGACTTCTGGTTTACCGGAAATTGACTTTAACAACTGTTTCGATGATTGGAAAAAACGTTGGCACAAGTTTATTGAGGCCGGGGGGGGGATTACTTTGAGGGGACGAAATAGATTTGGAGAAATAAATAAAAAAATAATAATTAATTAATAATAATTTTAAAATTATGAACAAAGTCTTACCATTTTTTGCCCACAGTAATACATATTCTACGCCATTGCAAGCGCACCGTACACAAATTAATATAGCAATTCAATATGTATTATTAATATTATTATTTATTAATACAAGAACACATATATTAGTTAAATAATCAATTAATTAATTTCAACACATTTAAATTATTTATTTATTTAGAAGAGAGACAAAAAACACGTCTTTGCTCTACGACGTTCGATCGCCGACCTTCTCGACTTCCTTTGACCACGAATGTGTGTATATATGCTAAACTTTTAAACATCAATGCAAGAATTGGAAAAGCTCCCATTGAAGCAGTCACTTCCGCTATCCAGAGTTCCACCAATTTTCGCAATTATCTCCCGATTAATGGAAATAGTTTACCAGGTGTACAAATATGAAATGAGGATTTTTTTTTTCTAAAAAACATGTTAAATTCAGAAGAATGGTAAAAAGTGCTTTATTCAAAGTATGCTCTATCGCTTGTTTCACGTTTTTACCATCTTTCGGGCAATTTGTGAATACCACGCCAATAAAAATCATCCCCTTTTGTTGTCAATCATCCATCGAGCTATTTTTTCACATCTTCGTACGAGCCAAAACGCTGCTCAGCAAGTGCGTGTCTCATCAATGCAAACAAGTGGTAATCGGAAGGAGCCAAGTCTGGTGAGTAAGCCGCATGGAGTAGAACTTCCCAGCTGCGTGATTCCAACGTATCGCAACCCAGTTTTGCTGCATGTGATTTAGCATTGTCATGAAGAAAAATCACTTTGTGTTGCCTCTTTCGGTATCCCCGCCTTTTCTCAAGCAGCGAGTGGTTCAAATTGGTCAATTGTTATTAGTAACGTTTAGTATTAACCGTTTCCCCACATTTTAACAGTTCATAATAGATCACGCCCCTCTGGTCTCACCAAACACAGAGCTATCTGCTAAAGCTATTCAGCCTTGCGATCGATGTGGATGGTATGCCTGGGCCCACCCATGATTTTTTGCACTTGGGATTCTCAAAATAAATTTATTTTTCATCCCCTGTAACTATACGATGCAAAAACGAATGTCACGTTTGTTTTGTGCTTTTCCATTTGCCTGTCGTTCAACTTTTGTGGTACCCATCTACCGGTCTTTTAAATCTTTCCCATCTCTCGTAGGTGATTGGAAACATCTTCTTAACTGCCCAATTACTAGGTGAGTTGTTTTTGTTTTTGCGAATCATCTTCGTCCAACATTGCTTGCAATTCAACATCTTCGTATTTGTAGGAGGTTTTCCACGTTCTTTGTCTGCAACATCGAAGTCACCACGTCATACGTTCACACGTATCTTGCGTTAGATGCTCCATCCTGCAGCAGTTTTCTTCATATGAAAATAAAAAATTAATTTTGCCCGCGAATGCTGTTCGGTATAAATTTCCACATATTGAACACAACAATACAGCACTAGCCACACATTTTTCCTATTTATCACTCGTGCGCGTCTCGCACTTGTTGATGACACAACAAAATAGCACAGTGTCAAATATTTATAGCACAAACTACATTGGTGCACCATCTGTTGTTTGAAATCCGCATATCATACTTGTACACCTGTACCCCTATTTCGCACGGAAATTGAGAGAGGTTCAAACACAAACTCTTTATGCAATTTTTCGATTTTAATGGTTTACTGTATTAAAAATTGGCCAGATCACAGAGTTTTTCCCAGGCCGTCACATATATCAAAAGTTAGCTTAAGAAGTGCTCTCTCAGAAAAAATGGGTCAATTTAAAAAAGTACGACAAATTCCCGTTTGTTATTGAAGTTCAAACACAAACTCTTTATGCAATTTTTCAATTTTAATGGTTTACTGTATTAAAAATTGGCCAGATCACAGAGTTTTTCCCAGGTCGTCACATATATCAAAAGTTAGCTTAAGAAGTGCTCTCTCAGAAAAAATGGGTAACTTTAAAAAAATACGACAATTCCCGTTTGTTATTGACGTTCAAACACAAACTCTTTATGCAATTTTTCGATATCTCTTGGTTTACTGTATTAAAAATTGGCCAGATCACAGAGTTTTTCCCAGGCCTTCACATATATCAAAAGTTAGCTTAAGAAGTGCTCTCTCAGAAAAAATGGGTCAATTTAAAAAAGTACGACAAATTCCCGTTTGTTATTGAAGTTCAAACACAAACTCTTTATGCAATTTTTCAATTTTAATGGTTTACTGTATTAAAAATTGGCCAGATCACAGAGTTTTTCCCAGGTCGTCACATATATCAAAAGTTAGCTTAAGAAGTGCTCTCTCAGAAAAAATGGGTAACTTTAAAAAAATACGACAATTCCCGTTTGTTATTGAGGTTCAAACACAAACTCTTTATGCAATTTTTCGATTTTAATGGTTTACTGTATTAAAAATTGGCCAGATCACAGAGTTTTTCCCAGGCCGTCACATATATCAAAAGTTAGCTTAAGAAGTGCTCTCTCAGAAAAAATGGGTCAATTTAAAAAAGTACGACAAATTCCCGTTTGTTATTGAAGTTCAAACACAAACTCTTTATGCAATTTTTCAATTTTAATGGTTTACTGTATTAAAAATTGGCCAGATCACAGAGTTTTTCCCAGGTCGTCACATATATCAAAAGTTAGCTTAAGAAGTGCTCTCTCAGAAAAAATGGGTAACTTTAAAAAAATACGACAATTCCCGTTTGTTATTGACGTTCAAACACAAACTCTTTATGCAATTTTTCGATATCTCTTGGTTTACTGTATTAAAAATTGGCCAGATCACAGAGTTTTTCCCAGGCCTTCACATATATCAAAAGTTAGCTTAAGAAGTGCTCTCTCAGAAAAAATGGGTAACTTTAAAAAAATACGACAATTCCCGTTTGTTATTGAGGTTCAAACACAAACTCTTTATGCAATTTTTCGATTCTAATGGTTTACTGTATTAAAAATTGGCCAGATCACAGAGTATTTCCCAGGTCGTCACATATATCAAAAGTTAGCTTAAGAAGTGCTCTCTCAGCAAAAATGGGTAACTTTAAAAAAATACGACAATTTCCGTTTGTTATTGAGGTTCAAACACAAACTCTTTATGCAATTTTTCGATTCTAATGGTTTACTGTATTAAAAATTGGCCAGATCACAGAGTATTTCCCAGGTCGTCACATATATCAAAAGTTAGCTTAAGAAGTGCTCTCTCAGAAAAAATGGGTAACTTTAAAAAAATACGACAATTCCCGTTTGTTATTGAGGTTCAAACACAAACTCTTTATGCAATTTTTCGATTCTAATGGTTTACTGTATTAAAAATTGGCCAGATCACAGAGTATTTCCCAGGTCGTCACATATATCAAAAGTTAGATTAAGAAGTGCTCTCTCAGAAAAAATGGGTAACTTTAAAAAAATACGACAAATTCCCGTTTGTTATTGAGGTTCAAACACAAACTCTTTATGCAATTTTTCGATTCTAATGGTTTACTGTATTAAAAATTGGCCAGATCACAGAGTATTTCCCAGGTCGTCACATATATCAAAAGTTAGCTTAAGAAGTGCTCTCTCAGCAAAAATGGGTAACTTTAAAAAAATACGACAATTTCCGTTTGTTATTGAGGTTCAAACACAAACTCTTTATGCAATTTTTCGATTCTAATGGTTTACTGTATTAAAAATTGGCCAGATCACAGAGTATTTCCCAGGTCGTCACATATATCAAAAGTTAGCTTAAGAAGTGCTCTCTCAGAAAAAATGGGTAACTTTAAAAAAATACGACAATTCCCGTTTGTTATTGAGGTTCAAACACAAACTCTTTATGCAATTTTTCGATTCTAATGGTTTACTGTATTAAAAATTGGCCAGATCACAGAGTTTTTCCCAGGTCGTCACATATATCAAAAGTTAGCTTAAGAAGTGCTCTTTTTTAAGATGACCCATTTTTCTGAGAGAGCACTTCTTAAGCTAACTTTTGATATATGTGACGACCTGGGAAAAACTCTGTGATCTGGCCAATTTTTCATACAGTAAACCACGAGAATTGAGAAATTGCATAAAGAGTTTGTGTTTGTAATCGTACACTTAGTTTTACTTCAAATATTTTTTATTTTTAGAATGAAAAATAAAAGTGTATTTATATACTGATTTTTAATATACATATTCTTTGGAAAATTGTTACATTGCTTTGACCGACTTTTTTACCAATACATGGTTATTTTTTTGTTATTGTCACAGATTTTGTATACAACGTTTGTTAATTTTTGGTTTTTGTTGAAAACTTCACAAACGTGAAATTGCTTGTTGTTAGTTGTTATGGTGCAATTCCCGCATGTTATCAGAAAATTTCCTGATAGTATTCGGCCATTAGGTCCACAGTCTAAAGAGAGTGTCTCGTTTTATGCATTATAGTTTTTATGAGCTACGGTTACGTATAATTTGTCGTTGCTTTTAATGAGATGTTGCGGATGATTTGTTATGGTTGTGGGTGTTTCGTCATTTACGGCTATTTTTGGTGTAACATATTTTAACGTTTCATCAGACAAGGCGAAGTTTATGCCTTGATTGACAAGTAGTTCCTTAATTTCCCCAACATGAAAATTTTACTGCTTGGTAGTTCTACCTTTGTTTTTATTACTGCATCCTGAATGTCCTCCAGAATTCTATTAATTGTTTCTATTTCTAATTGAAATCGTGTTATTTATTATTGCCCGGTTTACCGTTTCCGTAATTATGTGTATTCTGTTATTGATTTGTTCATTTAATTTGAACTGCTGGCTGTTTACGTCTATAAGCTGGTTCATTTTGCCGTTGATCACGCGAAGATCATCTGCGTCTCGGTTCCCCGCGTTCCACTTCCTGTTGTGCCTAAACTGTCGCATGGTTTATGTCTGGTGTTTCGTAATGGTTTTATTTTACGCAAATTATGGTGTGACTTTTTCGGTTTTTGTTTTATTATAATGTTAAGTTCCAACTTATCGCCTAATCTATTGTAAATTATTTTGGTAATTTGTTCTACTATTATTTCTATATTAGTCTTATTAATTGGATGTATAATTTTAATATTTGTTTGTAACTTGAATTTTACATTGCCCTGTTTTTATTAACAATATTGGGTCTTATTGTAAATTTCTAATTTCTAACTTTTGAGTGATATAAATTTGAGGAAGAATCGTTAATATTATTAATGTTGATATTAAATACATTATTTTATGAAATTTATAAGCTAAAATTTAAAAAAGATAATGAAACCATACAAAAACATTTTATTATAATCATGAAACTGCTTGTTTTTATTACTTTTAATTTTTTTTATGGATTATGTATTAATTTATTTACCGTAAAGTAAATCTTATTTCAAATAAATAACTTAAAATTTAAATGAAATTTTTCTGGAGTGATAAAAAAATATTAGTTTAATTATTTATCTTTTATTCTTTTTATCTTGTTTTTATCCCGTTTTATATTCCTTTTTGTATGGAATGTTTTAAAATTTACATTTTGAATTTTTGTTTCGATTCCTCTTGTTTGAGGTTTTGATCTTACATTTAGTTTAATAAATACTATCTGTTATTCAGTAAGTACTGGAGATTATTCCTGGATTTTGCTTTTGCATTTTTATACCGCTTTCTCAAGACTATCTCTCACCGATTGGAACCAGTTTTCTGCTCGTGGCAGAAATGGCTGTTGTAGAAATGTTTTCTGTTCTATGGCGGATGAAATATTCGGATTCCTGCTTTGGTTTTGTATCTGTGAATAACTCGATCATTGTAGAGTGGGTTCTCTCTATTTGTCCATTGGACTCAGAGGAAGATGTATACATATACATTTGATGTTTAACTTGCTTAGGAATTCTTTCATTTTGATTGATTGAAATGTGATTTCGTGATCAACCAAGCTGTTCGGTATTCCGAACAGCACGAAATATTTACTTAGAGCATTGGTTACATCTGTTATATTTTTCGTGTCTATCAGTTTCATCTGCAGCATCTGGTGATTGACTGTGTGGATATTTTTCGTTGTAAGGCTTGCGGTCGCATTTGTGTGTGTGTGTTACAAGTGTTACATGCATTGATATAAATCTTGATTTTGTTTCCCATTTTTGGGAAGAGATATGACCGTCATAACTGATTCTCAACCTCGTTGGTTCTCTGTGTGCTATTTCATGTTCTTTGATTATGATTATGCTTTGTCTGTCTTCACTAGTAACATCCTCGACCATTTTTATCGTGAAGGCAAATTACCGATATGAGGGAAATTCCGTCTATTGATTGTCGCTGTGTTAAACTTTTATGAACTGGGTTACATTATACTCCTCGAATGATTACTTCGAGATAATTGTTCTTTTAAAATATAGGAAGATTTCTTCCGAAATGATCACGTATATATCTGAAGTTTTGCAAATAAGTTGATTTCGATAATTGTGTATTGGCCTATTATAGAAATGAATGAAATAATTGTTTGACGTATTTGCAGGGTGAATTGTCTCGTGGACTCGTTTGGATTTATCTTCTTTGTGTTGAGCGTTGTTGGCGTTCTCCGTAGAGCGTCTGCCACTATATTTGTTTTGCCCTCTCTGTATATCGTATATCGTACCTCGTAGTCATAATTCTCCAGTTCCAGTCTCCATCGTAGGATTTTGTAGTTTGCTCTGAAAATTGGAGGTTTAGAGCTTTGTGATCCATTATTAATGTAAATTTGCGGGTGTATGGGTGGTATTTTTTAACAGCCCAAATTATGACTAATGTCTCATTCTCGTATGTAGCATATTTTATTGAATTTAATGTTCTCGAGGCAAACGTGATGGAATTTTCGACGTTGTTCTGGATTCTAGATAAAACTGCGCCCAGAGCGTAGTCCGAAGGGCCGGTCGTTAGGATGAAAGGTCCGTCGCTATGGTTGTGTTTAATATTTCGAATGCTTTGACATATTGTGGGCCTTTTGTATCCAATGGCGTATCTTTATTCAGGTATTTGGTCAACTCCTAGAAACTGTTCATCAGAAATTCACACTTGTCCTTAATTTCGTGTAGTCCAGCTAAATCAGTATCTGGTCCGTCGCTATGGTTGTTTTTAATATTTCGAAAGCATGTATATATTCTGAATCTTCTATATCCAAAGGGGTATCATTATTCAGGTATTTGGTCAACCTCTAGAAACTGTTTGATTTTTCTTTGATTCTTGGGTAACGGCCATTCTAATATTTTCTGTACTTTTACTTGATTGGGTTTCACTCCGTCTTGTGTAATTATGTGTCCCAAAAACTAGGTCTCCCTCTTCAGAAATTGTCCAGTTGTATTTTAAGATTGAATCCTATTAGTCGTTTAAAGACAGTGACACTGTGGATTTTTAGGTTTTCTCCTACTATGACGATATCGTCTATATAGTCTAAATAACACATTTTTCCAAGCAGTCCCTGTAATATGTGGTTCATGGCACGCTGGAATGTGGCTGGGCCGTTTTTCAGACCAAAGGACATTCTACAGAACTCGAAATGTTCTTTATCGGTTGAAACGGCCATTTTCGCTTGTATTCTCATCCATCGGCGTTTAATGGAGCCAGATGTTAGGCCCAATGTTGTAAATCACGTTGATTTCCGCGAATTATCTAAAATTTCTTCTATCTAGTCTTTTCTTTCAACTTGCGATAATTAAAGACATCTCTAATTTTTAGTGTTCCTGAGGCATCTATCCTCTTTGGAACAACCCTAATGGGTGCGGAGTATGGACTGTTTGAATATCGCCATTGATCCCACTGTTTAGCTGTTCGGTACTTGTCTTTCCACGTCATCTTTAAAATGGTGTGGGTATCGATAAGTATCGATAAGTTTTAGTATATAAGGGCATTTCATGTCGTGTATTGAATTTGTGATTGATAACTGTTGCTGCTGTTAACTGCTGGTAACTTTGTGCAATTTACTATTAAAACGTCAACAAAATGGCATCAAAAGCATCTAAGTTTTATAACTTCGTTTTAAAATCAAACTACCTTATCTATGTAATTTGTGAAACTCCATTAAAACCTGGCATAATGAGCAGTGAATTTTTTGGCCATGATTACGTTGTTTACAGATGCGATCGGTCTCTCGAAACTAGCTCAAAGAAATCGGATGGTGGCGTACTGATAGGAGAACATTCTAAACTCTGGAATGCTCGGGTAACTTTAGCCCCATCGAGAGTCAAACAACATTTTCGTCTACCCAGCATGTATACCATCTCAATCAAATAATGATCATTACGCAACTTGCATCGATGCGATTGATGAAGTTATTAATACAACAAACTCGTCAGATTTAGTTCTTGTGCTTGGTGATTTTAATCTTCCAAATATAATATGGAATCTGGGCCCAGAACTAAATTGTATTTTACCATACAATATAACAACAGATGCGGAATCTTTATGCCATACTTGGTTATATGCCTTGACTTTTATGCCAAGCAGCTGTTTTTACATTGAGAAATTCTAAAATATATTTTTTAGTTTAATGAATAATATTTAAATTTTTTATAATCAAACAGCTTGTAATTATTTAGTAATTTGGGACTCTGGTGCCGAAATATGGGATAGGTTGTAATTAAATCCAACCAAAATCAGAATTACCAAGCAAATTTAAATATCATAAAAGGATAAAAGGAGTCGAAGACCAAATTTCGAAATTGGACAATGAACTGCACACTCCATTATAAATGAGATAATATGCTCAAAATGGGTGTGAGGTTCACAAAATTGCAATGTAAAGTAAATAAATAAATAAATAAAATTAAATAAATAAAATAAATAAATAAATTATTATAATTTGAACCAAATAAATACCATTGCTAATAATCGTGATAGATTACTGGATCTTGTCTTCAGCAACGACATTAACACTTTCAAAATTTCAGAATCCGTGTTACCTTTTGTCATAAATGACATCAATCACAAATCTTTAGACATTGTATTTGGCTCAACTAATTTAAGGGTGAGTTCGGAACATTTACAACCAAGCAAATACAACTTCAAAAAATAAACCGTGCGGGGCTACAAAGTTACCTAGAATCCATCAACTGGCAAACAACTCTCAATTTCAATGATATAAACGAAAATGTTGTTCAATTTAATGACATTATGCAGCAAGGCTTCAAACGTATAATAATCCATTCTTTTGAGAATGGAACCGAAAAGGTTCCGAAAGCTAAAGAAATAATAAAGTTAGTTTTTAAAATTGAGCTAATTACTGTTAACTTTATTTTATGCTGTACACATTAAAAGAATTGAAAGCATTCAAAAGAAGTTTCTGATTTTCTAGTTAAAGAAAGTGACTGAGATTACGACCACAATTTACCATTCTGTGAAAATGTGGCTCGGTTACCTCCGAAGATCCACGGATTACAAAATATGCACGCTTGAAAATAGACGACTTCTCTTAGGCGCGGCTTTCATTGGTAACGTTTTGCTTAGTCACATTGATTCAGCTTACATTTTGGAAACATATCAATTCATGTGCCTTGCAGAACATTTCAAAACCACGAGTTTTTAGCACTAGAACACCATTCCACAAACTATGGAGAAAAAATTCCCATTAATAGGTTGTCTAAATCTTTCAACATCCTCGACGACCTATTTGACTTTAATTTAACAACTTCAAAAATATCGTTAAGAATTATTTTTAAATTTTTAATTGTTAAATCAAAATTTGATTTATATTTTTGTGTTTTAAACACAGAACAGACTTCTTTAAATAAATAAATAAATATTTTGCTTTGTCAATTGTTGTTAACGGTAGGATTTTTTACCTCCGTAACTAATAACTCGATTGCCTTTTGTGCAAAAATGTTAATGCTATCGTGTTCTTCCGATTAAGCATTCATTAGCTGTTGCTGCGTTCATTAATCGGCAGTTCAATTTCTGTTTTCAATTGACCGCTTAATTCGTTTACTTCGATTACTTTATTTCTTATTCATTTATTTTAATAATTTTTTTTTAGCTGTTCCTGCCTATCTCGTAGTGCACGAAATTGGGAATAAATATTGCATACTTTCATTAATATTTTGAAGGTACTATTTTCAGCATAATGGTGTCGAAGCAATCGTAATAAACCTCTAGCTGAGTATACATGATTTAATTGAAATATTTTAAATATAGTTAAATGGAATGCGATATTCTTAATTTATAAATTTTAATTTATACTAGAACCGTTCTAATACGTCTCAGTACATACAGTTCATCCTCATTTTAAGTATTTTAGCCTTGATTTTTTATTAATTAGCTATTTATTAGATTTGAGAAGTGATTTGTCTTATAATTAGAATAGCATTTCTCTCAGTGTGGTTACTAAATACCTTCAACAAAACTGAGGTCTATCTCGCGTACATGTTTAAAATTATTATATTAAATTGTTACCAGTAGTCGTGGTGTCGTAGGTGCTAGTGGTGTCTAGTTAGGCGCGGGCGGCGGAACCCCAAAACCTCTAGGCGGTTTCTCAACCTTTAGCCTGAGATGGACTCTTTATAATAATTTCACTTATAAAATTGGTGGATTCGCTGTTTAAATTGGAGTTTAAGTTTAATTTATATGCACTGTTTTGCACTTTTACTATATCACAACACTAACCGGACGGCTGAGCCAATTATATCTTCAACACCAACTTGAACTTAAAAATTTATTTATTGCATTTTATTTTGCTATTCTGATAAAATTTTGACAATTGAGTTAACCAACATTATTGCTTTATTGCATTGAAAATGGGCGATCTGATAGACATACTCTAGAATTAAATTTTTATAGAACAAAATGAGTTTTTTGCCAACTATCCAAGTTGAAAGTGTTTAGGTAAATTAATGTTTAAATCCATTATGTATTTTATCATAAGAAATAAGAGAATATAATGGGAAATCATCATAGGAAAATAAGAGAGACAATTGCTAGTGGTTTCTTTTCCACCCCAGTTGGAAACGTTCAAGAATTTATTTTTATTATCGGCAAGGAAATAGTGACCCCATAGAAGGGAAATGTATTATGCGTATTTTTTAATTTCGATATATATTCACCTATTACAATATATTTCAAAATCTTCTAAGTATAAAAGCAATACCTGTGTGTGGGATAATAAATAAAGATCATAGCAGAATACACTATCGGGAATTAGGAAAAGCAATTTAGAAATCACTCCTAATCGTTATTATAGAAAAAATAATAATTTGCAATTCTCTGGGAAAATCAGTACAGGGATACTCATCTACTCATCAGCTAACTGATAATCAATTTAAAATTTAAGTTCTAATAAATATAGAAAATTTAATTTGAAATTAGAAATTCCGTTCCAGTTTTGACAATCTTCCACAACTTCAGTAATTATTAATCTACCGAGGTGCGTGGTCAAACTCTGGAATTACTTCGAGCTGTATTATTTGATGTTCATTTGACTTTTTGACACTATTTGTAAGCAGAATTCTTAATACTATGAAGTATTGTTCTGTTTGCAGTAGATCAATATTTGATTCGCTGGTAATCCGCATAACTGAATGCTGTGACCTGTGACTCACAACGAGTTTGATTTTTCCCAAGAAATGTTTATGTTGTTGCATTTTTTTTTTAACACATAAGAGACTTAAGTTCAGAAACTTAAGTTATTCACATTAGTTTATCCATAATTTTATTACGATTAAGTACTCTAGACACTGGGATGAAGCTATGCAATGTGCAGATGGTCGGGTTCATCAGATCTACAGTCGAGTCGTACGCCCTTGATCTGGCTGTAGCAGCTATATGTAATGTAAGGTAGGACGTGAAAGTCGATTCAGGGATGATTTCACCCCACAATAGAGAGCAACAATTAAAAACAAACAGACAGCCATTGTTGTAGAAGTAAAATTGCGCTTATTGGTTGGAATGTTCAGCATTAATGTAACATGGGTGCTGTTTTTGTTCCTTTTGGGTTGAACAGTAATATATCTCCCAGTCCCGTTTTTCACTGCACAAATCTACACCATTTGTTTTATTGATATTGGTATTCGTGATAATACATTAATAACTTAGAAATTAGAATTGGTTTTGTTTCATTGTAAAATATTAATGTTAAGTTCATTTCGTTTGATTGTTAAATTTACCGTCACACTTTCGTATGCTTTTTAATTGTGTTAGGCCAAGTTGTACTTTGCACGTTTTTATTAAGTAAGAAAGTCAAACTAAATGACCTCCAGTTATTCTAAAAGAGTTTAATACAATTTATTACATACTTATTAAATACTTTTAAAAGTGTTCGAATTTGAAGAATTTTATAATTGCGTTACAACATGTTGAATTTGAATGTAGGATATTTTGGATTTCATTTATACTAAAGTGATACAGGTTTCTAAAAATTTGACTATTTTATAAAACATTGAGGTTGATTTGGAAAAGTCACTCTGATCTCTAAAAATGTGCAATGAATTTCATTTTTCTAAACGATTCAGACAAAATTGCGACAACTTTACTATTTGACTTTCTATTACGTAGTAAAATAACGTATAGTAACCAGCGATGCATTGGAATGAACTTCATACGTAAACTTTTCCCATTAATTGCGAGATCCTTGTGAAATTTAATGGAAATCTGTGTACCAGAAGTGGCGGCTTTCAAGGAAGCTTTTCAATTTTTACGATGATGTTGAAACTCTTTAGCATTTTTAAAACCGAAAAAGGATTAAAAATTTCAAATAATTTTAAAGATAAAATTTTCAACAAAGATTGGCCTTGTTTGTTTTCTTAAATGTAAGCAAGCATAATGCGTTTTGATTATTTATTTATTAACAAGACAGTTTTATCAAAAGTTCGGTAAGTTTAATTTTTCGCTTTAGAAATCATGAGTGGTTTATTTTGTTTAATTGATAGGGTTAGATTTATATTCCATCGATAATTCGCATTGCGCGTTTTAGAACAAACTGAAACCTCGGAGGTATACAACAACCCTCGATTAATTACCTTAATCACAAAAAATCATTTAAACCTAATTGAATAATTATTTTATGCATAGTTTAGATTATTAGATTTACTGTTTAAGTTTAAATTAAAAGTGTTTATAAGCACGTTTATATATTAAAATATTTTAAATAAATTAATTGTGAAAAATGCCATACTTTGAATTCTTTTT
Organism: Nephrotoma guestfalica; assembly: GCA_963691935.1. Taxonomy (NCBI): domain Eukaryota; kingdom Metazoa; phylum Arthropoda; class Insecta; order Diptera; family Tipulidae; genus Nephrotoma; species Nephrotoma guestfalica. Next base: position 147,177,004 of record OY829914.1, on the reverse strand, counting down.
GATAAGAATAATATTAAATAAATTTGAGGATTTTTGTAAGTTCACAGCTATTATTGATCGAATCAGAACAATATCAGTTTTTTACCATTTACAAGAAAACGTAATACTGGTTTAGATTCTTAAATGGGACCCGATTCACGTATATTTCAAAAAATGTCACTTTTTCTGGTACCATCTCCAATATTTTTATTTTAAAAAATTATTTGAAATTTAATTAAATATTATTGATGGGGGCGTCAAATATTATTGATCGGCAATTTTCCCTCAAGCTTTTCCGCTACATCACTTCAAAGTATATGATATTCGGAAAAAAACGCAAAAGTTTTAGTACCACTGTGGTTCTATCAGGCGTTGGTATAATATTCTAAAACATGCAACAAAATAAACTCAAGTTATTGGCGGTGGCTTTGTGCAAAATTATAGGTGGTTACTTAAAAATTTATCGATTTATCAAAGACACATTTGTAATTTTTCATAATATTAGTTCACCTTGAATACCAAAGATGGCAATTTGGCTTTTACAGTTCTTATGGAACAAAAGTATTCGGATATTTAAAAAAATATACTTATTTTCTCATTATTTATTCAGTTATTTAATTTATAATTATTAATTGGTGACTTCTAATGAAAGTAAAATTACAATGAATAACAAAATGTATCCGTTTATATATAAAAATTTACATATGCAGTTTGTTTTCGAAGTGTACGAAGATTACTAGAATGTACTTATATAATAGATATTTGTTTCGATACATTTTGATGTATTTATATGGAAAATATAAGCAAGAAGACGTTCGATGTACCGATAATATTTTGTAGTGGTGTGTATAAAATTATGATTTTCTTCCAATCTCTAATAATACAATAATAAATTGTATTTGTGTTTTATTTACTAGAGAATGAATCGATTAATATTAAATATCTGAAATATTAGTATATACCATAATGCTGGGAACAAAATTGGGCACACATATTTTATAGAAAATTGGTGTCTTTTTTACTAAAATTACAAGACTTTTGAAAGCAATTGGCTTATTGTTTCATTTCAAATACATGTATGACGTAATTTTCTGAAAAATTGCTTACCTGCAATTTAGGGGCAAAACCCCGAAAAATGCCAAAATATTCAAAATACGTTGATTGGAGTTAAAGTAATGGAATAAATTAAACACCTATTTTTTAATTTTTTCTTTGTTTTTTATTGATTTATAGAAGTTCTATCTTTAAGATTAATATTTTGTTGGACCGCCTTTTGTTTTTATTACACCGCTACAACCCCGCAACTGATGTGCAAAAAATCGGTCAAGCAATTACTACCGTTCCTGGCCGTCATTAGGGTGTAGATGTTTTATTGCCTGTATTTTTTTTGAGTATAAATAGTGCATATTTTGTAAGATTAAGTTATTCTGTAAGTGATCCTAGTCAAATAAAGAATAGTGCAATTTTAGTTAAAAAAATAAAAAAAATGGGAAAAGTTAGTGAGCAGTGTAAAAGCAATATGTTGATTTTGGCGCGAGAAAATTTAACCATCCGTGAAATAGCCGAAAGTTTAAACATTCCTAAAAGTACTGTCGCGTGGATTATTAAAAAAATGCGAGAGATGGGCAGTACATAAAGAAAAAAAGGCTCTGGAAGACCCAGACAGCCAACGCCAGTGGAAGATTGATTCATAATATTACAATGTCGTCGGAACCGTTTTAAAACTTCATTGGACATAAGACGGGATGTTGAGCGAGCAACGGGAAAGCAAATATCAGCCAGCTTAGTGAGGAAAATGCTTGTTAAAGCTGGTTTGAGAGCACTTAAACCAGTCCAGAAGCCTGAGTTCACATTACTATTGAAAAATAACGTTTGCTATGGGCCCAGGAGCATGTTTCTTGGACTCCAGAGATGTGGAATTATGTGATTTTCTCCGACGAATCAAAATTCAAGCTGCATGTTGGAGATGGACTATTGAAAAATAACGTTTGCTATGGGCCCAGGAGCATGTTTCTTGGACTCCAGAGATGTGGAATTATGTGATTTTCTCCGACGAATCAAAATTCAAGCTGCATGTTGGAGATGGAAGAATTCTCGGAAGTAGAAAACCAGGCGAGAGACTTAGCAACTAATGTCTTCTAAGACTCTACCGAAAAATGAAGGAGTTATGGTCTGGGGATGCTTTTCTGGAAATGAAACCGCTCGATTACGCTTCCTTAGTTCCAGCATTACAGCAGCTGTTTATCGGCAGGTCATACACAACGAATTTGAACCTTCTGTGTTAAAGCTTTTAGGCGAGACTTGCAAATTTATTTTTCAACAGGACAACGCTCCGTGTAATACCGCCAAAGTTGTGAGTGATTAATTTTGAATTGTAGATAGAAAAATTACCTTTCAGATAAACATAAATAGTTAGTTAAAAACTTGTTGTTTTCTTATCTCTTCATTTAAAGGTAAAAAAAATACTTCGAAGAAAGAAGTATCGATGTGTTGAGCTGGCCCCCGTATAGTCAAGACTTAAATCCCATTGAAAATATTTGGTCTATAATGAAGCTAAATGTAGCAAGAAAGCGCCCAGAATCGATTCAAGCTTTAAAAAGCTTGCTGGTGTTGATTTGAGAATCCATACCTCCTACGACTTTAAAAATTTATCAAATTCAATGAATCGGAGGTGTATCGCTTTAATAAAAGCAAATGGCGGTCCAACAAAATATTAATATTAGAGATAGAACTTCTATAAATCAATAAAAAACAAACAAAATTAAAAAATAGGTGTTTAATTTATTCCATTACTTTAACTCCAATCAACGTATTTTGAATATTTTGGCATTTTTCGGGGTTTTGCCCCTAAATTGCAGGTAATTTATTTTTTCAAAAAATTACGTCATACATGTATTTAAAATGAAACAATAAGCCAATTGCTTTCAAAAGTTTTGTAATTTTAGCAAAAAAGACTGCAATTTTCAATAAAATATGTTTCCCCAATTTTTTTCCCCTGCACTGTACGTATGTATGTAGATATTTTCTATATGTGTACTGTATGTAAATTAGGAGTAGTTTGAATGCCTTAAACTACATATTGGTGGTAAACACAAAAATGAATGAAATTGACTATGTGTTGTTGTTGGCTTAGTGATTTAGAATAATAATAGTCAATAAGTCCGTTTATCATTTTCTCGCGAGAATTTATATTATTTGGTTTATCTTCAACTTACATCTGGTAAATTGCGAAACATAATTTTATACGTGCAGGTCTGATCGTTTGTTGTTTAAAATTACAACAAAAGCTCATATTTTTTTCTGCAGATTCAAGATGTATACTAGGGGGCTAATTATGTAAGCAGAATGAGTACGACTTACGACTTTCGACTCAAACTAATGTTAACAACTTTTCAATGAAAACAAAAAAAAATATTACGACTTGTGTCTCGCATTTATAACCGACAACCCAAAATGCTTTATTTAAAAAAGACTTCGGACGATATTTGTCGTTAGTCGAAGTCGTAATGCTTACATAATCTACCCCCAGATTCCAGATTCATAGGTTCATCGATCGTGCAATATCAAAAATCTATTGAATTGCACAAGAGAGTTGAGTGCATAAGAGGATCAAATTTTATATCCATAATAAAATATAATAATATCATATCATAATATGATTGCTCCAGTATATTATCCACAAATTTTCTAACTGTTAAATGCTCCATATTCTTAAATGGCAGAATGTCAACTAAATAAATGACAGCGTACTTGACGTTTATCTTTGACAGATGTCGGTATACAGATTTCTACTTTATCAACCTCGAATTGGATAACCCTATATTTCTGACTACTAGGCATCTGAAACCGGGTCAATTTTATAATTATTACAAACAAGTCCTGTCCCTATATCTGATTATTTTTAAAACCGTTAATCTTAGTCGCACACTCTAAATAATGGTGAATTAATAATAATGATATTGGCTTCTTAATTTGCAAGCTTAGTTCTCCGGAACTTGCGAATAAACCTTCAATCCTGGTGTGCCGTCGACACAAGTCCCATTTATAGAAAAAATCAAATAATCATTCATCAAATGCATATTGGAATAATTTGAAACCTGACACAAGTCGCATTCTAATAAATGGTGCAGTTGGGACCAGTTTTGAAATATTGTGGCCACAAATGTGTACAATGTACAATCAAGATCCTTTGCTTCTTATAGTTTATGGCGACCTTGGTGTGTATATGATTGATCCGGTAAAGGTGCAATTCCTCGTTAAATTATCATATGGCACAGTAGAACTCTTATTTTATGCTTGTCCTCAACTGTCCATAGAGACCAAGCGTCAAAAACCGATAACCAACTTGGGAAAGAGGTTGAATACGAACACTAAGTGCAGTCATTATTGAGAACCTTGTCTACGGCACGTTAACATGGAGCAATATTATGTAATTATGTAGTAAGGCTCCGATTTTCGAGTCAAATAGTCGCAATTTTTTGTTCCTGATTTTTTTAAATTTCATATTTTTGATTTTTTCTGCTCATGTTACCTTTGGGGTGCCGTATTGAGCTGTGCCCACAGTTAAGAGTGATGATTGTTACTCACAAAGATTCAGCGAATAGTCCATTGTACAACATAAAGGAGCCTATTAAAATTGTGGTATGATGCATGGGTGCATGAAATAGTTTCATGGTGACAGATACCAATTTTAAATTTGACACGAAGAAGATGGTCATTTTGGAAATTTTTATGAAGTTCATAAACCTCGTTATAAATGAGCTTATGAGCTCAAACTGGGGTTGGGCTTCAAACAAAATTGTGTAACTATATATAAATAAAGGAATAAATAAAGGAATAAATAAATAAATAATTAAAAATCACTTATGGAAATGCACCAATTTCAGCAATTACCAGAGTACCAGCAGTGAATGAAAGGGGTTCCAAAAAACGTATTTATATTTTAACTTGTTTTACCGCAAAAAACATAAAATTCGTAAAAGAGGATAAATTAATATTTTTTGAAAAAGATAGACACATTTGCATCCTGGCCCTATCGGGATTCGAACCGGGTACCTCCCGATCGAGACGCTAAAGCTCTAACCTCTGACCCATTTGGTCGGTTGAAAAAGATAGAAACAAAAATTTTTTTAAATACAAATACAATATGTAACCAACTACTTTTTTGACAGCTCCTAGTATTCCAGAACATTTTTGATCTAATTCTTATGATTCTTATTCTTATGAAAGAACTTGCTTTAATTTAATTGAATTTTTGAATTTACAACAGCAATTGCATTACTTAGATTGAGAATTTTTTTTCGCTAAATTGAAAGAACATTTAGATTTACGTATAAAAACTATATATCATTCATTGATATAACACTTCGAACAAAACAGTTTTGCAGTTGCGTTGGTAAAAATCGAAATTCACTAGATACACTTAAAATAAAACGGAAAAAATCCAACTTAGTCTGATTTAACTGCTAATTGGGCAATCAGCAGTTATTTGATATTAAAGTGGTTCCGTTTAGAGGTATGACGCTATCAGGTAAACAAAACCAATTAAAAATATATATTTATTAATAATAATTAATATTTATTTTTTTAATTCAATTTTTCCCGAAAAATGCACTAATTAATTGCTCATGGTATTCTCTAAATAAATCCCATACATTATTTCCACTCAAGTAATAATAAAACGAATCCATAAAATTTAAAAAATTTCAATCAAATTCTCTGTATCCTTCACCTAGGCTTCAATGTGAAAATGAAAGAACGCTTTAATATTGTAAACACATAAATTAAAGTTATTTAATAAAAATGAGGCAGGTACATTGTTTAATTCACATGAACTCTAATTGCATTCAGCTCGCATTCCAGGAGGTGAAAGGTGATTATAATTTTGGTGATAGTAAAAAGTGATCATCACAAGGTGACCGTAGGTGATCCGTAATGTTATCACTTGAGTTTATACTAAATGTACTAAACATATTTAGTCTTCTTTAAACATTTCATTTTTGAATTGTTTTGATAAAAATGTTGAAATTATGAAGTTGGACGACTGAAGAACTTTAGCTAATCCGTATTTATTCGAATTAAAATTAATTTAAGAATACTAAAAAAATTTTTGTACTGTTAAACACAATTTTTAGTCTCTATAATAGTGGGTTTAGAAACTAGAAATTGTTTTTAACAGTACAAATTTTTTTTAGAATTCTTAATTAAATTTTAATTAGAATAAACACGGACTAGCTAAAGATTTTCAGATAACCACCTTTATAATTTCAATATTTTCCATCTAAATTTACAAAACAATTCAAAAATGACATTTTTAAGCAAAATTAAATATTTTTAGTACATTTTTTAGTACAACTCAATTGATAACATTGCGGATCTAAGGTTATCTTGAGATGATCACTTATTACTATCACTAAAATTAAAATCACCTTTGACCTCCTGGAATGCGAGCTGAATGCAATAATAGTTCCTGTGAATTAAATAATGTATCTACCTCATTTTTAATAAATAAAATTAATTTCAATGCTTTTATATTAAAGCATTCTTCATTTTTGGCTTGAAGCCTAGGTGGAACATTTAGAGAATTTGATTGAAATTTTTTAATTTGAATATGTAAGAGTGGCAACTGTATTATTTAAATGCGTACTGCTAAATTATTAAAATTCTTGATAAACAAATATTAATTTAAATTTGAATATGGAAATTTCGATATCATACGCGTAGCAGTACACTTTGCATTTCGAAATATATGCACGTGCAAATATTTAATGATGCGAGAAATTTCATGAAATTGTATTTTGTAAAATAAACATATTTTATATTCCAAAATTTATTGCTTTACGCAACTCCAGATTTTTGACCGAAAACTAAAATTGATTTAATAGCAACAAATAAAATATGTTTATTATGCATTACGAAATACTGTAATAATTAATATTGAGGGATAAGTTGTTAGATAGATATAGTTAGTCGTCAGTAGGAGGGAGACAGACGAAGAATACGAGTTTGTGAATGATAAAATAAATGTAAATAAAATTTAAAAGTGAGCTTTCATTAAAATCAAGATGAGAAATAAAGAAGTGACTTTACAAATATAACTATCACCAAAAAGAATTACTTTTGATGGTGATGATTTTGGTGATAATCTCTAAATGGAATGCAAGTTTCGAAAAAGTTTAAGTGTTAGTGTTAATTGTGCATACGCGGTGAAAGTTACGTGACTTTTTTGGTGTTAATCATGAGCGAGCAAGTCAACCTTCTAGCGTGTAATGAATAATTTTAAAAATTTGCATACATTGAGAGAAAAAGTAAAGAGTGGGTGACGATTAAGTCAACATACACCGGAAAAGATTGATGAGATGAGACAGACTGTAGCTGAATGTCCAGATAAATCTTATCAACGCCGTGCTCAAGAATTGGGAATGTTTCGATGATGTTTGATCAAAATTCCCAAAGAAGATTTGTGTTTTTACCCGTACAAAATTCAATTTAAACAAGAGCTGCAGGAAAATGACCATGATTATTGGCGAGATTGGAGTGCTCGAGTTTTACAGCTTGGTATAGACGAGCACGATTTTTGGCAACAAATCATTATGAGCGAAGAAGTGCGACTTGGTATTTAGACTTGGTTGGCTTTGTTAATCAACATAATAACTGCTTTTGGAGCACTGAAAACCTTCAATTAATACGCTAAAGACCAAAACATCCTCGTATAGTAACTGTATGATGCGCCAGTTCGACCGGCGACATCATTGAACCATATTTCTTTGAGGATACTAGAGGTAATGTTGTAACAGTTACTGGTGACCGCTATCGGGACATGTTGGAAAACTTTCTTGTGTCCCAATTGGATCAATTAGACCTACAGAACATATGGTTCAACAAGACGGTGCTTCATCACACACAGCTCGTCAATGCAAATTTTGCGAGAAATTTTTTCCAGCCGATTAATGTAAAAAAGGGGATATTTATTGGAACTACGATCCCCTGATTTTACTCCTCCCGATTTCTTCCTATGGCGGTACTTGAAATGTTATGAAAATGAGCTTAAAACAGCTCGTCTTTGCGCTGGTCTTTCAAATATGATGACATCGATCTGAATAAGCGGCGGTCAGAGCGAGCCAAGTCCAAAGAATATGCCGCATGCTGTGAAACTTCCTACCTTAAGGAGAAGATGAGTTCCTGTGTTGATTTTGCTGTATGTGGACGAGCGTTGTCATGCAGCAATATCACCTTCTACTATCCTTAACCCGTAAACGGTCCATTGTTCTCCAGAGCATCACTTAATTTGATCAATTATGCCTGGTAACGTTCAACTGTAATAGTTTGACCAGGTTTCAGAAGCTTGGAATAAATGACATCTTTCCAATCCCACTAGACACACAGAATCACTTTTTAACCATGAATATTCATTTTTTCAACGGATGTTGATGGTTGGCCTATATCGACTCATGGTTTTTTTGCGTTTAGGATTTTCGTACAAAATCCACTTTTCATCACCGGTAATGATTTTTTTGCAAACATTTCTTTCTTTTGTACCGAGAAAGCAAATTCATGCAGATGTCAACTCTTCGGTGTTTGTTTTCTTCGGTCAGTTTATGAGGAACCTATTTAGCTTCCTTCTGTATATTCCCCATTGCATGCAATCGAAGTGATATTGCTTGGTGAGTAACTCCTAACTGCTCTGCAAGTTCTTTTGAGTTTGACACGGATTTTCATCCAGTAAAACTTTAAGTTCTTCATCTTCAAATTGTTATACTGCACCTGTGGCACTATTCTGATAATTCCCCGGGAATAGGGAACTGGAGAAAGATTTCAAATCTTGCATACCACTTTTATACTGTTGAATGACTCATAGAATGTTCACTCAAAGTCGTATTTATCAATTGCATAGCATTTTTTTCATTTGAAAACAGAATAGAATGCAATTACGTAACTGTTGTTATCGACATTCATCTCTTAAAATTGATGCATACGGAACGATAACTTGTAAATGACTGAATCTTATGTCATAAAAACAACAATGACTAATTTACATATATCCAAAATGGCCGGCGATATGGATGTGTTCAAGTATATTTTAATGATTGCACTTTAAAGCCGAGTTTCTACTTACTACACACCTAATATGAAGCTATTGGACTAATTAATTGAAAAATTTTAGTAAATTCGTGTTAACTCAAAGCCGACAGTATAACCGATATGGTAATCCGAGGCCTTAAATTAGGGATTCATAACTTAATTGTTTTTATGAGAGAAGGTTTTTGTCTGCCGCTCAACCCACTTGTTACTTGTGTGAGCCACATACTGGTAAGAATCTGAAGGCATCCAGTCCTACCTCGAACACATTTATATAGCAAGCCGCTTGGTACAAGACTGACGCCCGCTTCAGCCGCTCATAACCTGGAGAACAGACGAAGATTTGCTATTGATTTTGAAGCTCCAATGTAGTGTCCATGACTATAAACAAAATTTCCCCTGCTCGTCTCCACAACACCGCCTGATTCATTTAGAATTACCCAGAGAGTACCGCGAGGTGGTACGAATCTAGGACTTTGTTGCCCCCCGCCTTAACTGTGGAAGCTATCGTGATGTAGCTCTATTAAATACTACTTACAAAGTGTTGGCTAATGTTATACTTGCCAGACGAATCTCTTTCGCTGAAAACATCATTAGCGACTCTATCAATGTGGTTTTCGTCCCAACCGATCGGCCACTGACCAGTGTTTTACCATGAGCATGATTTTGGAAAAATATTAGGAGTACAACATAACCATACATCAACTATATATAGACTTCCGATAGACATAGGACAGTATAAACCGCGAGAACACATGGGCCGCGCTCACATGCCTAAGAATTCCAAAGAAACTCGTTTCTCTGTGTAAATTAACAACGTCTGAGTCTGTATTAAGAATCGGTATTGAAGGAACTGTATCAGACTTCTTTGAAATCACATCTGGTGTTCGACAGGAAGATGCAATCGCGCCTGTGTTGTTCAATTTGGTGCTTGAGTATGTAGTGAGGAAAAGCAACACGCTCTGTATATTTAATAAATCAGGCCAAATTGAATATGCAGATGATGTGGTATTTCGATATCACAGTTTCATACCGCTCGATCGCTGCGCAAGAAGACGTGGTTTAGAGATGAACAGTAGTAAAAGCAAATTATTAACAACACTCAGGAACATCTCCATGCAACTCTCGGAATTATCGACCATAATTTTGATAGCGTCGAAAACATTAAATCAGCCAATTATAACATCGTTGAATCATATGCGGGCAAAAATAAAAAGAATCGCTGCCGGACAACGAGTTGTCTACGCCCAATCAAAATTATTGCGATCTAAACATCTATCGCAGTCATAAAGCTCTCATAAGACCTGTGCTGGCTTTCGGAAACGAGAGTTGAACAATGACCTCTAACGATCGTAGATTGTTATCTACCTTCGAAAGGAAGGCCATTCGTTCAATCTTTGATCCAATTAAAGTTGCGAACAACGAATATCGGATTCGTATGAAGCACGAAATAAAGCAACTTCTCGGAGGTAGAGATATCATCGGATTCATCAAATCCAATCGAGTTAGATGGCTCGACCGCGTTGTAAGGTCACCACAACAACGGATGAGCAATAAAGTGTTCCGCAAACAACCAGCCTGAGTGTGTCGTACAGGAAGACCCCGACTGCGCTGGCGTGACGACGTCGAACAAGACCGACGCGTATTAGAATGTCGAAACTGGAGGACGAGAGCGACGGATCGAGACGGATGGAGGACCATAGTGCAGGAGGCATAATCCCTTCATGGAATGTGAAGAGAGAGAGAGAGAGGGAGAGAGAGAAACCGCGAGATAGAAAGCGAGGGAGAGAGAGAGGAAGAGGGAGAGAAAGTGGAAGTCTCCCTCTTCAGAGAGAGTAGAAACATCTTTCAGAAAATATAGTTTTAAGTTAAGAGTATTGTTGCTTACAATATGTTACGATTTTCTGCAGTTCGTCATCTTCTAACATAATTTTAGAATGTCATTGATGTCGTACAATGTAAAATGTAATTGAAGTTAATCTATTTCGCAATCCCCTTTATTATCATCATATGGTGGTCTAGCCAGCGTGTCCGCTACCAGATTAACCTTACCAGGCATATCGATACATTTTAAATTAAATCCTTGGATGAATAATACACAAAGGCTAAGGCGACCGAACAATCAACCACTTGAAGGGTTGGTTACTTTGCAGGGTCTGTGTTAGTAACTTGTTTATTTATAATATGACCGAGAAATTTAATACTTCCCTTAAAAATAAAATAATAAAATAAAAAGAAAAGAAATTAATTTTTGGAAATCACGGTTCAAATTTCATTCCACTAACTTCATCTGAAAGAGGAGTATTATGATTACTACGTGAGTACTAGTTAGTAGACAAAATGTAGTTTTTTTCCTTGTAAAGTGCCAAATGTTTTATTAAGAGTGGATTTACTTTCGTTACTAGGGACGAAAATGAATGTAATGGGATTTATTTACTATATAGAGGGAAAGAAGTTTTCACGGGAAGTATACATCTATCAAAAGTTATCATCGGTTGGTAATGTGCTGGGGCGTCTAATGCGCTCGTCATCATCAAACTCTTCGCACCTTCTTGGAAACGCTTACACCATTCGTAAACGTTTTCTTCATAACTTACTCACCAAAAGTAATATATAACATTTCTAAAACATTGACACACTATACTCCAATCGTATCGCAAAATTTAATACAAATCCCCTAATCCATTTTTTATACAAATTAATAAACGGCGATCCTACCAAAACACATTTGACAGTTGACAACGACTAAATGTCCAATATAACTACCATTGTACAGATATACTTTTCAGACATGTTTATCAACACAACTACGAAATATATATATATATATATATATATATATATATATATATATATATATATATATATATATATATATATATATATATATATATATATATATATATGTATATATATATATATATATATACATGTATATATAGATTTTTTTTTTTATATATCTGTGGCCACAAGGTAAAACGTAATAAGTCAATTTTCAATTTTTTAAAGTAGAGCTTTTAAAGAGTGATTTTTGCTATAAAAAAACCCCCGTTTACACATAAGGGTTGGCTTTTCTGAAACTGAATGAATTATATTAGTAGCTATTAATTACAATAGTCAGATTTAAAATATCCTTCTTACCTAACCAAGGCGTTTTCTAACAACTACTCACTTTCGGAATAACTCGAGTTGTAACGTTTTGCTTTGTTGCAACAGATATATTTATTTATTACAACTGATTTACAAATCATCTAGTAATTTATCTTTCATAATGGCTAGTCCCCTTTACAATTTTATTATATTTTTAGTCGATCCTGATTGGATCTTGTAGATCATGCGGTTTCTTCCTTCGCACCCGTCTTACTAGGTTTGAATCATCCAACATACGAGGTATCTCAGCATTTTGGTGTAGACTAATACGTTGCATGTGTTTTCTCGCGTGTTTACTTATTTCTTCACTAACGAAATCCATCTTCAGATCTCTATGGAGGTTGTCATTTCTTATGTACCACGGTGAATTAACTATTCCACGAAGGACTTTGCTTTGGAACGACTGGATGATATTGACATTGGTTTTCTTTGTACAGCCCCAGAGCTGAATACCGTAAGTCCACACAGGTTTTAGGATTTGCCGGTATAGTAGCAATTTATTATGTAGAGTTAGCTCAGAATTTCTTCCTAAGAGCCAATCCATCTTTCTGTATTTGATGTTTAACTCTTCTTTTTTCTTTTTCACATGCTCTTTCCATTTTAGTTTCGCGTCTAGAGTCATGCCTAGATATTTTGCCCTATTTGCATAGGGAACAGATTTTGTTTCATTAAGTTTTATTCGCCATCTCTTGGTCCAGGTACTGACAATATTAGTAGCTCTTTGCAATTTGCTTGTAGATTCTTCTATGCAATTAGCAACTGCTAAGATGGCCGTATCATCCGCAAACGTCGCTATGTTAGTCTCCTCTATCGTTGGCAGGTCCGAGGTGTATAGAACATATAAAGTTGGTCCCAGAATGCTACCTTGTGGTACTCCTGCTGATATTTTCTTTCTTTCTGAGTATTCGCCATCTAATTTAACTCGAAAGTGTCGGTTAGATATGTAAGATTTTAGAATTTCATAAAACTGCTTTGGTAAGTCTCTTTGTAATTTATATTCCAAACCTTTATGCCATACTCTGTCAAAGGCCTGTGCTACATCCAAGAAGACGCTTGAACATACTTTTTTTCAAGTACGTCTTCAATTATGTTTGTAATTCGGTGTACTTGTTCTATTGTTGAATGATTTTCTCTGAAGCCAAATTGATGTGGAGGAACAAGATTTCTTTCTGCTTTTATTGGTTTTAGTCTCTTTAGGAGTAGTTTCTCGAATAATTTTGAAATTATTGGGAGTAAGGAAATCGGCCTATACGAATTTTTGTCATTAAGTGGTTTGTTTGGTTTAGGTATCATAATTACTTCTGCTACTTTCCATTGACTTGGAACGTGTTTAAGTCTGAACACTGCATTAATTATTAGGAGTAGTTTACGTAGACCTTTTTCAGGAAGAGCTTTTACAATTTGTCCTGTAATTATGTCATATCCTGGAGATTTCTTTGTATTTAGGTTGAGATTGATTTCCTTTCCATTTTAGTGAGTTATCCATTTTATATACTGGTGGTATGTTTTCCTCTGCAGTTTGTCTAGGTAGTGGCTGAAACGTGTTCTCGAGGTGGGTTGCAAATAACGAAGCTTTTTGCTTTGCACTTATAGCCCATGTGCCATCTTCATTTTTTACTGGTGGAATTTGTAGTTTAGGTCGTTTTAAACTTTTTGTCGCTTTCCAAATGGAGTACTCGGTATCTTTTTCCCCAGTAAGTATTTATTAATGGATTCGTTTTTGATTTCTTTAATTAGCAACTTTAGTTTATTGGATAAAAAATTAAGAGTTGTTTTATATTCTGGCGCTCGACTTCTTTGCCAGGCCTTTCTTGCTTTTCGTTTTGCTGCAACCAGTTCCCTAACTTCTAGAGGATAAATAGCATTTCGGCGCATTTCCTTTGGACTTGAGGGGGTACTACTCCACGCCGCTTCTTGTATACTGTTGTTAAGTTGTTCTAGTTCTTCTTCTAGCTCTATCGGGTTTTTAATTGGCACCTGAAGATCAATATTATCCTCAACAAGTTTCTGGAATTTCTCCCAGCAGGTTTTTTTGTTCGTGAGCGAAGGTGGACTAGTTTTTTTTAATAATCGTTGCACTTATTGTCATAATATCAGGCGTTTGATCCGACATAATCCCCTCGCTGCTTCCTAGGTATATGTAGTTTTCGTCTATACCTTTGGTGATAAAGAAGTCAATGATATCGGGTATTTTGTTTCTATCCGTAGGCCAATAAGTTGGTTGATCTCCAGAATGAAAATCGCAATTGCATAGTCTTCCTACAGCAAACAGCTCTCTTCCTTTTTTAGAGGTTACTCTTGATCCCCAGTAGGTGTTTTTTGCATTAAAATCACCTCCGATTATGAAACTTGATCCAAGTGATTTAAATAACGTGCAATAGTCTTGTTTAATTAAATTATACCTTGGGGGGCAATATATTGACGACACACTATATGCTTCGTTGTTATTTATAAATACTTTTAAGGTGACTACTTGCATAAATTCCTCTTCAATTTTAAGATCTATAAAGTGTTTGATGTTTTATTTTATAACCACCGACGATCCTCCCCTTGCCCTTCCTGCTGGATGAATGGCGTGGTAACAATTGTATCCATATATTTTAAGATATGAAGTTGAAGTAAAATGGGTTTCCGATACTAGGCATATATCTATTTTTTCAGTATTTAGGAAAATTTCTAATTCTGGAATATGTTGCATTAGCCCATTTGCATTCCAGGTTACTATTCTTAATGTTTTATTTGTTGTTGTTTGCATCATTTTAATAGAGCATGGATTTCATTTCATTTAGAGAGTCTTGCTTATCTAACCTGTTGCTTAGAGCTTGAAGGCATTTCTCTTGTTTAGCTAGACGAATGTTAAGAGCTTCCATGCTTCTTAGTATCTTTTGGAGCATTGCTGTACCTTCAGTAGTGTGCTCCGAAATAAATGGTTTTGTCATGACTACTTGCGAGTACAGTTTTGGTTTTGGTTCTCCCGTTTTACTAACATGAGGTTTAGGTTCCTCTTTGGTGGAAGTTTGATAATTTTTTGCCGATACTCCTGGACTTTGTTTTCGCGTTTTATTTCTTATTCGTTGTAGCTCCTTAGCTATTTCACATCCCCGGTAGTTTGCGGGGCATGCTATATATGTATATATAGATATTCGATATTATCTAGTGTTATTCCATATATTCCATAAATAGGTTAACAAACTTTTTTTTCAACTTCAGCAATTTTTTTGTTTTTTTAATATAAAGTCAACAACACAAATTCACAACATTTCCGTAATTAATATAGTTAATATTTGTTGAATATAAAATCATATTGCAAACAAAGTGCATTAAAATAGTAAACTTTTAAAAAAATATTTTAAAAATTATGTTCCAAAAATAGGTTAACAAATCATTTAATAACCACAATGACCCCAATTTCGTAATGACATCTTTGCCAATCGTTACGGTAACGAGTGTGTATATTTTCTACCTTCTTCTGGGGTGATACTTGGCCAAACATTTTTAATTAAACTTTGTGGTGGCCATGGTAAAACATTTGTTTTGGTCTCATTCAAGTAATTGGAAATGATTTTAGCCCGATGAATTGGCGCATTATCGTGTTGTAGAATGAATTCTTGGCCAATTAGTCGTCGTCCTTCGGGAATAATTACTTCTCTCAACAAATTTAGATAAACAGCTGCAGTTACTTTTCCTTCTAATACAATAATATACACATGCAACCCCATATCATAAGCCCCTTATCAAATCCTTTAAGTGTAGGTTTGTCGCACTTATATGACAAAACTTCTGTTTTTTTCTCCAAACAAACATACGCCCATGACCATATCGTAAAAGAATCATGGATTCGTCCGTCAACAAAAATTTATCCCAGAATTCTAATGGCTTTAGAACATGTACAATATAGAACTTCTTCCTTTTCTTTTTATTATCTGAAGAAACATAGGGTATTTTATGTGCAACTTATCCGTGCTTATTAGCATCATGTAGTCGACGTCTAATTGTTTGGTTGGAAAAATTGACGTGTTGATCATTTTGAATTTTTGTGCGTATCCGCGGAGCGGACATTAACGAATTTGCATCTGATATTGCTTGTATCCTCAAATCCAACCGTTTATTTGTTATTCTTGGTCTTCCTTTTCGCGTTAAGGGCATCACTCGCCCCTCATTCCTGAACGTTTTAATAACTTTGTAAACTGCAGTTAATGCTTTTCCAACTAATTTTGAAATGTCTCGCATGGTGGTTCCTGTTCCGTGCATTTTTATTATTAAATGTCGCACTTACAGCTTTAAATATTTAAATTTGCCCATTTTAAGATTTATTCTGAAATAAAACAAGTAATAAGTTCATTTATTTTCAAAACTGTTATCTTTATAAAGAAAATCACTTACCGTGCACCTCCAAGAATATGGAGAAGTATTCAAACCAACAACGTTTAATTATTGTAAAAATACATTACAAAAATGGTGAAAGTTTTGCGGAAACAGCAATTACGTCAAGTTTCCGGTGAGTCAAATAAATCGACAGTGACGAGTTTCATTTCAAAATTTGAGACCCCAATTTAAGCTGATGGATCAGAAGATTATTGTTCGTCCTTGTCGGTCATTCGAAAATATAGCCACAGTAAGCGAATCTTTGGCCGAGAAACCAGGAACTTGGGAGTGCAATATTGCGAAATGTTAACGTAGTTTTTGTGGCCCGAATTGGATGTAATTGATGTTACGGTGCGACCTGCCACACAGCACGTGAAACACCTGTTATTGCAGACTAAGTTTCCAGGCCAAGTCATTTCTCGATTTGGTGATCAACATTGCCAAATTGCCACAAAGATCGTGCGATCTAACACCGATAGTCTTTTTTCTTTGAGGCTATTTGAAGGAAAAGGTGTATGCGAATAAGCCTGAAACAGTTGAACATCTTAAAGAGGAAACACGGCGCGCAATTGGTGAAATACAGCCACATTTATGCGAAAAACTTTCACCATTTTTATAATGTGTTTTTACAATAATTAAACACGTTGTTGGGTTGAATACTCTCCATATTCTTAAATAGCGTGGACTGTACGTGACAACTGTCAAAAAAAATCACCGTACATCTCGTGATATATATATATATATATATATATATATATATATATATATATATATATATATATATATATATATATTTATATATATATAGTTCTATATATAGTACTGTATATATATATATATATATATATATATATATATATATATATATATATATATATATATATATATATATATATATATATATATGTATAGGGTGGCTGAGACCAAGTGTTACCAAATGAAAACGCTGTAATTTTTTTAATTTTGATTATTTTTTATTGAAATTTCGTGGAATATGTTGAAAACATATTACATTTTATGAAAAACGTGTTACTGCTCGATATGACCTCCTTTGGCTCTGATTATTTGATTCAGTCTTCCATAGAAAGCATTGCATGCTGACCGAACGTGACACCTTACTCTCCAAAATGGACCATATGGAGAAATCCATGGGATTCAAGTCTGGTGAATATGGTGGCCATTCTTTCGACGAAATCAGCCGCGGAACGCAATTTTGTAAAAATTGCTGTGTCGCTCGAGCTTTGTGTGATGGTGCCGAGTCCTGTTGGAATATCCAACGGTTCGTACCAAAGTGTTTACGTGCCCAAGGTAGCAAAGCATCGTTTAGGATCTTTTGGCGGTACACCTCTTGGTTTACCTTGACTCCATGTTTGATGAAAACCAGAGGAGTGCATCCATCTGCAGTCACTGTAGCCCAAACCATAACATCAGCTGGTGATTGCTTGCGCATGACAACTCTTGTGTCCAAATTATCGTTGAACTTGTGCTCTAACCAAACACGATCATTTTGTTTATTCACATACTGTTGAATGGTGAAAATTTTCTCATCAGAAAAGACAATTTTTGGAATCTCATCACGTTCAGCCAAGGCCTTCAATGCTCGTGTTCTTTCAAGCCTAACTTTTTTTTGTGCCTCCGTAAGATCTTGAAATTTTTGTATCTTGTAGGGCTTCAAGTGTCGTTCATTTTTAAATATGGTTTGAATGCTGTATCGTGAAACATGTAGACGTGCGGCCAATTGATTGGCACTTTGACGAGGATTTCGTTGGATTCGTTTGTTCACATTTCGTATCATTTCTTTTGATATAGCTGTCTTTTTAGAACCGCCTCTGTTGCGTTTAGCGATGCTACCAGTTTCGTTGTATCGAGTTATGGTTCGATACACAAACATTTTATTCACATTCAAATGCTGGAGCTGACGAACTATTGCTGTTTGTGAATTTTCACCCAAATACAGTGCAATTACACTATTACGTTTGGTTTGAATTCCATTACGATTTTTTAATGAAGATATTAATTTAGAACAATTATTTGTTGACCACATGCTAACAACTAACCAAACTTCAATCTGTCAAAAAATTGACGCGCGAAAATGACAACTACACAAATGACAGCAGAGTGAAATATATATCACATATATACATATATATATATATATATATATATATATATATATATATATATATATATATATATATATATATATATATATATATATATATATATATATATATATATATATATATATATATATATATATATATATATATATATATATATATATGTATATATATATATATAAAAGGTATTTTCTTAACCCTAACCCCGGCATTATAGTATCTCTTATTTTCCTCACAAAGTGACTGATTTCTATGGCATGTAGCATACCATTGGAAGGGCATAAACTAGGGAATTTTTTAAAACAAAGCTAGTTTCAAAATAACCTTAGTTTTTTTAATGAATTTAGGTGAAATTTTTCATACTTTTACACATTTTTAGGATTTGGAAGTTTATAAGTCATTTTTCTTAAACCATTTGTATTAAATAATGATTTATTTACAATAAAATCACATTGCAGAATAGAATAAAAGTTATTTTGTACCTTTACGACTACAAACAAAAAAGTTATGACCATTTGAAGGCGAGATTTTAGGTAATTTAAAAAAAAATTAAAAATATCATATCTCAGTTACCGTAGGACATCTGTTCTATCTGATGAAAGCTTCCAAATGACCCCCAATCTGCCAAAAAAAATTGTCGGTCCACGCGCCAAACACCCTGTATAAATAAACCTAAGGACAAATTAGGAAATTCTCAATTCTAAATATGTATTTTGTATATATATTTCTGCAGATATCTATTTACCAAGTTATATTACTTAATGATAGCAGGTGGTAACTAAAATATATATTTTTTTTTGTACTTTCAGAACTTCAAACGTAAACCACAAACAGTTTAAATCTGCAAAACGCTTAAAATTATTCAAATAATGGATGAAAATTGGCCAACAATTGAACCTCAAACGTCGTACACACAAATTTTATTACTTTTATTGTTACAATTGGATTTGCCGGACCATTCGCAAAAGTTATGACATATCTAACTTCTATATATTTTAAATAAATTTTTAGTAGAACATTCAAATTGCATAATTTTTGTGTACAAAGTGTAAGAGAGGAGTGTTATAATTTTGATTTTGGAACTTATATATTTTAATATAATAATAAAAACATACATTTTCAAAAATGTCACCGAAACAGTGGTTAGCTTTATTAGGATTTTATATATCGTATTTATTTTTTGGCGCCAGTATTTTTCATCATATGGAGCATCAATTAGAGACTGAAAGACGTGAAAATGCTTTAATTTCTAGGATAGAAGTAAATGGTGAGTAAAGTTTCAGATTTACGATTACCTAAGGATCTTGATGATTCTTCTATAGCAATTCAAATGCATTTTGTCAAGTCCAAATATTACGTTACTCAATAAGAGCCAAGGCAGACACATAGATGACACACCTAATGAAAATTAGGTTAGTATGATATAGGGTTTTTAGAGGGTTTTGAGAGTATGAACCGTCAAACGATATGTGTCAAAATTTTACGACAATCCGACCATTAGGTTACAAGTTGCAGTAGTTTCAGTGACGCTACTTTTGTTATTGTCAGAACAATGGAAAAAACTGAATTTTGAGTGTTGAAATAACACTGTGTTTTAATAGGAAGAAATACCATCCAAGGGACTCTGCTACTTCGAAAGCAACCGTCCAACGTCGGAATGCTGAGTTTAAACGTGGCTTAACAAACACCGATTGTGACAAACACTCTGGTCGCCCAAATTCGGCAAGTATTCCAGAAAAGATAAAAATAGTACACAAAATCGTTTTGGAGCATCGTAATGTGAAGTTTCGTGAAATAGCTCACACCATAAAGATATCAGAAGGTTGTATATATACAGTATTTTGCATGTACATTTGTTCGTGAAAGAGTGTTCAATGTGGCCAAATTGTTGTATATCCAAGGTCTTTGTAACTATATACAACACTGTATACTTTTAAACTATATACAACATGATTATGTATATGGGAATAATAAAAATTCTGTAAAACTATACCATAGTATCTAGTAAATTTTGAATATTGTTTACCCAGTGCACCTAGAATATCAGGCAGTACTACTTCAATCAATGAAATAATGGCAGAAAATATTAAAAACCAAAATGGTTGGATTTCAAAAATAAAAGAGTGAGGGCAAATTTTTTCACGCGAAATATTTTCACTTGTTTTTTACACATTGTGTGCACATTTTATACGTGTTTACATATTAAACACAATTTAGAAGGCATAATTTTTTAATAATATTATGAATTAATGCTTACAATGATTGGAACAGCCGACATAAAATAACGTCAAATGGCAAAATTTTTAAAGCAGTGAGGCCTGTAGTATTCTAAGTGCACTGGTTTACTCGACCCCTAAAAAGTAGTTCTAAAAGTAGAAGAAGATTGACAAAAAATAAATTGATATCCGATAAGCCATTTGCATTGTCGTCGGCCGTCTATTGCAATTTCTTATTCGCTGTTGATGATCTTTCCTTTTCCAAAATAGTCGACGAATAAATAACTCGCGCATTCCAAAATACGGAGACCAACAAAACCTTACCGACTGACATTTGCATTTTTGGTCGCTTCGAACGGCTTTCATCGCCTGCTGTCCACTCTGCTCACTGACGTTTTAATTCCAGAGTGAGATCCAGGTTTTATTTTATTGCCGATGCAAAAAATCCTCTTTATTATGGTTAAACAGCGCTCTGAATCATTAACGCATCGTTGTTTTGGCTCAATGTGAACAAATGCAGCAACCACTTTGGACAACCAAATCCAAAGTTCTGGTGTAATTGTACAATTATCCGTTATAATATAATATAATATATAGGTGTTACATATCGATAATGCTTTACAGGGAGTCGCTGGGTTGGATCCCACCAGAGGCTGGATGCCAAGCGAATTTTCATTATCGATTACGTTCGGTGATGTTAATAAACACAACTTAAACCCTCTGTTGGAGTGCAGAATTCAGCGCCGACCCACCGCCCATGTCAGTATACAGATTGACATGGAGCTTGCAATGTGTAGATGGAATACTGTAATTGTGTGCATGGGTCGTGTGTGAGTGAATGAAAGAAGAGGTATTAATGAACCCTCAAATGACATTAAATTCACTGGACAATTAATACTTTCATTAAAACAAAACCTTCCCCTAAAAACTACCGTTGTGGCGCTGTTTAATTTTTTGTTACATTCCAATCAAGTGACCTATCGTTTGAAATGTCTTGGACCAACTCACACTTTTGTTATTAGCACTTTATAACCAATTTTAAGTTATCCGTTTATTAGTAGTGACTTAATGTTTGTCTTAAAAATACCGCTATAGTTCTATCAATCCCACAAGACACACAAACACTTTCTTGACATGAATATTCATTTTTACAACTGATGTTGATGGCTGGCCTGGATAAACCAATGGTTTTCTGCGTTTAGGAGTATCGTAATGATTTTACGCAAAAAATTCTTTCTTTTTTTACCGAAAACGGAAATTCATGCACAGATGAACCCATTTTTCTTCCTTCTGTATTCTTCCCATTGCATGCAATCGAAGTGATGTTACTTAGTGAGTAACTCCTAACTGTTCTACAAGATCTTTTGAGTTTGATTCGGATTTTCATCTAGTAAAACTTTAAGTTCTTAGTCTTCAAATTGTTTTGCTGCACCTGGACGTGGATCGTCCTCAAGTCTAAAATTACCATCGAAATCTTGCAAAATACTTTTTTTACTGTTTAATGACTCACAGAATATTCACTCAAAATCGAATTAATCAATTCCATAGCTTGAGCATCATTTTTTTCATTTGAAAACAGAATAGGTAGAATGCAATGACGTAAATGTTGCTTATCGATATTCATCTCTTAAAATTGATGCACACGGAACGACAGCTTGTAAATGACTGAAACTTATTTCATCAAAACAGCAATGACTAAGCTACATATATCCAAAATGGCGGATTTGGGTGCGTTCAAATATATTTTAATGCAACCAACTTCAGAGCCGAGTCTCTCAACTTGCACACCTTATAAATGCATAGGAAAAATAGTCTTACTTCTACAACATCGTTGCAAAATTTATAAAATATGGGAGTCTATACAATGGTTTTTTGGTAACCTATAAAATTGTATATAAAGCTTTTACTAGAAACTCTTGTTATTTTTTACTTAAAGAAGAACACAGTATTTCTTAATACGATACTTTAAACTCGTAACTCGATGAAAACATATTATAGTTTAGAATTGTATGCTTTTTACTTGTATCCTAACTTGAACACATTATTTAGGAGCTCGTTAATAATAATACTGTAGGCAAGAGACTTTGTTCATAATTTTGAAATTCTTTATTTATTTCTCCAAATCTATTTCGTCCCCCTCAAAGTAATCCCCCCGGCCTCAATACACTTGTACCAACGTTTTTTCCAATCCTCGAAACAGTTGTTTAAGTCAATTTCCGGAATAGCCTCCAATGCGCGTAGCGACTCACGTTTAATGTCTTCAATTGACTCAAAACGGTTTCCCCGGAGCGGTCGTTTAAGTTTGCTGAACAGCCAGAAGTCAACGGAGCTAAATCAGGCGAATACGGTGGTTGCGGAACGATATGGGTGGAATTTTTGGCGAACAAATCACGTAAAACCAATGCAGTATGAGAAGGTGCATTATCGTGGTGCAAAAACCAAGAGTTGTCAACCCATAATACCGGCCTCTTTTTACGAATAGCTTCGCGCAAACGACGCATAGCACTCAAATAGTATTCCTTGTTGACAGTTTGGCCGGTCGGAAGGAATTCGGAGTGCACCACACCTCGATAATCGATGAAAACTGTCAACATCACCTTGAATTTTGACTTGCTTTCACGTGGTTTTTTCGGCTTCGGCTCACCTTTGGCACGATATTCGGCCGGTTATCGTCTGTTTCCGGGTCGTAAGCATAGATACAAGACTCATCGCCAGTTATAATACGTTTCATGACATCCTGGTAGTCGGAAAGCATTGTTTCACGGACGTCAACGCGACGCTGTTTTTCCAATAAATTGAGTGATTTTGGAACCAATCGTGCTTTTACTTTTCCTTCCGATATTTCAACGATGCCAGTAAGGTCTCTGACTGTTAACCGTCGATTTTCGAGCACCAATTCCTTGATTTTATTAACGTGTTGATCATCAGCTGATGTTGATGGCCGTCCTAGACGTGGTTCGTTGTCAACACAACTTAAAAATGATTTTATTGGAAAGATCTCATTAGAAAAGAAAGTTAAAAAGTTAAACACCTTCGATTCTCAAACTATCTATCGAAGTGAACATTCGCAAAATAAACAAGTGAAAATAATAAATAAAAATATAATAAAAATAATAATTAAAAATTAAAATAATTAGAAACAATATTTTGGAATCAATATTTGGTTTTATTAAGAATATCTCCAAATTGTAAAAGAATAATTAAAGTGTTTTGGCGCCAAAATTATAAGACTGACATTTTAGAATGGCCCCAAAAAAGTGTAAAAAATGTGATGCTGCTATTACCGGTAATCGAAACAATCCGGCTATTTCTTGTGACGGATTATGCAATGGATTCTTCCATATTGCATGTGCTGACATACCAGTTGATCTGCTCAACATATTCGTAACAAAACAGCTGCTCGGATTTGCAGCTCTTGTAAAACCACAAAGCGTAGATCCATAATTGAGGGACCTGAAATTGGAGATCAGTCATCAAGCCTTCCGGAAATCTTAAATGTATTAGCCGACTTACGCTCGAGAATCATAAATGTTGAAAATTTTCAGAAATTTGTATCAGATTCATTTAACAATTTTGTACAGAAAATGAATCAAATAATTGTTCAAAACAAGGCGTTACGTCAAAATGCAAATCAACTGGAAAATAAACAATTAGTACTTGAATCAAGGGTGAATAAACTTGAAGCACTGTTGGATAAAGAGCACCAAATAGCAATACGGAATGATTTAGTTGTTACTGGACTTCCGTCAAATGTTGACATGAAAGATGAAATGGTGAAATGCATACTTCGCGTGCTAGATGTTAAACCGGCTGATAAAGACATTTAATCAGCATTTTTTGTAAACACAAATATTAAATTTAAATCAAATTTATCCGAAAAACCAATGTTAATAATTAAAACAAACAGTTATGAATTAAAAAACACAATTTTATTAAAATATCGACAAAAAACATCAAACAAGAACTATATTAATGCATCTGACCTCGGAGTCCAGTGTTCACCACAACATAAGTTTCTTAATATACACATTATGGAGCATCTATCGCCACTTCAAACCAGATTATATTCGGAAGCTAAAAAAAATTAAAGAAAAATTTAATTTCAAATATTTATGGTACAAACAAGGCAAAATCTTACTCTGAAAAGGTCCTGATTCAAATGTTTTCCACATCAGCTCGATGAACGATATCCACTACATCATACGTACTAGTACATTTCGGGATCATCCACAAAATACAGCAAATGATGATGTTGTTGGTGATACAGCAGCCATCGATGATTAATAATGGGATCTTGCCAGCTCCGGTTTGTTGCAATAGAATTAAACAAATATCATTATTAGATTTAAATTATATTATTTTCTTAAATTTTCTATTTTTCTTAAATTTTCAATTACTTACATTTCATTTACTCAATTTATTACTATTGCTTTACTTTGTTCTGATTTTAATTTTGACATCTTCAATGTCATTGTCAGATGTTTGCATTTACCTTTATTATTTTCGGGTTGTCCAAGTTGTATCTAAATGGTCGATTTTTTCTATTTCTGTCTATCTAGTAATTTTTATACCATTTACATTTACATATTCATTCACAATTTCATTGAATTCGATTTTGAATGTCATTAAATTTAGATTATATTACGGTATCTTTGTTTTTTATTTGTGCAATTAAGAGTATAATTGAATTCTGTTATTTCAATCATTTATTGTTTAATGAATAGGTTAAGAAATGGTTTAAAAGCACGCTGTTACAATCAATATTTTGATAATGTTGATGACTATAAAATGAATCCTAACTGTTATTTTGTGACTAGAGTTCATAGATAGTCTACAATCGAATGGTGATATTTTAGTTATTTCTGAAACTTTTATTCAGAGTCATAATTCGATGGCCTATCCTATCAACAATTTTAATAGTTGCTTTTCTTGTAGAGATGATCGAACTGGAGGTGGTCTTGCATTATACATTAAAAAAGATATTGAGTATTGCATCTTGAACATGGATAACGGCTTATACCCATTTAATTTTATTCAAATTCTGCTTCCTCGTCTTAATAATACAAAAACATGTGGTATCTATCGACCGCCAGGTTCTGATGTTGATTGTTTTTCAATTGGTTGGATAATCTCCTATCTGGAAACCGCTGTACTGACAACATATTACTTGGGGATATACATATTGCCGTTAATAAAATAGTTAGTAATGCCATTAATAATAATAATCTGTTGATGACTCATGGTTTGATCACTACAAATAGGTATGCAACTCGTTTTGCAAGTAACAATATTTTAGATCATTCCGTATCTAGCTTCATAAATATTACTAAAATTGTTAATTCTACGATATACTCCACTATTAGCGATCACAATTTCGTTTTGTCAAATTTTTACTTTACTTCTAAGTATATTAAGAAAACTCTTGTAAAGGAAATAGTAGACATGGCAAAAGTTAATCAATTATTCAATAATTTTCTACTTATAATGCCATTTAATGTGAAAGATCCGAATAATACTATAGAAATTATTGTTGAAAAGACAGTAAGTGTCGATGTTAAGCTGAAAAATACGTTATGTCCGTGGATCACACTTGACATTTGGGGTGACATTCGTAAAAAAAATAAAGTTTGCTCTTAAATCGGAATTAGTACGTGTATCTAAATTGTTAGTTTCGAAAAAATATTATTCTAAAAAATGTTGCTTTAGTAACATGTTTACAGATTTAAATCAGAGGGATTTATGGAAGAACGTGAACTTATTTTTTAAGTTAATAAAAATCTCGAATCTCTTAAATTTGATAAAATTTTCTTTAATGGCCGATATGTAAGTGATTCTTTTGAGATAGCTAATCTTTTCAATTGCTTTTTTGTTAATGCAGGTTACTTAATTAGTGAATCTATTACCTCCGACAGAGACATACACAGGTTTGGAACTATTAAATGGATTTCAGACGGCATGTATCTGTCACCAATTACACCTGCTGTAGTTTGTAATGTTATCTGTTCGCTTAGTAGTGGTAAAGGTGGAGGTCCACAAAAAATTAATAGCTGCGTGCTGAAATGTAGAATTGAGTTTTTTTCGAACATGTTGTCTGATACTTTTAATGAAAGTTTAATAACTGGTGTTTCTCCCAAATGTTTAAAAGTAGCTAAAGTAATTCCTATGCTAAAGAATGGAGATTCTTCTTTACTTAATAGTTAGAGGCCTATTTCTACTCTTTCAATATTCGATAAAATTCTTGAAAAATTAATATTTTCGCGTTTAATAACGTTTTTAAATTATAATAATTTTTTTTATTCCTATACCAATATGTATTTAGAAAAGGTTTAGGATATAGACTGCTTTTGATTCAAAAAGATATGTTGTGGCGCTTTTCTTGGATTTACACAAAGCATTTGATTGTATTGATCATCAGTTACTTCTAAACAAATTATACTGTTACGACGTACGTGGGATTCTTTACACTTATTGAAAATTTATCTATCAAATCGAAAAAAGTATGTTAAGGTAAATGGAGTAGGAAGTGTAATGTTAGATATCAAATGTGGTGTCCCTCAGGGTAGTGTTTTAGGACCACTTTTGTTTCTCATTTATATTAATGATATTTCCTATTTGCCGCTCAAGGGTCATATTAGAATATTTGCAGATGATACTGCTTTATTTTATAAAACCCATGATCTTGACAGTATATTGATTAATATGAAACATGACCTTATTACACTTTTAGTCAAATGTATGGTATTTCATTCCCCATATAAATCGATGACTAGTTCACCTCAAGTTAGTAACATTAACATTGAGAGAGTCAGTTCATTCAAATATTTGGGAGTAACACTTGACGAACACATGTTTTGGGATGATCACATAAATATCACAAGTAAGAAAATTGCTCCACTTGTTGGGTTACTCAGAAAATTATCTTTCTTTGTTCCTACTAGGGTATTGCTTATGATTTATTTTTCGTTTATTCATTCGCGACTTAGTTATGGCCTTATCGTATACGGAACAGCTACCTTAACCAGGCTGAAGAAATTGCAAGTTATGCAAAACAAAAGTGTAAAAGCAGTATACAGATTGCCAATTCTATTTTCCACTAGGTTATTATATAGCAAAGATGATATTATGATATTGCCCATAAATGTCTTATATAAGTTTCAATTAACTCTTTATACGTACAAAAGCTTAAATGTATCTTCATTAATGTCTAATATAAACTTTAATTACGCTCATCATGTGTATTCAACTCGAAATTGTAACAGAATTGATTCGCATCATATTAGAACTGAATTTGGAAGAAACCCGATCACGTTTATGGGCCCATTTATTTATAATCAAGTACCTGAATTTATAAAGGAATCTGAAACGTATTTACTTACAAGTTTAAAAAATATTAAAAATTATTTTAAATCGAATATTTTATTATTTTGGAACTAAATCTCCGTTATCTTTAATTTTTATAATATTTATATATCTATGTAAATTTTGTAACTTTTGTAGATTTATGTATAACAACTTGGATTATCCTTAAAGGAACATTAAATTCACTGGATAATCCGCCGTTGTTATTTTATGAGAATGAATAATAAAAAAAAAAATAATAATAATAATAAACAAAAAAAACACGTTCTCGACTCTGAACAATTTGTACCAATTAAAAACACTTGCTCGCGACATACAACTATCACCGAAGGCCATTTGCAACATTCTGAACGTTTCGGCACCACAAAATTGATGCCGCACACAAAATTTAATGGAACTTCTTTGTTGAATAATTTCACTCATTGTAAAAATCACCGAATGCACTTTTTGTACTTCAGAAAGACAAGCGTATACTAAACACTAATGATTATTTTGATGTGACATTTGGCACAGATGTCACTGACAGTCATACCAACATAGAAAAAAAAAATATTTCGACGAATGGTTTTCCGCGCGAAATTTAAATTAGAAGTCTTACTACTTTTTGCCCACAGTAGTATGTCTACATTTGATTGACTTAGTTTTTAGGCATCAGTTATAAGTTTTCAGACATTCAGATATTATGCATCTATGCATATAATGTAGATGTTTTTTTACAACAAAAATAATAAGTAACTCGCGACAAGTGGTGTGCCGTATTGTCTACACCGCGCAGATAATTAATACTCGACACGTGTAGACAATGTATGTATAAAATTAAAAAATTGCGTCACAATGTAGAGAATGTAGACAATGTCAAAAATTATTTTTTTTGTTAGTAATCATCAAAATTCTATATTTTTTTTATGGAATCATTTCAAGATGGAGTTCATTCTTTCCTCACATTTAAAATTTGAACCCAATGTTTTATATGGTAATGAGGCACATTTAGCTATATGTTATACGGTTAAATGTGCGAAATCAATAAGATTTTTTAAACCACGAATAACACGATTAAAAATCCATTGTAAATAGGTCCTATGCTACCTAGTCCTAATAAATAGCCATATTATTGTTTATTCACCTTGGTAGGATTATGCGGTGGAAAGAAGATGATGCAACTTGCCGCATGCTCGTGACATTATGATGGTAAGTAATCCTAATAAATGCCAAAATAAGATCAAAGACTCGCTGGATATTTCGAGCAATATAACTGAAAAAGTACCTAGAAAAACAAGCGTCGATTAATAATGAATTGGTGAATTCCTCTATAAGTTTTGTAGTCACCCCAACTACGTTGATCAAGAAACGGATGTTAAAATCAGGAATGAAGTATTCGTTTTCAAAATGTTAATGACAGACGGCACATTTGGTACAGAGAGTTTCTTTTAAAACCTATAGCCGAATTCAACGTCGTGAAAGTACATTGTATACCGACATTTTACTTGATCTCGTTACAAAACTAACTCGATTACAACCAGGGTGAAAATTATTAATTTCTATAAAGCTCGCTGGATACCGAAAGATTTTAGAAGATTCTCCCATTTTCCGGATTCCTTTGAAGGACTACATGGACGCCAATAAAGAATCGGATCGTGTAAACTATTTCTAATTTAATTTATTTTATTAAACCTTGATTTACCAAGATAGTTCAATGTAAGCTATTTATTTTCTACAAATTGAATTTTACCCAAAATATAAGTAGACCCTAATTTAGACTAGAAAACTATAAGATGACGACTTCGTACCGAAAAACAATGGAAAAAATAACATCAGAAAACAATAATCTACATTGTCTACAAATCAAAAGTAACATTTCCAAAACTACAACTAAATGGCACTCTTCTGTTGGCCAAGTTACTTAAAGAAGTGAAACAAGCATTAGAAGTACAGCAAGCACCAGCTATCGCATGGACCGATTCAACCACAGTGTTGTCATGGATACAAGGAGATATCCAGAAATATAAAGCTTATGTTGCCCGCAGAGTATCAGAAATTAGGAATCTTCTGAACCACATAAATGGCGACACATCAAATCAGAAGGTAATTGTGGTGGTTAGGATCTCGATGTTCAAGTATGACAACTGGTATGACATACAAAACTGCTCTGTACTAGTAACCAGAAACAGAAATAAATATACCAATTTAACTACCACTATAAATAAAATATCCAGTTTCACTACACTGAAACGGATTGTAAAAACTGTTATAAATTTTATAAGGAAGTGTAGAAAAATAAACCTGAATAAATACGATTTAAATGAAGCTAAGAAGGTTATAGTGAAGCAGTGACGCAGTTGTTTCAAAATTGAATAACTCAGCTATTGAAAAATAATTATTTAGATAAAAAAAGCAAATTACAGGCCCTGAAGCCTTTTCTGGATCCAGAGGGAATTCTACGAGTAGGTGGCAGACTACAAAAACCATTCTTCATCATCAGTTAGTAGAACTTTAATCACCTATGCAAATTTGAAAATGACGCATGTAGGTATCGAACTCATCCTTTCATTCGTGCGTAAAAAATGGATTATAAGAGGCAGAACCACAACTAAATCAATAATCTCAAAATGCATTACATGTTTCAGGCTCAAAATCAACCCAGGGAATCATCAACTGATGGAAAGTTTACCCTCGGCAAGAGTTCAGCCAGTAAGACCATTTACGCATATATGAGTGGTTTATGCCGGTGCCGTACAAATAAAACCAACCAAAGGAAGAGGATGGATAACACTTATAAGGCAAACATAGAAATTTTTGTTTGGCTATCAACCAAAGCAATACATGTGGAAATAGTAATCTCACTGCAGAAGCATTTATTGCGGCCTTTAAATGGTTCATATCAGGCGTGCATTATGCACTGACATATAAAGGGTTATCCAATTCAAGCTTGATAAAGTAAACTTAAAAAAAACACACAAAATATTCGGAATGTATTGTAATTTTTATTTCATTTTACAGATTGATCCTTGCCATTTTTAGTTAAACAAGATATCATTCAAATGTCCTCCACGGGACTTCTTACAGGCCTTGATTTTATAGTGACAATGGCATTGAATTTTCTTCGAACCAGTAATCAGCTGAAAAGGTTACAAAAAGGTGAAACAGCTAACTTCAACGATATTGATGCCTAACAATTGTTAGCAGAGGAAATAAACTGGCATTTTCAACCGCCTGCACCATCCCATTTCGGTAGCTGGTGCAAAATCAGTTAAAATCAACCTAAAAAAGATCACAGGAAATGCAACACTTACCTACGGGGAATTAACAACACTGCTAAATTAATTTGAGGCCAAATTGAGAGTAGGTTCTACCAATTCATTAAAAAAAAAATATTTTAAGCGGCAAGGAGAAATCCAAACATAACAAACACGATTTTAAGGGTTCATAAATAATAGTAATATCCGTTCTGAAGCTGCTTCGCAAAACGATTTTAACGAGGTTGACGTGCTTATTACATTCGAGATAAATATGAGCATTACAACCAATTTTTGAGAGAAGAGTTTTGTCGATTAATTCCATAATCTTTTTCTGGGCACTTTTGTCGCCTTTGCGATCCACACCGCTTAAATTAGTATTATCAGCGCAAATAACAATTATTTCATCACTTAAGTTATATTTGTTTTAAATGATTTGAAATTTCAGAAGTTTCAGCTGAGAGTGCTTCCATATTCAAAACTTTCGTTTGAACTCCTCTTTCAAAATGAAAATATATAATAAAAAATTATATAAGAAAATTTATGTTCCAAATAAGCTGAAGAAGGACAAGGAAGATATATTTTTCAAAGGAGGACAAAGAAGGATATAATGTTTGAGGAGAACGACGCCGTCAAAAGAAGTACAAGCATCCTCAAAGGAGGACGTCTGGTTAGCTTAAGGTTATTTTAACAAATATTTTATTTAATAGCTTGCATACTGTAATCATTTAATCATTAAATCAATCAATCGCAAATCGACCATAATACTCAAGAAATCAACTTACAACAAATAATCCAGCGCACACAAACAGGCACTCGATGAAAATTGCGATTCCGCGTAGCACACATACCGTATTTTTGTGAAGTCACACTATGGAATGGGAATCCTTCGAGATGTACGTACGGTGCACTGCTGCGCATCACAGAAACGGCCATAGATACCTAGTGCCATAAAACATCTAATTCGCCATTCATAAACGTATACACTTAAGCACATATAAATACACATTCATAAGAAGAAGTGGACAGACACCGTGATATCAGTTAGATATTGAAGCAAAATTGTTTCCGAAAACTACGATGGAGGTCCCGAAACGGCATTCATTTTATTATAATTCGGATTTTGATTAAATCACAAATGGAGTCAGTTAGTACTGGCTGTCCCAAGTTTCGAAACGTCTGCCTCTATTTATATTTTATTGATGGCTGATGTTTACGATAATTTGGTTAGTGATCAAATATCAAAGGACAAGCCAAACGCCATCAAAAACCGATTTTGGCTGAGTGATTTCCGTTCACACTCAAAAGGATAACACTTAACCAAAAGTGAACAAGCGTATTAAGACCAAGAAATCTACAAATATGACTTACTCTTTTAAAAAACCAAGAGGCAAGAGTGAAATATATAAATAACAGAACCAATTAGGAAATTCGAGACCACAGAGAAGAAACTAAAATCCAACCAGGATTTAAAAGAATGGTATGAACGAACACGATACTACTTACCCGGCCATGCCGTGATGCCGAAAAGACCGGGTTTATCTTAACCATTTGTATGAATTTTACCTTTTTGATAAATTAATAAAGCTTCGATTGGTCATTGCGGTTCTTTATATCTTGTCGATTCCGATTACATCTATATTTGAAGGTTTATGTTAAACTGAGATCAAAGTTTGTGAGCTATACCAACATACGCTAACTTAACAAGTGGCATGCGAGAAATAATGTTTGAACTTCATCGTTGCGGTTTTAAGTTAGTAGGGAGGAACTTACTACTGTTACTACGACTTTATTTGCTTTTAAACATTAATTGGAGAACAATACACTTTCGAAAATTCAATGGACACATTTAGGCAATACGCACTCACTCACGCATAGAATGATTAAGTATTGATTCTGGCCAGTGAAAAATATAAAAATATATATATTTGCTATATGCCGCAATGCTACCAGTGACTAGTACAATCGGTATTGTGTATAGTTGCACAATTATTGAATGTAAATGATTACTAGACGGACTAGCGCCCTCTATTATAACCAAAACAACTGGAGGATTCTTCGAATATAAAAATGTCACTATTATAAAAGTTTTAATTTCAATTACCGCAGGAAGGTGGAACTGAGTGTCAGTTAACACTGACAATTTAAAAAATAAAATTTAAATAAAATATACAAACGAAACTATAAACGTTAAGTTTAGTTCGAATCTTTTTTCGAAATGATTACACTTGCGGAAAAGAATGCCGATGTAAGTTGTAATTGTTTATTAACGACAAAAGCAGATTACATAAATAATATGAAAATGCGTTTTACCAAGTTGAATTATTTTAAACCTATTATTCTCATCGGTTTGGGTTGCAAAACCCACCTGTTGGTGTTTATTCGTCCTAATATTGAAAAAACCAATTTCGAAACAACAATAAAAACAATAACATACATTATCTACTAATTATCTACATATTCTACCAATTGTCGACATTGTCTACACAGAAATCGACTGTCTACGCTATTTTCGACACCGTCGTGTAGACAATTCTAGGATACGCGCAGACGCATAACTCTGCTCGCGAATCACTTTAAACTAGATGTTCACACGCATACATAAAATTCATGGTAAATTTTTATCACATGAATAGCAAAATAAATATGTACATAATCGAGAATATTATATTTTGAACCATTTTGATATATTGATTTTAAAAATATAATAAAATCCCACTTATTTTACAATTAGCGTTAATTTACCATATAATTAAATAAATCAAATGAAATATATGAAAATGCGTGAAAAAATAATTTTATCGTTATACATTATTACTGAACGAGATCGATTAAATCATCAATTAGCAGATGCATAATCGAGTATACATAGTTATAGGTTGGATTGACATACTCGTACCAAAATTATTAATATCGGTTTTCTGGTCGATTTTTTGTGTACTATGAATATACATATATGTATAATGGAAATATTTTAGTCTTTTATTCAATTCATTAAATTAAATTATATCAGTAAACATAATATTATGATAGAGGAAGTACATGGTTCAGTCGTTAATTGAATTCATTTGTGACCACTATAATAGTTGATCATTCAATTACCGTATTGATTATTTAATACATACGATATAATAATCACTGTGTGTCGTCTGTCTACACAAAGAATCAAAGCAAATAAAATTAATCTCATTTCAAGTTGTTGTTTTCTCGGATTTTATGGTAGTTAGTAGTAGTAGCAGTATTAGTAGTAATAGAGCAATAGTGTAGATAACATAGATAATATTTCACATTTCTGGAAGTTTCTGACTTGACTTTTTGTTTAATGTGGCCGTTTTGTAATATCAATTTAGTATATTTTTACCCTCTACTGTAAAACGACAACTGTCGTTAACATCAAATGGAACTACTTAATTAAAGCATATAATGCTATTTATTCACAAATGCGAGTATATAATTATGCCAGTACCGAGAGTTCAAACGAAACAAGCATTTAGATGGGTTAATTTATTGAGAAACTTCTCTTCGCATATATCCGATAGTCGACCGGCACTTATAAAATATTTGCGTTCGAAGTTTTCAAGAATGGTGCTCAACTTTGTGTTAGATAAATATACAACTTTAGTAATAATTGAAAAATTCAATTAAATTCTTTATATGCTTCAATTAGCCTTACGTATCAAGGTGAAATTTAAAGAATACTTAAAGAGTATAACGACACGACGAAATTGAGGCGATTTAAAGAAAATTAGTAAGAATATTGTTTTATTCAGTATTTTTATAATACGAGTACTAACGTAATTGACATATACATATATTGGACTACATGAAATATTAAATTTGTACTGTACATTGACTCAATGGGTTTCAATAATTTATTAAAATATTTGCAAAGTTTCCCATGACTCATCAATTAGCGCTTTCAGGTCCTCAATCATGATTAGTGAAATCATCGCCAATTTGATTTGAATGTTCTCAAATGTTGGATATCCTAAAAGCGCGTAATGTATCAAAACTTTACAAAAATGAAAATTTGAATTGGCTTTCAAATGCCAAAACTTAACTTATTAATTTCATGTCATTTACTAGTTCTATAAAATTTCTGCAATAGCTGACTTTGAAACTGCGAGTACATTATAATGTACTCACAATACAGAACATGAGTCGAATTTAATTTAATGAATGTGAACTGACAAATTTGGCTTAAAATATTATTGAGCGAAATGTAAAGAATATCTTCCTCTCGAACCTATCACTCCCAAATTTTAATAGAACGTATTGTCACCGAGATACAGATGCAGGAAAAGTTTTAATAAAGTTGGGTTTTAGGAAGCAGGTGAAAAATTTATTACAAGGCGCGAAATTAAAATAGAGAATGTAAAAATAATTGATGATTTAGGTTTTGTGTTAGACCCACTGTGTTCGTCTTTAGATTTCCCTTAGCTGCATAAATTACAATATTTTAGTAGAAAAAGCGAAAATATGCAAAAAAAAAATTAGAACAAGTTTTATTAAATCAATTTTTCTTCAAATTTGTCAAATATTTGTATCTAGTTTCCAACTAAAATTCTATGTGTAATTATACTGTGGGCAAAAAGTAGTAAGACTTTTTAATTTAAATTTCGCGCGGAAAACCATTCGTCGAAATTTTTTCTATGTTGGCATGGCTGTCAGTGACATCTGTGCCAAATGTCACATTAAAATAATCATTAGTGTGTAGTATAGTAAAGATGCTTGTCTTTCTGAAGTACAAAACGTGCATTCGGCGATTTTTACAATGAGTGAAATTATTCAACAAAGAAGTTCCATTAAATTTTGTGTGCGGAATCAATTTTGTGGTGCCGAAACGTTCAGAATTTGATTGGTACAAATTGTTCAAAGAGGGTCGAGAACGTGTTGACGACGAACCACGTCTAGGACGGCCATCAACATCAACTGATGATCAACACGTTAATAAAATCAAGGAATTGGTGCTCGAGAATAGACGATTAACAATCAGAGATCTTACTGGCATCGTTGAAATATCGGAAGGGTCAGTGAAAACCATATTGAAAGATCATTTGGGCCTAAGTCACTCAATTTTTTGGGAAAACAGCGTACCGTTGACGTCTGTAAAACAAAGCTTTCCGACTACCAGGATGTCATGAAACGTATTATAACTGGCGCTGAGTCTTGCATCTATGCTTCCAACCCAAAACCAGACGATTAATCGGCCGAATATCGTGCCAAAGATGAGCCGAAGCAGAAAAACCCACGTGAAAGCAAGTCAAAAATCAAGGTGATGTTGACAGTTTTCTTCGATTATCGAGGTGTGGTGCACTCCGAATTCCTTCCGACCGGCCAAACTGTCAACAAGGAATACTATTTGAGTGTTATGCATCGTTTGCACGAAGCTATTCGTAAAAAGAGGCCGTAGTTATGGGTCGACTCTTGGTTTTTGCACCACGATAATGCACCTTCTCATACTGCTTTGGTTTTACGTAATTTGTAACGCCAAAAATTCCACCCATATCGTTCCGCAACCACCGTATGCGCCTGATTTAGCTCCGTGTAGCTTCTGGCTGTTCAGCAAACTCAAACGACCGCTCCGGGGAAACCGTTTTGAGTCAATTGAAGACATTAAACGTGAATCGCTACGCGCATTGGGGGCTATTTCGGAAATTGACTTTAACAACTGTTTCGAGGATTGGAAAAAACGTTTACACAAGTGTAATGAGACCGGGGGGATTACTTTGAGGGGGGCGAAATAGATTTGGAGAAACAAAAAAATTAAAATTATGAGCATAGTCTTACTATTTTTTGCCCACAGTATTATGTATAAATTGGTTGATACGACTGTATGAAAATATCGATGAAATTTTTCTTTTATGTGTTGAACTAAAATCGAAAAAACATAAATTTTGGAAGCGGTCACAAAAACAAATAAAAAAGTCAATGTTTTATAACCTGTTTACTATAATTACATCACTGTTTGTTATAATGTTAACTGGTGGAACAGCCAAAATATTAAAAAAATATTGTAGACGTATGGAAAAATCAACTGATACTTCGTTAGGGTCGCATAAATTGCAATTCACGTTACTTTATATCAATTCTCTACTTCCTATAACAAGCACTATAATACAAATTAGTATGAAATATCGCGCCAACATTTACCAATTCATACGAGTGCAACGCTGGTAAGTGAAATGAAATTCCACTGACTATTTTTTTCTATTCAGCAAAATTTTTATGAATTATATAAAAATCGAAAGTTTGGTAATAAACCACTAAAATAATACATTTATACAATGAAAAGCATAAAAAAAGTATTTAAAAATTATTTTCCGTTAACCCGATAAGGGATTAATGCGACTTCTTTAGATTTTCCACTGATGTTATTTTACAAAAAGAAAAACAACAAATTGTGAGCTGTTAGTGCAGGGAATTGACATGTCAAATTTGCGAGTTTATCTTTATCCGTACTATTATAATACTTCATAACTGCTACTACTACGTATTGTACGTCTAATTTATTGTATTTGGGTAAGTTTACGCCTGTTTCACAACGCCAACTCTAATTAAGTGCATTAACAAATAGCTCAATAACAAATTTTAAGTTTAGTTAGTTTTTTTAAACAAAAATCGAGGCATACGTGTAAAGTTGTTTATATCGCTATAATTAACGTTTTTCGGACGGTAGTCTTAGTTTCGACAACATACAAGTGGCGTCACTAAACAACTGCTTTACAATGACTAATGGTCGTAGGACCAAGTACTGGACGAGTGTCCCGGATAACACCGGGCCTATTCCTACAGCCTGTTTACACATAACAATAGGAAGGATAGGAAAGGTTCTTTTTTTCTTTTGGGATAGAACGACTCGGTTTCAGACACCTAGCGATCGTACGGCACAACACAATTCTAATCTACTAAAGGAAGGAAAAAGGCTTAATACGCTTAATAAAGCGACCTGGTTACAGACACCTAGATAAAGTCAATAGTTAATAACATAATGACAAGACAATTCTAATCTACACAAGCATCTGTAGATTTCCTTAAATTTAATTTTAAATTAATATTTTCTGACTTCCTAAATACTCGCAATATAAACATTTATTAATTTAATCCTCCTGCAATTCCACAACTTACAACAGAGTTTCCTGAAACCATAGTTATTTAAATTATATTGGAAATTACTCTAAAATCCATTAGTGTTTAACCTTTGAATTGGCAACCACAAAATATCTTTCAAAAAATTGCAAAAAAAATGTGAGGCATCCCAAAGGCAATGGTTCCCGGAAAACTATCAATGTTATTCAATGCCAGATTAACTACCGGAATGGTTATTTCAAATAAATTTAGCTTATCTCGCAAAAATTTCAAATGTTTTATTAGTTTTTGTCACCAAAGAATATTCGTTTTATTACCTAGATAATTGGTAGGCCATCTCTCAACAAATGATGGGCAAATTCGGTGTGGAAAGCCGAATTTGACAAAATTTTGGGATTCGGCTATAATGAATGGAACGAAGCCGTTTCCTAATCGATAACTTTCCAGTTTAGTTTGTAGAGCTGAGGTAGGATTCTAATAAAGCAGGTCAGCTTGTATTGGGATTTTAACGTGTTTTTTTAATGAAGTGTAGAGCTTCGATCATTTTGAATGGAACTTGGCCATATCAGAAAAAAAATATTGTCAAATCAGATATTCAGAATTGGATGGCGATAGCAATTTTGACAAGAAACTATATCAAAATACCACTGAACTAGAAGTTTGCTCAATATTTTTCTGGTCGGATTTCATGATACGGTTTCTTTGCTGGTCAGTATTTCTAGCGGTAACATTTTATGAACGACCGGGTTTTCCGTCCGGATATGCCTGCGATTTTATATACTACATATTTGTTTCTATTATCATAATAGTCATACACATGCATAATACGAGTAAAAAGGAAAGGGGAATCGATTACATAACCAAAATTGATACAGCTTGTAAATGTTTACATACCAACTATAATGAAAAATGAAAAATGCGTTTCTCAAGATCAAATGCCAATACTCTTATTATGTATTAATACATTTCAGGTAAATATAATATAATTTAAATGAAAAGGAGTTTCTCTGGTTTTGTAACCACCGCCGTTCTACACTTTGATTTTTCGTCGTAATTCGTTCCCTGTTTCCTGCCTCTTCACCTACAAACCTAATTTTGCGGCGAGGAAATTTGTAATTCTTCTTTGAACAAAATGTCTTTTGCTTCTACTGATTCTCACACTACATCAAAGATAAAATATGTCAAGGTCATTTTGTTTAATTGTTGTTTTTGTATTTTAGGATAGTTTTTTCGTCGGTTTGTCAATATTGTGGAAAAACATTTTTTTTTAAACGCAGTTTACGCAGCCCCAAACTTTTTTTACTATAAGAATACGTCAAAAACCAAATAATTTTAAACACATAGTAATACATAAACAAAGAAACGCGCGAAGAAATCAAAGGTGGACGATGATTGATTTACAACACATTATGAAACATTTGAAACACATTAAACTAATACATCACTATATTCACTACCACACTGCGTGCCACAACAATAAATAAACCAAAAATTTAATACAGGGTATCCGCCGGGAAGGTATACTTCTTTGTTTTGCCGCCATTTAGGCGAATATTAGTATTGACAGTTCATACTTGACAGTCGTGAAGTAGACACGTGGCAAATTCTTCCACAAGACCATTTACGCCGCCGTACATATGCCAATAGGATGTTACAGCTCGCCCATGACAACCCCGATTTTCATGAAAAAATCATAATGAGTGACGAGGCACATTTTCATTTAAATGGATATGTGAATAAACAGAATAGTCGGTTCTGGGCAATGAAAAACCCTCACATTATTCATCAGTCACCTTTACATCCATTAAAAGTGACAGTCTTGTGTGCAATTTGGTCAGGAGGAATCATTGGACCTTACTTCTTTGAAAATGAAAACGGCGTAACGGTAACTATGAATGGGGAGCGATATCGTGATATGATTGAAAACTTTTTAACGCCACAATTGCATACTTTGGGCTTGATTAACATGTGGTATCAACAAGACGGTGCCGCATCGCATACAGCCAGGATTACAATGGAATTACTGCGAGAACTCTTTCCACAACAAGTTATTTCAAAAAATGGTGATGTTGATTGGCCTCCACGGTCGCCTGATTTGACTGCTCCGGACTTCTTTTTGTGGGGATATCTAAAAAGCAAGACTTATGCAAACAAACCAGAAACGCTTGAGCAACTCAAACAAAATATGCGTGTTGAAATTAATGAAATACCGCGTGAAATGTGTGAGAATGTAATGAAAAATGTGCAAGAACTTTAAAACACAAAAATATAAATCAAGTTTTGATTTAACAATTAAAAAATTAAAAAATAATTCTTAAGGCCCCGATTCACGTATATTGCAACAAATGGCACTTTTTATGGTATCATAGCATAAAAACTAATCGGCCTATCTCCAATATTTTTATTTTAAAAAGTTATTTGAAGTTTAATTAAATTATTGACGGTGGCGTTTTTCAATTTTCCCTCAAGTTTTTCCGCTACATCACTTCAGTATATGAAATTCGGAAAAAACGTAAAAGTTTTGGTACCATTGCAGCTCTATCAGGCGATGAAAATTATATTATGATATACCAAAACACGCAGAAAAAAAACTGAAGTTATTGACGGTGGCTTTTTGCATAATGATAGGTGGTTACTTACAAATTTGCAAAAAAAAAATCCTTTGGTAATTATTTATCGATTTATGAAAGACACATTTGTAATTTTTCATATATTAGTTCACTTTGAATACCAAAGATGATAATTTGCCTTTACAGTTATGGATCAAAAGTATTCGGATTTTTAAAAAAATATAATTATTTTTTTCATTATTCACTTAGTTATTTAATTTATAATCATTAATTGGTGAGTTCTAATGAAAGTAAAATTACAAATGTCAAAATATCCTTCGTTTATATATAAAAAGATTTATTTGCAGTTTATTTTCGAGATGTATGAAGAATACTAGAAAGCACTGTACTTATATAGTGGGCAAAAAGTAGTAAGACCTTTTTATTTAAATTTCGCGCGGAAAACCATTCGTCGAAATATTTTTTTTCTATGTTGGTATGACTGCCAGTGACATCTGTGCCAAATGTCACATCAAAATAATCATTAGTGTTTAGTATACGCTTGTCTTTCTGAAGTATAAAAAGTGCATTCGGCGATTTTTACAATGAGTGAAATTATTCAACAAAGAAGTTCCATTAAATTTTGTGTGCGGAATCAATTTTATGGTGCCGAAACGTGTAACGAATCCCTTGGTTCGTTCCCAATTTTACTAACTAATTAGACTAGTTTGTCATTCTTCACGCACATAAAATATTTGTAATTTAAATAAAACAATGTTTGAACTCGCACCCCTAATAGATTTGCGGACGCGAATGGCACAAAGTGTGGATAGCTCTGGAAATATATATTTTCTAAGTTGTTTTTTTTACGAATATTACCAAAAGTACGTACAACCAGTGGTACGAATGGGTGTGTAAAACG
The DNA here is from genome assembly GCA_963691935.1 of Nephrotoma guestfalica. Taxonomy (NCBI): domain Eukaryota; kingdom Metazoa; phylum Arthropoda; class Insecta; order Diptera; family Tipulidae; genus Nephrotoma; species Nephrotoma guestfalica. Next base: position 147,134,944 of record OY829914.1, on the reverse strand, counting down.
CACTCAAGGTTGTGGTTAATTAGTGTATATTAATAAGTATATATGTACTTGCTTTATATAAATTATTGTTTTACGGGATAATTTTTTTTTGAGAGGATATTTTTTGCAAAATGATCAGTAGTCGAGTCTGGATGATTAAGCCTAAAAGTTCAACAAATAAATTAAATTTAAAACTAAATAAGACTAAATATACCTAAATAAACCTAAATATAATAAAACCTAAATAACTAGAAACACATAAATTTGTTAATAAAACAAACGAATTTAGTGAATATGTACTAAAAATATTTTAAGTGAATTAAAAATTTAACTTCATAATAATGATATAGTTAAAGGTGGCATAGAACGTGGTACTGGAAAATAACATAAGAACTGTAAGGGCGATGTTATAGTCCTGTTTACCGTGAAATATGTGTTATGTGGTTGTGAATATGGGAAAATATATTTGCGTTAAAAGACTAAAAATTGGTAGATAATAATATAAGTATAAGTAAAAAAAGTGGAATATTCTTGAAGTGCATTGGTGACGAATAAAAATAAAAATCACAGTAATCACACCGAATATTCTGACATTAGTTTTTTTTTCGTGTGTGCTAATAATGAGAAGGACCGATGATGTGTAGTTGTTTTTCTTTACGCTTTGAAATACTAAATGCTACAAAATAATTGAAATTGTAAAATATTAATGTATATATGTATTTCATACAGAATTATTATTATTTACCTAAATTAATTCATATTGAAGCATTTTATGTTCGTCGGATGGTGACTGATCGTCGTAAAGCAAAGACGTGTTTTTGTCTCTAATATTAAAATTAATATTTTAATTCAAATCAGTTTAAATAAACTAGTAAATAAACTAGTAAATTAATACATAATATACATATATGTGTTGATAAATAAATAATAATGTGAATAATAATTTGTGTGAATTTAGTTAATGAAGTCAAAAGTTATACATATTGTGTAGTTATATAATTTGTGTATGGCGCGCTTGCAATGGTCTAGAGTATTTACATAACAATTTTTGTTTATGTGTATTTTGATACCGTTGCTTGAATGCAACATACGCATTGCATGCAAATTTTCATTGAGTAGAACTTTTTTGATTCCAAAGGATGCATAAGATAAGTGTATTTTTCATTTTTTTCATTGTTTTAATACATATTTTAATACATATTAACAAATATTTGTTCCAATTTGAAGTATATATGTGGATTTTATAGTGGATCATATGGTGGGTTATTCGAGTATTGTCTATACGCATACGCGAGAAAAGGTTTTTTATGTATGTTGATCTGTTTAGTTACACTCGCTAACAATTTTTGTTGTTGTTTTGTTGGTGATCGACGATTATTTTTCGTTTTTTTTTCTGATTATCGTAATTTTGCAACCTATCGTTTGTTTTGTATATGTACATAAGTTATTTGCTCGAACATAATTTCTATTGTGGAACGGTTTTTCAATGTGTGTGTATGATGAGCGCCAAAATTTATTTAAATATTTAAGTAGATTTTGTGAGCGCACAAGAATGAATATATAATAATCGATGAATCTGTGCCTACATATGTGTTTTCGGACGTCTCGCCATGTATGGACTTTGTACATATATCCATATGTACAGGGTGGCTGAGACCAAATGTTGTTCTAAATTAATATCTTCATAAAAAAATCGTAATGGAATTCAAACGTAATAGTGTAATTGCACTGTATTTGGGTGGAAATTCACAAACAGCAATAGTTCTTCAGCTCCAGCATTTGAATGTGAATAAAATGTTTGTGTATCGAACCATAACTCGATACAACGAAACTGGTAGCATCGCTAAACGCAACAGAGGCGGTCCTAAAAAGACAGCAACATCAAAAGAAATGATACGAAATGTGAAGAAACGAATCCAACGAAATCCTCGTCAAAGTGCCAATCAATTAGCCGCACGTCTACATGTTTCACGATACAGCATTCAAACCATATTGAAAAATGAACGACACTTGAAGCCCTACAAGATACAAAAAGTTCGAGATCTTACGTAGGCACAAAAAAAAGTTAGGCTTGAAAGAACACGAGCATTGAAGGCCTTGGCCGAACGTGATCAGATTCCAAAAATTGTCTTTTCTGATGAGAAAATTTTCACCATTCAAGAGTATGTGAATAAACAAAATGATCGTGTTTGGTTAGAGCACAAGTCCAACGATAATTTGGACACAAGAGTTGCCATGCGCAAGCAATCACCAGCTTATGCTATGGTTTGGGCTGCAGTGACTGCAGATGAACGCACTCCTCTGGTTTTCATCGAACATGGAGTCAAGGTAAACCAAGAGGTGTACCGCCAAAAGATCCTAAACGAGGCTTTGCTACCTTGGGCACGTAAACACTTTGGTACGAACCGTTGGACATTCCAACAGGACTCGGCACCATCACACAAAGCTCGAGCGACACAGCAATTTTTACAAAAATGCGTTCCGCGGCTGATTTTGTCGAAAGTATGGCCACCATATTCACCAGAATTGAATTCCATGGATTTCTCCATATGGTCCATTTTGGAGAGTAAGGTGTCCACTAAAAAATACGAAAGTGTTGATGCATTGAAGTCAGCTCTTGTTCGAGAATGGAATAAAATTCCGCAAGCTCACGTTCGGTCAGCATGCAATGCTTTCTATATGGAAGACTGAATCAAATAATCAGAGCCAAAGGAGGTCATATCGAGCAGTAACATGTTTTTCATAAAATGTAATATGTTTTCAACATATTCCACGAAATTTCAATAAAAAATAATCAAAATTAAAAAAATTAGAGCGTTTTCATTTGGTAACACTTGGCCACCCTGTATATAAAGCGTAGACACGGGAAAGAGCTTTCACTGTGCGTTTATACTTGCGGAAATTGGTGCGGCGCTGAATGAATATATACCTGTGGGAGCGAGTGTTATATATTGGTGCCGTGCTAGTTTCTGCAGGTATAAACGTACAGTCATACGGGTGATATGGGTTTTTTTGAAGATTTTTCTTATGATTTTATTAGTTTGCTTTTTGTATGTGCGGTGATGTCTTTGATTTGGTGATCTCGTATAAAGTGTGTATATCGTGGTTGTCGTACGCATGAAGAGTGGAGTTTCGTTCGTTTTTCTTCTCGACGTCATCCACTCTACGTGCATATACATAAATTTTGATCTGTATATTGTACGGTGATCATCGGATTAGGGACGTCATAATGGTGAATGGTGAAGTTCTGAATGAGGATTGAATCAAGAAGAAGGTGAAAGCAGTTTGTCGGGGTTGAGGGTGGATGCGCAGCGTTTATACTCGGATGACTGGGGGTTTGTTTCTCCTCCGCATGTGCAGGATATGGATGGGTAGGGTCGTGGGGCAATGACATTTATGTGGGGGTGTTTTTTCTTGCCTACCTTGTTTGGTCCTGCATGCGTACAAACCGTATGTTTTATTTGTCTTCTAGTTGCCGTATTTTTATTTCAGAGATTAACTAATTTTAGTATTATTCCTCTATCGGTTATTCAGCTTATGAGTAATAAATTATTATTGTTAAATTAAATTAATTATAAATTGGGCTAATAAGAGCTGTCATGTCACGGGTGTGAAGTATGTCCTAACTTTGTCCTAACCTTAAAAAATGTGTATGTATGAATTAAACTCTCGTTATAACGAATTTTAAAATTTAAAATTATTTTATATGTAAATTGGGTAGAAACGAATAGTTATAAAATCTTATATTACCTATTGAACTACCGAGAAATATTTAATGCACCAAAGGATGATATTGTACGTAAAATTAAAATAAAATACAAATAAATTTCGCGAATCAATTAATATAGAAAACTTGATGTAGACGAAAGAATAAAAACCTTTTAAAAATGAAATTTATAGCATTGCCAAAGGTTTCAAGAGAAATTCTAATTCGTAATCTTTCCAACACACAGAAAATATTCACAATACTATTTATCGAAAATATCTCATTTTTGAGTAAAACCTTACGTGCGATTTACGAGTGGTGCTGATGTTATTGTTAAAAGCGATAAATGGCATCGTCAAGTATATTGTTAGATTCGTTGGAGTGTCTTCTATAACCCAACCAACATACAGAAAAATTCGATGACCTTTTACGGAAATATTTCATTTTAAGTAATACCTTCAATGCGATTTACGAGTATAGATTGAACGGCTTGCACTTGGTGCTGATATTAATGTTAAAAGCGATTAATGGTACCGTGACGTATATCGTGAGATTCGTTGGAGTGTCTTTTATCACCCGACCAACATACAGAAAAATTCTATGACCTTTTACGGAAATATCTTATTTTCCGTATTACCTTCCATGCGTTTTACGAGTATAGATTGGCTTGCACTTGGTGCTGATATTAATGTTAAAAGCGATTAATGGTACCGTGACGTATATCGTTAAATTTGTTAAAGTGTCTTCTATCACCCGACCAACAAACACAAAAATTCTATGACCTTTTACGGAAATATCTCATTTTCCGTATTACCTTCCATGCGATTTAGGAGTATAGATTGAACGGCTTGCACTTGGTGCTGATATTAATGCTAAAAGCGATTAATGGTACCGTGACGTATATCATGAGATTCGTTGGAGTGTCTTCTATCACCCGACCAACATACAGAAAAATTCTATGACCTTTTACGGAAATATCTTATTTTCCGTATTACCTTCCATGCGTTTTACGAGTATAGATTGAACGGCTTGCACTTGGCGCTGATATTAATGTTAAAAGCGATTAATGGTACCGTGACGTATATCGTTAGATTCGTTGGCCGTCTCAGATGACCATATTTCAGAACTCCTTCCCAAAATCAATTAAAATCCCATTTCCATCTAGCATCATAATCCCATCATAATCAGTTAAGAATTGATTGGGTTCTGTCCCAAGTGGCTATATTTCAGAACTCCTTCCCAAAATAATTTAAGAATCCCATTTCCATCCAACAAACCCCCCAATCCGATCATAATCGGTTCGGAAATGGCTGAGTTCCGTCCCAGGTGGCCATATTTCAGAATTTATTCTCAAAATCAATTAAGAATCCCATTTCCATCCAGCATTCCCAATTCCATCATAATCTGTTAAGAATTGATCGAGTTCCGTCCAAAGTAGCCATATTCCAGAATTCGTTCCCAAAACATTTAAGAATCCAGTTTCCATCCAACATATCCAATCCCATCATACTCGGTTAAGAATTGATCGAGTTCCGTCCCAATTGGCCTTATTTCAGAACTCCTTCCCAAAATCAATTAAGAAACCCATTTCCATCCAGCATACCCAATCCGATCATAATCGGTTAAGAAATGGCTGAGTTCCGTCCTAGGTGGCCATATTTCAGAATTTCTTCTCAAAATCAATTAAGAATCCCGTTTCCATCCAGCATTCCCAATCCGATCATAATCGGTTAAGAATTGATCGAGTTCGGTGCCTAGCGGCTATATTTCAGAATTCCTTCCAAAAATCATTTAAGAATCCCATTTTCATCCAACATACCCAATCCCATCATAATCTGTTAACAATTGATCGAGTTCCGTCCAAAGTGACCATATTCCAGAATTCCTTCCCAAAAACATTTAAGAATCCCATTTCCATCCAGCATATCCAATCCCATTATAATCGGTTAAGAATTGATCGAGTTCCGTCCCAAGTGGCTATATTTCAGAACTCCTTCCCAAAATAATTTAAGAATCCCATTTCCAACCAGTATATCCAATCCGATCATAATCGGTTAAGAAATGCCTGAGTTGCATCCCAGGTGGCCATATTCCAAAATTTCTTCTCAAAATCAATTAAGAATCCCATTTCCATCCAGCATACCCAATCTCATCATAATCTGTCAAGAATTGATCTAGTTCCGTCCAAAGTGGCCATATTTCAGAACTCCTTCCCAAAATCAATTAAGAAACCCATTTCCATCCAGCATACCCAATCCCATCATAATCGGTTAAGAATTGATCGAGTTCCGCCCCAGGTGGCCATATTCTAGAATTTCTTCCAAAAATAATTTAAGAATCCCATTTTTAACCAACATTCCCAATCCCATCATAATCGGCTAAGAAATGTCTGAGCTCCGTCCCAGGCTAAATTCGATCGAATCGAAATTTCATTACCAATGTTTGTTTGCTTTCGTATGCGTATTCGTATTCTTACTCGGGTATACATATACGTTTATTATTAATAAATCGAGCAACATTTTACATGAATGCAATTAATATTTTGTTATAATATGATTAATTTTTTTTGTACAGCGATCATTTGTTTAAAAATCCCCAAAATCCAAATTTAATTTTGTATGCAATTTGAAAAAATATGAATATTCTACACACATACACATGCAAACCAGTTAAAGCGATCAGTTGTTTACAATTTTGTAACACACACGCACACACACACACACACACACACACACACACACACACACACACACACACACACACACACACACACACACACATACCCCAACTCAATATGAAAAATACAATTACAGTTCGCTTCGTTCAAGGACTAATAAATCTAAAATCAATTTTCCTATGTACATATACAAATTTATGACAATTCTTTTTTGTAAATTGTCTGAAAATGGTACAAAAATATATTTTCATATTTAATGGGACAATGCTCTTAAATTTGTGATTTAATTTATTTGCGATGCAAAAAAAATAATAAAATTCTAAAAAATTACGATTGATACAATTTGAATCAAAGTTCAAAATGGTACTGTACGCTCCATCTAGTAGATAAAATAAACCAGTTTTTGTGTCTTAGCTTTGAAAATCGACCGCGTGTTTTCTTGAATCGGGGCCTTAGGGATATTTTTGAAGTTGTTCTTTGATACGAGTAAATTAAAGTCAAATAGGTCGTCGCCGATGTTGAACGATTTAGACAACCTATTAATGGGATTATTTTCTCCATAGTATGGGGAATGGTGTTCTAGTGCTAAAACCTCATGGTTTCGAAATGTTCTGCAAGGCACATGAATTGATATGTTTTCCAAAATGTAAGCTGAATCGATGTGGCCAAGCAAAACGTTACCAATGAAAGCCGCGCCTAAGAGAAGTCGTCTATTTTCAAGCGTGCATATTTTGTAATCCGTGGATCTTCGGAGGTAACCGAGCCTCATTTTCATGGAATAGTAAATTGTGGTCGTAATCCCAGTCACTTTACTTTAACTAGAAAATCAGAAACTTCTTTTGAATGATTTCAATTATTTTAATGTGTACAGCATAGTATGGATTCCAGACCGATACAGCGTATTTCAGTTGAGATCGAACGTAAGCGAAATAGAGTGAACATAAGGTTTGAATAACTTTAAATTCACTTGCTCATTTTTTAACAAATCCAAACATGGAATTCGCACAATTTTCAATATGCTGGCATTTTAGACAAATGTAACACCTAAATCTATGATCTCATTGGCTCTTTGGCTCTTTGCAATACTTCGTTGTTCACTTTGTATTAAGTAATTAACAGATTTCTCTTACGATGGAAAGACATGATTTATGACATTGCTTAATATTTAAGTAAAGTGAGTTTCGATCACACCACTCACAACGCTAATGTTCAATTTAATTTATAAATTTTGGATTATAATTTCGGAAATTATTGTTTTAGCGACTAATCAGTTTGACAAAGCAATATACAAATCATTTTCAAAATATCTTAGTGCTCCAAAATGATTGAATATTTGCTTTTATAATGAGTTTAAGTTAAATAAAAATAGTTAAGATGGTATTATAATTATTGCTTTTGAAGCAGGTATAGGGCGTATAGGCCAATCATTTTTAATTTTATTTATATGGGTTTGAATTACTTTTGTTTTGGTGTAAGTAGGTAAACTGCATCTATTAATTTTTTTTAAGTTATGTTATTGTTAAAATAACAACTGTGATTTTTCAGCAGAATTAACCCCGCCTTCCCCCCTCCCTCTCTCAGCAGAATTTAGTAGAACGTTCAATGGAAATTTAAAGCTAACTACTAAACTAAAGATTATCCGGAGAATATCTTATATATTTTTTTCTGAAATGTAATACTCACAATTATATTTCTTGATGTATTTAAGATAAAAACTTTCATTAAACTTTATAAACGGGATGGCCAAAACACTTAGCGGTTTAATAAATCACAACCATGACCTAATTATAAATTTTCAAAATCCAATCATTTATCCCATTTCAAAATATGTTTATGTAATGTTTTATTTAGACGACGTAAAGGTTCGTCATCAATATTTAATTAAATAAAAAAGCTACGCTTGATAACACACTTGAAATGTAAAATATCGACAAATACGTTTGGTTTTTATATCAAAATACAGATAACTTTCTGTTAAGTACTTTATATATAATATGTTTATAATTGAATTGGCGATTTTATATATACTTGAAAACCTTCCATGAACTAGTTAAACATGAATGAATAATCTAAAAGAGCAATGCGGTTTCTACTGGTAGTTAAGTGTTATATATACGGTGCTGGGAAAAAATTGGGCAAACGTATTTTATTGCAAATTGAAGTCTTTTTTTGCTAAAATTACAAAACTTTTGAAAGCAATTGGCTTATTGTGTCATTTTAAATACATGTATGACGTATGAAACTGAAAAAATCAAATCAAACTGAATTTCTCGGCGTAATAAAAGGTTTGCTATATCCATTCAACAGGAATAACATGCAAATGGCATGCAAATTTAGCTAATAGAATTTTCTTAATACACTTAATAGAAAGTCATCAAATGATTTTGAAATATCGAAAGAAGATCCTCTACATCTACAGATTGTTGAATACTTAATTTTCAACAGTAGGGTTATTCACGTCATGAGTTAACAGGAAGGTTCTTTCGAAACCTCTCCTAAAAAGCAATATGCACGTGCCTCAAAATAGTTTGGAAGATTAATGTTGATGTGTATTTCATTATTTTCGATGAAAAAGGTAACTGACAGAGAGAATCTTTTTAGAACTGGTTGAATATTAACCGATTCGAAATTGATGGAAAGAAACCGGTTTCACCGGAACAGGTGAAATAACTTGGTAAGTGAAGTAGCGAGTGAGATGATGTTTGGATTCTCTAAGAATTTTGGAAATCACTTTAGAATAGGCAAACATTTTGACATTTGACTACTAAAGGATGAACAGAATACTCGTTTTTAAATTTGATTCGAACGTGTCGATCTGCAATATAGAATTTAAAAATGTGATAAAGTGGCTTAGGCAGGTCTTCATGCAGCTTAAATTCCAGCCCTTGGTGCCAAATTTTGCCGGAGCTATATCTAAGAAAATACCGGAATATATCTTCTTATTCTCAAGTATTTGTCAACAGTAGAGTGATTTTCTCTAAACTCAAATTGCTGCGGTGTAATTAATGATTTTTCTTCTGTTATGGGTTTGAGTCTCTTGAGCAGTAGTTTTGATATGACTGGAAGTAGTGATATCGGACTATAAGATTTTTTTATCGTTTGCTGGTTTAGGAATCTTTATTACTTCGGCCACCTTTCATTGTCAAATGTCTTATGTTTAGGTTATTCATTTTGTTTACCACATTTGTATTTTCATTTGCTGTTTCCCTCGGAAACGGTTGAAAACTCTTTTCCAAATTGGCAGCAAATAGAGATACTTTCTGCTTGTCACTTTTAGCCCAAGATCCGTTATAGTTTTTGATAGGTTACACATGTATTTTGGTTCTTTCTAACCCCTTCTTTGCTTTCCAAAGTGAATAATCGTCATCCTTTAGCTTTCTGAACTACCTCGGAGAATTCTGCTTCGTCTAGTTCTATAAGCCTTTCAACAATGAAAAATTATATATTTAATAAAATATACTGGAGAAACAAAAAGAGAAAGCTAATCAATAAATTATATTAGAGTGATAGAAACAAAAACAATATATATATATATATATATATATATATATATATATATATATATATATATATATATACATATATGTGTATATATATATATATATATATATATATATATATATATATATATATATATATAAATATATATATATATATATACGAGTATAAATATATATAAAAATTTACTTCGGCAATTTCATTTTTTTTTTGTAAAAGTTTAATAATTTTTACTGTTGTTTTTCTATTGTAATGGGTTTTATTGTGATTGTTCCGTACAATGGCCTATCTTCAGTAGTCTCGAATTAAATACACAATCAAAGGAAATTATTCCATTTAGCGTCAACATCTGTGTGAAAAACGACTATGATAATCGACAACTACTTATACACAATCATCCCAACCTCCTCATGCTTTTTCGTCGGTTATCGCAAGACCGCGGATAAAGTTGAATTTTTGACTCATAGATGGAAAATTTGGGAATAAATGGAAAATTTTATTTTGGGATTATCATAGTGGTTAGAGATATTATTATTTTTTTAGATAATCGAGATTCATTATAGATAATCGAGATCGAAATATGGATTCATTTTGTTTGTATTTATTTTTATAAAATAAATTAGTGGCAGAATGTATCCGTCATGATCGTCATATATAATAAGAACTATTATTCCTCCCAGACTGCAAAGTAAAAACCAGCTTTTGTATTATATTTTTTGAGTAAAATCAGCCTGAATGTAAACAAGAATATCAAACTGTTCAACTGAAAAATTTACAGGTAGTTTCAAAATAGTTCATAGTTCAGAAGGTATACATCATACCTCTCAAGAGACATTTACAATAAATTTAATCATATAAAATAAATTTAATCAACAGTTTTTGGATACAATTTAATGGCATATTGACTGTTGATGACTCATTTTCTAGTAAGAAAAACTTTAACCATATGTGTGGTTTCGACAGCTGACAATAATTTGTCTCGTAGTTAAAGACACAACAGCTGGACGAATATCAAAATTAGTGGTATTTTGGACAAGTCGACAAAATCTTGTTCAAAAATTATTTTGGTACAATGTTTGCGAAAGTCAAGATACTAGAATGGCGAACAAGTAATAATCCTGCAAAGAGACTAAAGTGTCGGCGGATATTTAATTCTAATTAAAGGTATCCTATCCATCCATCTTGTTAAATTTAATAAAGGTGTATAAATAAAGGCGGGCCCGGCCTCATCCGGGAGTCTCGTAAAATTGCCTGGTCATGCATTTCAATCGATCGATCAATGATTGATTGATAGATTGAAATGCATGAACAGTATATTTAGAGACTCCTGGGAGACGCCCGGTGGGCCCGGCGCCATACACCTTTATTAAATTTAACAAGATGGAAGAATAGGATAGGCATGTTAAATATGACCAAATTGACCCGGTTACAGACACCTAAGTAGTCGATAGTTAGTAAACTGTTAGTTGAAAATATAATGTAAGGCGATTAGCACGAAACAGCACAACTATTTTTAATTAATAAAGTTACCATATTAATTGTACATTTCCTGAAATAAATCGTCATTATTATGAGTTAAAGATTCATTATTTAGCATAACGTACGACATAGTTAAATTATACTTGAATAAAATAAATAAATGTAATGTAATGATTAGTATTTACTAAATGAATTTGGTTCTCTTAAAACAAATTTAATCAAAATAATCAAAGCAGGAAAGGAACGCCGGACCTTACTATCTTCAACGGATATAATCTTTGTAAATCTGTTGATTTAATGGATTTTTTTTATAAAAACAGTTAAATAACAAAAATTTATAATGTGAAAATAACTTGTCCTTGCCATCCCTAATCTAATACAAATATGTTTACTTATAAAAATATAAAAATGACTATGAGCCCAATATCTAAACAAGTTAAACCAGAATTAAATAAAACTATTAAAGTAATCAGGAATCTGTAAGATGACAGAATTAAGAATAAGTAGTTAGCCCAACTGTAGGACCCTTGATGACCAAATAATCCAATCGATTGTTCAACGCTTGAATTACAAAATAAATGATTTAGGAAATATTAAAATAAGATATTCGACATTAATCTATGAATATAATAAATTGAACAACCAGTGATAACTACTTATCCAACCTACAACAAGCTAAACAAAACCTTTACCAATTTACAGTCTCGCAAACAACCTAGAAAATAATTTAATTAAAGAAGTGGCATGATCCCCGAAAAACTATCTAAGTACAGCAATATTTGACTACATTTTAAATTTACGTTGTAGCTACCAAGCTATCTGTAATTCCTAAAATGCAATTATCCGTTGAAATATCAAAGTTATCAGCAAACTCAATAGCCATTATGATTCCTACCTTGTCTGCTCCCACAAAAAGTCATAAACGCCATAATATTGTGATCAGAACTGTTAGTGGAGAGAGTGCTTCAGTAAACACGAACCAGTGAAATAACAGGCGAGGAATTCTTACAGTCCAATGATGGCATTTGTGCTACGGAATATCTCGACGACGAATCAATTCTCAACACCACCAAGATCTCAACACCAGATGAGCCTGAAAAGATGAAGTACAGGAAATAATTGATAAGCGCACAATTCAATAAATTAGTGTATCTATAGACACCATATGCACTACTATTAAGATGTACGATAATGTTCCTGCTAAATTCATTTGTACATGCACAAGATCGACCAATTTTTGAATCAATCTACAATCATTGGTATACAATCAGAAATTAACGATTTTTTTTATCAGAAAATCTTATAACTAATAAAACTAATATGTAGGGTTATTTCACAAATTTAATCAATGAATATGCTGTGTGAAAGCTTTAAGTTTATTTTTATTTATATTTTATACAAGAAATTGACTGAAACTGAATTAATTTAATAAATAGCAATAATTGAATTAACTTTGTTTAATTTTACTACAATTTTTAGTTTTTTGAATTTTCTCTAAATCTAACAAAAATGGTTGGCTACTGGTGAGTTATGGAAGTTTCTTTATATAGGAACAGAATCTACTTAAATATAAGTCCTGCTAACTCCACACATATGAAATAAACAATAACTAACTAAAGATGTATTGATATTTTTTTTCTATAGTTTTTTTTATATAGATGAGTATAAATGTGTTGGTGCAGAAACAAAGCAAAAAAAGAAAAAAAATCAAATTTACATTGCATTGTTAGTGTAACCAACACATTCTTTGGTAGTTATTTTTATATAGGTATCTGGCAATAAGTGTTAGAGCACGAATTATATTTAAGTATATTTTGATAGGAAACAAAAATATAAATATATACATACACATATGCATACATACGTACTTACACGCATACACATACGCCCCTTTTCAATTCAAGAAGTTGAAAAATTTCAACTTTTGAACCTGCAGACAACCAACCTAAAAAAAACAAAACTGTAATTTTCAGCAATATTTTGTAGATCATTTTACTCTTTTGCTCAAGTTTTTGTGTGTTGTAAGAGTTCTTCCTAATGACATTTGTATATTGTTTGTGTTGTAAAACGTGCCTGCCGTATTAAATTTATTTATTATTTATTATAAAATATTAATAAAGTAAATTATTTGGAACGGTATGTGCATATTATATTAAGTAATATTACAGAACAATCACAATAACACCATTACAATTGCAAAAATATAAAAATATATAATAAAATTCGTGAATGCGAAAAAGTTAGTTGTTAACATAAAAATATAGATGGAAATATGAAAGAATCAAATTTCGTACGCTATGCAGTAATTCGCTAGTAGTACAACTACATGGTATGTTCTATATATATATAGACAATATTCCAATGTAGTAATACAACATCAGTCGTCGCGACCTGATGAGAAGACTGATTTTTTCAAATCAATAGTCTCATTTGTTCGAAACTGATTGTTGTGATTCTTACACATTAGCCATCTATAAGTCAAAAATTCTAATACATATGTATTACATTAATTAATACCAACATTTAATTTTATCAGAAATGAGGACACGATAGTGCCAAGCGCAAGTAAAATAAAAATAAAAAAATTTGAGGGCTACGTCACAAAAATAATAGACCAAATATACAGCAAAAAACCTATATGTTACTAATTTCTCGTTTGAGATGTAAAAAATCCTGGATTTCCATCCGACGTATGTACCGGGCTCCAAATCACAAGATTTTGTACACAATTAAAAAGGGACAAGAATAAAATATCTACATGAGAGTGACTGAAACACAATTTGTTTAGGGGCAGTTTTTGACTGCGATACTAATATAACCTAAAAATTATTTAAATAAAGTGAAAAATCGTAAGTTTTAATACTCGTAATTGACGATGATTTTTACACCCTATAAATTATTTAAAAAAAATAAATCTAATTTTGAAAATGGCGGAAATAGTCTTGTTTTATTTAGGTTTCTTTAATTTGGACAAATACGTAAAAAGTACTCTGAAATAAAATATGTGAGGAGAAAATTTTGACAAGTTGCTCTATAACCTAAAACAATTAAAAAATTTATGTTACATTCAAAATAGCTACAATGGGGAAACCTTAACTGAAGGAATTTTATTAAAATAAAACGTATTTTTTAATAATTATAAACTAAATATTTGCGTAGCTTAGTATATACTCGTAGTTGATTTGTTTTAACTGTAAATATGAAATTAAAATTAAATTTAAATCTATTGTTCTTAACAATTTGCGCTTCTGACATCAAAATCAGCTGTTCCGCATTATACTGGGAATCACAAATTTTATTGTTTACTATTTTTAATATTGAATTTTATTAATTCGGTTACGTTTTTGACGTCCCCTTATGTTTTAATTTGAATATATGTAATACTTATTAGTTTTTTAAACCAGACTTCTAAACTTTAAAAAAATACTAACCCAATTTTATGATAAGAATGTTCTTTGTGTTTATTCAATGAAGTATAATCAACAACGATTTATTTCCAGAAAAATAAAAATTAAGCATCAGCGAGAAATCGAATCGATTGTCCAATTTTTAAGCAGCGTCAATTTTCAGTCGACTTCGTCGTATGCAGTTTCAATAAAAAGCGTGGAATGTACTGTCGTATTCCATGTCCTAGCCCAATGAATGCTTATGAAGTAGTTGAACCGGTTACTAAAGGTGGGGAGGTTGAAAGTCAGCTTTGCATTAATTCTGTGACAAGTGTACCTGTTCCAGATGTAACTTTCGCTCCCAGCAATATGGAAAAATTATATAAAATACATTTTAAGCCTACTGCTCCCATATTCAAGGTTATGTTTCCCGATTTAAAATCAATGGAAGCAATTGAATATCATCTAACCGCACAGACGTACAATAAATTAATCGTTCATGTTAAATTAAACATAAATCCTTTCAACGGAGAACAATCTATTCATACAGAACTAAACACATATGACGTGTATGATGAATTTATTAGCTGAATTGGAAACTTTGCGCAAAAATATTAACCTGAATGAAAACTCATTGTGGAAAGTAAAAGATCATATCGCCTCTGGAACGACCTCCTGTAGTTGTGGTGCAAGGTTTAATGCAAATCATACATATTCGAAGTTCCCAGAATTATAATCCTGATTAAATTTCTATTTCAATGTATTTTTGTGTTCTTTCTATATTCAATTTAAATACAACGTTTATTTATTTTAAATGTTCTAGATTATTATATTCGGATGAAGAAGCATTCGCGACTCTCTCTTCGAATTTTAAAGCATGTGAAGTTACACGAAACTATTCTATTCCGTCCCAGTTTTTCCATTTAACACCTCTACAAGACGATTTAAATTATAAACACAACAACAAATTATCCCATCCCGTTTTTTTTCGTTTATTTGTTGTTGATCTAAAACAAATTCATACTTGGAAACAATGAATGGGGTTTTGGCAATGGTAATTTTGTATATTTTAAGTTCGAGATAACAATACGCCATAATATTAGTTTAAAATATTAAGGGTAACTTATAATGAGGATCCCAATGCCAGCCGTATCTTAGGATTGACACAATTTTCCAGCTTCGATATGGCCCTATATAAATGTATATGAAAATCGTCTATAACTTTCAAACCCTTACCGGCCTGGAAATAGCGATTCATGTTTTGAGATGATACGTAATTAAGTGATTCCTGGCCAAGTGCAAGTGGTGCCTGTACGACTACAATAAATGTTTAGATTATAATAATTTTGGTTGGGCATAGACAACTCGTTCTCCGGCAGCGATTCGAGCTTTTATTTTTGGCCGCATATCGTTCAACGATGCTTTAACTGGCTGATTTAAACTAATAATTAGGATCAGCCACTGGTAAGTTGTTTAAATTACCCCATATTTAAATGACTGTTGGTTTCTGTGGATGATCGTGAGTTATTTTGTTTACTACTTATAAAAGCATACGTTGAAATTTAGAGTTGAATCACGGCATTATTGATAATACCTATAGCTGACCTTTTAGTGTTTCTTTTTCTTTAGTTAGTTCTAGTCTCCGCAGATTCAGATAATATTAATTTCGACTTAATTGTTTTTATTTTCAAACTTCTGGTAGCACTCGAAGTAATGAAGCTTGCTTATGAGCAACGATCGATAATTTCTCGTATATATACCGTTAGTCTCTATCGTTGGTTGCTATTTTGACAAGTACTGTTGGTAATCACACATACTCATTACTTCGTTCGTTAGCAGTATGTAATGATGTGGTGCGACTATCTATCTCTCCAGATTCATTCATTGTTCTTGAATTCTTATCTTCTTTTTGTTATTAAGTAACTACTGGTGATGTCGTCCACCCACTGCCTCCATGCATGATTTCGGATACATTGAATTGTGGAATGGTTGCTTTTTATACAGTTTCTACAGAGTCCCAATAGTGACACGATTTGATTTATTTTTGTAAGTTCATTATTTTGAATTTTCCATAGTTTTGCATGTGGTGACCGTTGTATTTATTGTCAAGGTCAACAAGGTTACTCCTGTATTATATTTTGGAATAATGGTAAAGGTTTGCGGTTATTGATGATATTTTCGCTAAACACTACTTATAGATTAGATTGGTTGAAGTTTGTGGTCCCTTTGTGCTTATTAACGACATCTCAATAGTCTTAAAGTTTCGGAGTCCAGCTTCTTGGTTATAACGTTTATGATGATTTAATCCCTAGAGACGATGTTGAGTTCCACGTTTCTTATTGCATACAGGCACTCACTGATGGTATCCTATAATGAGCGAATGGCGGAAGCAGATTCAGTACCGATGATCTCTGACGATAATGTTTGAATGCACCTTGCTACTAAATGATAGTGAAATTTATCCGATCTAATCCAAAAAATACAACAACAACAAACTTATTGTAATAGTATTGGTGTAAGTAAACATTCGGGAGAATTTATATTAAGTAACTTAGAGGAGATGTGATTTTTTAATTTGCATTAGGTTGTAACAGTCGAAGTTTGTTACATATAGGTTTCAAAAATTTAACAAGACACAGGACTGTTCGATGTAAAATATACTTTGTCAACCATTTTTGACTCACTGTATTTATATTTTTGGATTTCGGAATTCTCAAGCAATGCATAACTCTTCTTTATACAAATTAACAAAATATACCTTACGGTCATAATCAGTTGTACATAGTGTCCGCCGTGGAATTTCAAAC
This sequence comes from Nephrotoma guestfalica, assembly GCA_963691935.1. Classification (NCBI taxonomy): domain Eukaryota; kingdom Metazoa; phylum Arthropoda; class Insecta; order Diptera; family Tipulidae; genus Nephrotoma; species Nephrotoma guestfalica. Next base: position 147,117,412 of record OY829914.1, on the reverse strand, counting down.
TCCTTAAAAAGTATTAAAATAAAAATTAGTTGTGCAATAATAATACAGTTCAGCACAATAATAGTGAACTTGTGTGTTTTTTTTTGTTACAAGTGTTGTAAAAATTAAAAATTTAATCCGTGATAATATTACGTGATATTGTGTGCGGTGATCTTTGGATATTTGCAGATCCAACTTTATAAACATCTACAATTTGTAGATATGGATTAAGATAAAAAATAAATGATTTTTTTATGTTTTTGGTTTCGTTTGGCGGGAGAATAAAAATCACGCGTGATAACGTTGCAATTACCTAGCCACTTTGTCGTTGACCACAAAATGTTTCTATATACTATATAGAATCGTGAACGAACGGTGTATATCCGTATTGAAAATTATCCGTTAAGGTAGTGGCAAGCAACCCGGTTACGCCTTAGCAAGAGCATAATAAAACGCAAGATTGCAAGATTCCACGGCAATTTTATATATAAAGACAACTAGACCCAACACAATTTTACAAGACGCTATAAAGGATTACACGTAAAACTATACACCCGATATTCGTTAAACAGCAACAATCAAAGTTTGTAAACAACTAAGTCAGCAAGGACGTTTAAGTTACGCCTTAGATACGGAACAAAACTACTTTAGTTTATTGTTTGTATTAAATTAGAAAATGTAATTAGAATTAAGACTTTTCCTTTTAACTATACGTCCGCCATGGTTTTAGAACGTTTTTTTCTCTGTTGTGCATGCGTAATACATATTTACTTATTATATTACATATCTAATTTATTTATATATATTAAATTATTTATTTGTTAATTTATTTATTGCCAATATATTGTTAAAGATTTCATATTTATCTATTTACATATTTATTTACAATATGTTTACATATTTCTTTTTAATTTTGTTATAATAAAATTCGTATTATGCATTAAATGAAAATTCCAAAATCTTTCAATTTTCATTTCCATGAATTTTTTTTTTGTTGATTGCTTTCAATGATGATGTGTTTTGCCGTTTACGTGTTGTTAGTGCTATATTATTAGTGATAAATTAAAAATAGTAAGAATGAGTGATTAAAGTGATTCAAAAGTGTTGTAGTTCAGCCTTACAAGAGGGTACGCCTTCTCGGTGGTAGTACAAAATGGTTGGGAGGGTTTAGCGCAAGGTGGTCACAACATCTAGGATCACTATCAAAATTAACAACGGTTGTGTTTGTGACAATTTATAAAAAATCGGTAGTATATGAACAAGTGAGATCTCTAAAGAAAACTACTATAACGTCGATAGATTTATTTCAAGCAGCACTCTCAAACTCCAGTGTGATTAGTGAAAAGATCCCATCCCAACTGACTGCCACCTAGCCGGCAATGTGCTGCGTTACTAATAATGAACACTAAGAGATTTCTGTTTACGAAATTCGCAGATTTGCTTCTCCGATGTTAAATTTTGGAACGGTTCGTTACAAGGTACATTCCAAAGTCATTCTAAGTATTTTCTAAGCACTTAGCATGAACTTTAGTGATATTAGTGGACTACTTAGACCAAAAGAAGTGTCCCAGGCAAATTATATGATTTTCTAATGGATCTGACAGGGTGTTCCATGAGATTTATGAATGTCATTTTTTAATGAGCCTTTGGTACATTCCAAAGTCATTTTAGGTATTTTCTAAACATTTAGCATGAACTTTAGTGTCTCTAGTAAGTTATCTGATTTTTTAATTCGTCTGTCGAGGTGTGAGATTTAATAATTTGAATTTTTAATATGCCTTAGTAAGATTCTGAAGCACCTATGTGTATTTTTTGAATCACGCGTGGCAATTAATTAATAAATCCAATTTTATAATCAATATTTCATCTTTTGTAACTTTTAAGTCGTCTTTTTTGGCCGCATTTTGGCACTTTCATGTTTATCCAATATAATTTAAAGTGTCAAGAATATCTCGAGCCCAAAACTACATCCCCGCATAAACCCCCTTAAAGAAGAAAAATTAAAGTCAGTTGTTTTATATTATATTTTATTCCCAAAACTATACAAAAACATATAACCTAAATATTATCAATTTTTAATTTATTTATTGTTTGAAAAATCTATATTTATTTTGACATCTAGTTTCTTTTTAAGGTTTACAAAATATACATTTACTCTTTCCTTCTATTATATTGTGCACGTTACATTCTACATGTATGTTTTTAGAATACTTGGAGCAGTTTAATAAATTTCCGCTGAACTTGCTTAGATCGTCAAAGCATATTAAACATTTATCCTTAACATCCTTCGAACCGTCAAATATAATTGATTTTAAATAAATTCTATATGCTTCAAAGTAATCATTCTCATTAGAAGCGTGAATCTCCGGGATGTGTTTGCGATTTGTGTATTTGTCAACAGCATGTATTATCAGAGGTCCACAGTTAAATCCATCTCGTTGCATTGGGAACATATGCGTTGGTTCAATTTTAAACAATTTGATTGTGATGGATCATGATTTCGGGAAAAATCGGTTAGAAGGTCATCCGGAGGGGCCCGTGATATATTTTAATTTTTTTGTAAACCCGATGACATTGATGAAAATTGCCGAAAGGGGGTTTGCGAGTATTAAAAATCGATTGCGATGGGTCCTGATTTCGGGAAGAGTTGTTTAGAGGTTCTTCGAGGAGCTAATGTGCGTTCTTTTAATTTATAGCTCAACCCAGACGATGCTTAGAAAATACTTAGCAAGAAATGCTTAGAAAAAACTTTAAAAAAGCTTTGGAAAGTCCCTAAGGCTCCATAGAAAACCATATTTTTAAATCTCATGAAACACCCTGACAGACCCAATAGAAAATCATATAATTTACAAGGAACACTCTTTTGAATTTAAACAGTATACCAATATTACTGAAGTTCATGCTAACTGCTTAGGAAATACTTAGAATGACTATTGAATGGACTAAGGCTCATTAAAAAATCACATTTTTAAATCTCATGAAACACCCTGTCAGCCTAATTAAAAAATCATATAACTTGCTTGCGACACTCCTGTTTGTTTCTGTAAATCACCAATATCAGTTCAGGTTATGCAATTTGTTTAGAAAATACTTAGAATGACTTTGGAATGTATCTAAGGATCATTAAAAAAATCACATTTTTAAATCTAATGAAACACCCTATCACACCCATTAGAAAATCATAAAATTTCCTTGGGATACTCGTTTTTGTTTCAGTAGTTTACCAGTATCACAGAAGTTTATGCTAACTGCTTAGAAAATACTTTGAATGATTTTGGAATGTACCTTGGCCCATTAAAAAATGCCCCAAAAATATATTTTTAAATCTCATGGAACACCCTGTCATCCGCATTAGAAAGTCGTATAATTTTCTCGGGACACTCTTTTGGATTTAGACAGTCTACCAATGTCACTGAAGTTCATGCTAAATGCTTAGAAAATACTTAGAACGTCTTTGGAATGTACCTAAGGCTCATTAAAAAGATCACATTTTTAAGTCTCATGGGATACCCTGCCAGACCCATTATAAAATCGTATAACTTGCTTGGGATACTCCTTTTTGTTTCAATAGTCCACCAGTATCACTGAAGTTTATGCTAAATGCTTAGAAAATACTTAGATTGACTTAGATAGAATGACTTTGGAATATACCTAAGGCCAATTAAAAAATCACATCTTCTCTAAATTATTAAATGTAAATTCGCCTGAATATTTACTTACACTAATACTATTACAATAGGTTTGTTGTTGTTATATTTTTTGGATCAGTTTAGATAAATTTCACTAGCATGTTACTAACGCCCTGCGATTATCGTATCTTATTAATCAACCACGTTGTTTCATAGTTTTCGCCGATGGTATGAAGATGATTGATTAGGTTTCCTGCCTGACTACCGTTGTATATGTTTAAATAACTGATCTTCTGCGCCTTTGTTATTGCTTTGTTTTACTGCACTAACTTATCGGATACATCAAGAAATGTGATCCATTTCATGTGCTCTTCTTCAAAGTGAGATATACCAATTTTTAGAAGTTTCACGACCAACGGATTTTCCATACCACATTTTTAATGTTATAATAATGATTGGATGGCTATTACCGTGTCATCATATGACTATCGTATATGGCCGTAATGTCTCACTAATCTAATGTTTCTGACCTTCCATTTACGATTATTTTTTGTTGCTTTGCCTTCTATATCTTTCCACAGGTTCTGCATTTTGATACAGGATTAAGAGATATCATGAAGAAAGTGGAAAGGTGACTAGCCTAGTTGCTGTTCGTTTGGAGTGCGTTGTGCACTATTATTAAGTCGTTGGTGTATCTCTTCTATAAAGGGTTCATATGTCTCCGAAACGTTGTTTCTTGGCTCGAAGTATTGATGGCTCAGTTCGAGTCGCGGATCATATATTTCCATTTTAAAATTATTGTCGCTGATATAGTGTCTTTTGCAGAGATGGCATTTACGTAATACGTAAATATCGTCACTTTGACCAAAAGATGGAAATAAGTCCTTTTGAAAAATCACTCCTCAAATATATTAGTATGGAGTTGATATATTTTCTTTGCTTCCGCTTCTTGTTGTTTCAATAGTGTGTCTAAATCCATGTTTTTCTTTTGAAGCCTGTTGTTTTGTGGCATTGAATTATTATCTTGTTCTTGTTATTTAATCGTATTTGGTGTTCACAAGTTTCGTATTTATTCTCAAAGCACCAATGTACTATTATTCAACTTGCGATTAAGTTCACTGGTCGCTATGTCTAAAGGTTTTAATATTTTTATTTATTAATAGGGTACACCACGGGTGAGGTCTATTTATGAGAACAAGCACTTGTGTTGGAAATTTACTTTATTCTGGATTATTTTTACCTAAAAGGTCTTTTTTATACATAAAATATTTGCGATCTAAGCAGTTTACAAGACAGTCTAAGCAGTGTACGGATATATTTTAAACTGATTTTCAACAGCGGCTGTAAAAATTCAACTTTTTACTGGTGTTCGTGTTCTACATATTTTTATTTATTTTGTATTTATTTATTTGTAGCTTTTAATTTTGTTTCGAAAAATGTTCTCTCCCTGCTTAATTATTTTTCGGCGGAGTATACTCGACAAAAACAGTGTAAAATTTTACACAAAGAAACACAAACAAAAATGAAATAAATAAAAATTCAAGGCCATTTTTAACATGTAGATTTTAGTTTGATAAATAAAGTAAGAGGGCGGATTGAAAATGAAACTACCTAGCGCTAGATGGCAGCACAAACACAAAAAAATTTTGTTTTTTAGAAATTGCGATCTGTCAAACGTCAGCTGTTACAAATTCACCCAAATTCATCGATTAGTTTATGTGTTGTAGTCGTTTGAAGTAAGCAACTTTTGTGTTTCTTGAAAAATGGAAAAAAACGAGTTTCGTGCAGTGATTAAACACTATTATTTGAAAGGGAAAACAGCGAAAGAGACAAAAGAAAAGCTCGATAAACATTACGGTGAGTCTGCTCCGTCAGATTACATGGTAAAATATTTAATTGCTGAATTTAAACGCGGCCGAAGAAGCACTGCAACAGTACCATCAACAGGAAGGTTAAAAGAGGTGGTTACTGAAGAAAATATCAAGAAAATCCTCGATATTGTTATGAATGATCGCCGAGTCAAGTTGCGTGAGATTGTTGAAATGGTAAACATATCATATGAACGTGTGTTCAACATTTTGCATGAACATTTGCATATGAAAAAGCTATCGGCAAGAACAAAAACGAGTTCGACAGACCACTTCACAGCGGTGTTTGGACATGATAAAGCGTAATCCTGTTGATTTTTGGCGTCGATTAATTACTGTTGATGAAACGTGGGTCCACCACTACACACCTTAAACCAAAAATCAATCGAAACAATGGGTGGAAGCGTATTTTGAGGGGTTCCCGAAATCGTATTATTCAGATGGTATAAAAAAGTTGGAATATCGTCTTACTAAGTGTGTCGAACTAAATGGAGACTATGTTGAGAAATAAATGGTTTTTGGCAAAAAAAAATTTTGTTTTCCTACTTAGGTAGCTTCATTTTCAATCCGCCCTCGTATATAGTATAATAGTAAAATAAAGTTTTCAAAGTAGTAATAACAAATTTCCAGTTATTTTTCGAGTGTGTAGTGATAAAAGAATAAAACATAAATTTGGGGTGATGATTTTGTGATATAAAACAATGGTTTCAAACTAGTAATATAAAAAATAATTTATCGATAATGACTTATTTTGAAGCAAGAAGCAGTGCTTAAAAAAAACCTCGTGTTGAGCCGGTGATTTTCCCTTCTTCAGGAAAAAAATACAGTTGATTCGTTGAATAATAATGAATGTATTTTTTTTTATCTATATGACGAGTGTACTCGACATTAAGCAAAAAAATTTGGTTTCGTTCTGACGAGTTTATTTGACATAAACAGTTAAAAGTTTAACTACTAAAGAGTGGCCCATCTAACGTTTGCAATTTAATTTGACTCTAATTCAAAGACGAATGAATATTTTTCAAAGCAGTTTGTTTTATCAGAATGAGTATAGATTGCCATGAAGTATGAAACACAACTTGACTCAAATGACTTCCACTGCTGGCTTTGCAGTACCCCATTCTGGCAATCCAATCCTTCAGAACATTTTCGATTGTATGGGCTCCTATCTCATCATTGCAACTTCGATTTAGCTTTCAAGTCTTGGATAGTCTCTGGATGGTGTTAACCTAACACTTATCCTTAACCGCTTCCCATAAAAAAAAGTTCCAAGGAATCAAATTGCAGCTGTGTAGTGGCCAATTGACATCTCCTTTACGGCTGATTATTCGATTCCCGAAGACTGTGTGCAAAAGACCAATTGTTGAGTTTGCTGTGTGGCAAGTTGCGCCGCCTAATTGAAATGTCCTGTGTGTTCTCCTCTTGAATTCTGGGTAACAAAAACTCGTTTGTCATGGCTCGGTAACGCTCCCCATTAACTGTAAGGGCGGCTCATTGTTCATTTTCGAAAAAAAAATTAACCAATAATGCCGCCGGTTCAAAATTATCACCAAACAATAACTCGTTGTGCATGCATCTGCTTCTCCATGGTTACGTGTGGATTTTCTGAGCCTCAAATGCGACAATGAGCTTCGTCGGGAAAGATGATTTTTCGGTAAAATGCTCATTTTCTTCCAAGCGTTCCACGACCAAATTAGCGAACCGAAAACGGCAGCGATTGATGTTGATGGATGCTTAGACACATTCTGAGCAACAGCTGCATTGTTCTCGGCTGTGCGCATTGTAAATGCACGTACACGTGTTGGTTTATTCAATAACAATCCAGTTTCACGAACTCGCTTCACAAATTGAACACACAAATTGTCTTGCAGGCATTCCATTTCTACTAAATTTTGCACGTAAATTTCTTACAGTTTGGGTAGAACACTCACCACTTTGAAAGTAAGTTTTCACTATTTCCCAATTTTGTTCAAGCGTAAATGTCAAATATTAAACTAATTTTTGGTCATAACATGAATGACGTAAGTGTCGCTACACCGAAATAGCCGGTAGTTTAAATTGCAAACGCTAAATGGGCCACCCGTTATAAGCATAAGGAAAAGGCAAGAGAAATATAAATGTAATATATGTAAATATATAGCTGTATATATATATATATATAACTGTATACTTGTAGCTGTATATTTTGGAACAAATGTTATTTACTGTAATCCCATAATTCAAACTCATTTTACGATTTAAATAATAGACTTATGTCAATTTTCATTGATTTTTTCTCACTCCCAAAATGTTATCCTCATTTTTTAGCCCCATTTTGTTTCAATGGAACAAAAGTGTACTACTCTACTACTCTCACTTTAACTGTCAAAAAACTTTAAATTTGTTTCATTTATGTGCTACTGTTTTATGTTGTAAAAAACTAATATATGTATTAATTAATATACCAATTTTTATAAATTTTTACTTTATTATTTATATTTGATTTTTATAATCGCACTATTCAAATTACCAAAGCGTCGTATATTTTGACAAATGACAGAAAAATAATGGCGAAACAACAACAAAATTGTATACTCCTTTTTGGTGGAGAATTTTCAATGAAACATTTTGACAGCAGTTGGAGTACCAAAGGGTACCATAGGGTACAATTTTTTCTTCAATGAAAATCAACATTAGATTTTTCAACTTTTCGAATATATGTTTGGTGATTCTCTGACTTTATGTATTGTTTTTGTTCTATTTATTGGTTAGATTATAAGTGTAATATTTGTCAGTATTTGATCAAATTAAAACCGTAGTGTAACCTAATACTTTTTTATGAAAATATGCGTAAACATTATAATAATTATCATTTGTGTCGTTTAGCAGCTCCACAATTCACAAAGAATTATGAAATCGCGTCAGCATTAGTTGGAGCGAGAGCGGCGATTTGAAACACCGAATCGCTTTTAGATAAACCTGTAAACTTTCTTAAAGTAGCAGTAAAGTAGTAGTAAGTCATTGCTTTTTAGTTTTTTGTTAAGTCTGTGGGAAGATCGGGGCGTATAATTTTGAAGTAAGTATTTTTGATTTGTCTCTCGAGTTATTTGTTTCTCCTATTTTAGAAATTTTGGAATCTCAAATATTAATTTATTTTCAATTACAATTATTTCACTAAACTTCGTTTTAGGTATATTTTATTTCGTAAAGTAAAGTAAAAGTAAGTAAAATTAATTTATTTTTTAAATATGTCTCGTGATATGAAAATTTTTAATAAAATAAAAAAATAATAACCTTCTTTCTTTCATTTTAACCAAAACAAGCTAAATTATTGGTTGAGATTTTAAGCACCCACTTCGAAAACTACAAATATTATACAAACAATTAATAATAAAAATAGCCCAGTAATTGTTTTGTCTGGGAGAAAGCAGAACATACGATTATTCGAAAGTGAAAGACAAACGAAATTAGCACTTTGAAGGTAACATATGTTTAGTTTGCCTAGTGTATCATTGTAACAACATGGCTTCTTGTGCAACACAGCGTTCTTATCGGTAATATTTCAAAATAAATTTTACAAGTATGACAGCGATATTCTAGCTGTTACTATTTTTTTTTTTAAATTTGGCACTTGATCGCCTTTGTTTTTCTTTGTGTTTGTCAGTTGTGAACAGCGTATAGAATAATTTGTTTTAAGTAAAACAGACGTCTGTAATATTCCGATATGTTTTTATAATTTAAATAACTGCTGTAATATTTTAAATTAGAAATGAAATTAATACATTATTGTTTGAATGAAATGAAATTAATACATTATTGTTACTTTGAAATAAACTTAAAAATAATTTTAAAAAAATTCAGAACAATAAAATCAATCAATTTAAGTTAAATTTAAATGTGTCCTTCAATTTAATTGAACTAATATACGTGTTACCAAACATGATAATCAAACATTTTGCTAGGTCTGAACACCACAAATATCTCACTAAAGACTACCAATATACGTGTAACTAAATTGTAACGATGTCCGTTCCACAAGCAGAGATCTTATAAACGACAACCATCAAACTTGTTACCTAAAATTACCAATGTATACATGTTAACTAATACAGCCAAGCCATAACAAGTTTTATAACGGAGTTGTCCCCCAATATTTAAGTATTTTAAATTGAATTGAGCTCGTATATGGTGGTCTGGAGTCAGTTTTGCAAGACACGTTAATATTTTAAAAGATTGTAGTATAGTTAAAATAAGAACAATTATTGTACTCGTCAATTATTGTCTATATCATAGCAAAAATATGGCTAATCTAAATGTGAAAATTTATTTTGTGTTACATTCTGACATCTGTGATTCTACAATTTAATTAGCTGTGTCACATCCAATTAACATCCCTGTTAACATCCAATTTAATATTATTTTTTATAAAAAACAATTACACAAAATTAAAAATGTATCTTTTTTATTTAGATGATTTGCGCTTAAGTGTTGGAAGTTTGAAAGAGTTCCAAGTCAATATTTTAATGAAAATCATATTGGATATATGTATATTATTTTAGGATCATTTAAATTTTAATTTTCCGGACAGGCTTCTGAATTCATAAAACAATCATCACCATATACAGTCCCGTCTCATCATTCAATATGACCTCAAGTATGAATTTTTATGTGACGTGAATCTTTCACGGTAACTGGAGTGAAAATGTGTTTTATTTCTGCCTTTAGCCTTTTGACCTAAAGCGTACTTATTATGTAACGGGTGGTCCAAGAAAAACGGAATATTAATTTTTTTTAAACTACATTAGTTTTAGAAAATTAGTAAAATTATTATTATAAGTTACAATAAAAAAAAACATCTATTATATGGCCGTCACAATTTTGTTTATATGCTGATGCTCTTTCGATAGTAAGTTTACACAGTTGCTGACCAATTCCTTCAATGACACATGGAGTTAGATCACACAATCTAGGTATAATAAAAGGCATACCTAATTTTTAATAGGAGTATTTTTTACGGTAAGTGCAGTAACAATGTTACAAATTGAGCACCAGATTTATATTTGCTTATAGTTAAGCTTAGTTATAGGTTATATGACGTCAATTTATGTTGACCCCTCTCTGACTATAGATCGCAGTATAATAAAAAAATAATAATATATTTTTGTATAATATTTTTTTCGTTAAACGTTATTCTCGGTGAAAAAACCATAAATTCTAAAATAATATCAATTAAAAATTAGATTACGGACTGGTAAGAATTAATTTATATACGTATTATTATTAAAATATATATTAAACATTTCGTTAAACCTCTAGATGTCAAGAACTTTTACGAACATTACCGCCATCTACAGTTCAGAAAATAAACTGTCTACATAAATTTGACGCAGTATTAATTAGTACTGCCTTTTTTTACACCTAAAACAGCACCAATCGTATCATTCACAGTCCGTGATCAGTTGACCTCTGATTACTAAAGTAGTCCTATATGTACTTTTAATTAACGAGACTATTGCATTAACAGTAATTGCGTATTAACAAATAATTATAATTTTACAATTATTAAAAAATTAATTTTATAAATTTTACTTAAATAAATATAATATGGCCATGGCTTAAAATAATAAAAGCTACTCCTTGCGAAATATATCAACACACGATTAAGTAAATAATTTAATGTTATCACACTTCACATCAATTGGACTTGAAACTATATACATTCAATTAATAATCAACCATACTCGTACTCGTACATCGTATGTCATAATCACACAACAAATACTTACGTTGTTGTGACGTATATTAGAATAGTTAACATAATATTGATAATTAAACGTTTCAATTATTTGCGATAAAAGTATTTATAAAAAATATTAAATTTGTTAATGGACAAGTTTTCTTCTTTAGTTTTTTAAAAACTTACTATACTCGTAAAGTTCTCTTGTCTCGTACTTCTACTTATGTACATTGTGCTAAGCTGCTTGATTTTAATATAATAAGCAAGTAATACTAGACATTATTTAATAAAGTATCTAAATATTTTTTGTTGCAGAATTGCTAACAGTTTATGCAGCTCCATATGATGCAGAATTGCAAAAGGATATATTGAACAAAGTATCGGAATATTGTGAGAAGCCTGTGACAAATTACACTGAAGACAAGTTTGTTGACCCGTACGTTTGGAATTTTTTTCATTCGTTTTTCTTTTCGTTTACCGTATGTTCCACGGTTGGTTATGGAAATATTTCACCTAACAATACGGTCGGAAGAATTTTTATGATATTCTATGCATTAATAGGAATACCGGTGAATGGTATTTTATTTGCTTATTTAGGCGAATTTTTTGGTACAACGGTATAAATCGTTATTTCTGACATTGTGCAGAATTGTATACTCTAATAATTATTTCATTTTAAATTTCAGTTTGTTCGGCTATATCGCAGGTACAAGCAGTACAAATTTTCGACAAATGTGAACTATGTGCCAAGAAAGCTGAACCTAATAGCTCAAATAGCATTATATTTAACACCAGGGATAGTTATTTTCATATTTTTGCCGGCGTGTTTATTTACGGTGTTTGAAGATTGGCCGTATTCAATATCCGTATATTATGCATTCGTCACATTAACTACAATAGGTTTTGGTGATTTTGTGGTTACTTTTCAACCACACCAAGAGAGAGAATATGGCGTCTATTTCGTACTATACCAAATATTTATAATTTTTTGGGTAATATTTGGTCTAGGTTATCTAGTCATGATAATGGGTTTCATAGCCAGAGGAATGAGAAGTAAACGAGTAGCGAAATTGGAACATACACTTGCAATGAATATTAAACAAGCACAGAGTCGAATATGGAATAATGTTTCGAAAGACGTTGGTTATCTTAGAAAGATTCTCAATGAGATTTATATGTTGAGGTTTAAGGTAAATTCAATTTTCTTAATCTTTTAGATATCTAAAAATGATTTTTTGTGTTTTTGTTGCTATCCGAAGAATCAATATAAGTAACGTAATTTTAAAACTAATTTTTTTCCCGGTTGTACCTATAATTATTACTAAACAATATGCTTACAATTTCAGCCCGTTTATCATGAGCCCGGCGAAATTTTGTTAAGTGATGTGCGTTCAGCATCATGCCCTGATTTAACTCTATATCGCTCTGGATCATATATTCCAAAGCGACGCAGAGCATTTTCCGAATGCTATAATCAAGAAAATAATGAAGATATTTCGAAAGCAGCGAGCTTAATGTCCATGGCTCGGGTACAATCCGATTCCGATTTATCTAGAATCGACAGAAAACGTACATTTGAAGGTGTCAACGCGCCGGTTCAACCAGGTGAACTGCTTGCGAAAGTTGTAACAGCATTAGGTAGTTTCCGTGTCGAAGATGATGGTACGAGCTTACTGGAAATGGCTATAAGCAATCGTGGAAGTTTAAACGGGATCCAAGGATTTTCAGATTCTCAAATTTTGTCAAGCGAGCGAACGTGGTCTGGATGGTCGTTACCGACGTCAGAAAATAATGGTCCAATGAAAAGACGAGAGCGCGCAGCTTCAGAAATAATAGTTCCTATTGCATTTCAAAATCAACAGAATGCAAATGAATGGACTTGGAGCGGATCTAATACTCAAATTAAAGAATTAATGAAAATTAGACAGAAACAAATAGGTAAAGAGGACTTATATCGAGCATCATTTGGTACTGATCGATATGATCCGCAACAATTTGCAATTAATGTTCCGGAAACAAAATTATCCTCAGCAACGAACAAAACTCTTCTCGATCGTTTGAATCCATTTAGAAAGAGTAGAAAACATCAAGTTTCAGAAAGTAGCAAGCCTACAGACGAAGAACTTTCACCAAAATACATAGACTCATTAAATAATCGGCGAGATTCCAAAGTGAGCCTATCTGCACGTCAGTATATCACACAAACAAGAAATGGTCGTCCGAGTGTGTATACATTGTCGCCACAGCAGGAAGAACCAAATCAAGCATTACTTGAAACCACAACCATTGCCGATCTCATCCGTGCAATTGAGTTAGTACATTCGAATGCAAGCTTTGAAAACTCAGAGCAACAATCAAATTATAATTCGCTGACACAACCTCGCAGAAAAATGGGAACCGCAAGTTTAACACCGCCAAAAGTACCGTCGATCATGACGCTTTTCCCACCAAGTTTGGACCTTCATTCAACACCAAATCCAAACAACGCCATGACCATAATGGATCGCCGGCGAGGATCCTTGCGCCCAGCAATATTTAATAGTATTCGTCATAACCAAGCTCGTCGACAATCTAGTGCGATAATTCCAATAAGAAATGAATTACCACCCCCCTATACATCAAAAAATATTTCACCAGCTCTCCTTAAACGACGTTTCAGTGTTAGGCCTTCAAATTTAGCAATTCCGCCTGGTCACGCACCTCCGCCGCCACCACCGCTGCCACCATCCCAACTAGCAATGACACCATCAGCTCAGATTCCATCAGCCCTTCAGCGTAAATTATCTGCTAAACCAACCCCATTAAATCGCTTAACATCTCAAAACTCAAGTGCTCGCAATATTTTATGGCGACCAAAACAATTGCAATTAGACGAAATTGGTAGCTCGCCAACAACTATGTCATCAAGCGAATTTCGACCACGTCACAGTAGTTTATCAAATATTTATGAAAAACGTGCCGCCCAACAAGGACGCGAGAGAAATGATTCTAAATAGCGTGCCAAAATTATGAAGAACATTATAAAACATGATATTCTTTACAATTCTAGTATTATTAATTTTTAATTAAATGTGATTTTAAAGTTAACTCAAATATTGTAAAAATGTACATATTCGCTATTGGGAGAAATAATCATAAATTATGATATTGTTACAAATTAACGAAACATTATTATGCCAAAAATAAAGATATACCACGTACATTAAATTATGAAACTTTTTTTTAATTACGCATAAATACTCGTACAAGGCCGTATAAATTACATACAGGCCTGATTGTACAGAAATAAAAAATCATCGGACTTTCAACATGGGTACCCAATTTAGTGTTTTCTATGACAAAAAGGGGTTTTCGATCGCAAAACTATAACATAAAAGAAATTTTATTTTGCCATATATGTTAATATACCTTTTAAAATTATTAAAATAAAAAAAAATAATATACAATCATTTAAATGAGAAGCAAATTTATCACAAATTAGCTGACAAGTTTGACGAGCTGCCAGATGTATATATTATCGTCGAATACAACACATTTGTCATAAAAAAACGTCTTTTTTGTTTTGTTTTCAAAATATATGTTTGGCTATTTTCGTTAACTCATTCTTTAGAAAGGCTATAGAAGGAATATAATATCCATCACGTGACCTAAGTACATTCCGAACGAAATGTAATAAAAGAACATAAATAAAATACCCAGAATACTTTTTTCACACCATCGATTTGTTTCTATTTTGGCAGCATTTACTTGAGTTGTGTCTTTATTAGTTATTTGGTTGTGCCACATTTATTAATTATTGAAAAAGTACCAAATACAATAAAATTATGAATCAACGCAAATTAATTAAAATCGCTTTAAGCACCAAAATCGGTTGGGGTCTAATTTTTGAATCTGATTCAAGCGATGAATCCGGCAGTGAATTCAAAAATAGTTATAACCCCAAAAGCTTGGGATATTTCGAAAACACAATTTGCGCTTTAAATGATTTCCAATTTAAAGCCCACTTTCGGATGCTACTCAGTACTTTCGAAAATACGTTTGCTGTTGAGAAACAGTTGCTGTTGACTGTTTGGTATATGGCCAATACAGAATGTTTTCGGTAAATTACATACATACGAGTACATACATTACATTATTACAATTCAACATGAAAAATATAAACAAAATATAAAACATAATTTTATGACTAGAAATAGTTTAACAATTAGTTTGTTTTTATAGATCATTAGCAGATAGGTATGGCGTCCCTATTAACAATTACTAAAAGTGAACTGTCAGAAAAAATCATTGATTGACCGTCTCTATAAAAAGTTATAGAGACAGATAATTATTTAAAAAAAAAAAACTTTCCCAGGTACTTCAATATATTTTTTCAACAACAGCAGCGATTTTTAAAACATATAAGGAATCATCGAATGCCTCGATTGGCCACCATTCGTATTCCAGCCCCAAAACTGCACGCATATTCCTATATAGGTAAATAAGAGAAAATTCCATTCTGTTTTACTTCAAGGAGTCTATGTGACCAGGAAATGAATTTCATTAATTGATATGCGGATGAGGCTGAGTCAATACACGGTTCATGCCTATTCTTGCGGTCAAATTTATTTTGTAGGATTAGTAGTGGTAAGTAATTTTTAAATATTGTTTATACATCTCATAAAAAACTTTAATATGGTACCTATTTTTATTACAGGTTCTATAATAATAGCCGAAAATCAACACATGGTAGGAGATCTTGGATACGGCATTAAGACCTATCTCCTGACACCATACAAAGATACTGATAATTTAACTTATCACCAATCCAGATAAAATAAGGCTCATTCGGCAGTAGGCGTTATCTTTTATTTCTATTGAAACTATAAAAAATATCTTATTTATTTACACTTTCAATTTTACATTTATTTTATTAATACTTAAAATTTACTTAATCTTTAAATTAACTTATAATGTTATAATCCAATCTCTTAAGAGCTGGCTGTGAATTATAATACTTAAAAGGGCACTCTTCGGAGTCACGATTACAATTAATTTTTTGTATACTTCTAATTTTTGGTAATCATTCGATTTCGTTTTGTTTTGTTAATTTTGCACAATGCATTTTAATTTGGTTTATGAAATTACATTATAGCTATTTCTGCTCTACTTTATTAATTTGAATTCTTATATGGATTTCCTTTCCTGAATTTGTTAAAAATGCATTTATTTCCGTGAGATAATTTTATTAACCTGATATTTAAAATATAATTGTCTCATGTGCATTTTTGTTTGTCGAAAGTGACATGTCTCGACATGTAACTCTCCCTTCGTTAGTTTAGGATTCTCCTGAAACCTGTTTACGATTTTTATCTTTACATTTTTCTTTTTAAAATACTTATAAATTATTAAAATTATTGTTATAGTTGTGCCTCTTCCATATTGTATCATTTTTTTATGATCTCTTAACATACTAATCATGTTGATATTTTTTTCTGTTTCTAATAAGATTTCATCAAATCCTAATGCATTATTTTCTAAATTGTATTCTAACTTAGGTTACTGTGGGCAAAAAGTAGTAAGACTTTTTAATTTAAATTTCGCGCGGAAAACCATTCGTCGAAATATTTTTTTTTTTCTATGTTTGTCTTCTTCTTCTTTTTTTCTATGTTTCTACGCTTGTCTGTCTGAAGTACAAAAAGTGCATTCGGCGGTTTTTACAATGAGTGAAATTATTCAACAAAGAAGTTCCATTAAATTTTGTGTGCGGAGTGAAAAACACTTGCTCGTGACATACAATTATCACCGAAAAGTCCTTCGGTGATAATTGTATGTCACGAGCAAGTGTTTTTGATTGGTACAAATTGTTCAAAGAGGGTCGAGAACGTGTTGACCACGAACTACGTCTAGGATGGCCATCAACATCAACTGATGATCAACACGTTAATAAAATCAAGGAATTGGTGCTCGAGAATCGACGATTAACAGGCAGAGACCTTACTGGCATCGTTGAAATATCGGAAGGATCAGTGAAAACCATTTTGAAAGATCATTTGGGCCTAAGAAAAGTGAAAGCACGATTTGAGGTGGACGAAATAGATTTGGAGAAATAAATAAAGAATTTTAAAATTATGGACAAAGTCTTACTATTTTTTGCCCACAGTATTATAATTATTATTATCTTCTTTAATGTTATTACAAAATGTTTGATTATTTATTGTTATACTACAATTATACAATTTAATATAATAATTTTCATTTAATGTAAAGTTTCTTTCATCACAACTTGATGTTAAATTTATCTTATTTGCTAATTGGATTATAATACTACCATCGTCTACATTATAAATGTATATGTTACAATTGTTATTTTTTCGACAATTTTCAGATATTGTGCAATGTTTTAAAGTATTTAATTGGTAAATTGTAATAATAAATATTATTAGTTTCAAATACTCTTGTAATTTGGTGATCTATGATTTTACTCCAGTCATCTACATTTAATAATGGGATCATTAACTTCTTATTTATTTTTTCATTTCGATCGGTATTTTAAATAAAAATATCTGTCTATTCATATTTGGTTTAGAAAACCCTATCTTTAAATTTTTTATTTTGTTAACATCTATCTTATAATCTAAAATTTCTTTATAATTTAATAATGATGGATGAATTATATTAATATTACTAAGGAAGATATTGTCTTGTAAGTCACTTATCATTCTATCGATTTAGTTAATTTTAACTAGTTTTAACGAGGTCTGATTTTCTTTATCTTTCACTCAATTTTGAATCACTTTCATATCTTCTAAGATTTTTTCCTACAATTTATATATAGTATTATTGAAATTGCTGTTGATTTGGATTTGTTTATTCATATTTAATATTAGGTTAATTAGGTAATATTTGAAAGATGCCCCATGCGGCGTCGGTTCCCGCAGCTCAAGACGGTAGGGGGAAATGGTGTGGGTCTCGGGGTACCCAGATCACGGCCTAGATTACCGCATATATAATTAAACAAGATGAGACTGCATGAATTATGCCGTCAAACTAAGGATTAAACAAAAATGATCGAAGGGGTCGAGAAATGACCAAATTAGTGGAATTTATGCCCCACTTTAAGCAAGTTCAAGTGGTTATTTTGATAATAAAAATTTAGGGTAACATAATTACCCTAAGATAAGCATGAAGAAAGATAAACAAAAAAATTGGGATTTGAATATTTTGGCTCTAATGATTAGTAAGAAATTTTAGAATTGGTAAAGTGTTACCAGCAGAAGGAAACCCGCGTGCTAATGCACTTGCGCGATTTCCGCCCCTAATGGAGCAACTGGTGGATCCATTACCAATTGGCCCCCTTTTATGTTAGTATATAGATATTTTTTGTTTAAGCATACTTACCAATATTTGTTCTGGAACCCAGTTAATAAGTATCAAAAACGAACTAAAACTTTGGTATCTGTATACTAAATTTTTTTAAAATCAAGATTAACTAATACACTTGTTGTGTACTCAAAAAAACTTAACTTTTAAAAATATAATTGATTACCACGGCTAAAGATCAGTGTGTAAATCAATTATACCTTCCAAAACTTAACTTCCCAAAATTTTGGCACGGTATTTATACAAAAATCAATTGATCAAAAATCAATTGAAAAGGGAGGGGGGAAGTTTTAGTACGATGGACAAATACCACAATTAATCGCATATTTTATTTAGTACAGCCATCGCCAACTTTTCATCATGTGTTTTGTAGAAATAAACATCTCGTAAATAGTTCAAATTCAGCTTTGGTGCTTTAGCTGCTTTAGGTGTAATGGAACCAAATTATCACATAAACTCGTATGACAAAAAAGTAAATTATTGAAATTATCCTTATGCAAGGAATTCAAGTCATTCTTGATTCTCACAAATAACGGAACATTTGCTCCTGATGTATTGCCAATTTCTGATTCAATTGCAGCGCGCAATGTAATTTCACATATATGATGTCGACAAGGAACATTGTTGTATAATTATCCCACCCACACAATCATTCATTTCACATACATAAACCAAATCATATCACACATCCAAAGTCATTCACAATCATCTGATATCATTAGCTCAACATCATCATCATAAACAGAAAAATCTGTCCATTTGCATTTAGTAATGTTACAATTTAAAAACATTACAAACCATAAGTAGAACAAAATTATGTGGAGTACATAATTAACAAAATTCTACAAAATATTATTCGCCAAAATGATGAAATATAAAACAAAATAGTAGAAAAGCACGTACAATTAAAATTCATAAATTTTGCCCAAATTATGAAATAGCAAGCAAAATTAAGATTAAGGGTCACATACAAAATTGTTATAAACGCGACACAAAATCATGATATGATATGATATGATATGATAGAGGCGTACAGGCCAGCCATAACGGCGATCCTAGGTACGTTGCCATAATCCTGAAATATCAACAATCAAATAACAAATTATATCTGAATGCGAATAATATTTCAGCATCATGCGGGCCCAGGCCCTGCCTGCATCCTTAACAGATAAGGTTAGTTAGGAAAGGATGTTAGTCACAGAAACAACTAGGGCGAACCGCAGCAAAGTCATTTTCTAACTACTTAAATATATTAGAATGTTAGTCTCAATTAAATTCACACTCTAGATTAGAGTTTGTTAGTTAATTAATGTAAGTTAGTTGTGTTTGAGGTAAAGGATACTAATATTCATCATATGTATTCCGCATCAGTCCTACTAGACTGGTTAGATTATTTAATTCACATCTATGGGTCATCTCATCACACACTGCTTGTAACCTTATTTTGCCCTATCTTCCCATCCAACACCATCTAACCGAGGGACTTCACGTTCGTAATGACACGGCAGTATTATCATACATATGATGACCTAAATATTCCGTCAATGTCAAAATAAAAAAAAAATAAAAAAATTTAGATTCGGTATTGTCATTCAGCTACCTATATTTAAATTCATCCAACTAAAAGCAGAGTTAATTTATATCTAACATTCACACAACTTCACTAAAACATAACCTGAATTCAACCAGAAAGATCGTCGAAAAACAACATTCCATAGCAAAAAGTCTTTGGATCGTTAACATATTTGATTGTATTGAGTTTATGCTCAAAGCGTAAGTAATTAAATAGACCTCCTGATCAAGAATGTTGCAATCACAATCTTCCCTGACTTTCCGGTATGGAAAAAAAAATAAATAAATAATAAATTTTAAATAATAATAAAAATAAATTGAATTATATTTGCCGACAACTTTATTGTTTTAAATCAGGACTTTTGACAAAATTTCAATTTATAGAATTGTTTAAAGTAAGTGAAAATTATTAAAATAAGTTATGAAAATGTAATTAAATTTAAATAAAAACCCAAATGGATAACACAATTCAACATATTTCAACTCAAATGATAAATTTCTCGTGGCAGAAAACTGTTTCCTCCTTTCATTAACATTTTATATATTTATCAATTTATATTATTCCACAAAACGTCATTTTTGGCACAATACGGTGGCAACCCATTTAGAGTATACAAATTTTCGCTTATTGGGTAAGTTACAATTCGATCTGTTGTAATTTCAAATTTTGGTTTCTCGGGTACCAATATTTTATGTACTTAAGTATATACAAAGGGAATTCCCTTGAAATGTCAATTTCTATGTATACGATTATAAATTACCGTTCACATATATGTAAATAGTTATAATAACAATAACAATAATAAATAATTAACTTTTATATAATTAGAATGAAAATTAGAATAAAAAGATACTTCTCTGCTTGTATATGTGTTGAACGTAATTTTCATAATAACTGTCTCAATTCACCTGTATTAACAGGTGAACTTCTAAAGAACAAAACTCACTCAAAACTAGCACATCACTTTCACTACACATTCCTAAACTGAATTGAATTAAAATATTAATAATAATTTATTTAAAGGAGAGACAAAAACACGTCTTTCCTCTACGACGATCAGTCGATCCTCTTGGAAGCAGCTAATTCAACAATTAAACAATTATTAAACAATTTAAAATCCAGACCAGAAAAAATATTCTCGTCTATTATTACTTGTTGCTTAGCAACAAATACAACATACTGGAATCATGAGCTTTTCGTTTCGAAAAAACAACGGAAAGATGTATTTTTTCCTACGATCGGAGAAAAATTACATAATTAAAATCTTTATACAATGTTTGTATCAAATTGTAAAATTTTATGTTTTCTCTAGGTCAAGTTAAATCGTATATACGGAAATAAAATATTTCCGCATATACGAAAAAATATTTATGTTTTAGATTTATATATTAAAATGTATTTTAAGTCCTAATTATAGGTCAATATTTAATCGCATATACGGAAATGAAATTTGTTTCCGTATCTGCGATATAATAAGAAAATTTTATATATAAAAGTAGTTGATACAAATAATTAAGTCAGCTGATAATAATTAAGAAGTTGATAAAACTAATTAAGTCAGTTGATAATAATTAAGAAGTTGATGGAAATAATTAAGTTGGTTGAGTAAAAAAGTAAGATTAAGTTAGTTGTGAAATAAAGTAAGACTAAGTGAGTTAAATAAAAAGTTAATTAAGAATCAAAACCAATTAAGTAAAAAAATTTAAAATAATAAAGTTAACTAAAATTTAAAGTTAAGAAATAAAGTTAAGTGTAATAGTGATACGATAAAATTTAAGTTGTGATAAAAATTTAACCATAATGTAAATTAGTGTAAGATTTACAAATAATAAATATAATAATAAATATCAAAGATTATTAAATATTTATGAAACATTATAAAAGATAATAAACCATTATAATATAAAACAAGATAAACCAGGTGTGTAAATATGAAACCGGAATTTTGTAATAAAAAGTACACGTTCATCGTATGATAATGATTAAGAGTATTTTATTCAAAGTATTGCAAATTATTAGTTATACAATTTTTCCATCTCTCTGGCTTCTTTTGAGGCAAACCAGTTGTTATCAAGCCATTTTCGTAGGAAATGAAGTGCTCCTCAGCAAGCCCGGGCCCCATCGATGCAAATAAGTGATAATTTTACTGAGCCAAGTCTGGCGAGTAAGCCGCATGTGAAACTATTTCCCAATTAAGTGTTTCCATCCAACGCTTCCATGACCGGTTTTGCTTTGTGTGATGGTGCATTATCATGAAGCAAAATAACTTTTGTTGCCTTTTATCATATTCTGGTCGTTTTTCACGCAAAGCTCGATTCAAATTGATCATTTGTTGTTGGTTGCGTTCAGTATTTATGGTTTCACCAGGTTTTAGCAGCTCAACATAAATCACACTCTTCTAATCCCACCAGATGCAGAGCATTGTCTTCCGTCTGAAGCGATTTGGCCTTATTGCAGTCAATGTCGATGGTTATCCTGGATCAACCCAAGACGTTTTGCGCTTTGGATTCTCAAGATTGATCCATTCTTCATCGTCAATCACGTCTCTGGCGAGCAACATTTCTTAAGTGGTTTTTCTATTTTCCCGTTGCCTTTCATTCAGTTTATGCGAAACCCATTTGCCCAGCTTTTGGGTCTTTCCCAAAACGTATGGAGACGGCTTCTCGTGACTGAATGTGTGATCCGTGAATTGTTCTTGCATTTGAGCGTCATCCTCATTCAACAATGCTTGTAATTCACTGTATTCCAACATTTTTGGTGGACTTCCACGTTCTTCGTTTCTCACGTCAAAATCACCACTTTTAAATTGATTAAACCACCCATAGTTTTGTGGTTTACCAAGAGCATGCTCACAATAAACTTTGACAAGCATTCGATGTGATACTGCAGCAGTTTTCTTCAAATGATAACACAAAATCAATGATATCCGCAAATCGTAATATGTAGGCATAAAACTCGACATTTTTAACACGTAAAAAATATGCGTTATTGAGTGGAACTTGTATGGTTATGAATTGGATGTTGTTGGCCGACGTCAAAAGAAAACAACAGCGCCATGACGTGGTTTATCGAAAGGTACGTTGACAGGTGGCACCATTTATTGGTAAATTCCGGTTTCATATTTACACACCTGGCAATAAACTTCGTTACACGGTTTCTGGTCTAAAATAATAGCTGCTTCAATTAATCTTCCAGTATTTGAATATGTTGCATCGACGCAAACCACCACGATATCGTCAGCTACTCTCCGATCGATTAAACTTTGGAAAACAGCCTCTGCCATTTCCAAACCAGTTGGTCTTGATATTTTGGGAACGCCCAATAATTGTTCTCCATCTATATGGGACATAATCACCGGCAAACGATCCACGGTCTCTGATCCAGATAACTTCAGAAGTAATTTTCCAATGTATAGTACATTGCCTTTTGGAAAACTTGAAAACCGTTTTAACTGATGCTGCTATTTCTACTCTATTTGTTTCACGAAAACGCCTCAGTGTTGTTCTGTTGAAAACGAGTTCATCATTAGAACTTCCAAGACTTTCGGAAACGGCACTGATTAAATGCATTGCTGCACGATCAGTAATCTTCCACTTATACAAAACTGACAATATTCTAGGAGTAATGAAACATTTGCTTCCTCTAGGGGCTCCTTCTGCGCTCAGATGACAAAAATATTGCTTGTGACTCTATTGGAATTGATTTATTTTTTCTTCAAGATATCTTCGTTTACGATTTTTTTTTGCCTCCATACGTTCCGATTTCCGCTTTTATTTTTCAATTTCATATTGTCTGGTTCTAGATAAATATCTATGAAACTCTTTTTCACGCTGTGACAAGAGGAATCGCTTGTCGTGTTCACTGGTCATCAAGAGCCAGGCATTGGTATGTGCAATATCGAAAATATCATCCAGTTTACTATTCAAGGCAATTTCTCTTTCACGGTAAAATTTTTAAGGTTAATTTTTATTCTTTAAAAGATTTTGCCACTCATCATGCAGTTTCCCAATTTTTCAATGGGATGTTGTTCCACCAATAATCTGACAGTACTCATGGTCAAGAAGATTAATTTTTGTAGTGGAACGTAAGTTAGCTGCCATTTTGTCAACTTTAGTAGTACTTTCCTAAAAATATTAATAAAACTGTTAAACGAACTAGATTAAGTTATTACAAATTTGTGTCCTTTTCTCGAGAGATTTGAATTCAAACAAAAATTAACTTGCATTTATTTTGTTTATATATTTTATGATACAATGGAACATATAGCAGCTCATAACTAATGCAGTA
The DNA here is from genome assembly GCA_963691935.1 of Nephrotoma guestfalica. NCBI lineage: Eukaryota > Metazoa > Arthropoda > Insecta > Diptera > Tipulidae > Nephrotoma > Nephrotoma guestfalica. The sequence goes on along the minus strand of OY829914.1, from coordinate 147,092,998 downwards.
GGCGGATTACAATAACTAATGAGACGATTGAGTCATAAGGACTTATTATAGTTGTGTTTTATGATGATAACATCAAAAAACACAACTATGTTAAGTCCTTATGACTCATACGGTTTTTTATGACATTATAAAACATTCCATTGTTTACTCCTTACACCTCATTTTTATTTATGTATTAATATTTTTCTTGTTTTGAATATAAATTCCAGAATTTAAAACAAACCCGTTTATTATTTGGGTTTTTGTTATTTTCGGAAATTAGCAATAAAGTCGCTTAGTAGAAAATTAAAAAAATTTATCGAACTTTGCGCTCAAGTCGCAACCTCTAAACCATCTTCGATATATACCGGGTGTTTCTTTTAAACTGAGACGATCAAATATCTCGAAAAATAGCCACTCTACGGAAAAAATGTTCATAATCAAAATTTAATCATACCGCGGGGGAAATACATTAGTGCAAAAAAGTAGTCCCCCACCCCCCGCTTTGTAGGCGTGGCGGGGGTAACTTTTAAACTAAGACAGGAAGCCATACTTTTTATTGCAGATACGGATTCTACGACTAAAAGTACGTATGATTTGAATGAAATATTTTGTTCGGTTCATGATAGATAGATAGATGGCGTTGTAATCGACGAAATTCAATTTTTTCAATTTCTCCTTCTTAGAACACACGCATTCGATTCTGCAATACGTTTGAAATAAAAAACATCACGTTTTCATTGGAAATACTCGAAATTCGTCTTCAAAACAATTTATTCAGTTTTGTAAATCACATTTAACGTTTGTGTTATTTCTTATCTTCATGTTTTTCGTAATTGCAAAATAAACGATAAAATACTTTAGAATGGAATGTTTAACTGTGCCAGAGAAAATTGAAATGGTTCTGGTTTATGGAGAAGCTGGCAGAAATCTTGAAAATGCTGTTGCTATTTACGCTCAACGTTTTCCGGATAGGATTCGTTCACGTGTTTCTTTTGGCCGTACTATCAAACAGTTTATTACTGATGGAAATGTTCAACCGAAAAAGAGGACCCGTATAGCAACAGTCACTGGAGAAAATAATTAAATTGCTGTATTGGCAGCAGTGGCTCATAATCCTCATGTTAGTACACGAGACATAGTTCGCGATTCCGGATTGTCCCTCACCAGTGTTTGGAAAATTTTAAAACGGCACAAGTATCATCCATATCATGTGTCTTTACACCAAGATCTTCATGGCGCTTATTTCCAAAATCGGGTAACTTTTTGTCAATGAGCACGTGAACAAATACAACAAAACCCCAATTTTTTCGTTGCGTGATATTCTCTGACGAATCGTCTTTTAAAAACCATGGAACGGTTAATCGACATAACATGCATTATTGGAGTGTTACAAATCCGCACTGGCTTCGTCAAGTTGAACATCAGCGTCCTTTGACTGTCAACGTGTGGTGTGGAATAATTGGCAACAAACTCATAGGCATCCAACTTGAATGGTCAAATGTACCGACACATTTTGGAAAATGAACTGCCAATATTACTTGAAAATTTGAGCTTAGAAGTGAGACGGAACATGTGGTTTCAACATGATGGTTGTCCTGCACACTATTCGGTGGTGGCACGTGAAATACTTGATCGTGATTTCAATGGTCACTGGATTGGTAGAGCTGGTCCGGTAAATTGGCCTGCCAGATCACCAGCTCTTACTTCGCCAGATTTCCTTTTGTGGGGCTATCTCAAAGACAAAGTTTACAAACAAGACCCAACAACACGTGAGAACATGATTGAGCGAATCAGAAATGCGTGTGCTGAAATTCAACCAGACACACTTCTCAGTTGTGTACAATCATTTGAAATGCGTATTAATAAGTGCATTGAAGTCGCAGGCCATCATTTTGAACACTTATTTTAAGCTAAAATTATTTTATTCACCTGCCATTTACATTAATAAATTGTTTTGATGACGAATTTCGAGTATTTCCAATGAAAACGTGATATTTGATCGTCTCAGTTTAAAAGAAACACCCGGTATTTATATATATATATATATATATATATATATATATATATATATATATATATATATATATATATATATATATGTATATTAGTTATTGTTTAGTATTACGCTGAATGTGAGTGATCGAACAAACTTAGGGGATAGATGCGATCCAGGGCAAATTTGGGGGTGTCGGTTTTATTAGAACTTCATAATTCGGCTTGAGTCAACAGATATTACCATTATCTAATTGCGCTATCAAGGAAACCGATGATAAAAACCTGGAAATGTGTTTAGTATTACGCTAAATGTAAGTGAATAAACATAATTATGGGTAGGTACAATCCAGGACAAATATTAGATTATTAACGATTTAAAATTCAGGAATCATTGGAATAAAATAGTTAAATAATTAATAGTTAAAAATTGCAGCTTTGATTATAAAATTAAAGTTTGTATAATGGTATTTTTGCAGTTTGAATTCAACTATATTTTTAAATAAAAACGCCTAAATGTTGTCTTTTCTACGCATACATTCATATAATATAGGGTGTTTCAACAGGTGCGCTTCAACTATTTTCCGATAGGAACGGCGAACGACGCCATATTTTTTATTATTCTTTTGTCATTTGGAAACTTCATTAGTATACATTTCATCATGGAACGCTACACACGTGAACAGCTTTTGCAAATCGTGCGAATTTTTTATCAAAATAATCGTTCTGCTTCTGCTACTTTAAGAGCATTACGGCCATTTTACGGTCCATTTAACAAGCCAGCCAGTTCGACAATCGACCGTATAGTGGCAAAATTTGAGTCTACGTTTTCGCTACATAATGTTCTGGTGTCCTCGAGAGCAAGAAGTGCTCGAAGTGTTGAAAACATCGCAGCCGCCAGGGCTTCAGTTCAAGAAGACGCGAATGTGTCGCTCACACGACGTTCGCAATAATTGGGCCTTTCTGTGACATCATTGTGGCGAATTTTACGTAAAGGTCTTGGCCTACATCCGTATAAGATCAAGCTGACACAACAACTAAAGCCGTTTGACCATTTGAAGCGACGCCGATTCGTGAATTGGGCTCAAGACCAAATCGAAAATGATGCAGATTTTCACCGAAAAATCATATTCAGCGGTGAGGCTCACTTTTGGCCAAATCCATTTAATTTGTCGACAAACAAAATATGCGTTACTGGGCAGGAAGAAACCCACACGTGATTCATGAGGCAGCGTTGCATCCCGAAAAAGTCACTGTTTGGTGCGGATTACATGCCGGCGGCGTCATTGGGCCATATTTTTTCATCGACGATAACGATCGCCACGTTACTGTTAATGGAAATCGATACCGCGATATGATAAACGATTTTTTTTGGCCGCAATTGAATGGAATGGACTTGGACGACATGTGGTTTCAACAGGACGGGGCCACATGCCACATAGCACACGATACAATCGCGTTATTGAAGACTAAGTTCGATGAGCGTGTTATTTCGCGAAATGGGCCCGTCCAGTGGCCGCCGCGCTCGTGTGATTTGACACCTCTAGATTATTTTCTTTGGGGTTATGTGAAGTCATTGGTCTATGCCAATAAGCCGGCGACGTTGCAAGAGCTCAGAGCCAATATAGATCGTGAAATTGCTGGAATTTCGGCCGATTTAAAAGAGAATTAGAGCGAAAGAGTGGTCGAAAATTGGGTTCAAAGATTGGACTTCGTAAAACGTGCACGCGGTGGTCATGCAAAAGAAATCGAGTTTCATACTTAAATGTATATGTTCAAATTCGTTAATAAAAAAATGTTAGTTCAAAAGTCGAACAGTTTGTGTTTTATTCAAAAAAAAAGTTGAAGTGCTCTTATTGAAAAACCCTGTATGTTGTTTTTGTAGTTTTAGGATAAATTTAGTAAAAACTTCATATCGGTATCCACAGGGCAAAAATACACGGGAGAAACTCCTCATTAGTAATGAAAGCAATAACTTTCTTGTAAGTACGAATAATAAAACATTAAAAAACCTGGCAAAAATTAAGTTAATATAATAAAACGAAAATTAACAATAATTAAACAATTAAGACAATGAAAACAATGAAAAATCTTAAATTCAAAAATTAAAATTAATAAATACGAATAAAAATAGTGTAAATCGTGATAATATAATAAAATAATAACGTCGCAAAATGGAAAAACTTCAAGACGCGGCAGTTAACAGGTGCGCTCAACGTCCAAATTGAATTACATAAAAAACTAGAAAAAAGGCTTGACCATTTGGAAAGTAAGAATGTGAATAATATAGCCAATAATGCATTCGTGATACCCAAAACAGAACAAGATCTCAAAGACATCGGGAGACTACCAGATTGTGTAAAGGAACTGCAAGTGTTCGAAGGAAATTCATTACACTATGTGTCGTGAATCTATAGTGTAGAGAGCATCCTGAGGGATTACGATATCGTGAAGGATAAACCCGTATAGTGGGCTATATTGCAACATATACGGTAATAAATCAGAGGAGCGGCGGATGCAGCCCTCTTATCCTAAAATATTTTTGACGAAATCTGGAGTGCGATAAAAGGATGCTTGTCGCTGCACTATGCCGACAAAAGAGTTGTAAGGACGTCCAGCGTACCAATTGAGTAACATAACACAAGGAAGGAAAAGCGTCGATGAATTTTACTCCACGGTGAACCACCAACTATCCCTAAGAATCAATAAGGTTAAAACAGAAAACTATAGTGTATATACAATGACGGTTCTAATCAACACCTACAGGAACTGAGCACTGGATGTATTTATTAGGGGTCTAAACGGTAACATATCAAAGATGCTAACTATCCAGAGACCAGCAAATCATCATGCCTCGAAATACAAAATATCACCTTCAGAAATATACCGATACATAATAAGAACTTCGACAATTCGATCGCAGTTCCTATAAATCACATCAACTCGAAAAGAAATCAGCAATTGTCTAGGCCCTGCCAAGATGATCGCTACAGCAGCGAAACATGGCGTATAATATGCAGTACCAACCAACAGCATATGAGCGACAAAAATCTCATCAGAAGTGCCAGCAACAATATCAATAACAACAGAATTGTTCAACACCACCACCAAGGCCAGTTCAAACAAAACCACCGATGTCCATCGACGAATCAGGCAACACAAAGAGGGTCAACTATATGAATAGTCCAAATAACATTAATATAAAACCAAGAAGGGAAAGATGTCCTGATACTGGCCAAAACCATCATAAACGTAAAAGAGTATTCCACATTGAGCAGCAAGATGCCGAAGCGGAATACGAAGAGTACATAGATAATTATAGTGACCACAAGAATGAAGAAGAGATCGAGGAAAATATAGAGGTAAACTTTACAACGAATGCCTCTCCAGAATACTTTACGTAGATTATCGCTAAGATTCCGTGTCGATACCGGGGTAAATAAATTGTATAAGACTCGAAATCACATATAAAACCATACATCAGGATTCCTTTGAAGGCTAAAACATCCATCCAGGTGAACACCATAGAAACGAAAAACGTCCCTCTGAAGGACGAAACAAATTTAAAGCTTAGAATGATGTTAAACAAATATCTACCACTTTTTGGAGCGATTGGAAATCAACCAACCATCGAGACAAATGTAAAAGTCGAAATTAAAACTACAACTGACGAGCCGATCTACCTACACAAAGTCATATCCACGCCCAATTAACATGAGGGCCGAAGTGGACAAACAAATAAAGCAACTTCTCAACGACGGCATTATAAGGCCATCAACAAGCCCTTATAACTCACCGATCTGGGTTATGGAGAAAAAATGGAAATGTCAGGAGTGACAACATATCGGATGGTAAAAGGTTGAATGCAGTCACCATATCGGAACCTGTCCAATACCGGATATCTCCAACACCATCGCAAATCTCGGTAACTCGAGATTCTTCATAACAATAGACTTAACTTCGGGATTCCATAACATACAAATGAAAGAAGAAGATATACCAAAGACGGCATTCTCGACAATGAACGGAAAATACGAGTTCATGAGGCTACCATTGGGATTAAAGAACGCGCCCATGATTTTCCAGAGAGTAATCGATGATGTGTTAAAGGAGTACATCGGGAAAATATACAATGTATACATTAACGACATTATCATATTTGGGGGAGAGAGAGAGAGACAAAGATGAGCACTTAAGAAATATTCAAAGAATTCCGGATATATTATGGAAAGCCAACCTCCGGGCCAATTTAGACAAAACCGCATTTCTAAAAGAGGAAACGGAATTATTGGGGTATATAATAACAAATAAGGGAATAAAAACGGATCCAAAGAAAGTAATGGCTGTCAAAAGCTCCAACCCACCGAGAATCTCAAGGAACTAAAAAGCTTCCTTGGATTAACATCATACTACAGTCGTTTCATCAAAAAATTCGCAAAGATCGCAAAACCTTTGCAGAGAATGCACAAATAAAAGCTAGCCAGTCAAGAAAAATATACATAAACTTAAACGACTTCGAGCTGAAAGCATTTCAACATCTGAAGTTTCTACTATCTTCAGCAGAGTTACTAATATTTCCGCACTTCGACAAACGGCTCATACTGCAAGCCCGGAATCACGAACAAGATAGCTGATGCGTTATCAAGGCTGAAACTGTAAGTCAACGCACTTTCCTCATCGAGCGATGAAACGGTACATAGCGCAGAAGAAGATAGCACACAACTGATCCGACACTGCGAGGCAACACTAAACGTGTTCAGAAATCAAGTGATATTTACTACGCAGTTTATTGTTTTGAGGAACTACACAGGAAATATTATAGGCATTACATTTCATTGCCAGAGATAAATAAAGATCAACTGTTACATCTTCTGAAGAAGAAATTACTTCCAACATTAATCAATGGAACAAAAATTTTCGAAGAACATATACAAACCCTTCTGGAGATTTATCAAACTCATCCAAACAACTACAAAATAAGAATAACACAAAGATTGCTTGACGATATCAGTAATGAGGACAACAAATATAGAATCATACAGGAAAAACACAAAAGGGCACATCGAATGCCAAGGAAAATAGAGAACAAATACTAGAAATGTATTATTTTCCACAAATGGCCAGTCCAATAAGGGAATACACACGGAATTGCGATATATGCATTATTTTGATTGAACATGATCGCCATCCAAATAAACCAGGACTTCATAAGCCTCCAATTTAGACATATCCTACGGAAATCCTACATGTCGTCCTGATTGATCTAAAAGACGAGAAAATTCGAACATGTATAGATAAATTTTCGAAATTTGCGAAACTATTTCGAATTAAAAACAAAACAGCCTTACACATGAGGGACAAGATCATCAAAGTCCTACATTATTTCACAACCCCCAGAATAATGGTGATGGGACAATGAGACGAGTTTCATTAGCCTTATAATATCAGATTACCTAAGAACACTGAGCATCCAAATTTACATAACCCCTTCACAAAAAAGCAAAGTAAACGGAACAGTGGAAAGGGTTCATTCAGCCATAACTGAGATGATCAGATGTCTGCGAAATTAATACAAAGATCTCACAATAAAAGAATTGGCTAACATAGCAGTTGACAGAACAACAACTCAATACAATAGTCATTGGAAAGAAACCAAGTGACATATTTTTCGGCCGGATTCAGCGGATCAATTATCAACACCTATTAGACTTTAAGGAGAAAGTAAACGAGTACCTAGTTCAGCGAAATAGGGACAGTCAAAAGTTAAGGTTGCAGAGGGAGAACTTGAAGAAAAACGCTCCGAAATCATATGCAGTCGGAGAATCAATTTACACATCTATTAAGCAAAATCAGGAAAAACAAAACCTAAATTCCGAAAAGAAATTGTCGCGAAGGACAATAAGGTTACCGTGACGATGGTCTCCGGAAAAAGAATCCATAAAATTCACATCAAAAATTGACCAACCTAAGTCGTTGTACTTATATCTTTACAGCTCAAGTATATGGACAATATCAACATCTTTGAGCATACACGAGTATGACACGTCAATAGTGTCGGTCAAACAAGGCAACGGGAATGTGGAAACATTGACGAACATCAAGTCGGAATTAAAAGTAATCGATCCGCCAAACATCATGAAATCCCAGTTAATACACCAAATTAACGAAACAGAAAAACTGCTGGGAGAACTTCAAGGGCAACCATCGGGAGAAAAAAGTCAATTAACTGGATCGGATCTGCTTGGAAATAGGTCGCTGGCTCGCCAGATGCTACTGATTGGGACGAAATCCTCAAGAGCCAAAATCGAATCATCGAGAACATCAATGAGCAATAAAAAATAAAATAAATACTGCTATAACGAATAAGATTCAAAAACTTCTCAGTCAGCACAACGAGATTTTGCTACATCTGGATGACAGTAACAACGAAGTGTTGCAACGAACGATGTTCAACTGTCTACAAACAGTCAAGGAAGAAGAAAAGGAAAATGTTAGAGCCGCAGAACTTGCTAAGGGTGGGATAATGAACTCCAACTTAATGGACAAAGACGAAATTGCACGTTTAGTGACGGAAATCGAGACCTTACCCTACTCCAATGAAATCGAAGCTATCGAATAAGCGGAATCCACGATGATCATCAAAAACGCAACAATTCTATATGTCATTGCAATCCCCAAAACCAGCAAAGAAGAGTTCCACCACATTAAAATATGGTACATGATAAAAAACAACAAACAAATACATTTGGAGCACAATGAGATCCTTAAAAACGAACGCAGCATATATGGAATTATCGACAAATGCCAAATTAAGAGAGAAACCACTATTTGTGACCTCGGCCAATTGCAAGAATTGAAGGAAAACATTGTATCAGCAGCTATTGAAGGGATTAAATGCTGGATTCGAATTCACATTTAATGAAAAGGAACTAATAGAACCCATAACTGACAACACTATTTTCCTAAACAACTTCCGTGGTGGGATAGCATACAACAATTCAACCAAATATCTAGAAGGTAATTATTTGGTCCAATATCAAGATGAATCGCTAGAAATAAAAGGATAGATCTTCTCAAATAAGGAAACGTCGAGACATCGTAAATATTACTACCAGTATTACAAACGAATGTCACGGAACAGGGGATAAAACTTAATCTGGAATATCTACACAACCTATATGTTAACAACATAGGGAAACTCAAGAAGTTATCAAGATACCGCCAGATAAGTAATGCTACGGATAATATCATCATAATCGCCATAGTCATAGTGATTATAGGTCTTATAATAAGATCAAAGAACCACAAAGTGAAAGCGTTCTTCAAGAACATCGAAATGATCAATCAACAGGCTGTACCGCTTGGGATGCAACCAGTCCAGCTGAATTTCTAATCTTCGAGACGCGGATTTTTAGAAGGGAAGATTTACGACAACATACGAGTCATTTTCCACGTTTTTAGATTCATATTAATATTAAGCAAATTCCTTACACTCAAATTCCATGTAGTTTTCCATAAAACTTGTTCAATCAGCATATTCGTAATGCAGACGAAGAGTATTCCAGAGCATTTTATATGTAATTTTGGATAATTAGCATTTTATTAGAATAAGAACATTTTGTAATTAAAAAGAGTTAGGCTTAATGTGGATTCATAATAAAACGGACATAGTGTTAACAAATGAAAGCGCTGTAATTTTTTTAATTTTGATTATTTTTTATTGAAATTTCGTGGAATATGTTGAAAACATATTACATTTTATGAAAAACATGTTACTGCTCGATATGACCTCCTTTGGCTCTGATTATTTGATTCAGTTTTCCATAGAAAGCATTGCATGCTGACCGAACGTCAGCTTGCGGAATTTTATTCCATTCTCGAACAAGAGCTGACTTCAATGCATCAACACTTTCGTATTTTTGAGTGGACACCTTACTCTCCAAAATGGACCATATGGAGAAATCCATGGGATTCAAATCTGGTGAATATGGTGGCCATTCTTTCGACGAAATCAGCCACAGAACGCAATTTTGTAAAAATTGCTGTGGCTCGGACGGTGCCGAGTCCTGTTGGAATGTCCAACGGTTCGTACCAAAGTGCTTACGTGCCCAAGGTGGCAAAGCATCGTTTAGGATCTTTTGGCGGTACACCTCTTGGTTTACCTTGACTCCATGTTCGATGAAAACCAGAGGAGTGCGTCCATTTGCAGTCACTGCAGCCCAAACCATAACATAAGCTGGTGATTGCTTGCGCATGGCAACTCTTGTGTCCAAATTATCATTGGGCTTGTGCTCTAACTAAACACGATCATTTTGTTTATTCACATACTGTTGAATGGTGAAAATTTTCTCATCAGAAAAGACAATTTTTGGATTCTCATCACGTTCGGCCAAGGCCTTCAATGCTCGTGTTCTTTCAAGCCTAACTTTTTTTTGTGCCTACGTAAGATCTTGAACTTTTTGTATCTTGTAGGGCTTCAAGTGTAGTTCCTTTTTCAATATGGTTTGAATGCTGTATCGTGAAACATGTAGACGTGCGGCTAATTGATTGGCACTTTGACCAGGATTTCGTGGGATTCGTTTCTTCACATTTCGTATCATTTCTTTTGATGTTGCTCTCGTTTTAGGACCGCCTCTGTTGCGTTTAGCGATGCTACCAGTTTCGTTGTATCGAGTTACGGTTCGATACACAAACATTTTATTCACATTCAAATGCTGGAGCTGACGAACTATTGCTGTTTGTGAATTTCCACCCAAATACAGTGCAATTACACTATTACGTTTGAAATCCATTGCGATTTTTTTATGAAGATATTAATTTAGAACAAGTATTTGTTGGCCACATGTAAACAACTAACCAAGCTTCAACCTGTCAAAAAATTGACGCGCGAAAATGACAACTACAAATAGACTGAATGATGTTACTAAATGACAGTAACATTTGGTCTCAGCCACCCTGTATAAATATATATATATATATATATATATATATATATATATATATATATATATATATATTGATTGATTGATTTTGAACGCACGACCAAGTTCTTAGACAAGATCTTCCGGGAGACGCCGGGCCCACCGTACACTCCTTTTACATATAACAAAACCGAGGGATTAGACAGGTTAATTGGATGGGACTTAATCAGCCCGGTTACAGACACCTAGAAATAGCCGATAAGGTAGGCAATGGTAAGGATAGGAAAGGTTTTTTTTTTTGGCAGAGCGACCCGGTTACAAGAACCTTGATCGTACAACACAAGACAATACAAGGGATAAAAGTTTTAATGACCATCAACAATTGCTTCTTGGAAACAGCACCTAAAATAAAGCTACATTAAAAATTCTATTATTCATCTGCCTCTAAAGCTGAAATGTAAATTCATCATTAATTAAATAGGATTAATAAATTTTGATTTGATTTGAATGCACAACCAACAGTAGATGTGACAGACCTGGCCCGGTTGCAGACTCTTCCAAATTGTGTCAGCTTCCCTTTGAACCGCATCTGAAATTAATTATTATTTTGAAATACTTTAGTTAAGTATAGCCATCAAAACCGCTTCCAGAATGCTTAACTCCTGGAATCAATATATTGTTAGAATTTGAATTATTTGCTGATAAGTGCTATTGGATCCGGAATTCTTTCCCTAACAGCCAATATTTAATTTAAATTTTATTATTATAAACTAGTTTTAAACACTAACACCCAGAGTATCTGTATCTAACCAGCACCACTCTTAAAATAGATTAACTGCTTTACCAAGAATAAGTAAACTGTTTAACTTATAATAACTTATTATAACTAAATACTAAATTTAAATAGTTAATAACTGGGTCGCCTTCCAAAATATTCCCTGTAGATTAGCTTAAGATTAATCACTACCACTTCACTTTACAATATTCGAAAGTTTAACCAACAAAACTGCTTCCCAAACACCAATGTCCAAGAAATTGAATTGGTTATTAAATTGAGATGCATAGATACTATTAATTCCGGAATCCTTTCCTAAATCCAGATTAAATTAATTTTATTATTCCAATCCATTTTTAAAATATTATCACACCCGAATATTAGTCATTAATCAGCACCAATCATAAATTAGATTAACTATTTGCTCCGGAATAAGCAATGAATTAATTATTAAACTAAACTATAACATATATATATATATATATATATATATATATATATATACATATGTACATATATATAGGGTGTCTCAGCAAGAGCGCCGGATTTAAATTTGCCGCCATTTTGTTAATACGAGTTGTTCGGCGATTTTTTTAGACAGTTGTCACGTACAGACCACGCGATTTAATAATATGGAGAAGTATTCAAACCAACAATGTTTAATTTTTGTAAAAATACATTACAAAATTGGTGAAGGTTTTGCGGAAACAGTTCACCAATTACGTCAAGTTTTCGGTGAGTCAAATAAATCGACAGTGACGAGTTTCATTTCAAAATTTGAGACCCCAATTTAAGCTGATGGATCAGAAGATTATTGTTCGTCCTTGTCGGTCAATCGAAAATATAGCCACAGTAAGCGAATTTTTGGCCGAGAAACCAGGAACTTGGGAGTGCAATATTGCGAAATGTTAACGTAGTTTTTGTGGCCCAAATTGGATGTAATTCATGTTACGCTGCGACCTGCCACACTGCACGTGAAACAATGGTGTTCTTGCAGACTAAGTTTCCAGGCCATGTCATTTCTCGATTTGGCGATCAACATTGCCAAATTGCCACCAAGATCGTGCGATCTAACACCGATGGACTTTTTTCTTTGGGGCTATGTGAAGGAAAAGGTGTATGCGAATAAGCCTGAAACAGTTGAACATCTTAAAGAGGAAATATGGCGCGCTATTGGTGAAATACAGCCACATTTATGTGAAAAACTTTCACCAGTTTTGTAATGTGTTTTTACAATAATTAAACGTTGTTGGTTTGAATACTTCTCCATATTATTAAATCGCGTGCACAGTAAAAAAAATTGAATTTTCAACGTAAATTTTACCAACTTTGTCGCACAAATTTAAATTTTAGCTGTAATAATACACAATACTATGATTATTACATGTATTTTCTTTCTCTTTTGAAGATTTCTGTGTATCGATTTTGTCCCAAAATGTATGAAACGAAATGAGTGTAACCGGAAAGATATAGTAGTAGTATTTATGTGTATGCCTAGTTAGTAACGCGAGTTATAATTGGTTCGTTCAAGCAGTTATGGAATGTTTAAGGAAAACACTTGATTTATTTCATAATCTTTGAACTTTTAATATTATAACGAATTTATTTGATAATCATAAGGTACGACTTGAGTCGTCTGTTGCTAAATATACTCTGATTTTTATTTTATATTACATTTTTAATGAAAACGAGCATTTCCTGTTTCCAGTGAAATGCGATAGATTTTTTATTGCTTAATTGAAAATTTGTTTTACATATTATTTTAAAATATAATTTCGATATTTGCTTATTTTGGATATTTATAAAGCATGTGTGTAATTTAACATTTGCAAAATCCGATTTGCTTAGTTTGGAAATTTATGGAATGTCGTATTTTGTAATGTTCTCACTATTGGGATTGGTGACGTGAAGGCCTGTGTTGGTTCAGGGCGTAACTCCTCCCCCCTAAGCGATGACCGTATGTTTATATGTCTTCTATGGTCATCCGAGATATCAGTGGATTTTGGCTTGTTTCTTGGTCGTAAGGTACATTCAGGAAAATACCTTATAAAGAGTAAGTATCCGAATATGCATGTTAACAAGATGACACCTATTGTCCATGTAATTGTTTGGGGGTGAGTAAATGCTACAGCATGATGTAGCTTTTGTAATTTTTCCATATTAATTATTGTCCAGTTGTTGAGTTGTGGTAAATCTATAGGTATCTCAATTTTATCGGTTTTTATTTCGTGTAATGGTTGTAAGTTGATGAGATCTTCGTAAAATGTTGGTGCTATATTGGTATAGACGGTATTGTTTAGAGTTATGGAACAATCCAATAATTTTATTAACTTGATTCCCTTAATATGTCTCTGGGTTTGGAGACCACGTGTTGTTGTAAATTCCATCGGTGTTTTGGTATTAATATATATATACTGTGTGAAGCGTTGTATAATCTCTTCAAGCATTGCAGTTTTAATTATGTTGCAGTGTGCTGGCTGGTTCAATATGATTTTAGGAACACAACTACCGTTTATTCGTTGCAGGTTTATCTTGTATGCAATAATATTGATTTTCGATTTCTTCGCATGGCTTGTTCATATATTGATAAATTTGATCATTAAGGGTTAGGATATTGTATGGAATGTATATGGAATAGGTCTTGTTTATAGTAGTTGGTTGCAGATAGTATTGTTTGAAAGAGTCTTTATGAAAAGTTGGAATTTCAATTGAGAATACAATTAATGATTGATTATGGATCGACTGATCGTCGTAGAGGAAAGACGTGTTTTTGTCTCTCCTTTAAATAAATTATTATTAATATTTTAATTCAAATCAGTTTAGGAATGTGTAGTGTGATAGTGATGTGCTATTTTTGAGTGAGTTTTGTTCTTCTAAAACTGTTAATACAGGTGAATTGAGACAGTTATTATGAAAATTACGTTCAACACATATACAATCAGAGAAGTATCTTTTTATTCTAATTTTCATTCTAATTATATAAAAGTTAATTATTTATTATTGTTATTATAACTATTTACATATATGTGAACGGTAATTTATAATCGTATACATAGAAACTGACATTTCAAGGGAATTCCCTTTGTATGTACTTAAGTATAGGGTTATCCAATTCAAGCTTGATAAAGTAAACTTAAAAAAAACACACAAAATATTCGGAATGTATTGTAATTTTTATTTCATTTTACAGATTGATCCTTGCCATTTTTAGTTAAACAAGATATCATTCAAATGTCCTCCACGGGACTTCTTACAGGCCTTGATTCTTTTGCGGTAATTTTCAATGACTTTTCGGCACATTTCGGGCGGTATCTCGGCCATTACCTTACGAATATTAGTTTTCAATTCGTCAAGAGTTTGAGGATTGTTTGCGTAAACACGATCTTTCGCGTAGCCCCACAAAAAGAAATCCAAAGGCGTTAAATCACAGGATCAACGTATCCACCAAGCGAAAAATGAGCTTCATCACTGAAGAAAATTTTGTTCGAAAAATCAGCATCGACGGCCTGTTTTTCCAACACCCAATTTTAACGCGTTGGTCGATTATTAAATGCTCCATATTCTTAAATGGCAGAATGTCAACTAAATAAATGACAGCGTACTTGACGTTTATCTTTGACAGATGTCGGTATACAGATTTCTACTTTATCAACCTCGAATTGGATAATATACATAAAATATTGGTACCCGAGAAACCAAAATTTGAAATTACAACAGATCGAATTGTAACTTACCCAATAAGCGAAAATTTGTATACTCAAAATAGGTTGCCACCGTATTGTGACAAAAATGACTTTGTAGAATAATATAAATTGGTAAATATATAAAATGTTAATGAAAGGAGGAAACAGTTTTCTCATCATATGTATGATATTACTGTCGTGTCATTACGAACGAGAAGTCCCTCGGTTAGATGGTGTTGGATGGGAAGATAGGGCAAAATAAGGTTACAAGCAGTGTGTGATGAGATGACCCATAGATGTGAATTAAATAACCTAACCAGTCTAGTAGGACTGATGCCGAATACATATGATGAATATTAGTATCCTTTACCTCAAACACAACTAACTTACATTAATTAACTAACAAACTCTTATCTAGAGTGTGAATTTAATTGAGACTAACATTCTAATATATTTAAGTAGTTAGAAAATGACTTTGCTGCGGTTCGCCCTAGTCATTTCTGTGACTAACATCCTTTCCTAATTAGCCTTATCTGTTAAGGATGCAGGCAGGGCCTGGGCCCGCATGATGCTGAAATATTATTCGCATTCAGATATAATTTGTTATTTGATTGTGGATATTTCAGGATTGTGGTAACGTACCTAGGATCGCCGTTATGGCTGGCCTGTACGCCTCTATCATATCATATCATATCATAGAATACAATTAATGATTGATTATAATAAGCCTTCAAGTGTAGTAATTGATGGATATTGTGTTCAGAGTGAACGTATACATTTTGTGATGGTAATTGATCGTCGACGAATTTTAATTCTTTCTTATTTAATAAATGATGTGAAATAATTTGAAGTTTTGCTTGAGTTATTGTATCTAATATGTTATCTAAATGTTTTTGTAATTGGTCTATCATAAATGAAATATGGTGGATATACTGTCCGAATGATGTTATTTCCATTGCGTGTTGACTAACGTTCTTGAACAATTCTAATTGGATCTTCATTTGTCCTGTTGATGTGTCTAACCTTTCTTTGATTTCGTTAAATCTAGATATCATTTGGGTGTTGATACTAACTAGTTCGTTGATTTTATGTGTAAGAATATCTTCGTTCAGGTTAATATTTGTGAGTGCGTCACCAATTTCTTTATAGTCATTTTGGTCCAAATTACCTGTAATACCTTTGATAACCGATTCTAGTCCATCTATAAAGCCTCGTTTATAGCGTCTGTCAGTTTTTGTAATAGTTCTAGGTTTAATGTGTTTTAATGTGTCTATTAATTGGGAAATCTGCTCTGATAGTACTCCAGCTCTTTGATTGTAAAGAAGATGTAGATTATTGTCTTTTGTGGTAGTATCAAGTATTTTATGTATTTTTGTCTTTATGTTACTAATGATAGGATCATAAGAACTGAGGTTGACTATATGTAATAGTCGTTTGTATCCCGTTATAATACGAGCTTTCCTTAGTTGGATAGGTATTAGTCCATTGTTGTCGTCATAGCTGGTTATTGTCATTTGCTGATCCTGTGATGCCGTCAACCTGTAACGTACGTTTAGTTTTATTTTTGTGAATACGTTTATTTTGAGTGTTAGTTATTGTTACTTTGTTATTCTTAAGGACTTGGTGTTTCTTAAATGGAGGTTGAATTTTATTTCGTCTATTCGTTCTTTCAAATATAAAGTCGTTCTGCTTGAAATTAATGGGGTCTTTCCCATTTTTATTAAGTCGGTTTATAACTTTGATCTTATACTGTTTTGATTCTTATGATAAATTAAGTTGCATAGTTTTTTGTAATTATTGTTTTGTTGTTTTACGTATTCATGTAGCGGTGTGTCTGTGTTTTCGGGGAATATTTCGTTGGTTTGGTAATGGCCGTTTTTTAATTCCATGGGAGTGAAATTAGTTGAAGAGTGAATAGTATGCTTACATACCACAATAACGTCGGTCATGATCTCATCAGGTCTTTTATTTGGGGATTTTGAAAGAATTACTCGGTAAATTTCGAGGATCGTTGAATAAAAGCGTTCAACAAGGGAATTACCCGTTGAATTTTTTGGGGTAGTGAAATGTAATTCTATATTCTATATTGTGAGTTTTACATAAATCTTTGAATATGCTATTATAAAACTCAGTACCTCGGTCTGTAACGATCTTATTAGAAATTCCGTGGATAGATATATAAGTTGTCATTAATTGTGTTATTTCTGTTCCACTAGAGTCTTTGATTAGAAATGTTGTTCCGTATATTTGGAAAATTTATCAATGGTCATTAAGAATTTATGATTTTCAATAAAGAATATATCTAAGTGAATTATCTCTAATGGTTTTGTAGGAGTTTCTGTTATTTCAAGTTTTGTGTCATGTTTATGTCTTAATCCAGGTACTGCCAATATTAGTAGCTCTTTGCAAATTTGCTTGAGATTCTTCTATGCAATTAGCAACTGCTAAGATGGCCGTATCATCCGCAAACTTCGCTATGTTAGTATCCTCTATCGTTGGCAGGTCCGAGGTGTATAGAACATATAAAGTTGGTCCCAGAACGCTACCTTGTGGTACTCCTGCTGATATTTTCTTTATTTCTGAGTATTCGCCATCTAATTTAACTCGAAAGTGTCGGTTAAATATGTAAGATTTTAGAATTTCATAAAACTGCTTTGGTAAGTCTTTGTAATTTATATTCCAAACCTTTATGTCATACTCTGTCAAAGGCCTGTGCTACGAGTACATCCAAGAAGACGCTTGAACATACTTTCTTTTTTTCAAGTACGTCTTCAATTATGTTTGTAATTCGGTGTACTTGTTCTATTGTTGAATGATTTTCTCTGAAGCCAAATTGATGTGGAGGAACAAGATTTCTTTCTGCTTTTATTGGTTTTAGTCTCTTTAGGAGTAGTTTCTCGAATAATTTTGAAATTATTGGGAATAAGTCATATCCTGGAGATTTCTTTGTATTTAGGTTGAGATTGATTTCCTCTTTTAATTCTTGTAGTGTGACAGGAGATATATTGCAGTTATCCATTTTATATACTGGTGGTATGTTTTCCTCTGCAGTTTGTCTAGGTAGTGGCTGAAACGTGTTCTCGAGGTGGGTTGCAAACAACGAAGCTTTTTGCTTTGCACTTATAGCCCATGTGCCATCTTCATTTTTTACTGGTGGAATTTGTAGTTTAGGTCGTTTTAAACTTTTTGTCGCTTTCCAAAGGGAGTAATCGGTATCTTTTCCCCCAGTAAGGCCACTCAAGTATTTATTAATGGATTCGTTTTTGATTTCTTTAATTAGCAACTTTAGTTTATTGGACAAAAAATTAAGAGTTGTTTTATATTCTGGCGCTCGACTTCTTTGCCAGGCCTTTCTTGCTTTTCGTTTTGTTGCAACCAGTTCCCTAACTTCTAGTGGATAAATAGCATTTCGGTGCATTTCCTTTGAACTTGAGGGGGTACTACTCCACGACGCTTCTTGTATACTGTTGTTGAGTTGTTCTAGTTCTTCTTCTAGCTCTATCGGGTTTTTAATTGGCACCTGAAGATCAATATTATCCTCAACTGGACCAAGAGATGGTGAATAAAACTTAATGAAACAAAATCTGTTCACGTAAACTTTACCAACAAGAAGGTCAATTATGGATATCAGTAGAACTGAACTCCCAGCAAATTCCCTATGCAAATACGGCAAAATATCTAGGCATGACTCTAGACGCGAAACTAAATTGGAAAGAGCATGTGAAAAAGAAAAAAGAAGAGTTAAACATCAAATACAGAAAGATGGATTGGCTCTTAGGAAGAAATTCTGAGCTAACTCTACATAATAAATTGCTACTATACCGGCAAATCCTAAAACCTGTGTGGACTTACGGTATTCAGCTCTGGGGCTGTACAAAGAAAACCAATGTCAATATCATCCAGTCATTCCAAAGCAAAGTCCTTCGTGGAATAGTTAATGCACCATGGTACATAATAAATGACAACCTCCATAGAGATCTAAAGATGGATTTCGTTAGTGAAGAAATAAGCAAACACACATGCAACGTATTAGTCTACACCAAAATGCTGAGATACGTCGTATGTTGGATGATTCAACCCTAGTAAGACGGCTGCGAAGGAAAAACCGCATGATCTTCAAGATCCAATCAGGATCGACTAAAAATATAATAAAATTCTAAAGGGCACTAGCCAAAGGGCTACAACCCTCCAAACAAGAATATAAATTATGAAAGATAAATTACTAGATGATTTGTAAATCAGTTGTAATAAATAAATATATAAAAAAAAAAAAAAAAATGTTTATGTCTATCGTATTTGCTGATTAAGCATACGTCACATCTGTTTATGAATTTTTGAATTAAAATGTTTAACTTTGGAAAAAAGTATTTTCGTCTGATTTGTCTGTAATTTTCTAAAGTTCCGCGATGTCCGTGGTTTTCATGTACGTCTTCAATTATTTTGATTTGTTGCATAGAATCTTCGATATCTTCTACCATTGTTTTACATCTCAAAATCTTAAATTTGGGTCCTTTATATTTAGATTTAAATAATGTGTTTAATGTTCTAAATGTTTCCTGGTCGCATGCTATCCCAGTTAGTTGATTTGGTTGTAAGTATTCGGTGATTATATCTTCTAATATTTGCTCCGTAAATTGCTTTGTTGTAAACGTATAATGCTTCTTGCATGAAAATAAAATTTTGGTTTCTAGTTCGAAGTTTTCTCTAATATTAGACTGTGGTTTCAAGATAATTTGTCTTGAGAACTCGTTTAGATGAGTACCTGTAGTTGGTATGACACCTTGTTGTTTGTTGATTAAAGTTACTAGAGGAGCTTCATCGCTAGATGATGATGGAGATATACTTGAGGTGCTCACCTCGACATTAGCCTCAATCCGTGAGAGAGCATCAGCATTCTAATTTAAAATTTCTTTTTTATAGGAGATCTCGTAATCGTATACTTCTAACTTGAGACGCCAGCGGATAAGTTTTGAATTAGGTTCCTTCAAGTTGAACAACCACTTTAGCGGTTTATGGTCAGTAATTATCTTGAAATTTCAACCGACGAATAAGTATGGCCGGAAATACATATTTACATGACCAAACTATAGCAAGCAATTATTTTTCGATTGTGCTATAGTTCTGTTCTGTTTGAGTGAGGGTGCGTGAAGCGTAATAAATAAATTTGTCTAGCCCAATTTGTCCTTGGGATAATATTACGCCAATGGCGAAATTACTAGCATCAGTAGTGAGGATAAACTCTTTACTAAAATCAGGATATTGTAATATAGAGTTGCTGCACAACAGTTCTTTACATTTGTTGAAGCAATTGATATAAGTTTCATCTAACACAATTTTCTTGTCTTTCCTTAAATCTGACGTAAGAGGTTTTGTTAGATCGGCGAAGTTTTTAATAAATTTCCGATAATAACCGAGTAAACCTAGAAAGGAATTGGAAATTCTTGAACTGCCTTAATCTTGTCAGGATTCGGTTTAACTCCGTCCTGTGACACTATATTTTATTTATTTATTTATTCACGAACATATAGCCCAATTATATAAAACTATTAACAATTTAGTGATCCATACACAACATTGTGAGCATGAGAGCTCATTTGTAATGAGGCGTGTAATTCAAATTTCTTCAAAAACGCATCTTGCCTTGTTACTAGTTTTGATATGTTTTGAAGAACATTTCGTCAAATACATGGTTGTTTGTTGATGACTCTCGGTCATTGCTCATCGCTAAATCATCTTGGTTGCATATAATTTCCACCTGACCCTTAATTAGAGAAGATTAGAGAAGACAACAGAATTACTCAAACATGTCTGTTCGACGTGAAAGTCAAAGGGTATATGACCTAAGAAAGCCAATTCTTTGTGAAAGAATTCACTCTTATCTAGTTGAACTTTAAGGTTTGCTTTTCTCAGCCGCTCGAATACGCTTTTCAGGGTTTGAATGTGTTCTTGAAGGGAAGTACTAAACACGATTATGTCAGCCATGTAACATAAGCAAGTTTTACCTTGTAAGTCTTCTAGAACATTATCCACCACACGCTGGAATGTTGATGGTGCGTTTTTAAGACCAAAGGGTATTCTGATATACTCATAGTACCCGAAGTCAACTATAAATGCTGGCTTCTCTATGTCTCTTGGATTCACTTCTATTTGGTAAACCCCACTTGCAAGGTCTAATGTCGTGAAGTACATGCATTTACCGAGTTTGTCCAATATATCTGTGATATTGGACAATGGATATCGATCTTCTATCGTCTGCTCATTGAGCTTCCGATAGTCCACGACTAGTCGCAATTTTTTCATTCCACTAGCATCACACTTTTTTGAGACAATCCAAATAGGACTGCTCCAAGGCGAGTAGCTTGGGCGAATGATTCCTTCCCGTAGCATTTTATCTATTTATTGGGCTACTTCATCTTTGTGGATATGAGGGTATCGGTATGACTTAGTGAAGATCGGTTTTTCATTGATTAGATCGATACTATGCTTAACAATGTTTGTGAATCTCAGATTTTGGGCTTCCTTTTGAAAAATGGATTCATATTCTACACATAAATTTTCTATGGCTTTAGTTTCCTCTTGGTTCAAATGGGAAGTTCGAATTAAGTCGCGAATGTCTTGACTATTCACTGGTGAGTCGGAATTAATTGATGAATGATTAATTTCGATATGATAGTTTTCGGAATGTTCAACTTTGATTGGTTGCTCAAATAAAGCAGTTTGTTCTTCATTTGAAAAATTAATAATTTGTACAATTGCATGGCAGTTATGTGAAATGTACAAGTCCTCTGGGATTATCATATGTGTGGTAACTTGCATTGGTTTAACGTAGATTTCTCCGTTTTCCACATCAACTTTAGTTATCATTTTACTTCTGAGTGGTATTTCATAGACAGGTGATTGATAATTTGGTTTATAGAGTAAGGGTATTCTAACTTTACGAAAATTTACTGTTAACTTCAGTAACATGTAATTTTCGGCAAATATTAACAGAATTATTTACTACCACCTGATATGAAATATGTCAATAATGCAGGGTTTTTTGAGAGAAATTTTGCAAAATTACACCTCCGCATCCCCATCAGAATTTCTTCATGATCAGGCCGAAGTTGACCAGCATTATCGCATATCAAGTAACCATGTGGCATCAATGACAAAGCACGATAATATTGAACGACAGGCCATTCAATGCATTTTCGATATATTGCGCTAAATTACACCTCCACATCCCCTTCAGAATTTCTCCACGATTAGGCCGAAGTTGACCAACATTATGGCCTATCAAATAACTATAGTGGCATCAATGACAAAGCACGTTAATCTTGAACGACAGGCCATTCAATGCATTTTCGATATATTGAGTTAGCGAAATTGTGCCAAATTACACCCCTGCATCCCCATCAGAATTTCTCAACAAAAAGGATGATAAATGGATACAAATTGGATAGCAATGGATGCATTGCTTGGATAGCAAGAACAATATGTGCATTATCATCTTTTGGCTGGGATAGCGAAGACACTATATACATTACCTTTCGGCTGTGATAGCAGACACTATCTGCATTACCTTTCGGCTGGAAACTTTCGGCTAACTTTAACAGTAACCATTCAATGCATTTTCGATATACTGAAATAGAGCATTTTTGCAAAATTACACCCCTGCAACCCCTTCAGAATTTCTCCACGATTAGGCCGAAGTTGACCAACATTATGGTCTATCAAATAACCATAGTGGCATCAATGACAAAGCACGATAATCTTGAACGATAGGCCATTCAATGCATTTTCGAAATATTGAAATAGAGAATTTTTGCACAATTACACCCCTGCATGCGATTCAGAATTTCTCCACAATTAGGCCGAAGTTGACCAACATTATGGCCTATCAAATAACCATAGTGTCATAAATGACAAAGCACGTTAATCTTGAACGACAGGCCATTCAATGCATTTTCAATATTTTGAATTAGCAATGAATTAGCGAAATTGTGCTAAATTACACCCCTGCATCCCCTTCAGAATTTCTCTACAATTAGGCCGAAGTTGACCAACATTACGGCCTATCAAATAACCATAGTGGCATCAATGACAAAGCACGATAATCTTGAGCGACAGGCCATTCAATGAATTTTTGATATGTTGAATTACCGAATTTTTGAAAAATTACACCCCTGCATCCCCTTCGGAATTTCTCAACAAAATGGATGCTAAATGGATGCAAATTGGATAGTAGCAATGGATGTATTGCTTGGATAGGAAAAACAATATCTGCATTCTCATCTTTCGGCTGGGATAGCAAAGACAAGATCTGCATTACCTTTCGGCTGGGAACTTTCGGCTAACTTTAACAGTATTAGCTAAACGAAAACGAATCTCGATCGTGTACACATATTATTTTAAATGGTATATGTATATACGAATATATACATAATACAAGCATAGAATTATATACTTAGAACGAATGTAAACTTTTTTCGCATATAAAATTTGCTATTTCATGTGAAGCAAGCATGAAGCAAGTCAGAGCAGGATGGTTATATAAAAAATGGATATGGCGGTCTCATATCTCAAAACAAAAACCCCTCAAACCAGTTTTTGTTTTTGTTTAAAGTGACGTGTTAAATTGTGTGCTCTTAAAAATTCTTGAAATTAATTAAAATAATTAAAAAACAATTAAAATATGTATTACTAAAATAGTTAGTGGATTGTGTGTAGTGTATCATTTTAGTAATAAAAATTATAAACATTTAATAAAATGAAGTGTCTTGTAAAAAACTGCAAAAATACGCCTAAAAAATTACAAGAAGGAATTTCGTACCATCAGTAAGTGTTTATAAAAATAAAATGTAAATTATGGTAAAAATAAAGTGATTTGTGGTAAAATTATCCTTAATTTAAGTTATAAATCAGAAAAAAATAAGAAAACAATTTTGGTTGTTGGCGTGGGTTTTTATCGATTTGTAAACATATGTTATTACCAGTGCCGCATTTTTCTTATTTTATTTCATGTGCTAAGTGCTTTGCTTTTCATTATTTATTTTTATTTTGGAATATGTACTGTAAATTCAATTTTTTACAAAAATTATAATGTAAACATTTGTTTTTAGTTTACCAAAATATGGAGAATTGAAAAAGCAATGGTTGAAGCCTCATCAGATGATATTTCAATTGGCCAAGAAATTTCTAAAGTAGACGAATCTAATATGTATGACGAAAGTTTTTTTGGATACCCAGTTATACTAATTGAATTTTCAATTAATGTTATTGAACACATAGGGGGATTTATAGTCCGATATTTATTTAGAAAATTGAATTGTGAGGACTGTTGCAAATTAATACAACAATGTAATTCTTATAAATCGCAAATCTATTTAAAAAATAGCCTTTTAACTCCTTCGCCGTCAGTATTAAAATTTTGTAAATATTCCGAAGCAGTATTAAAACGGGAATTGGCTATTGCGGACTACAAAAATATAACGCAATTACAATCTAGTTCAAAATTGTTTAAAAAAATTTGTTATAACGTTCTTCACAACCTAATAAATATAAATATTTTCAATGATGAAGATCAATATAGTCATTCTCAAGAACACGTTAATTTGTTAGCTCACTCTATCATAGAAAAATATTATGACATCCGGTTGAATTATTTTTGTAACCAAAGGTCATATAAATTAACAAAAAGAAACAAGTTTGTTTCTTTATTACATTTTAAAGGAATGTGAAATAAATAAGCGTAGTGGTTTTATAATTATTATTTTTATATACATATTATTATATTTAAATAAAAATAATTAATGTACTTATATTAAAGAAATAAAAATGTAATTAAATTTAAATAATTTTTTAATTTTAACTTCCTAACTTCATTGCATTCGGTCGAAAAAAATCTAAATACGGCCCTGTTAATTTTTATACTTTCTCTTTTACCCTCCGAATTTGACTCACTTGACAGCTCATTACATTCATTCTATATACTGTATTTCTATGAATACAACCGTAATGAAGCATTGTTAATTTTTTTCGTTTGTTACGTTTTGCTTATAGTAAACACTACCATACTCGTACACTACTTTCATAGTAGAATAAAAATAAAAAACAAATATTGAAGAATAATTTGTGTGTTATACTGTATAAACAAATATAATATTTTTTATTTGTGCGTTCGCGTATTGGAAAAATGTATTGAGCGAGAAATATGTATATTGAGCACAAAATTGAGTTTGAGGTTTAGCTAAAAATTTCTATAAAAAGCCGTTAGAAATATATTTCCATTTGTAAAGTAATCGAGAATTTGATTTAACAATAAATTTTCTGTTTGTTTAACCCTCTGATATTGATTTATCTGTGATACAATATTTTCAAAACAAAGTGCTGCGTGGCATTGTGAACGCACCATGGTACTTCAGAAATGATGATCTACATAGAATATATCAGTGAAGAAATAAAAAATTTTGAAAAGAAATACATTCAAGTTTGTTGGACACCACCAATGCAGTAAGAAGATTTCAAAGGCAGAAGAAAGGACAGAGAAATATAATAAATTATGTAAATTCAAACTGGTTATCGCCATTGGGTTACTACTGCCCGTCAAATCTGAATCCTTATTTAAGATAGATAAATTACTAAATGATTTGTAAATCAGTTGTAATATAAAAATATAAATTGATTGATTGATTGATTGATTGATTTTGAATGTACGACCAAGTTCTTAGGCTTGAGTTCCCGGATGACGCCGGGTCCACCGTACACCCTTTTTTACACATAACAAAACCGAAGGATTGGATAGGTTAGTTAAGTGGGACAGAATCGGCCCGGTTACAGACACCTAGGTATAGCCGATAGTTAGTAACACAAAGACAACACAATTCTAATCTACTAGATAAAGGATAAAGGCTTAATAGGTTAATGGATAACGATGGTATTGGTCTTCAACAATTGCTTCTTTAAAACGGCAACCTAAGAAAAAATATTATTATTTCACATGCATCTGGAACTTTCCTGAAATTTAATTCTATTAATACTTTTCGGCTTCCTAACTAAAATTGGTTGACTCGACCCGTTACAGACACCTATGTAAAATCGTTAGTAATAAAATGACAACACAATTCTAAACTACACAATCAGCAATTACAATGAAGCATTAATTCACAAGCATCTGTAAATTTCCTGAAATTTAATTCTAAATTCATATTTTCCGGCTTCCTAAATAATTGAAACATTTATTAATTTAATCATTCTGCAACTCCGCAACTTACAGTAGAATTTCCTGAAACCAAAGTTATTTGAACTATATTCAAAATAACTCTAAAATTCATTAGTATTTAACCGTTGAATTGGGCGAACACGAAATAGCAAAAAAAAAACCCAGATTAACTAGATTAACTACCGGATTGCATTCAAATATCCCTTAAAATATCCATCCATTAAAATATCCTAATTAATTTAAAAATTTCGTATGTTTACTAAAAATTTTTATAAAACTGATGAATTTTTCCCGACGCCCATCCTTTTTCACAAGGAAACAAATACTTTTATCACTACTTTTGCACTAGTTCTGGAACTTCTTCTACGTTTGCTGGGGATATATCACATACAATTAATCTCAGACATGACACATGCGACTCGTCTATGACTTGTCACCTCGTATTAGAATTGTCATAAACGATTCATCTCAGACTGGTAACAAACGTAAATTAGTAATTAGTGTGTCGTCAATGGCTTTCCTGCTGGAAGGTAATATTTAAGTAAAGGCAACTAGATAAAATTTGAAAAAATTATTCTAAAATGAATGATAAATAAGTTTATTTTATAATTTTTATAATTAAATATAAATCGTACCAGTATCTTAAAAGAGGGATAATATGTACTCGTATATTAAATATATTTGAATGAGATTTCCTGAGAACCGAATAATTTTAATATAATATAATAGCTCGGCACTGTACATGTAGATTAATATTTAGGGTTGATTTGAAATTGGGAATTAATAATTATAATACTTGTACTAAAACAGTCAAGATTGGCAACGTTGCATTTTATGACAAACATCCAGTCGTTGGTGTATTGAAGTATACAAACCTTCTCTTTCTTTTGAATAATTATATTAATTATATCAAATATTTCTAGCTTTTCAGTTACATAGATATAACGAAGTTGCCGATAAACAATTCTTTATGTTAAGATTGTTAAAATCCCAAATCCAATGCAAATAATATTTCTTTTTATAAAGCAAAAATATCGCTAATAAGCTGTGAGAAAAAACTAGTAACCCATTGAGTGTCACGTTACCAACTCCAACATAGCTGCAATTATGAAGGAAATACAATATAAAAAAACAGCTAATCATAAATTACCTACACTATATTCTCAATGCACAGAAGAAATACGGAAACGGAAAATTCTATCGCTAATCAAACCAAAATAAAAATATAACAATTTATTACACAAACGCTGAATAATAGGATGAAGGAACATCACCAAAATAGCTCTCTCCGAAAATCTCCGAAATCAAAGTGTGGAAGAAACCACCTCTACAAACAATCGTAGTAAAATGTACCAAGAGAATTATGCAATGTCCATCCAGGAGCTACAACGAAACGATCCCAACAGACGGCATGAATCTTCCCACCATGAAACCACTACCATCCACCAAGCGACCTCCTGCCAACACCACCATTCAACAAAAACCACGCTTCACAAAGCCGTGACGAATCCATGACAGATCACAAACGAACCATGGCAACCCTACAGCCCAAAAACTTCAGCGTACGACCGATCATACCAAAACTCCCAAAATGATTCAGCCCCCGCCAAATCGACGGCAAACTCCAACAAAAACACCCGAAGCATTCAGCAAAGAAACCAATTTGGACATACAAATCCAACATTCAGGCAATGATTCAATACAAAACTGCAAATCCGCCCTCATACACTAACAAATGAGAACTACCTCAAGTCCTAAACAAAACAACTCAAAACAGTCAAAAATACCTTATAAATACAGGTAACGACAGAACACACATGAACACAACTCTCCGCAAGTTGAGAAACACAACGTTCAACGAACAACCACCACAAACCGCAGACACCGAGCCATTACTCACCATGAACGAAACCCATTCAAATCACTCCAAATATCAAAAAAGATTCACTGCAATACAGCTGCAGCACATCCTCGCCGCACATCCTGTGTAAACCAATAACACACATACACCACTCGTCAAAATCTAATCCAGTTTTCGCACCACAGAGAAAAAGTATAACCCCCTCTCAATCGCCAAAAATATACATTTCTTTATATGTACAATATTCATTTTGCGCGATCTCGACCTGCGACAACATCCACCCCTTGCCGATGACGCCAACACAGGTCGACAAGGAGAGGTCAACGTCAGCCGCCTCTCCACAACGACGGCAGAAAATCTCACAAAGTTAACAAAAGTCTAAATTATTATACATATAACAAATCAACAAATTATGAACAATTAAAGTCTAATCGACTTTCCCAATTCACAAATTGAATCATCCACATTCAAGAACATTTAGTGCAAATCCAAAGAAATTCGCCCATTTAGACAACGTAATACGAAGTCTTAGTGTAATCCACTACAAAAATATAAATACAACCGTGAGAGAGCAGAGAATATTATACGATCATTTTGTTTATATTTTGCGCATCCCATATACCATATTTTCACTTATATGTATATCCTTAAATAAAAAAATTAAAAGAAATAAGGATTTCAGTACAACATGCAATAAAGACTTGATATCCAAATTTTAAATTAGCTTTCTGGTCGTGATTTGTTCAACTTTTCCAAGAAAATACCATCTACTCATAAATATAACGAAATTCAACAAAATCACTGTGTACATAAAAAACTATAAACAATACGTATGCGAGAGAAAAAACAACAAAAAATTAATTTTTATTAACAAAAAAACAAATTTTAATTATTATTTATTATTATTAACAAAAAATAAAAAAATTATTATTAAATTTTTTTTTAACATGCCGGAAGGTCAGGAAAGATTGTGATTGCAACATATTTGATCGGGGGGTCTATTTAATTACTTACGCTTTGAGCATAAACTTAATACAATCAAGTATGTTAACGATCCAAAGATTTTTTGCTATGGAATGTTGTTTTTCGACGATCTTCCTGGTTGAATTCAGGTAATGTTTTAGTGAAGTTGTGTGAATCTTAGATCTAAATCAACCCTGCTTCTAGTTGGATGAACACCGAATTTAATTTTGTTTACAATATCAACGGAATATTTAGGTCACCATATGTATTATAATACTGCCGTGTCATTGCGAGCGTGAGGTCCCTCGGTTAGTTGTTGTTAGATGAGAATGTAGGGAAAATAAGGTTACAAGCAGTATATGATGAGATGACCCGTAGATGTGAATTAAATAACCTAACCAGTCTATTATGACTGATGTCGAATACATATGATGAATATTATTTTCCTTTACCACAACCACAACTAACCCAAATTAATGAACTAAAAAAATCTAATCTAGAGTGTGAATTTAATTGAGACTATCATTTTAATATATTTAAGTAGTTCGAAAATGACTTTGCTGCGGTTCGCCCTAGTTGTTTCTGTGACTAACATACTTTCCTAACTAACTTGGCCTGGTTCGCATGATACTGAAGTATTATTCGTATTCAGATATAATTTGTTATTCGATTGTTGATAGTTCAGGATTATGGTAACGTACCTAGGATCGCCGTTATGCCTGGCATGTACGCCTCTATCATATTATAGCACATCATATCATATCTTAAATGTAGGTCAGAAATGAAACATTATTTCCCAGGTGGTAAATACACATTTTTAATTATATTATATTATTAATATTTTCACGAACCAAAGCCGCATTTTTGATGTTTTGTGTTTATACAAAATTTCAAATTAATTATTAATATCATTTTTCATTTAAATAAAATTATTTTATTACATTATTATATCGTCATAAAAAAGTCATTTAATAACAAGACTACATAGTTACAATCATTTCAGAGTTGTCATTCATGAGTCCCTATGAACAGTGCTAATCGTAGTCAATCACGGAAGTTATAAAATAAGAACCGTGCCATATCACGTTATTGCCAATGGTGACGAGTCAAAAATGTTCGGATCGAACATGTCATACATGAAAATTTGTGCCATTCCCTGATAAACTATATATGCTTGACTGTCAATGATGGTTCATTAGTCTATCTCGAACGATTTTCGAGAACTGGGTCTATTCTCGTTGTGATTCAACGATTCATAAATGATTCATCTACTTTTTCATCAAAATTTGATGATTTGCACACATTGTTCAACGCTATAACCTTCCATGGTGATTTGACAAACACTACTGAATAAGACACAACAAATGTGACGAATGTTGTTTTATCAACATGACTGCTATAACGTAACAAATTTCGAGTGTCCCTTATGAAAGACCCTTAAGAACATGGTGAAACGTAACGCAACATCATACAATAAGTGCAACACATGGTGGACTACCTATCCGATTAATCCTAAATGAATTATCCAGAAATCTGGGGCTATATTCCTGAATACGATACGAAAACGAAAATACAAGATTCATATTTGAATTGAATTAGATTCGTACGATTCTTATTTAAAATTGAATAATGAATCTTGTACTTGAGCCCCTGATCTGCTAGTAATTGTTTCCTCGTATTCGAAAACCCTGACCCACTGAATTTTATCTACTTAATAGTATTGTAGATAAAATTCAGTGGGTCAGGGTTTTCGATTTCGTATTAGAAGAAGGCTCCAATCTTTCCGGCCCTCACCGGATGACCCCCTTAACGAATTTTTCTGATAAAAGAACCCACCAAAATCAGTTTTTGGTAATGAAAAACAGCAAAGGGTTCCGAGCTACACCGGACGATCATCTGAACGGATTTACCCGAAATTAGTACCCGCTGTGATCGCCTCCTAGCACTCGAAACTCCTCCATTACCAATTTTTATAAAATTCGAGCGACCAAAAAAAAATTAAAGAAAGGAACTCGGGCCCACCGTTCCACTCTCTGAAAGAATTTTTCCGAAATCTTATCTTTAATTTTCGGAACCCTCTTTCACCAATTTTTAATAAAACCGTGACAATCAAAAAAAAAATAAACGGGACCTCACCCGGCTACCTAAACCAATGTCTACAAAATCAATAACAATAGAACGATTCCTGGTATTCAAGAAACCCCCGGCTCTAAGTGCTTTTCATCAAGGTCGTTTGAGATAAGAAAAAAGAATAAGGAAAAGGAACCGTGTCGCAACGGAGGACCCCCTCAAAGAATTTTTCTGATACTCGAAAATTCCATTGCTAATTTCATGAAAACCGTTTGAGCCGTTTACAAAACTCTAGTTGTACAGGGTGAATATTTTAATAAATAACAGGCTTTTATCTCGGAAACGGTGCAACTTAGAAGATAATTACTTATAATAAAAACTGTTCAGAGTCGAAGGGACGTTTGTTGGCAATCTTGAATGACCTTGAAACTCATTAGTATTGGAGATACTGACGAAAGTTAGTTTTTGCTTTAAATTAGAAATACTTTTGAGTTCGCTTTTTCATTAAGCAGTTAAAAACTAATAAATAAATATTTTCTATTCATACAAATTTTAAGTTTATAAGATATAAGCAAACAATTTTTTCTATCAAGTCCTAACACGTTTTCGGATTGACAAGAGGTCAAAATAAACAAAATCAAATCTTCTTTGACTTATTAAGCAAATTTTTAATTTAGATACTGCTAAGTTAAAGAAAAAATGGTTTTATTTATTTTTATTTCTCGTTACAACGAAACAGAGTTAGAACTTAGTGAAAATTGTTTTCTTATATCTCTGAAACCATACACTTTTCGAAAAATTTTGTACGAACAAACAATATTTATTTATTTATTCTCAACTGCTTAATCAGAAAGTAAACTCAAAAGTCAAGATCATTCAAGATTGCCACTAATCGTCCCCCTCGACACTGAACAATTTTTATTATAAGTAAATTTCTTCTAAGTTGCACCGTTACCAAGATAAAAGCCTGGCATTTATTAAAAAAAACTCACCCTGTATATATAAATATAAATAGGTATATATACAATTATTCCTCGTTTAAATATATTAAATTTGATTAATTAGGCTAGACACATATGTATTATAGTCGAAAATGTGTAGGGTGGATAATTACGTAAGTTTTGACAAAGAAATGAAACTTTCAGTCTACGACTAAAAAACAGATTTTGAATTTATATACATATGTAATTCGTTCCCGATGGACTAGGTTTACTTTTAAGAAAATTTAATTTTGGTGCAAGAGAATATAGCATTCAACTTAGAAATTAGATAGGTGCTCAAAATGAAAAGGTTTCTTGTATGCAAAACCTCAAATTTCCGTTGATGCAAGACAAACTCGTTCAAGTTTGTTTGGTTTAACAATTTAAAAAATGTCCAATCAAACTTAACAGGTATAATTTTTTCGATATCATCCTAATCAAAGGAAGGTCATCATCTCACCTCATCTTCAATACTCACCTCATACAAATTACGTTATGTTGTGATGGATTTTAGAGTATTTCCACAGTCTTGTAATTATCAACAAGACTTTGAATTTTCTAGCTTTAACTTCAGAGTTCTTGGGTGTTCATTTCCACCTTTAAAAATAAATTCGTAATAGTTATAATTTTACTATTTTATAAATTAATTTATATTTTCAAATATGCGACCTTAAACACACTAACATATTATGTATTTAATTTGTCATTTATCAGTTTCTGTGGTTTGTTTTATAATTTATAGTTTTTTGATTATTTATCAGTCTTATTATGTATTAATTTATTATTATATAAGTAAGTTAATATAATTTAAAAAATATTATTAATTATGTATATCAGAATAATGTGTTATGTTTAATAAATTATATAGGTTTGGATTTTTATTTAATAATAATCATTTAATATTTTATGTAACATCAGATCATCTTTCATTTTATTGTTCGGGTGATGATATTATCAGTGTAGTATCGCTTTGAGTTTCATCATAACTAATGGTACTATTGACATCATTAATTGTAATATTTTGTAATTCATCTACATTAATTATATCACTGCTAGCACTAGATTCATACTCAATTTGGAGTATTTCAAATAGCTCGATTAAATTATTTAAGCCAATTAAATAGCCATCTTCATGATTTCCAACGGTCCATTCGGTATTGTGATCAATAGTAACATGCTCGGGAAGCGGTACCGTCTTTGCAAAATCTATCAACCATATACTGGCATGCGCTTTATCATGTACAAATAATAAAGAACTGCCTATTACTTCGTGATATTTAAAAAAATCCGACAACTCGAGTGTTTCCCGAATAGCTTTTAGACGTTCGATATATTTGAACTAAAAATGTAAACAATAAGTTTAGAAATATAATGTACTACAATATTTTAAAATTATTACCGCAGAATTTTCAAAACCTTTGGTAAAATCCTTAAATGCTGTTAAAATCTGTTCACGACTTTTTGTTGTTTTAAAATCTTTCGAACTAGTGCCGTCAGCTTTCTTGATGCCCTCAATTCTAAAACCAAGTGTAGCCGTACTGGAGATTGTTTCACGCCATACCATATATCGTGGTTTTGTTACACCTTTAGCACGATGTTCCTCGTCCGTTGGTGCATCAAAATCGATTTGAATCATTTTTTCGTACATATCCTAACAAATAAAAATAAAAAAATTGTCAGTAATTTCAGCATTATTAAACTTCAGTTTGTTACAAACACAAATGTTTCTATATTTGTGGATTCTATTGTGATTCCAGGGGAGCAGAACCCAAATGTTTTCAAAAACACAAACAAAATCAAACAATTATATTTAAAGTGACGCCAAGCGAAGTTTAATGAGAAATTCCATATGGAAATGCAATTGCTGAAGACGTGAGAAAGACAATAAAAAAATATATGCGAGCGACTAAGGATGAAATACAATCAAGCAGCAGCAGTGAGAAGCTAATATACATATTACCTTATTCACTTGTGCAATGATGCAAAACTATAAATTGAGTGTAAATATAGTTATTTCCAACAAAATAAATCAAATATTTTGTAATTTTAATAGAAAAATTTAAATTTAAAGAAATTGTATTTAATAAAATTGCATCTGCCGCAGTATCAATAGGTTTCACACCAAGCGGCATCAATTCTGTGGTCACAAGGCGTAACCGCTTATTTCGATTTAAGTGAAAATCAAGATAAGGTAATAACTATAATTATTTATAGGTGTGCATCCAGAAATAATTATAGGTCCTATAATTATTTCTGGATGCACACAAAATCTCGCTTCAATATGATAATTTTTACGGAAGATATGGTTTATACAAAATATGTTGTAAACGCTTAAATGTGATTTAATTTTTTAATGTTTATGCACTAACAGCCTAAGTATCAAGAAATGACCTAAGCTCTATTTAAATGAATACTCCAAAATTAGATTCTTCATTTTGTGCTTAATTTCGTTGCAAAGGCAAAACAGCTAAAATTTACTTAGGCGATTATTGCAAACAAATCAAAATAAAAAATCGTTTCTTAAATATAGTTTAGTGATTAGGGTAAATTTAATTTTTCTGGAGTTAATAACATAAATTGACTTACGTTCTTAGTGCAAAAACCGTTACAAAAAAATAGAAATTAAAATTCAATTAAGCCATTATTCCGTTGAGCTATTTGAAAAAAACGCTTTTTTAACTTCATTTAAGGCGATTATGCCGTGTGCATTGTAATAATTATAGTTTTATTTACGTGATTAAATCATAGTAGTTAGTGTTATTAAAATGAGTTTGCGTGCAAAAAAGATGATTAAAATGGTTCAAGGCCGACAAAAAGAAAATCCACCCATAAATCAACAACATCAAGGAGCAGAAAAAGGTAAGTTTAAATATAATTTATAGAGTTAGAAAAATACTGTGTTGTATGTTCGCAAAATTTTTAATTAAGTACGAACTGTTTCAGATAAACAAGATACATTCGCCAACAGAACATTTATCTCAAGAAAATGATGATAACCTGAACGGTATTGTCGCTCCAACTGAAATATTCTTGATTTCTGAGGCTAGATGCCATATTATGAAAAGGGCCGACGTACATAATGCGGAAGACCTTAATCAAGAAATGGATTCGTTTGAATCTTGTGATGATTCCATTGATGATCCAAATTTTGCGCCATTCAATTCAGAGTCTTCTGATGCGGATACCAATTCAAGCATTAACTTCATTGCAATGCAAATAGAAAACGAATTAGAGAGTTGCGATGACTCACATGCCGTCAAATCCAAATGGAAGCGCAAGCAAATTAATCGCAATCCTTGGGAAATCATACCAAACTAAAACAGGGAGAACTGTTCAGGAAAGAAAATACGAACCTCTTGAAATTTGTCAAAAGAAATGCCAAAACAAAATATCCCCAGAAGAACAAAACAAATATTTGAACACTACTGGTCTCTTGGATTCTGCAATCAGCGAATTTTGTATATCGCTTCATTTATTGACATTAAAGAGAAGAAAACACAAAAACTCCACAAATCTGCAATTGCATCACGTAATAGGTTAAATACAATGGAATACTCTGTGACAATCAATGGCATTAAAACCATCGTGTGGCAAAAATGGCTCAGAAAATGTTTTGGTGAAACCGCTAGTTTTCTAAAAAGTGTTATAAAAAAGAAAATTGATTGTCCAGATTTGCCATTATCGGATCGTCGTAGAAAGACTGAACCGCATAACACATTTTCTGAAAAACCATTGAAGCAATAAAACAACATATCAGTAGCTTCCCGGCTTATGAGAGCCATTATTCTAGACGGCATACAAATAAGAAATATTTACATGCAGTCTTATCAATTTCAAAAATGCATAGTTTGTACTGTGAGAAGAGTGATAAACCAGTGAGCATTAGCAAGTATTCATAAATTTTTAAAGGTAAGTTTAAATTATAGTTCCGTTTCATAATAAACATTTTTAATTTAATTTATTTCATCTAGGGATGGGTTTAAAATTTAAATCTCCAAGTAACGATACTTGCAAAACGTGCGATATTGTAAAAACACAAATCGACATTGCTGACCCGAACTCTGAAACTAAACTTAAACTAATATTGGATCAGCAAGCCCATCATTTGGAATCGGATTTGGCGTACAAATCCAAAGAAAACGACAAAATAAAAGCCAGAAACAGTGAATCAACTAAGACGTATGCATTCGACCTACACCGTACCTGCAAAAATCGCTCAGCTTCTACAAAAGACAGATTTGCAAATGCCAAAAAGTGGCATGAAGCTGATGGAGCCAAAGGTGGAAACAACGTAGCATCGTGTCTTTTTAGACATTTAAACTCACTTCCAATTAACAACAAATATGTGACTTTTTACAGCGACTCATGTCCAGGTCAAAATAAAAATTCCCGTTTAGCGGCGATGTTTCTAACATACATAGAAAATTGTGAACACGTCGATATGATCGACCACAAGTTTTTAGTCCCTGGTCATACACACATGGAGTGTGACATCGATCACATTCTTATTGAAAGAAAAAAGAAAAAGCTTTTCTTTTATCACCATGAGTTCAATACTTAAATATAAAATAAACGCTTAATCCGTTTTAATCACCAATAATGCCAATAAGTTATTTTGCATTAAGAACTTAACTTGAGTTAGTTATTAAAATAAATATTACCTGTATTGGCAGTACTCGCTTAAAATTACCTAAGATTTCATCGTTCGTATACTGATATTAGCATTAACCGCTTAAGTTTATTTTTTGAAAATATCTTTAAAAATTAAACTTCGATAATATGCCACTTAGCCGCATGCAGTGCAACATTATTCGTTGCATAAATAATCCTTTACCACTTCGCAAAACCTTTGGTACTTTTTTCGAAAAACTAATTTAAACTTTAAATTACTATCCTGAGAAAATACAAATATTGACTTAAGCGGTTACGCCTTGTGACCACAGATATGTCGCCGTAGTAGTGGTCTGGTACTGTTTCCGTGTGGCTGAGTGGAAGCTGTGTACATTGTGTTATTGGTGTATAGAAGAGGAATGTTGGAACTTAAAAAGAGAAATATGGTCATTGACCTTATGTCTTTATATATACATTTACAAATGGAGGATTTTATAATTTTTTTTAATTTTATAATTAATTAATTTGGTGGTAGATGTCACTTCGGTTTGTGAATGTTTGTTTCACAAATGGACGATTATATGGGGTGTTTTTTTAAGAGGTTGCCGATTTTTTTTTTGAATAAAACACATATAAAATTATGAAATGACCAAAATTTTTTTTTATTTGGTAGATAATTTTTTGGCATTTAACATTTAAACACAATTTCTGGCATATGGCTACCACGACTATTTTTCACAAATGTCATTCTGGAGGTCCAATTTTCCAGCACTTTTTCAAGCATTTGAGGGCGTATGTCAGCAATGACACGTTGAATATTGGTTTCCAAAGCGTCAATCGATTGAGGTTTATCCACATAAACCAATGACTTCACGTATCCCCACAAAAAGTAATCGAGTGGCGTCAAATCGCACGAACGCGGAGGCCAATTCACCGGACCATTTCTCGAAATAATGTTGTCGTTGAAAGTTTCTTTCAATAAGTCGATTGTTTCACGTGCTGTATGGCAAGTGGCACCATCTTGTTGAAACCACATTTCATTCATATCCATATCTTCAAGATTTGACAACAAAAACTCATTTAACATGGTTCTGTATCGATTTCCATTCACGGTAACGCGTCGTCCTTCCTCATTTTTAAAGAAATATGGACCGATGATCCCACCAGCCCATAGACCGCACCAAACAGTACATTTATCAGGATGCATTGGTAATTCTAGAACGGCGTGTGGATTATCTTTGCTCCAAATGCGACAATTTTGTTTGTTGACGTATCCATTTAACCAAAAATGCGCCTCATCACTGAAGAGAATTTTACGGTAAAAAAATGGATCTTCGTTCAATTGATTTAACGACCAATCACTGAATTCACGGCGCAAACGATGGTCGTGTGGCTTTAATTCTTGCACCAATTGAATTTTGTATGGCACCAAACCCAAATCTTTACGTAAAATTTTCCATAAAGTCGATGGACAAAGTCCAATTTGCTGAGCACGACGACGAATCGATAAATTGTCGTTTTCTTCGACACTGGCCTCAACGACAGCAACATTTTCTTCTGTACGAACTCTTCTCATTCTTGTCGGTGGCTTGGCATCCAAAAGAGTGAATGTAGACCGAAATTTGGTAATTACGTTCTTTATGGTGGTCTCTGGCGGACGATTATGTGCACCATAAAATTCACGAAGTGCTCTATAAACATTTTTAATTGAACACTGATTTTGAAAATAAATTTCCACGATTTGAAAACGTTGTTCTGGAGTTAACCTATTCATAATGATTTGCCAAACAATACTGAGTAGAAATGCCACTTTGAGCTGTCAAAACAACTGTCATAAAATAAAACGACATCTATCGGAAAAACAAACCTCCTAAAAAAACACCCTAATTAAATAATTTGGTGGTAGATGTTACTTCGATTTGTGAATATTTACTCCGTTCTTCCGCTAGGTGAGCTAGCTTATACATAAAAGAGACAAGGATTTAAAATTAATTAAATGACTTCTAAGCGTTCTAGGCTCGAGATATTTTGTAATGGAATTCTATCCAATTCCGTTACCAACCTAAATCTAAATATTTTAAAATTACCTATCGGCATAATTTTCGAGGTAACACCTCAAAATTATATCATAAATAATTACCATGCCGAATGTTCAAATTTTTTTTTTTGTGTGTACGTTACTCCAATTACTGTATATAACCGTGCAGTGATTGAATGAATGTGTACTTGAAATCAATGTAACACGATCATTTGTTTTGATTCAACAAAGGCAAATGCTTTTGAGGTTTATGGCATGAGTAATGAACTTTGCTATTGAAAGTAATCAAAAATTGCAAGTATCGTGCAATTAACTTATTTTTCAAGACAATTGAAAAAAAAAATTTTCGCGTGCATCGATTTAGCAAAATCGATGTCACGTTGTTGTACACGGTTTTCATACATTTTACGATGATATGTATAAATGGAGTACACATTTTTCTTAGGGGGCCAGTTGTTTTAGAGTGTTCAGACCAACGTGTGGTCAAAATTTTTTTATTTTTGGTAGTGAAATTTTTGTGAATTTGGTGTTGTAAAGTTTTTTGTGTAAGAAAAATTAATAAACATTTTTTTTGGTTGAAATCAAATAGTGTCGTAGTTTTTTTTTGATAGACTTAGTGTGATCAGTGTTTTGGATCCAACAGGCGGCCAGAAGATTTTTTTTTTTTTGTTTTGGTGAGTATATACAAGTAAGTATTAGTTTAAAGCTTAAATAACCAAATACAATTAGTAACAGATCGTAATAATCTAAGCTAACTAACAACATCAAACTGGCTGAATTATTGACACTAAGGAAGGCCAGATAGGAGATGACTCACTAGGAGTCATAAAAAATACACACCCATAGTCAACTCATGAGCGGGATGGGTTGACATATTTTTTTTTGTTTCTTCCCCTACATCAGAGTCCGAAACCCGCCCAACTCCCCCCGTTAAAACTCTTCCTGTCTTTATTAGTTTCCCTCAAAAGGAATCAACTGATCGCGGTTAACCAGGCTACTATCTGGGCATCCTCATCTCCACGCCGTTCCCTTTACACCGACTGAGCTGCGGGAACAAATGCCGCGAGGGATGCCATACAGATAGTGGCAATTCTATTAAACTGGGTTTGCCCTACCGCATGTAGAGGCCAACCCATTTCAAGTGGCGCCCAAACGGGGCCATAATTTGGCCCAGGTATCCTGGTAGGATCTACCAATTCTATTTAAAATTTAATTGAGGTTTGTCTCACAGTTTCTGATTTAAACTATATCGGCATTACTGTTAATATAGTGCCGAACATTCTTAAATATTGTAATACAACCGGTGCACACGGTCGTGTACAAGTTTTATTTAGTGACTAATGTAAAATTCTTTTTGGTACGAGTATGGCTGCGGTACTGCCTTATTGGTAGCCCTGACCAGATACAATGTTGGGTCCTACATGTACCGATAAGAATTAACAATTTTTGAGCTGCAATGCTGGATCTCCGAATGATTGGTTTATCTGTGGGAAGTCCCAACTCGCACTCCGGGGGATAAACTGACATTCGTGGTAGTATTTGGAATTTAAGAATACATCCGTCACAATGCAAAACTGGTATTTAATTTCACTGGTATTTAATTTCTCAATAAGTTGTACGGTTTTCGGTACCGTGTACAACAGACAATTTTACAATACTGAATAGGCAAGGGTGAATGATGTGATCACTGGAGTAATGGGCATATCCCTTTCCTGGCCGATAGAACACCGGGGGCAAAAAGGGCTGCTCATTCCCAGTTTGATTTGAAACGTCGTTCCATATCCCGATTCAAATTGTAAGATTGCCTTTCCATTCTACCTCGTTTTTGTTATCCAGCTTGTAGTAAGAAAATACTCCAAGTAAGGATAAATTTGTTAAATTCGAACAAAATATGGATTTCCAGCAATACAATGTCTATTTAGGTTTTTGCGTTTTCCTTTTCTCAGCATTTTAAATTTAATTTTCATCTTTAGGGATGGGGTTCGCCAGTCCACCAAATCTAGCTTTGGACGTAGACCAGGGTATGGCCCACCTAGCTGTTCAAACCAAGGTGCTAGTAGTGAACGAATATAAGACTCCAGGATTGGACATAAGCTAAGTGATGTAATACTACATTGTGAAAATTCTTAGTGATAACCGGCGTGTTATCACTCCCAATTGATAAACAAATAGCAACTGTCGTTCGAGGGCCTTAATTTAAAGGACTCGCTAACATCACTTGACTGACATGATGAAGTGTTGTCGATCGCACGGTTGAGCTCCTCTAAAGATTAGAGTATGATTGCCAATTGTGGAAAAATCGGCAAAACAGTATCAAGATCATTTGGGTACAATAATGAACTTTTGTTTACTGATTTACAATGGCAGTGAGAATCGCTCAATAGAAGTTAAGACGCCCATTGCAATAAATTGGGATGAGAAAATGAGTTCATCAAAATTTTCAAGTTCAATTTCCTTTCCTTTCCTTGTTTGACCCAGGAAGTGCGGATTATTCTGTTTTCTCATCACGTGAGATCGGAGGGACTGTGGGTGTGTATATTTTGTTTGTTTTAAATTGAATTTTAGGTAGTTAGGTTTTTTTTGTTTTTAAATTGCTTTTGTTAGCTAGGTATATTTTTTCGTTTTTTAAAATGGAATTCAGCCTAGACAAGTTGAATGATGACGAACTTTTGGTCGAGTTCGTGTTACGGCAAATTACCCAAACGCTGAAACAGACGTTGGTAAGAAGGTTTGAGGAAGAACGAGACGATTCATTTCTTATGCCAAAAGAAGTGCATGAGGCTGCGCGTAAACAGCCACAAAGAGAAATAGAATTATGTACAAGAAAACTAGTACAATTGCACCAAATGTTGTTGGAGAAGTTAGAAGATAATACCCCAAGCGAGAATTGGTTGCCAGAGGCTCGTGCCAAGTTAGCACATATCCAAGGCCGTTCCAACAGGGTAAGCCGGTCACCAACGTTTTACGCTATGTCTGCCATATTGAGAACAGCTGTAGAAGCTTGTGGTGGAATAGTAGCAGCTTTAAAGCGCGGGGAACTATCGATATAACAGGCACTAGAAACACTGCCAAAGATAATCATTGAAATGCCGGATACTGCAAAAGTACAAGCAATAGAAGTTCAACCAAATCCCCAAAATGACCTCGGTTCAAGCGAGTGGAATAAAAAGGAGCCCCCGCTGACCTTACAAGACTTAGGAGAAGACTCATTGGCAGATTTAGATTTAGAATTGGGTTAAGTGGATCTTAGTTATCAAAATGAAACTCCACACGACGAGTTTACTACGCTCAAGCAGCCACACAACTCCACTAGAGTAGATCATCAGGTCATGGCTTGGAGTAGTTCGAAGCTTCGGCAGGAAGCAAAGACCTGGAGAGTAAGATTCTAAGGGCTTAGCAGTAGCCTGACAGTCCAACGGTTTCTTACCCGAGTAGAATGGCACACAGACAGGTCAGGTATCCCTTACGACCAATTGGTGTGGATACTAGATCTTTGTCTTGAGGTTGAAGCTTTTGAAGGGTTCTGGAGCACAGTAGACCGTAATACAGGAGCTTCATGGAAACAGGTGAGGCAAGCGATGATAATCCGTTTCTCACCAACTTCCACGGACGATGATATTCGTCGTTTGCTTAATAATAGGAAACAGAGATACCCACGAGAAACTGTGCAGGAATTCTATCAGGCCATACAGAAGCTTGCACTACGGTCAAATAAAACGGTATCCGATTGTACAATCTATACTGTTCTAAGAAGAAACATTAGGCCCGGGTTACAGTTTGCATTGAACGACGAGAAAAACTTCCCAAACCTTCCGGCATATATTCGGCAGTGCAGCGCGCTAGAAGCAATGTGGCGAAGATTTGGGCATAACCCAGAAGCAGGGTTAACTCTGCAGAACTA
The DNA here is from genome assembly GCA_963691935.1 of Nephrotoma guestfalica. NCBI lineage: Eukaryota > Metazoa > Arthropoda > Insecta > Diptera > Tipulidae > Nephrotoma > Nephrotoma guestfalica. The sequence goes on along the minus strand of OY829914.1, from coordinate 147,050,018 downwards.
GAATTACCCTGAGGCGTATAGACCACCCCCTAGACGACAAGTCGCATTCGATCCAAGAGCTCCTAGAGTACATGCATTGTCGCATGCAGATTTAAAAGGGGCCGACTTAGAGGAAGACGGGGATTCATATCAAGGCCCAGTTGAATTAGATTATGACGAACTCCAAGTTTCAGCCGTCTCAAGTAAACTGCAAACTCATACACCACCATCGCGAACAATGGCATCCCATAATACGCGACCAAGGTTCAGGAAGTGTTGGAATTGTGGCGATGGTTCACATAATTTTATGGACTGTAGGAGGCCAATTACGTTAGTCTTTTGTTTTGGCTGTGGGTTAAAAGGCACCTACAAACTGGATTGCAAAATATGCAATTCAGCGGGAAACTGGAGAACCGAGATGAGGGGCACTCGGGAACCTCATCTTGGTCAGGAAAACCCGAAGCCAAATACGGGGACGGAATAAGTGGCATCCATTACAGAACCGGAGCTATACTGGCTGTGACGGAAATAAAACCAACAAATATTACATCTTCCCAGTCTGTTTCATGCCAAACGGCTAACAGGCGTGAAATTCGTAGGGTAGGATATTTTCGCATGCGCCGAACTTGGCGCAGGCGAATCGTTTCGTCAGTTATCCAACCAGGGTCAGATCATCGGCAATTTCAATATAAAATTGAAAATTAAAGGGAAATCAGTTTCGGGACTGCTCGATTCTGGAGCTAACATAAGTGTGTTAGGTAAGGGGAGTGAACAATTTCTGGAAAAGCATGGCTTGTCTTATCTACTCCATAGTTCAACAGTACATACCGCTAGCGGTATGCCTGAGCCAATATTGGGTTATAGTTATATACCAGTTTTCTTTAATAATCAAACACACACAATCCGGTTATATATTGCACCAACATTGTCACAACCGTTGTACCTGGGAACTGATTTCTGAAAGAAATTCGGTCTGCAAATTTTTGTCTCAGAATTATCTTATCCGGATGGTCCGCCCAAAATAGATACTAATAAACCGGACATACTAACTAGTGGACAACAAAAAAAATTAGACTATGTGAAGAACAAATTTCCCTCGTCGATTCAGCTTGGTCTGGGTAAAACACATCTTGTCGAACACGATATAGATACTGGTGACGCAAAACCCATCAAGCAGAGGTATTATGCCATATCATCCGCAGTTCAAAAGGATATGGATCAAGAAATTGAACGAATGTTGGGATTGGGGGTAATAGAAGAATCATCCAGCCCCTTTATTTCTCCAATGGCAGTAGTGCGGAAGGGCAATGGCAAGATCCGTTTATGTCTTGATGCACGGAAACTAAACAGTGTGACGATCAAAGATGCCTACCCGTTATCTATTATAGATGGACTACTCAGCCGATTGGAAAATACCAAGTACATTTCCAGTCTAGATCTTAAGGATGTTTTTGGCAGATCCCACTCAATCAATCCTCACGAGCTAAAACCGCTTTCAGGCTAATTGCAGAATTGCAAAAGCATGTTTATCCTCGGTTCCAGTGTTGTTACATCCCGATTACACCCGTAAGTTCTAACATTCAAGTGGATGCTTCTAAAACTGGTGTAGGGGGAGTGTTGTTCCAAAGAGATGACAGAGCGGAAGAGCACCCCATCGCTTATTTTTCACATTAGTTGAATGGGGTCAGAAGAACTACAGTGTCACAGAGCTGGAGTGTCTAGCCTTAGTCCTCAGCGTAAAAAAAATCCGAGCCTATGTGGAGGGCTATGAGTTTGTCATCATTACAGATCACGCTAGTCTGCGATGGTTGATGAACTAAACTGATCTCTCAGGACGATTAGCAAGATGGAGTTTGAAACTTCAAGGCTGTAACTTCAAAATCGAATATAGGAAAGGAACACAGAATGTAGTACCAGATACTGTAACCGACTGCTCGATTACCGAAAATTTATTTTGGGATTATTCATTCAGAGGCTTTGAACGGTCATCTATGGCCAGCTATAGCTCAGGGTGAAGGGCGTGGTTTTTCAAAGCTTAAATGAATCTTGCTAGACCGTATGATTTTTAACATAAATAAAACAAAAAAGAAGAAAACTAGACGATTGCATTATGAAATAATTAATTACTACACCATAACTATTATATGCTCTACCTCAATTTTACCTCCTCACCTTTAAGACACTTAATTCATATTTTGTTCGGGAGTCTCATAAAACTGATAAAAAATATAAAACCCGAAAACTTCAATTTTAAGTAGCATAATTATTGAAACCAAATTAATTATATTATAAATTTTGAAATTTAAAAATTTAGAATAGAAATTAATGTTAATTTATAATAAAAAAATTACTAACATACGTAAATCTAAAGTATTAAATATAAAAAAAAATTTACAACATTACATTTTCGTTGGGCGCCGTTGCTGATGATGATGTACGAAGAATGTTGGAATTTGGTAATGTCCTTTTATTTTTGTTGAGTCATTAAGAATAACGTACACTCGTAATTCTTGTACGTTATAATTATTTTATGATCAATAGCGTAAAGTAAGCGCACGATGTAAAAATGACGCTGAATTTTTTTATTACTTTATTCACAGAATTTAATAAATTTTACGACGATTAATTAATATATTTATTACACTTATTATTATTATTATGATTATTATTATTATTATATTATTAGTTAGATTATCATTATTTATTAAACTAAGTTTAGTTTAGATTTCTTATTATTAGTGTTTATAGTAAATTAGATTTTAGAATTATTTATTATACGGACTATATTTTACTAGTACTATTATTATTATAGTTTTTATTATATACTATATTATTATGCATTATTATATTCACATCGCATAATTAAAATTAATTAGAACTATAGAGTTTCTAAATTTAGGAATGTTCACCTTTTCTTAAAGACCACATGTCTACAAAATTTGTAGTAACGCACATTTCATGGTTTTTTTTTCACTGACCGTTAAATCGTCCGGCATTTTCACAGTTTTTTTATTTTTATTTGTAACATATGATTTTAAAGTTTCTTTTCACTACTTAAACTTATCTTATTATAGTTTTTATTATTATACAATTTATTATTATTAAATATATTATCGCACTTATTATAATATTTATTATTATAAAACTTATCGCGATAACCGATTAATTTTACACAAATTTTATGTGTTCCGATTTAAAACAAGAAAAGAAAATTTAAGTCCTTATGTTCTATAAATTATAGAAATTTTATATTGGAATCAAGTTATATTGATTCTAGTAAATTTTTAATTAATTTTCGGAACACCACGTTAACTTAATTTTTAGATCTTGACTCGATCACGTTTTAAAATCCACTCCTCGATCTTTATTTTTTTCCAACCAACTCATCTCCAAAAACCAACCAAAAAAAAACGATTTACTGTAGATACTTGCAATTCGTTGTATACAAGAACAAATGATCACTACTACATAATCTATATAATTCAAATCCCTATATATTTATATACATATTTATTATATACAACAACAAAACTTTACTTTAACGTAACTTTACATAACGTATACAAATAGCGAAGTTCAACCATTTATTGTAATTATATCGAAGAACTGAGTGATATTTGGTTTTATTAGAATGAGTTTAATTGAGTGATATTTATCATGAAATTAAGCAGAGATTTTTTTTATCATTACAAAAATTATTTACCCGAACTAGAATTATTTTGCAAATTTCAATTTTTGGTCATATTGAAGAGACAAATATAAGAAACTTAATTTATTTTTGGAACGATTGAAAATGCAGTCGTTACAGTCGTGGGGACGTACCTATCCCTGAAAAGTCTCAAAGTCGGGCAAGAACAAAATAAATATTTTGAAAATTCAAATTAAACTTTTATATCCTTATGATGATAAGTACCCATAAATACTCCTCGATCATTAACTACATCGCACATAACGCGTCCTACTAATTTTACCACTACAGCTGGAATATATTTGTCGGCTAATTTTGCAGAGAATTTATCAGCTGCATTACTGTGCACAAAGTTGCGAACGAAAATTTTCTGTCCTACAGTTAGGTTTAGAGGTTTATGGCGCAAATTATATTGAGTGAGTTTCTTTGAAGCTTCAGCCAACCGTTGTTTAACATTATGATAAACTCTGTGGAGAACTTCTGGTTTGTCTTCTGTCTGGATCAAGCTACCAGTAAATTTGTAAGATTCTTTCAATATAGAATAGACTGAGCCGTGCAAAACCGGATGTTGTCCATAAACTACAAAATGTGGTGAATACCGAATTGTACCGTGAACAACATTTCGTAAGGCGTGTGTTATGGCTGGTAGAGAATTATCCCAAGAGCGTTGGTCATCCTTAACGTAAGCACGCAATGCTGCTAAAAGTGTACGATTTACACGCTCTGAAGCGTTAGCTTGAGGCGAATATTTAGCAGTATAGACATGCTTAACACCATATTTGGAACAAAGTGTTTCGACCATTCGTGAACTGAATTGAGGACCATTATCGGTAACTAACACCTCAGGCACTCCAAACATGAGAAAAATTTGATCTTCGAGGAATTGAACCACTTCTTCTGCAGTAGCTTTTCTGACCGCTTGTGTAACGACAAACTTTGAGAAATTATCTACACATATTAAAATAGAGGAATTACCTTTCCGTGTTCGAGGGTATGGCCCTAAAAAGTCAAGGTAAATTCTTTGGAACGGTCTAAAAGTACTGCCAAAGCTATGAAAAGGTGGATGGGCAGCATAATTAACGCCTTTAATACATTTACAAGTTTGACAAGATTGTATGTAAGTAGAAACATCAGTAGATAAAGTGGGCCAAAAGAAGTAACGTTGGATCATTTCTTTAGTTTTAGCTATACCGAGATGAGCTCCAGTAGGTGGGCAATGAGCTGACTCTATTAACGAGGTACGAAGATTAGTAGGAATAATGAGTTTCCAGTCGGGCAGATCGGAATCACCAGTTGGTATATTAGAAGAAGATTTAAGGTTAATAAATGCTAAACCGTTGGAAATTGTAGTATTTGTAGTCGAAGAAGTAGCAGAAATGGACTGTATTAGATCAGCATAATCATCAGAAGTGAACGCAGCTGAGTTCAGGTCAATGTTGAGCGGAATCTGAGGAAAGTTTATAGCGTCCATGTCCACACGAGATAGAGCATCTGGAACAGCGTTCTGACTACCTTTCCGATACTCTATATCAAAATGAAAGCCCTGCAATTTCAAACTCCACCTTGCCAGTCTACCGGTGGCATCTTTTAAAGACATTAACCACGTAAGACTGGCATGGTCAGTAATGACTGTAAAGGGCAATCCTTCGACATAGGATCGGAATCTTTTAATAGCCAAAACTGCTGCCAGACACTCCTTCTCGGTGACACTATAATTTCGCTGAGCTGCATTCAGCTTCTGCGACATGTAAGAAATTGGACGTTCAGCCCCCTCAGTATCTCGCTGAAATAGAACGGCGCCTATTCCAGTGGAACTGGCATCGCATTGAATATAAAATCTCTTGGAAAAATCAGGAGATGCTAAAACAGGAGCTGTACTTAAAGAGATTTTTAGTGTATCAAATGCAGTTTGATGTTCGCCAGTCCACTCAAATCTCCTTCCCTTCTTCAGTAAATTGGTTAGAGGAGCACAAAGTGTAGAGTAACCATTGATAAACCGACGGTACCACCCCGTGACACCCAAGAAACGACGAATCTGCCGAACATTTTTAGGAACCGGGAACTCTGTAATGGCCCTCACCTTCTCCGGGTTTGCTCGAAGTCCATCCTCACCAACAACATGACCAAGGTATTCGATCTCGCGAAGAAGGAATCTGCTCTTTTCAATGTTTATTGTTAGGCCTGCGCTTTTTAATCTAGAAGCAACGTCAGATAGTAAGGAGATATGCTCTTCAAAGGTTGAAGTGGTAATGAGCAGATCATCCAGGTATACGAATACCCGGTCATGAAGATGATGAGGAATGACTTTTTGCATTAAACGGCTTAAGGTTTGGGGCGCATTGCAGAGTCCAAACGGCATTACCTTAAATTGGTATAATGGACGCCCCGGGATGGTAAACGCCGTTTTTTCTCTTGAAGATAAGTCTAAAGGCACTTGCCAAAAGGCATCCTTTAGGTCAAGTCCAGAAATATAAATTGATTTATCCAACCGAGATAATAAACCTTCGATTAGAGGAAGCGGGTAGGCATCTTTCCTAGTGGCAATGTTCAGTCGCCGAGCATCTAAACATAATCTAATCTTGCCCGGTTTCCTCACAACAGTCATAGGGGAGCTCCACGCACTCGAGCTTTCTTCTATAACATCGAGTTCCAACATTCGATCGATTTCTTGATAAATTTCCTGTTGAACAGCAGGCGAAACAGAATAGTAACGCTGTTTTATTGGAATCGAGTCTCCTGTATCGATTGAATGATGCAACACATGTGTACGACCCAGCCCTTGTTTGGAAAAACTTGGTATCGTATCTATGACTTCCTGGAGTTGCATCTTTTGACTACTGGATAATCTATGATGTTTTGAACTATCTTTAGTTGAATGGAAATTATTAGGATTATGCTCAGTTAATATTGAGTGTTGAAGAATATTTTTTTGATGTTTCAATTCAACTTCAGAAACGAATGAGAGTTTTACGTTAAACAATTTCATAAAATCACAGCCCAAATAAAGAAACTGGTGTAAAGACGGAACAACCAACAACTTCATGAGTTTAGTCTGACAGTTGTAAGTGAGTTGTACATTGACGAACCCTGTCACAAGTTGATTGGATCCGTTAGCTGTTTGGACCGTAGCAGAGATGGGTAATATTTTTAGTTTATTATTTAATATGAATTGTAACGATCCTTCCCCTAATGCACTGATGTTTGCTCCACTATCTAATAATCCACGCACATTATTTCCTTCGATATTGACCATCGCATAAGGACGGTTATCCAATTTTGCGTCAAAATCCGAAGTAAAGCGAGATTCAGCAATGCTGGTGAAAAACCGTTTTCGAGCTTTAAAATAATTTTTGATACGCTGAGTACGTAGCTTATTAATAGATAGATGCGAATTTGCGTCACTAAAACTAGTTTTAGGGTTAAGATAAGAAAGTACTATGGGTGAAATGTTTACTTTTGAGGGGAGTTGCCAGGGTTGTAGTTGTTTTTCTCCCCTAGTGGATATAATTGCTTTTTGGGATGAACAATTGGAGGGGGAGGAAAACGAGCCACATGGTTGCTTGTTCCCCTCATTGAGTTCTGGTCTAAAAAAGAATTGCATGCCATGCAATGCGCTTGCAATACTCCAGGGGACCCGCAACCTAGACAGAATATGTTAAGAGGTATATCACAGTGTGTATATGAGTGCCCAATTCTGTGACAATTCCAACAATGAATTGAATTTGAATTATTCGAACTAACTGGCAGGGATGATTGGCCCTTCATAGTCGTACTTTGTTTCGATTGTGTAGCCGCTACTCTTACGGAATTAATTTCGTTCGGTAAAGGCATATAATTGGTTGCCGACCAATCAATTTCGTAAATTCCTTTGGGGGCACCAATATGAACTTCGGGAAAATAATTCATGTTTCTCCATACATCATCCGTGGCAAGGCAAGCGTTTACAAGACTTGACACACTTTCAAATTCGCGACCCGCAAAATGGGCTCTTAAACCTCCACACATATTCTTGCAGATTAATTCAATAAGTTCATGATCTGAAAGCGGGACTTTAAGCGGCATAGCTAAATTGAGAATATCGTAATAGAAGTCTGTAAAAGATTCCTTAAATTTCTGCTTTCGTGCATCCAGAGTATGCTTAATCTCCAAATCAGAACGTCTGTGTTTGTATCTGTGAAGCATTTGGTTACTAAATTCGGACCATGATAACGACGGGTTGCGTTCCAATAGTAACCAATAATGCTCCCTGCCCGGGCCTTCTAACAAGGAACCAATATTACCTATCAATTGATTTAGTGCGACATTGTTGGCTTGAGCCAAATGCTCTACTCGAAATAAGAACTTTTCAATGGACAATCCTAACGGCAAACCATCGAATTTCACGTTCCATTTATGAATTGGTGTAAATGAACTAGAAACATGGGTTCGTTTTGCTTCATCAGAGGATTGACCCATATTGGTTTTCTTATTAGAATTCTGTGGCTTTGTACTCCCTTCAGCAGGCTGAGCCATTCTCGGAAATGGAAGGGTAGGAATTGTTGGGAACGTTATTGGAAGGGGACAATTTTCATAATAAGGTAAATAAGGATTAAAGTTGGGATTTGGATTTAAGTTGGGAAACGCTACAGAAGGAAGAATGAAAGGAGGCATGGTAATTTTTTCAGTAGTACCGTGTGGCATTTGATTCAATTCCTGTTGCTCCCCACGAACAGCAGAAGCAGGATTAATTTGTTCTATGGTGTGGTCAGGGGTCGTGGTAGACGCTCCGGCGCCATTTACCTGAATAATATTGTTCGGCGTAGATGTCGTTTGAGTCATGCCTGACTTGCTAAAAGTATCGGTTAAATTAGCAGTAATATTCAGGACTTCGTGGACATCAATTTGTAACGATGAAAGTTTATCTTTTATTTCTGAAATGGGCTCTAAACAGTCTTTAAAATTTTTAGCTTCTTTAATTAGAAGATTACATATATTAACTAGTTTATTAACTACTATTTTAGATTCTAGCAGTTTTTCTACTCTAATCAATCTTCCATAAACATGAATTACTTGTGAAATCACAACATCAATATCTAAATCTACATCGTCTGGTTCCCCCAGAGCATAGGTGAAGCTTGAATGTAATTTCTTCAATTTATTCGTACAGAATATTATTTCGGAATGAGGAAATTTAGAAGCGTGTTCATGAGGATTTTTAGGAATCTCATCGGGATTGCCAGCTTCTTTATCTAAACTTTGTCTCAGACATTCCAGGCGATAATTCAAAATACCACTAATATGTCTAACTTCACACTCAATTTGAACCTCATCAGGTTCTAAAAACTCGATAACTAATTTAGGGTGTGACATTTTACTATTTTAAATTGCAAAATAATCAGATTATTAATTGATAATAAAAAATTCCCAAAAATAACCGTTGCGGTATGAATTAAATAATTACCAAAAATGTTAAACGGTCAAATAAATACAATGCTTAATATATAAAAAAAATTAATAACAATTATGATAAAACCAAACTTCTATCAATGCATGATATATTTTAGAAAACGAACTTAAAAACTATAATTATTTATTTTGTATTATTATTATTTCAATTTTCACTAAACTAAGTATATTTTAACGAAACTAATTCCAATAATTTGCAATTAGAGCAAAAATAAATCTAATGATACTTAATTATTTGCGAAAAAGAAAAAAAATTTATTCAAATTATATAAAAACTGAGGAGGTAAAATAAAAGCAGCGAATCAACAGTGATGATACGTGTAACAATCAATCATACAATCAGGTACTAACTAAATTCCCGGTCGGAAAACTATTGAAAATAATAGGGAAATCATTAATTAAATCAGACAGATGAGTCAATAATAATTTATCAGAATCAATCTGCGTCACTATATTCGTAGAACGAATAATAAATACCTTAAACCAAGTCAAACGAAAATTAAATCAACAATCAATTTGGAAATATCGCGGCAGTTTAAGATATTTGATTATATTTTTGAACGAGCAATCTAAAACGTAACAGCAACTAATTTCTACTGAGGATATTGTGCTTGCGAATCAGTTTGGTCGTAATAAAATATAAATTGAAATAATATTAGGGAAAGAATTATAAGTTTAAGTGACAAAAATAAAAAATTATAAAACTATTAGGCATAATGTTTACTTCTAATACTAACATTTACATAATCACTATTAATTAGGATGTAAATGCGAGAGTAAACTAACACAAAAAAAAAAATAATAATAATAATAATAAAAAAAATAGAAAAAATGGAATAGAAATAATAAAGTAAAGAAAGAAAAACCATTAGAAATATTAATGGAAAATTTAATTGTACGAACTGTAAATAACCCAGTCGTTTCATTTGCTTGTTTTTAAATATCTTACTAATTTACGGTTTTTAAAAACTTGAACGTTATCTGAATAGCAACAACAGAAACTCGTCAGTTAGTCATATAAATACCATGTGTTTGGGCGCCATCTGTAACCGACTGCTCGATTACCGAAAATTTATTTTGGGATTATTCATTCAGAGGCTTTGAACGGTCATCTATGGCCAGCTATAGCTCAGGGTGAAGGGCGTGGTTTTTCAAAGCTTAAATGAATCTTGCTAGACCGTATGATTTTTAACATAAATAAAACAAAAAAGAAGAAAACTAGACGATTGCATTATGAAATAATTAATTACTACACCATAACTATTATATGCTCTACCTCAATTTTACCTCCTCACCTTTAAGACACTTAATTCATATTTTGTTCGGGAGTCTCATAAAACTGATAAAAAATATAAAACCCGAAAACTTCAATTTTAAGTAGCATAATTATTGAAACCAAATTAATTATATTATAAATTTTGAAATTTAAAAATTTAGAATAGAAATTAATGTTAATTTATAATAAAAAAATTACTAACATACGTAAATCTAAAGTATTAAATATAAAAAAAAATTTACAACATTACATTTTCGTTGGGCGCCGTTGCTGATGATGATGTACGAAGAATGTTGGAATTTGGTAATGTCCTTTTATTTTTGTTGAGTCATTAAGAATAACGTACACTCGTAATTCTTGTACGTTATAATTATTTTATGATCAATAGCGTAAAGTAAGCGCACGATGTAAAAATGACGCTGAATTTTTTTATTACTTTATTCACAGAATTTAATAAATTTTACGACGATTAATTAATATATTTATTACACTTATTATTATTATTATGATTATTATTATTATTATATTATTAGTTAGATTATCATTATTTATTAAACTAAGTTTAGTTTAGATTTCTTATTATTAGTGTTTATAGTAAATTAGATTTTAGAATTATTTATTATACGGACTATATTTTACTAGTACTATTATTATTATAGTTTTTATTATATACTATATTATTATGCATTATTATATTCACATCGCATAATTAAAATTAATTAGAACTATAGAGTTTCTAAATTTAGGAATGTTCACCTTTTCTTAAAGACCACATGTCTACAAAATTTGTAGTAACGCACATTTCATGGTTTTTTTTTCACTGACCGTTAAATCGTCCGGCATTTTCACAGTTTTTTTATTTTTATTTGTAACATATGATTTTAAAGTTTCTTTTCACTACTTAAACTTATCTTATTATAGTTTTTATTATTATACAATTTATTATTATTAAATATATTATCGCACTTATTATAATATTTATTATTATAAAACTTATCGCGATAACCGATTAATTTTACACAAATTTTATGTGTTCCGATTTAAAACAAGAAAAGAAAATTTAAGTCCTTATGTTCTATAAATTATAGAAATTTTATATTGGAATCAAGTTATATTGATTCTAGTAAATTTTTAATTAATTTTCGGAACACCACGTTAACTTAATTTTTAGATCTTGACTCGATCACGTTTTAAAATCCACTCCTCGATCTTTATTTTTTTCCAACCAACTCATCTCCAAAAACCAACCAAAAAAAAACGATTTACTGTAGATACTTGCAATTCGTTGTATACAAGAACAAATGATCACTACTACATAATCTATATAATTCAAATCCCTATATATTTATATACATATTTATTATATACAACAACAAAACTTTACTTTAACGTAACTTTACATAACGTATACAAATAGCGAAGTTCAACCATTTATTGTAATTATATCGAAGAACTGAGTGATATTTGGTTTTATTAGAATGAGTTTAATTGAGTGATATTTATCATGAAATTAAGCAGAGATTTTTTTTATCATTACAAAAATTATTTACCCGAACTAGAATTATTTTGCAAATTTCAATTTTTGGTCATATTGAAGAGACAAATATAAGAAACTTAATTTATTTTTGGAACGATTGAAAATGCAGTCGTTACAATACTCTGTCCCGAATATACTCGGACGAGGTAGCTGCTCTGGATTTAGTTCAATCGGCAGTGGACCTACAGTGATCAGAGTTTACCAGCCCACAATACCAAAAACTAATTGAGACCATTATGAATATGAAGATATGAAGCCTATACCAGATAACATCAAGGTCACGGATGGTAAGGTGCTGCTTCATCAACCAGTAAGAGATTTGGACCTCAAGACTGATATCCCTAGTTGGAAACTATGGATTCCCAACAGCTTAGTTCTCAAGGTGCTAGCACAGGCCCACGAACCTCCCACAGCAGCACATATGGGTACAGGGAAAATATTAGAGTCACTTCGTCGAAATTGTTACTGGCCATCTTTGGTTAAAAACACCAACGAATATGTACAAAAATGTGAAATGTGTAAATTAACCAAAGCCACCAATACCATATTGAGGCCGAAAATGGGACAGTATAGAGAATACGACAGGCCATTTGAAAAATTGTATATAGACTTTTTAGGCCCTTATCCGAGATCAAAGAACGGAAACACTTACATTTTCGTTGTACTAGACCATTACTCCAGATTCATGCTTATTAAGCCTTTACGTGACGCTACAGCCAGCAGGGTGGTGGAATATTTAGAAAATGACGTTTTTCCGGTATACTCAGTACCCGAAATAATACACACCGATAATGGCAAGCAGTTCAAGTCACACCTTTTGAAGATTGTTTGGCCAAACGGGAGTTAAACACATATTTACTCCAGTATATTCCCCCCAAGCAAATGCGCCAGAACGTGTGAATAGGTCTATCCTGGCAGCACTCCGCGCATATGTTAGGGGAGATCAGCGGACTTGGGATGAACATCTGAGTCAGATAGGCAATGCTTTACGCAATATGTCACACTCCTCCACGGAATATGCACCGTCATACCTGGTTTTTGGACAGCACATGATTCATCATGGTTCTCAGTATGAGTTATTACGATTATTGGGAGACCAAACTTTAGCTACCTTCACGGTACGCGCCAAGGATGATCGTCTTACATTGACTAAAGAGATCGTACGCGCGCATCTGCAACAAGCACATTCAAAAACAGCACAACGGTACAACCTACAGTCGTCGAATCGTGAGCTGAAAGTAGGGCAAGAGGTGTATGTCCGCAACTTTGCGCAGAGTAACGCCGCTAGGTATTATTCAGCAAACGAAATTTCTACCAGCAACTGTCCATCGGGCTGTAGGAAATGTAGCTTATGAACTGGTGGATAGTAAGGGAAAATCGCTGGGGGTATATCACACTAAAGATATCAGGAGTAAACCATCAAAACTAACGAATTAGCCATAATGACATATACCTCTACACCACTTAATACTAACAAGGAAACCGGTCTATTTGAGCCATGACTGAGTTGGTAGAACCAAAAATAATCCACCAGCAGATGAAAGGGATCCGAGAAACGGAAGAATTAATTGAGATACCGAAAAAGAGGGTGATCACGCTTATAGAATACCAAAGCAGAGGGACAGTAGTGACGCTGCCACCCCGTGAAGCTGAGGGTAGTCTGAAACGAAAAAGGGGGGGGCGAGCTGGAGTTAAAAGGAAAAATCCAAGAGACCGGCCGGATAATGAGGATTCCAGGATTAGAATCTTGGCGGAAAAAGCAGTACGAGCAGGAGCTAGAAATTCTGAAGCAACAGCTATGCTCGTTTAGACAAGGCAAAAGGAAACGAAGAAAAGAGCAAAAGAAGGGGGTGGAAAGAAAAGAAATTTCCGACTAAACTAAATCGTAGAAGAAAAAAGACAAAAACGGTCGCGAGCCATTTTACTGTTAGATTACCTTTGCATACTTAGATAGCTGCTTAGTTAGTATAATAGTAAAATGAAGGCTGGTATGCCGCCGTAACATACCAGTATTAGTTGAAATAGATGTAGAAACCAACAGAGAGGATGAGGTCAACTCAACCGAAAAGTGTTGAGGTGGCGCAATTTTTTTTAACCATTGCCTAGGATAGGGATAGAAATGAGGTTGGCTCAATTTATACACATAAAGTAGGAAAGAGAGATTGAGGCGGCGCCATTTACATAACATTAGGTTTAGTTACGGCTCATAGGAACTAATTTAGTATAGGCAAATATTCTACATGACAAGGACACATCTAAGTTATAGCATGTTTTTACTAAACAGGAAATCTACACAGTGAATCAAGAACAGGGAGAGCAAGATGCAGATGCCGATGATAGTGTTTTTGGGATGGATGGGTCTATTCTCTATTGAAGGAAGACTGGATTATATGCAATTTCAAAACAACCCAGGGATATATAACTACCGATCCTTTACTACGATCTCAACAACTATTGGCATGAGTGAGATAGCATCTGCGATGTAGTAAATAGACTCAATCAGGTCTGCCAGGAGGGGATGAATCAGAGCTCCGAACCTAACGGTACAGGCTGGTTTTCAGACAAAACGTGGTCAAACATGTACCCGTTGAGCCAGGACAACAGATGGATAATATCTCTGGCCCAAACAGAAACAGTTAACGTCATATGTAACGGATCCATGAGCTGCTCTACAATTCAGGGAAGTGGAGTATTAAGCCTAAGCCCAGACTGCCAAGTAATAGGGAAAGATTACATGTTGGTGAGTCAAATAGTCGATTCATCCGAACTGAATGTATACCTTCTGCCGGATTTTAATTTGACCCAAATAGTGAGTAAGGTAGTGGGGTTGAAATTAACTGATGCAATGGATCCAGACCTAGAGAAAATCCTGACAGCAGTTCAGGACCTACAGCAAGCGGAGACATGGTATCAGATCAGTGTTCACGACGTATCACACTATTCCAGTACGCTAGTTACCTTAGGTTTACTGGTAGTGGTATTAATTGCAGGGTGGAAGCGGAGGCATTTTGGCAGCATGTTATACCAAGCTACGAATCGACAAAGTCCCAACACCCAAACACAGGCAACATCAACGGTAGAGACAAGGAGACGAACCAGCTGTTGAAGAGCAACCACACTGACTAGGTTACAGCTGTTCTAGTAATAACATGCCTAAATAACAATCATCATAATAATAATAATAAAAAAATAGTTGTAACATAATTTTACAAATGAATAGTTAGGTTCAGAAAATAGTTATAACTAGAAAATATCAATAACGATAGGTTGTATTATCATTGTAAATTAATATACTGAATAGAATGCTAATGAACAACTAATTTAGAGTGTATAATAAAAGTTAGTCTTAACATATGAGTTTCATAAATTAATTAAGAGTGCCCGGCTCTGAGACTACCTCAGGGTGTGGGGCGGCCGCCAAAAATTGCACAATTTTTATATATACTATTTTATGTCGAAATTATTCAAGGAATCATCAATTAAAGAAAATGCACTCAATTCCATAACACCCTAAATAGTTTATAAGCTATTAAGTAAAATATGAACCTGAGATACTATCTCAAGAAACATTTCTTTAACACCCAGTGTCTCAGTAAATATTTAAAATGAATAATTTTGGCAGTTCATCAAGGAACCATCTCTTAAAAGGAATGCACTCAAGTCCATAGCACTCTAAGTTGTGTTCTACATGAACGTAAGACTTTCACTGTTGTTGGTGAATCTTAATTCTTAATAATGTATGAAATTTGATTTTAATTGAATTTCATACTAAAATATTTAACTTTATATTAATTCATTACCTTTGGCATCTGTTTAAAAAAATCTCTTGATGTCAATCACTGTGTTAGAAAGGTGACTAAACGGTCCCGTCTAAATTATCAAAACTGTACGAGTAAATAGCATCGACAAGATCTTAAATTAAATTAATATAAATAGAAGTAACTAATTGCTATCAAATAATCACACCAAATGGGCTAAATCTTAAGAGTGCTGAACTAGTAAGTTAAATAAAATTTTACTAATTAGTTTTGTTTCTATATACAACGCATTTAAAAGTAATAAAGACTTTAATATTCATATGGAAATCACAATTTTGTACACTAAAAACACATTTGTACTCTAAGCAAGGCAGAAGCCAAAACAGTTTCCGTTACAACCCCATAAATGATTAGAGCGAGTGATTTATTTTCACATTTTCCACTGAAATTATTTTATTAGGTGTGCAAGTAGAAACTCGACTCTGAAGTTGGTGGCATTTAAATATACTTGAACACATCCAACTCGCCCGTCATTTTGGATATCAATCATTTACAACTGTCGTTCCGTGTGCATCAATTTTAACAGATGAATGTCGATAAGCAACATTTACGTCATTGCATGCTATTCTGTTTTCAAATGAACAAAAAAATGCTGCTCAAGCTATGGAATTGATTAATTCGACTTTGAGTGTATATTCTGTGAGTCATTCAATAGTAAAAAGGTGGTTTGCAAGATTTTGTGATGGCAATTGTAGTCTTGAGGACGATCTACGTCCAGGTACAGTAAAACAATTTGAAGACAAAGAACTTAAAGTTTTACTCGATGAAAATCCGTATCAAACTCAAAAAGAGCTTGCAGAACAGTTAGGAGTTACTCGCCAAGCAATATCACTTCGATTGCATGCAATGGGAAAAATACAGAAGGAAGGAAAATGAGTTCCTCTTAAACTGACCAAAGAAAACAAAAACCGAAGAGTTGACATCTGACAAATTACCCCAAGATTTTATCAATGAAGTTTGTTTTACAAAATATGATATCTAAAATCAGTACACCAATTGCTCATAAATTTCCCATTATTTTAAACTAATGGTAATTTTATAGGCTTTTCATAAACTTTCAAACAAGTCAAATTGGTAATTTCAACTAACGACACTTACGTAAAAATATTGTGTTTGTTTAACAGTACTATGTATAAACTACCTAGCGGACATAAGCCCAAGTAATAAGTTAGATTAATATTTATATTTATTACCTTTCGCAATTTCGGCTTTTCTTTTGCTTTTGACAGTTCCTCTTCTAGATAAGTTCTAACTCCAATTTTACAGTCCATAACGCAAGGCTGCTCAAAATCGCTTAATAAATCTTGCAATTGGATGTAGGCTGTAAAGAAACGCAAATATTATAAATCTTATTAATTTTGAATCGAACTGACATGTATCACAACTATTTATAACTATTTACAAACAATTAAGTTTACTTCGTGACGACGACGGAACCACTCAAAAATTCCTTTCATTATATCAATGTAACAACAAAAATGATTAAGGATGGTGCCGCATCTTTTGGTTCGTTTTTGAACTAGCGGTTAATTCGCCACTCATACTTTTACTATAAACAATATAAACAACTGCTTTTTTTATAAATATTCGTATATTTAAATATAGTAGTGAGTATTTTATTAAGCAAACGTTCAAACCTAACTACACAAAGCAACAATTAATGTCTATGTCTATCGACCTCAAAAAATATTGCAAAAAATATAATCGAACAAACCAATCAGATTTACAGAAAAATTGTTTTGGGTATCACCCCATTTAAAGAAAATAAGATCGTTTTCATGAAAGAATTGATATCTGCTGCTAACGAAAGAATAAAAGGGTAATCAATCTTGAATTAATTAGAATACCAATTTAACAAACTTAATTTTTACAAGTTTAAGCTCATAAACAAGTAAACAATGGAACGTCTTTATTTAATAAATCTAGTTATTTTGAATTGCGTTTTTTCGCATTAAAATGTTTGTGACCAAATGATGCAATGCGATAACCACCAAATCGGTTTAATTTCCTTTCAGTCCTATGCTTCAGAATAGTTTTATTAAAAACATCTACCAATCCCGACTCGATTTCGTTCCGTTTCAGCAGCGTTTCGCAGATAGAAATCTGGTCCATTAAATTTTTAACTGTTACTTCATGTGGTACGCAAGCTTTTTTTGTATCCAGCCATTTTCAAATTGTTTAAAACTATTTTTTAATCAATATTTAGTTCTTTACTAATTGCATGGCTGCTTATATGCCGGTCTTTTTCAATTTTCTGCATGATTTCATCGACTTTTCCAGTGGTTGGTCGACCAGAGCGAAGTGCATCTTCGACATCCATATTTCCAGAACGAAAGCGCTTGAACCATTTCTTTGTTGCTGATTTTGATAAAGCACCTTCTCCATAAACAGCACATATTTTTTCGCAAGCCACGTCGTTACCTTTGTCGAAGTTAAATTGTAAAATATATCGTATTGTTTCATTATTTATCTCCATGTTTAAAATGTTGTAACTTTTTATTCATTTCACCCGATTTTAATGTTTTGTATGTCAAAGTACAAGTAAAATGTCACCTTTCAAACACACATAAGAATTGCCCGATATGATCAATAGTTACTGAGATATATGAATGTAAAGCCATCTGCGGGAAGAAGGCCACGAACTTTTTCCTCTGCCTATTATTATTTATTATAACACACTTCCATCACATTAAAATAAATTTTAATTTTTCACTATACAGAGAAAGACAAAAACGCGTCTTTCTTCTACGACGATCAAATCGAACTCCCCTGGCTAGTTATAAATCTAGTTTGGGATATACATTTACTTTTTAAGCTAAACATTGACTCATTTCATTAATTAGGATTTATATATTTCAGATATCAATTGATTACACACATTTATACGGTGCTATTAAGTTTAACGAGAGATTTTCAACAAGTCGTGATAAATTACTCAATCGTTTTCAACAGAACCCTTGAATGTGAGAAAAGGTGCCAAAAATGGTGAAGGTTGCTTCCAACTAAAGATTGTTAAATTGGTAACAATTTGACAGATAAATGTCAACAATAAAATGTGTCTAAAATAATAAAACAAATCTAAATTTAATATCTAATTTTATTATTATGTGGGTATCAGATCGCTACTAACGAATATATCTTAGTTGGAGCTGCTGAGGTTGTACGGTTACACGTGAAATACGTCAAATTTGTCGTTCAATATTTAGGTACCATAGAAACAAACAAACTTCAGTTAAACTGAAGACAAGTGTTTGCCTAAAACGTCTCTAACTACAGTTTTAATTTAATAATAACACATTAAATTATCGAACAAAGTTTATAAATGGGGCAAACAATATGAATCCAACGAAGAGCTGATTGCATGAATTGAAGCTGCCTGGGCAGAGATTTCGTTGGACTATACTTAAAATCTTTATAAGACTCTCTCAAGGACAGAATCTTTGAAGTAATTTTAAAGAATGGAATAGTACGCATTACTAAACATAGTTAGAAAGATTAAAGAATTTTTTAATACAAAAAATATTAAAAAATATAAATGACTGTGTTTTTATTAAATTTCTAAGTTGCGTCTAATTTAGAGAATCGACAAAATAACATTAAATTAGAACGATTTCTCTTTCTCTTCTCAATACAAATATTTTCTTGGTTCCGCGAGAAATTATATATATATATATATATATATATGTATATATATATATATATATATATATATATATATATATATATATATATATATATATATATATATATATATATATATATATACATATATATATATATACATATATATATATATATATATATATATATATATATATATATATATATATATATATATATATATATATATATATATATATATATATATACATTCCATTTTATTTCAGAGAACCGCTCAAAATAACCTTAAATTTAAATTTTTGTTCGTTTTTATTGTTGCTCTCATAAAAAAAAGACACGTGTATTTTTATTTTTTATTTTGACATTCGAAATTCCGGTTATTCGATATGTCAGTTTTGAGATCTTTCGCACTTTTAATATTGTGTCTATACATAAAATGTTGTATTTTCCGTTCTGTAAAAGATATTGGTTTCGTTTTTACTACGTTAGAAAGGTGAATATTTATGGTTAACAAATAAATTTAAAAAAAATTCAAAGTACCCTTATTTTCGAAGTTATGGCAAGATATATGTGCGCACGGCGTTTTGCTGCTAGAGGGCGCAGCTACGTATATACGTATATATATATATATATATATATATATATATATATATATATATATATATACATATATACGGACGCGTATACGGATTTTTGCGTAGTTGGACCTGTATTTCTCCAACACTCGAGGGGAAATGAATGGGCAAGGAAAAAATAAAAATAAAAGGGCCGGGGCCCTCCAAAAACCAGAAAATACAAAGAAAGAGAATAACTCTAACCATAAAGGTGAGGCTCCCTCATCAGTGGCAAGGCAAAGCGACACAATGGCATCGAAGTCAGAAGGAAGCAGGCCTGCCAAACAAAATAGTTGGGGATTGAGAGAGATCCCTTCGGCGAAGCGACGGTACAAAGAGAGATTGTTTAGAAGAAGTGGGCATGGGCTAAGGAAACTGTCGCCTGCGATAGCTCGGAAAGGGTTGAAGCGGGAAGCAAGGTGCAAACAGACATGATGTCGGGCGCTCCTAAGGATCATAAACCGAAGCTGTTCAGTGAGATCCTAAAGGAGCACGTGTTGGTGCTAGCCGTCATTGACAGAAGTCAGGAAGCCCGAGAACTGAAAAATTGTGTATAATGCACTAAACTCCATATTCTTAAGGGTCCTTAGAGAAAATCCGGGATCCCCCCGTCCTGTAGAGATGCGGGATGGTACCAGGGGCGCGTGAAATTATCTGAGTTAACAGAGGAGATCCTTGAGATCATTCGGACCAGTAATCCCGATCCTCCAACGGAATATTGGAGGATTGTAAAGCAGGAGGAAGCTAAGGGGGCTTTAGATTGGCAATCATGCTGACCAATAGATAATCCCGGGCTTACCTTGCAAAATCAAAGGAAGTGATCAACTTGGGGTTCGAGTAGATCTCTCTTAAAGTATATAAGAAAGATGAGGCCAATACAGGCGCGGAAGACCTAAGGCGACGGCGAACGGACTCAGCGGGAGACGGTCAAGCGGGCGGGGGACGACCGAGAGAGCGATATTTCGGACGCGGGGAGTTTGGTGAGGAGAGGTAGCATCCTCTCTCTGGAGTCTGATGGGGACATCTTGTCAAACTCTCGACGAGAGACGGATGGCGTCCGAAGCAACGAGCTAGATGGCACTATCCCGATGCAGGGAGTGCAGTAAGAGGTGAGTAAGGCAGATCTCAATGATTATTAATATTGTACAAATAAACCTGCATTACACGACAGCTCTCGTCCTCAGACTGACTAAGTCAGATGAGGACTTGGTGTTAATCCAAAAACCTTGGATTAACAATAATCGGATTTGTGGCCTCAGAAAGAAGAGGTATAAATTATTATAATCAATTAACTCTGAGAAGATCAGATCGTGTATTTTAGTGAAAAGTAATTTGAATATTTCTCTTCTTCCTCAATTTAATAGCGGGGATGTTACAGCGGTGTGCGTTGAGGTTGGTTGTGAAAAATTATGGCTAGCCTCAGTCTATATGGATCGCGAGAAGGAGGTTATTCCGGATAACATTGGGGAACTGATCCGGAAAGCAGGTCAATGAAAGGTAGGTGTTATACTTGGATGAGATGCAAACTCAGCACAGATATTAACGAGAGGGGTGAGTTATTTTTGATTACTTATTAAATACTAACCTTTTAGTTTGCAATATTAAGCCAGAACGAACATTTCTTGTTAAAAACCGACAGGAGGTTTTAGATGTGACCTTTGCGTCAGAAACAATTTTTCATATGATCAAGAGGAGAACAGTGGCGAGGGAGCACTCATTCTCTGATCCCCGATATGTAACATATAACCTCAACGTTAAACCTGTTATCCGGAAAGGATTCAGGAATCTCAGAATGATAAACTGGAACAAATATGGGGAGGTGTTGGAAGAATTATTGCCCTGGACTTCCGGCGACAGTAGAAGAATTAGGTTGCATGGTTGATAATCTTACAAAGGCATGCAATCTTTCATTTAATGGTGCGTGCCCCCTGATAAAGCCTAGGAGCAGGCTGAAACCGACATGGTGGACCACGGAGTTGGGGACCTATCGGAGGGCGTGTAGGCCAACCTTTAATAAAGCCAAGAACACAAGGGAGGTTCGGGATTGAAACTCCTATAAGGAGGACCTAAGAAAGTACAAAAAAGAGTTGAGGAAGGCACAAAGGGAGTTGTTACAGTTTGGGTGGAGGGTTGGGGATATTCTTAAAAATAAAATTAAGCCATCATAAAAATCACTCCCTGTAAACTGGAAAAATAATCTAAACATGTTGTTTACTGTAACTGACGCGGTTTTCTTGGCTGACAAAAGATCGCGGTTAATTTTTATTTAATGTTCATATATATACCTACCATTGGTATTTTGTAACCCTTTTCTAACTGATATATCAGTTCACAATATTCACTAGTGTTGAACTCCGGAGAATAAAACTCAATATTTAACGGAAAGTTGGTTAAATTTAGCTCTTCCATATGAATTCTTGATAAAGAATCTGGAACAATATTTTGAGATTATTTCCTATATTCTATTTGAAAATCAAATTTTTGTAACGCAATACTCCACCGCGCTAATCTAACCACCGGATAAATCTTTTGTGGTCATAAACCGCGTCAGACTAGCATGGTGCGTAACTACAGTGAACGGAAGCACCGCGGCGAGGATTTCGAGCTCCGTTACACTGTAGTTACGCTGCGATTTATTCAATTTATGCGAAACGCAACGGAACATTCTGATCTTCCTGATCCTTTTGAAAGAGGACCGCCCCTATACCGGTTGAGCTGGCGTCGCACTGGATGTAAAACCGCTGCGAGAAGTCTGGAGTACCTAGTACCGGTGCAGAAGCTAATGCTTGCTTCAGACTCTCAAAAGCGATTTGTGCATCTTGATTCCATTCATATATATTTACGTCCCTTTTTTAGGAGATCAGTAAGGTAGGCAGTGAGCACAGAGTAGCTTCTGATGAAGCGGCGATACCACCCCGTTATACCTAAGAAGCGTCTAAGTTGTTTAACAGTGTTTGGTTTAGAATACTCTGCAATAGCCCTTACCCTGTCTAGACTAGGTTTCAAGGCTTCCTCCACAATAACATATCCGAGGTATTCGATCTCTTTTAATAAATTTAATATTTAGTTTTTTCGATGTTTATGGTCAAACCAGCACTTCTAAGGTGATTGGCTATCTCATTAAGGAGTAGAATGTGTTACTCACAAGTACTGGTTGCAACAAGAAGACCGTCTAGGTATACGAATACCCGATTATGTAATTGGTGGGGAATAACTTTCGACATCAATCTAGACATTGTTTGAGGCGCATTGCAGAGCCCAAACGGCATAACAACGAAATGGTATAGCAATCGGCCTGGGATGGTAAATGCCGTCTTCCCTCGTGAACCCAGATCTAAAGGCACCTGCCGAAATAAGTCGTTTAGATAGACTCGTGATAAACTTAGTTTGATCCATCCTGCTTAACAACCCATCTAATAGTGGCAGAGGAAAAGCATCTGTGTTAATGCATTAAGCTTCCGCGCATCCAAGCACATTCGAATTTTCCCGCTTGGCTTCTTTACTATCGCCATTGGGGAGCTCCACGCGCTTTGGCTCTCTTCTATCACCCCCAGTTCAAGCATGCTATCAATTTCTTGATACATAAGTTTTTGAACTGGTATCACCAATACCGCGTAAAAGCGTTGCTTCACCGGTTGAGCATCACCATCGTCGATGGTGTGCGAGAGTAGGTGGGTTCTTCCTAAACCCATACTCTCTGAGTCAGGGAACCTTTGGATCGTAAGTTGAAGCAATTGCAGTTGATCATCTGTTAGTTGCTGCATGTTTGGAATAATGTTTTTCTTCTGGGATGGTAGCTTCCAATTTCTGGGAGGCAAGCTGGATTAAGATTAAATTCAGAAACTTCTATGGGTTCAATTCCAAATTTCTGCCAAAAGTCGCATCCCAAATAGAGGATTTGTTCCAAAGTCGGTATTATGAAAATTTTCATTAACTTGTTCTTCCCGTTAAATGCCACATTTGCGTAAATATAACCTTTTACAGCCTGTGAATGTCCAGTTGCGGTCTTAACTAATGCATTAATATTGTAGATTTTAAAATTATATTTGAGAACAAACGAAAGAGCGCCTTTCCCAAGTGCACTAATTGTGGCCCAGCTGTCTAAAAATCCTTTCATATGTTCGTCAGCAATAGTGACTTCAGCGTAGGGTCGGTTATCACTATGAGAAGCAGAGTAATTGTGGCCTCGCGATGGTTTATGTGTTTTTGCGTGATTGGAAATAATAGCCGTGTAACAAGGAACATTAAGACAGATTGACGAAACGGACGAGTTTAGCGGGTTGAGTTTGGATTTTGGTTTTCCAATAGAGTTATTAATGACACAAACACATTTGTTTGTCTGAGTCGCGGTGGTTGCTGTCGGAAACGGACTGACCCAGTCGGTCTCGTTCCCGCAGCTGAGTGCCCCGGAAATCTTTGCCCGGGGTTAATATTGGATTGAGAACACGTCCGACAGTTTGATTTATAATAATTATGAAGACATATATCTTGCTGTTGACTCGAGCTGACATTAATTGTTACAACTGGGTAAATTTGAATTCTTAATCTGGGCGGTAGCTCAGCTAACGATGAAGTTGAGTGAAGGTTATGGTTATAATTCATTTGATGCAGACGTGAAAAATTCGGTATTACATTTTGTTTTTCGATGGATGAATTATTGATTTCATTTATAGAATATGTTCCTATATCAGACTGAAAGAGGCAAGTATTCGAGGATCCCGGGATATTATTTGTCATAGTCGCCAATTGAGGTATTGGATAAGTGGCCTGAATTTGAGGATATTCAATACTGGTAGTGTGGTTCTCGTGACAGGAAAGTTGCTATATATTCGTATGAACAGGCGGTACAGTGGAAATTTCGTTAATATTTTGCATACGTCTAAACGAGGTTCCGGAAATATAATTAATGGTGTTCCAAGTATCTTCCGTCGATATACATATACTAACCAGTTCTGATATACTGTTAAAGAAACGTCCAGTAAGGTGTTTTATCAAAACGTGGCTCATATTCTTTTGAAGAATATCGACAAGTTCACCATCAGATATTGGTCGTATTAATGGTAAGGCAATGGATAGTATATCGTAGTAAAAGTTGACAAAAGATTCGTTCGGTTTTTATTTTATATTGTCAATTAACCTACGAATATCAGTATCCGTTCTACGATCTTGAAATCTATGTAAAAATGATTCTTGTAAATCAGACCAACTACAATTTAGGTGTCCTTCTATGGTTAACCAATGAGGTTCTTGCGCTGTACCTCCTAATAAAAATACTATTTGATTGACGAGTTGCTGTTGTGTGATATTGTGCGTCTTTGCTAAGTGTTCTACTCTGATGATGAATATCTCTATAGGCGTACAATTTACAGTACCACTGAATTTAATGTTTAATTTATGAACTGGTGTAAACAACGAATTCCGACCTGTCGAGGCATTCTCATTATTACTATTTCGGGTTTCCAATGAATTCACTAATTTTAAATTATTCTGTAAACTATTTGGATGAAAGGCGTACATATGAGGGTAACTACTACTTTCAAAGTTTACCTATTTAATGTTCATATATACTACAGTGGGTCAATTAAGTATTTGAACACCTTATTTCTCTTAAATTAAAAAACCTGGGTAGAGAAATAAAAATGTTTAGCAATAATTAATAATTAGCAAACAGTAATAAATAATTATAAAATATATATATATATACCCTTATAAAATATATATACATCATAAAATTAAAAAAAAAATTACCTCCAATAAAGTATTTGTACACATTGGGATTTTCCCTCTTTACTGAATATGCATTCGGTTAAATAAAAACTTTTGTAAAGTGTGGTTGTACAATCGAACTTTTTAAAACTGTCTCCTAAAAAGGCGGAATTAAGCGAAAGTGTAAAGGAAATAATAATTTACCATTCTAAAGAAGGAAAAAGTTTTGAGATAAATTGGAGATTTGGTATAAAAGGGACACACCACAGTACGATATGTTATTAAGAAATATGAAGAAAGCAATAGTGTTAAAAAAAGAAACGAACGGGAAGAACAAAAGTGCTTAGCGTACGTCAAGAAAGGGTCATATTAAGGATAGTGAGGGCGGATCCTCATTTTAGTGCACAAAGTTTGGCGTCAAATATCACAACAACTTCTTCACAAAATGTATGCACCGAAACTGTAAGAAAAATAATTCGTACCGCGGGATATCATGGGGGCGGCCCGTATTAATGCGAAAAATGCAAAAAAGGCTAGATTTTGCCAGTTGCCATATTAACAAGGATATTACTTTTTGGAAAAATGTAAGTTTAATTTATTTGGTTCAGACGGACAACGAAGTGTATGGCGAAAAAAAACTGAATTAGCTAAAGAAAATATATGCCAAACCATAAAGCACGGAGGAGCCAATGTGATGATTTGGGGTTGTTTTCTTACAATGGGGTAACGAAAATTGAATTTTATAGACGGTAAAATGAACACACGTATGTATTTGGAAATATTGCGGAATAATTTAGTAGCTAGTGCTCAGGAGTTTGGGATCGAGGATAGCTTTCATTTGAACACGACAATGATCCAAAGAATACAGCGCGTATTGTGAAGGAATACATACTCACCGGATCTAAACTCGATTGAGAATCTGTGGGCTCATTTAGATCGACAAATCAGGAATTACAACATAAAAACAAAGCAGGCCTGATAAATGCACTCAAAATGGAGTGGGCAAACATTTCTGTCGAAATGACAAAATATTTGGCGGAATCCATGCCAAGGCGATTGCGGGCTGTAGATGCAAAAGGGATGCATACAAAATATTAAATGGGGAAATATAAAAGAGAATTAAAAAAATAAAAATAAAAATTAGCTGCAAAGCCAAGTGTTCAAATACTTTATGAAGCTTCATTTTTCTCTAGTTGTTGAATAAACTCAACTACGAGTATAATTTTATGTTTTATTTTATTTTATTAATAAAATCTGTTGAATTATCCGCATGTTATAATAAAATCGTTTATTTGTTATAATATATTTTAGTTACTTAAATATCTAGAATTTGTTTGGTGTTCAAATACTTAATTGACCAACTGTACCTACCATATAAGAATTATTTCATCGTTTAAATTTAGATAATGTTATTTAAAAAAATTCATGTGAGTGTAACATTTTGACAAAATATTTTATTTATAAAGAAAACGCAAAATTGAAATAAAAAGTAATAATTCTATTATAAACTTAACCTAACTGAGAAAGTACGCGTACTACTTGCCTACTACTAATAATTATTATGCTATAAAATTATATAAGAAAAAATTGTTTATTTGAACAAGAATACTAATAATAATAATAATAATAATAATAATATGAAATAATAATAAAAATATTTATAATAGTTATATGTATAATGTAATTATAAAACTTTAGAAAAAAATAGTACTTCATATTAATGAACTAGTTGCAGATCCCAGTATCCGATTATTCACTCAATAATTATTTACTTCGAATTCCGCAGTCTCGTAAATAATTCTGTTGATTTAAAGATGAATGGAATATTGAATGCGTGTATCTGATTGCATGTACTTTATAGTACGTTTTATATTAGTCCACGAGTTTAAACCCTGTATTACTACGGTAATACTGTAGTTGTAGTAATTTATGTTAAGGTATTTTTATTTCAGTTTTCTTATTTATTATTTCTTTGCATAATTAATTTATTATTGTTTTATTAATTTATTGAATTTATTATATTTTATATTATTTATATTAAATTGTATTTATTTTAGTTTTATGATAAATTTATTTATAATTATTGAACTTATATGTCTTAATATAGTAATAATTTTAATTAACACTTGATTCGGGTGGCTCTTATAATTTGTTCCAACTGTATACTGGAAAACGTGGTTCTTTAACTTTACATGTTAAACACTAAAAGATGCGTATATTCACTGTATCATCAAAGTCTCATACTTTTTTAACACCGGTAATTAATGTTGGCCGTTGTCAACCTTGTATACTACGTTGAATTTTAATTCTAAAGGCCCACATTATTAAACACACTATTGCAACTATGTATATTTTACGTTAACAAATATTGTTTTTTTTTTGTTGTTTAATCTTATAAGTAAACTTTAGATTTTTATAAATTATAATTATAGTTAGATTGAGTCAATTCCATTAATTTCATTTCAATTTTCACTCTTGAGAAAAAAATAACGTAATTTTCTTATCGTTCGATTCGTGACCGGTAATTTTAGACGGTTTACAAAATTAACATTAAACTCACATTAGAATTAATTTTTTTTTTATCAATAATCGCACATACGGATTACAAAAGTTTATATTTTATCATTAAAATTAATATCTTATTTTATACTTTAAAACATAACTTTTAACTAATTTTACCGGTTTTTTATAATATTTTTTCTATTAGCACAACGTATTTAAATCTACGACCGAATCTATGTACCACACCAACTGAACTGCTCATCATCAAAAAAAAAACAAATTTCTCCCCAATCAATCAATAAAACCCGTTGTTTTTAAAATGTAATAGAATTTCTTTGAGTAATAAATATAATTTAAATGTTATAGTCCAGTTGAAAACCAATTGAATAAGTAACCAATTGAATTTTGTAAGATGTAGTAAACACCGAAACTGAACACTTTATCACCTGTAACGATAAATCGTAACAATGTCTTGGAGCTCTTCTGTTGTAGAGTGGATGAGATCACTGAGACCTCTCGCCTTAGAAAAATGCTATATACTAATCCAGCCAGTCCTAGTTATTTAATTAGACCGGTCATGGACAGCTTCAAGTGCGGAATTATGTTACCTTCTCATGGAGACCCATTTTTCGAGAAGCTTTGATGGCACGATGAAGTCTGGAGCTCATCGAGAAACACATTCAATAGATATGGAGGGCATCGTGGGCAGGGATTGAACTCTGTGGGCGCTGAACGGTTTTAAGCCTTATAAATCTGCGGGCCCTGATCGGATTATAGCAGCAGAGACCAAAAAGGAACTAGACAATCATCCTCCCCTGGCTGGAGGTTATCTTCGGGGGATGTCTGAAACTGGTCCATATTCCTAAGAAATGGAAGGAGGTCAGAGTAGTCTTTATCCCGAAATCGGAAAAGAGCTCACATGCTTGTCCATAGGACGTGAGGGCTTTAACTCTATCATCCTTTCTGTTGAAATCTTGGAAAGGCTGGTAATAACTACATCTTATTCGAACAAAAATTGAGCCAAGCAATTGGGCAATGTCGCAGCATGCATACTTTAAGGGAAACTCGGTGGACACAGCTTTGCACAATCTAGTACGCACGATTGAGAAGTCAATTTACGCAAGAGTTTTGTATGCTAGCATTTCTGGACATTGAGGGTGCCTTTAATAATGATCCCCTCCAATCATGGAAGGAATGTCATTTTTGAAAGTAGGCTACCCTATAAGTAGGTTGATAAACCAGATGCTGGTAAGCAGGATTATTACCTCGGAAGTCCATCATTAGAAGACGGGAGGTTCGAGGAACTCCGCAGGGAGATGTAATGTCCCCCTTTCTTTGGAGTGTAGTGATGAATGGAATGCTTTTGAAACTGGAGAGAGAGGAGACAGGGGTGGTAGCGTATGCAGACGATGCAGCGATAGTCTCAGGCAAATATCTGGATACAATTAAGGATGTTATGCAGAATGCACTCCTGATCGTTACAAAATGGGCCAGCTAATGTGGATTAGGGATCAACCCTTCCAAGGCGTAGCTGGTACTATTTACTAAGAAATATAAAATTTCGGTAGTTAGGCCTCCTACTATGAACGGCATTAGACTGCTGACAGAACGAGATTTTTGGGCATAATCTTGGACAATATGCTTGAATGTGTGGCTTGAATTTAAATTGTCTCGAGATACGCCTAAGCAATTTTATCAAATTATTAAATCCTACATAGCAGATCGACACTTTCGAGTCAAACTTGAAAACGAGTACTCTGAGCTAAAACGAACATCAGCGGGTATACCAGAAGATACTTGGACCTATTCTCTTCATGTTTTACATGGGAGGTTTACCGAAAATTTAAAATTATACAATAGCAACATTTGCAGACGATACAGCTATTAGAAGCCAGGAGTTGGAAAAGATTAATCGGAGGCAACAAGCAAAATTCAAAATGCAGTTAACACAGCGAGTAAATGGACGAAAAAATTCCATCTTATTAGATGAAGCTAAAACAATACATGTCAACTTTACAAACTAAAATAGAAACTGGATTCCGGTGGTTCTTAAATCAAACCAAATATCGTATCCAAATTCAGGTAAACGCCTTACAATACATCAAATATGGTATCGTCGTTGACCTATTTCACTATAATTTATCAAAGGACAACTTCAAAAATATCCTGGAGAAATTTTTTTAAAATTTTTAAATATTATATTATAATTTGATTTCTATTTTATGTTTTATTTAATTTTTTTGTTTTAAACTAAATGTTCTGTTTTGAATCTGTAAAGATTTATTTATCATAAATAAAATAAAATAGGAAAATGTAGTGATCATGGCTAGAAATTCTAAGCTCGCAATACATAATAAATTGCTTTTCTGCTTGTAAATGCTCAGACCAGTATGAACTTATGGTACCCAACTTTGGGGTTGTGCCAAAAAAAACCAATGTATAACTGAAACAATGCTTTCAAAATAAAGTGTTGCGCGGGAGTGTCAAGTCCCATGACACATTAGGTCGACAAACTTTATAGATAAAGGAGGAATACGTTACCGAAGAAATAGGGAAACAAGCAAGAAAAGAAGTACAACGATTGTTTCGGCAAACAAATTCAGACGGTCATCGTATTTACACATCACCAATGCAGTTAGAAAACTCCAAAGGCAGAAACCGCTGAGGCCTAACCAATAGGTTATTCATTTTCAACTAGGTTCAACAATAATTTTAATTTGGTATCCGACCATATCTGTGAAAATATTTACTCGTAGATCACGTCATCGTAAATATCTAATCGTATGGCCACAACATCAAGCACTTAATTGTAAGACCAGTTGAACATGAGACCGTTAACCATAATACCAGTTAATCGCAAGACCACTTAATCGTAAAATCAGTGAAATGTAAGGCCAATTAATCGTAAGGCTACTTAATCGTAAGTCTAGTTAATCGGAAAACCGCTTAATCGCGTGAGACCAGTTAATCGCAAGAACAGTTAATCGTAAGAATATTTAAACGTAAGAGCGCAGTTAACCTAAGCACATTAAACCCTATGGTTACATTAACGTATAAACACTTAATCGTAAGACCGGTTAATCGTATATACATTCATACAGGCCTTACGCCAGTTAATTGTATAGATAGTTAATCGTAAACAACATAATTATATGCCCATTTAAATAAACACTTAACCTTAAGACAAGTTAATCTTAGGACTAGTCGTAATCGTAAACATCATTCCTTGAATATTTGGGGGTTCGGCCATTTGCAAAAACATCGGAATGAAAACATCGAATCATTAAATGTCGAAAAAAAATTTAATCGAAAAAAGTAGTCTAATTTGAAGAATTTAACTCTCATGTCTAGTAATCAATTCTTATTACTTTTGTAGTAAAGGAATCCAATTTAATCATTGGTTGCGTTGATAATACATAATACAACAGAAATTAATATTTAGCTCAAAAATGTCTTTTACATATTATGACAGTCAATAAAATTAATATTAATTAATATTTCTTACATTCCCCATCATCACTAGTAACATGTCCTTTATATTCAGGAACGAAAGGTTTCATAACATCTTGCATTAAGTATTTAAAACATATTTCCTCTTTTGAACATAGTTTCTTCAATACTGTCCCTTGATCGGGCCCAGCCTTAAAGTTTCCCTGGTGACCGGCCAATTGTATCCATGGGTACCGTTGTTTTTTGTAGGTTTGAAAGAATGGTGTCCATTGTACAATGTTGCGTAATTTTCGCCATCCTGATGGCTAAAATGAAATAACAACACAAATTAATTATATTGTTTGGAAAATTAGCTCACAAAAATATTAGCATAATTAATTATTAATTAGTGTATTTGTTAAAATTAAAATTAAAGTAGCGAAATGTTATTAAACTAAAATTGTGTGAATATAAGCTAACAATAATGATAAATAAAAATATAGCTAAAAAACGAAAATAGTCAATATATACGCATTTACGATGACAGTTGAATATCCAATTAATAGTAAAAATCTAATTGTTGACACTTGAGCGAAAATTATTTACTAAGCAAACCCGCGTGGCATCACCGAAACTAATCCCAGTTAGGAACTAACTCACACATGACAAACAACAGATCGAAATTCTCCAATTTATAAGTACGAAGGACAGTTATATATTTTTTAAATGGGGTGAATTATCCAAGGTCAAATACATAACTTTTTCCAGAGTTTTTAAGAAAATTTATGTTTTCCAAACATAATCGGCACTATTATTGTTCATTGTTTACTAATTACACTGATAATAGAAAAACAAGTAACCTAGAAAAAATCTCTACAGCCACATAAAATATAATTAGTGAGATTACAGACGCATCAAGCGGACAGGATTTTCAGATATTAGCTCAAACGATTATGTATAGCTAAACTCACGATAATAATAAAAAGCCTCGATAATCGATATCATCTATCAACTATCTTCTATCCACAATAACTATGATATAATCTTATTTCTAGCTCTCTTACTTACATTTTACATCAATATTAGCAGATGACATTATTTTATCCCCACTGCGGAGATTTTTAAATTAAATGAGAAAGAGCGAAAAGCTTGTCGTAATATTATGTATTATGTATGTATTATAATAAGGACATTTTCTAGATCATTTTATGACGAAACTTATCGAAAAATTCTATAATAGCTCATTTTCGATTTTGTCGACTTAAAACGAGCTTCGAAAACGTTATAATATGCACCTAGAAATGGTTATATGTATACGACTAATCAAAAATTGTCGATATTGAAGAAGTAGAACAGGTTTATGGTTATTGTAGCCTGAAAGTGGTTATGAATAAAGAAGTTTTTCATAATCCTTCGTGATATTAATTTATTTAAGATTTTTTTCGACTTTTCGGACAAAATTCTATTTTAATGGCATTCATACAATGTTTACGACTTTTTTAGTCATATAAAACAAAGAGACCAATTACCCACAATATATCTATCACAAAAAGTAGAAAAATTCACACCCCTCCCCATTTTTAACCCCAGAGTACTTAAGCTTACTTAGTACTTATTTTTCAACTTTTTGTAGTAGATATATTGTAAGTAAATGGCCTCTTTGTTTTCTATGGCTAAAAAAGTCGTAAACATTGTATGAATGCCATTAAAAATAATATTTTGTCCGAAAATGACATAACAATTTTAGTAGAGGAAAAGCACATATGGACGCATAATAAATGAACATCAACAAAAAAATACTTCCATTAGGCATAAAAACCTCAGATTTTTTCAAAAAACAAATCCACTCCATGCTAATACCCTCCATGTTGAGCTCAAGCTCATTTGTTACGGAGGTTACTGCAAGAAATGAATACTTACAAACTACGTACAAAAACAATATAAATAAATATAAAAATATTATAATAAAAATAGTACTAAACATGTATTGTCATTCACCGGAATGAAATAATTCCTAAATAAATCCTAAGTAAAAAAATCTGTATATGTATTAGTAAATATACACCAAAAATCAACATTTAGGCAAAACTATTTTTACATAAAAAATTTCTTTCGCAACCATATAAATATTTGTAAAGTTAAATATGCATTTGTGAATAATTGGTCTTACCGATAGGTTTAAAATATCAACAATTATTACAATTGCATTTGAAAACTAAAAAAATATGATTATATTGGTATAAAATTAGAATAAGCTTAAAATATAAATTTTATTAAAAGTTGCTTGAAATTCAAAAGAATACAAGTCATGATTTTGGGAGGTGGTCATCGCTTTCATTAAAAAACTTTCAAAAAGTAAGAACCCTCTGTCCTAAGATACTTCTAAAAGATAACAACTCCTGAGATAGGTATTTTCGCTTTGTAATAGATCCAATCCATCTAGAAAACATGAGTTTTCCGAGAAAAAAATAAGGGGAACACTGGGTTTAATATTCAACAGTTGTAGTTGCAAAAATCCTCTATCATAAGATACTTCTAAGAGGTTACAACTCCTGAGATAGGTGTTTTCGCTTTGTAATAGATCCAATCCATCTAGAAAACATGATTTTTCCGGAAAAATTAGGGGAACACTGGGTTTAATATTCAAAAGTTGCAGTTGTAAAAACTCTCTGTCCTAAGATACTTCTAAGAGGTTACAACTCTTGAAATAGGTCTTTTCACTTTGTACTAGACGCAATCCAACTAGAAAACATGAATTTTCCGGAAAAATTAGGGGAACACTGGGTTTAATATTCAAAAGTTGTAGAGGCAAAAATTGAAGTAAAACCCTCTGTCCTAAGATACTTCTAAGAGCTTACAACTCTTGAGATAGATGTTTTCACTTTGTACTAGACCCAATCCAACTAGAAAACATGAGTTTTCCGGAAAAATTAGGGGAACACTGGGTTTAATATTCAAAAGTTGTAGTTGCAAAAATCCTCTATTCTAAGATACTTCTAAGAGGTTACAACTCTTGGGATAGGTGTTTTCACTTTGTACTAGACCCAATCCAACTAGAAAATATGAGTTTTCCGGAAAAATTAGGGGAACGCTGGGTTTAATATTCGAAAGTTGTACATGCAAAAATTGAAGTAAAAACCCTCTCAATTTGGTTTTTTACTGCCTTGGACAGAGAACTTAAAATACTAATAGGTCGGAAATGGGAAATCTCAGAAGGATTGCTAATTTTAGGAACAGGAATAATTTTACTCAACTTCCACTGAGCGGGATAAAACGAGGTCGTTAAAATAAAATTAAAAATATGTTTGTTACATATCTTGATACATTAGGAAAAATACGCTTAACAAATTTTAAACTAACCATACCTAGACCAGTTGATTGCGATTTAACTTCCCAAATTACAGAATGCAAATCGGCAATAGATATATTTGCAAACGAAAAAGAACTTAGGGATTCTACGGATACTAAATCAATATTGGAAATATCATGGGTGGAACTAGAATTACTTAGGTAATGGTTAAAATCATTAGCTTTGAAATTTACCGAAGCACTCTCTATGCAACTACCAAGGCCCACATTGCGAACGTTACGCCAAAATATCTTAGAGGGAAGTGAGGGATCTAACATATCCTTGAAAAAATTTTGCTTAGCGATACGAATTAAACTTACCGCTCTATTTCGAGATTGCTTATAAGCTAGATAAGACCAAGAATATTTTCCAAAGACGATATTTGGAAAAATGAACAGAAATAGCATTCGAAATCTCTTATGAATATTCATGTAGAGTTTAAAAAGCACGCTTTTCTTAAAATTTTTACTATTTGCCTAAAACGATTATAGTTTTTCAAAGTAAGATAGTAAATGCAATACACAAATATATATCTCAAAAATGAAATACATAAAAGCTAGTCAATTTTTATGACATCATAAAATTATAAAAATTAAATTAATAATCTTAGGGGTGTACATGTTGTAGCGAACACCCGATTATTTTTTGCCACGAATCTAAGTAAATCGCGAACTACCTTACTTGATTACTAGAGCGAGTAAAATAAATCACCAATAAATTTTATGATTCCTAGAATTTAATTCTCTAAAAGTTTACATAACATGCTTAAAGCATTAGAGAAAAAAAGCTTTGAATAAGCATCTTCTAGTTAGTGTCTGTGTGGCCGCAGTTGTCGCAAGGCTTTTTCCTAAAATAATAAAAAGAACAAAATAATCGGAAAAAGTAAATCTTTCGAAAATAGTATTTTCTAAAACACTAAATTTTGATAAAACAGGTTTTATATGAAAAATCGCCATTTCTGCTCAAGTTTTAGAAAATTGGTGATTTAACGTTGTTGCAAATCTAATTTAGAATGTTTCTGTTTCTGCATACTGTTTCTATATCTGCAAAAATTGAAAAGCCATTATGGAAGCCGGTACACCATTTTCGTCTAATTTCACTGGAATCTTTCAATTTATGACTTAAGTATGAAATTTTCTAGTATAATATCCCTAAACTATAAAAGTGTTTATAAATTAAAAGTTTTGTTTTTCAACATAACACTCAGAAAATGGTAAATCTCAACTGCAGGAACTAATTAAAATATCTTGCAAAATTAATTTAGAATATGTTTGTTCTGAAAAGTTTAATTACAAATGTTATATTTTTCAAATTATTTTCAATTGCAAAATGAAGTTACTACCATGCATATAGTCGGCGATACATCGTCAGAGGAGAAAGGCGTGTTAGTAAATTAAATGAATTGTGTGCGTTTGTGTAATATGTAATAAAAATAGTTAAAAGTTATAACACTGAATTGTTTAATATAATGTAAATAATAATAATTAAAAATGATAATATAAGAGATTATTTATATATAAATGGAGACTAGTATTGAAGGTGTATAACGATTAATTACGTTACATTATGCTTCGCTACGCAATTGTCAACCCCTTCGTAACCTCGAATTTTATTGTATTTGTCGCATTCATGCGATTTCTATATGAAGTTTTGGGTTATCCTGGGTGATAGCCAGATATTCCTTTTACATCTAGATGAAGTTACCAAGACGTTGGAAGTTTGGTTTCGAACTAATGAAACTAAAATTATTTTTTGACGTTTTCATATGAAGTGAAGTGCTGCTGTGCCAGAGCAATGTCTAGTGAATACGGCGAGTGGGGTGAAATTTTCCAGTTCTGCCTGTCCAAGTAGTTTTTGACAGGTATAGCAACATGTGGCCTAGCGTTGTCATATTGCAAAATAAACTTATCGTGCCTTTTGTCCCATTCCGGTCGTTTTGCAGGTAGAGCTTGCTTTAAAGCCATCAGTTGTCGTCGATAAACTTGTCCCGTAATGGTTTCACGCTCGTTCAGCAGCTCATAATAAACGACACGCTTCATATCCCACCAAATACAAAGCATCACCTTCGAACCATGGGTATTTGCTTTTGGCGTCGACGGCCCTGGTTCACCTGGCTTGACCCACACAGGCTTGCGCATTGGATTGTCATAATGAATCCACTTTTCATCCCCAGTGATCCGATGCAAAAATCCCTTCCTTTGTTGTCGTTGAAGCAACAATTCGCACATGGTTTTCCGACGTTGCATGTCCCGTTCTTTCAATTTGTGGGGCACCCAATTTCCCAGCTTCAGTTGACATCAAGCAATTCTTCCAATTCTGTATCTTCAAATTTACTTGGTCCGCCTTCACGTTCTTTGTCTCTTACGTCAAAATCACCAATTTTGAATCGTTGAAACCACTCTTTGCATGTTGTATTCAATGGAACATGTTCGCCGTAAACTTCCACAAGCAAACGATTTGTTTCCGCTGCACTTTTCTTCAACAAAAAATAATGAAGTAAAACTTCCCGCAAATGCTGTTTTTTGGCACAAAATTCGACATTTTCAATTGCATGAAAATAATTGTTGTTTACGCTTTGAACAAATATCACTAGTAATGATTCAAGCTTGACATCTATCCTCCAAAAATATGTATTGCCCGGTTGAATAGTACCATCGAGGAATAAATATATAAGAGAAATCAAGTAGTGCAAATTTTATGAGCCAATTTCTCCGAGGTTAACCTTATTTTATAGTTTTGATATATTTATATATAATACTGTGGGCAAAATATAGTAAGACTTTGTTCATAATTCTAAAATTCTTTATTTATTTCTCCAAATCTATTTCGTCCCCCTCAAAGTAATCTCCCCCGGCCTCAATACACTTGTGCCAACGTTTTTTCCAATCCTCGAAACAGTTGTTAAAGTCAATTTCCGGAATAGCCTCCAATGCGCGTAGCGATTCACGTTTAATGTCTTCAATTGACTCAAAACGGTTTCCCCGGAGCGGTCGTTTGATTTTGCTGAACAGCCAGAAGTCACACGGCGCTAAATCAGGCGAATACGGTGGTTGCGGAACGATATCGGTGGAATTTTTGGCGAACAAATCACGTAAACCCAATGCAGTATGAGAAGGTGCATTATCGTGGAGCAAAAACCAAGAGTTGTCGACCCATAATACCGGCCTCTTTTTACGAATAGCTTCGCGCAAACGACGCATAGCAGTCAAATAGTATTCCTTGTTGACAGTTTGGCCGGTCGGAAGGAATTCGGAGTGCACCACACCTCGATAATCGAAGAAAACTGTCAACATCACCTTGATTTTTGACTTGCTTTGACGTGGTTTTTTCGGCTTCGGCTCACCTTTGGCACGATATTCGACCGATTGATCGTCTGTTTCCGGGTTGTAAGCATAGATCCAAGACTCATCGCCAGTTATAATACGTTTCATGACATCCTGGTAGTCGGAAATTATTGTTTCACAGACGTCAACCAATCGTGCTTTTACTTTTCTTAGGCCCAAATGATTTTTCAAAATGGTTTTCACTGATCCTTCCGATATTTCAACGATGCCAGTAAGGTCTCTGACTGTTAATCGAACAATTTGTTCAATTTGTACCAATCAAAAACACTTGCTCACGACATACAATTATCACCGAAGGTCTTTTGCGACATTCTGAACGTTTCGGCACCACAAAATTGATTCCGCAAACAAAATTTAATGGAACTTCTTTGTTGAATAATTTCACTCATTGTAAAAATCGCCGAATGCACTTTTTGTACTTCAGAATGACAAGCGCAATACTAAACACTAATGATTATTTTGATGTGACATTTGGCACAGATGTCACTGACAGTCATACCAACATAGAAAAAAAAATATTTCGACGAATGGTTTTCCGCGCGAAATTTAAATAAAAAAGTCTTACTACTTTTTGCCCACTAATTAAAACAAAAATGAAACTAAAATTTTAGAAGGTAAAAATTAAACATGAAAATTAATTTTTATCTTCAAACATTTTAGTTTCATTTTTCTTTGTATGTATAAACCACAGTTTCGTACAGTGTTCAAATAAATTTGAATTTCCTAATTGCGTAAAATAAACTGCCTTACAAGAACAATTAAAAGTAAAATTGATAAGAAATCTTTAAATAGACCAAAACAAGCTAAATATGTAAATATATTATGTATTTTATATGCTTAGATTACGAAATTTATCAAAAATCTAAGAAAGTAATCAAACACATTCAACTATGTACTTTATGATACATATTACCATCGAAATCGTTACAATTACAACAACATAATTTCAATAAAAATTTATTTGGTAATTGCTTTACATATTTCGTTTTAATAATAATGATAAGGTTATTAATTCTTCATACATCGCAGAGATATGAATAACATAATAGGCATTACAAAGATTACTTTCTGTTGCATACTCATCGGACAAGTGGTGCAGTGGTTAAAGCTTCGGCACTTGGACCGGGAGGTGCTGGGTTCGAATCCCATCAGAGGCTAGATGCAAATCGAATTTTCATCATCGATTACGATCGGTGATGCTAATAAATACAACTAAGAGCCTCTGATGGAGTGCAGAATTCCGTGTCACGCGCCGACCCACCTTCCATGTCAATGTACAGGTTGACATGGAGCTTGCAATGTGCAGGTGGTTACTGTAGTTGTGTGAGTAGGTGAAGTAGGTGGGTTAATGATGTGGAGTGAATGAGTGGTATCACAATGGGCCTAAAAATTGGCCTAAGTGTGCAGTAAGCAACCACTGAAACCCCTTCCTAACCTTTGCATACTAAAATAAAGTTGATAATCATGAAAAATTTTAAACTCGACATTTTTGCAGATGTGCAAAAGTGCAGATGTGGAGAGGTGATGTTGTAGCCAACATCTAACTTTCTTTTACCTGCACGAATGTACATGGATCTCGAATACACTACTCTCAATTTCTAAGGTGACAAATTAAACTTACTGGAATTTTAATAAAACTATCTTGTATAATCAAAAATAGTTATCCCTGCTTAAATTTCAGAAAACTAATCAATGTTGATGATTTAATCTTTAAATGAGATGTTGAATTTTGACGAAATAAAGTTATTTTTCATGAACTCGTCATTTCCGCTAAAATTTAAAAAATGTTCCGAACTATTTATGTTTGAAAATTAATTTAAAATATTTTGTTTTTAATCGTTTTTCGTAAATGCTATATACTTTTTAAAATGCAAGATAGCTCATACGGTGGAACTTTTTCGGTCAAAAATTACCGGGATCTTCCGATTTATGGAAAAAGCTTAAGAATGAAGTTTCACCCCGTGGCTGATCCAGTTGACAAAAACAGTTGTTTGCCAAAAATCGACCTTTTCGCTCAAATTTTGTAAAATTGACCTCAACCGATAGTATTGCAAAATTAGTTTAGAATCATTTAGTTCATGGTCAATTTTCTCAAAATTGATATACTTTTCAAAATATTAGCAAAAACTGAAATTGCTTCTATGGAAGGTGCCACTTCCGGTGATCCGATTTTGGCCAAATACCACTGGGATCTCCCAATTTATGGAAAAAGCTTAAGTATTTAGTTTCAACCCGATCAATCAATGTGTCTGGTTGGTACAGGCTCGAATTTTTGTTGAAAAACTGTTTTTTTTACCAAAAATCGTCATTTCCGGTAAAATTTTGGAAATGATTTGATCTGGAATTTCATTTATAATCTGTTAGATTACAACCGTTTACTCGTCCACTCCGTCTACTTTTCAAAATATTTGCAAAAAATGAAAAGGCTCTGATTCCCTAATTTATGGAAAAAGCTTAGGTTGCAGTTTCATCCCGATCGATTAGTCCATCTGGGATCTACAAGTGCCAACTTTTTATTGAAGCCGGTTTTTTTGTCTAAAATCGTCATTTCCGCTTAAATTTTGAAACACATCCGGAACGGTATTATTGCGAATTTTATTTAGAATTTTTTTGTTTACAGTCAGTCATTTTTCTCGTAAATGCTGTACTTTGCAAACTATTTGCGAAAATTGAAAAAGCTTCTATGGAAGCTGCCATGCCGGTGGATCGATTTCAGCCAAAAACCACTAAAATCTCCCAATTTATGAAAAAAGCTTATGTAAGGAGGTTAATTCCGATCAATCAATCCGTCTGGGCTGTAGAGAGACACTCGTACATACGCATCTAGGCGGATTGAGTGATCGGAATGGAACTTCATACTTATGTTTTCTTAAAAATTGCTAGGTCTAATTGATGTTTAAGCGAAACCGGTCCATCGGCAGTGGGTGCTTCCATAAAAGCTGTCTCGTTTTTTGCCAATATTTTGCATATCATTTAGAAGAAAAATGAATAGGAAACGATTCTAAATTAATTTTGCAATAATATCGGTCCACTTCAATTTCCAGCCCAGACGGATTGATTCATCTTTATGAAATTTCATACATAAACCATCATCATAAATTTAGAGGTCCCAGTGATGTTTGGGCGAAATCGGTCCACCGGGAGTATTGTAGCTTCCATAGGAGCTTTTTCATTGTTTAAAATATTTTGAAAAATATCTAGAATTTATTAAAAACGATTAAGATAAAAAGATTGTAAATTATATTTGAAACAAAATTTTTCAATTAATTTTCTAAATTTTAGCGGAAATGAGGAGTTTTGAAAT
Source organism: Nephrotoma guestfalica (assembly GCA_963691935.1). NCBI lineage: Eukaryota > Metazoa > Arthropoda > Insecta > Diptera > Tipulidae > Nephrotoma > Nephrotoma guestfalica. Next base: position 147,008,406 of record OY829914.1, on the reverse strand, counting down.
TTTAACACGATTTCCAAAAACCCGTTTATTACGCATGAAATTCAAATGAAATTTTATTTAGAGAATTTACTATTATTCTACTAAAATTGAAATAATAATTTAGAGTTTAATTATGCATCTGATGACATCAAATACTAACTATTTGCCTTAAACATCCAAATAAACACATTAAGCACTACCTTTTTTACATTGGGGGTATAAGAAAATAAATGTCACGCCATTAAGGCAGTGAAGTATGTCCCAAATATCAAAAATAAACAAGTATTAGAAAATATACTCTTAAACAAATTCTTATAAGAATTTTGAGTGAAAACTAGAAAATAAACTCAAAAAAGTTTATTTTACATTCGTCATAATAGCTCAGAAAATTCTCATGTTTAAGTAGTTTGTCGGAAAATTTCCGTATGTGCTTCAGGTTGACACATTCAAATAAATCAAATGCTAGCTATTCCCTGGCTCTTGATTGATTTGAAATGGCTCTTGATTGATTTGAAATGGCTCTTGATTGATTTGATTTCGTCAATCTAAAGCTAACATTTGCGCATAGTGGAATTTTCCAACAATAGAGTTTGTTTGTTTTGACATTCAAAATTTTTCTAAACTAAAACTACTCAAACCCATTAAATCGATTTGAATTGCGTGAACGAAAAATAATACCTGTCTCGAAGATATGAAAATGGCTCTTGATTTATTTGATTGTGTCAACCTAAAGCTAACATTTCCAGATAGTGAAATTTTCCGACAAACTCTACGATATCCGCAATTTATCTAAACTAAATTACTCAAACCAATAAAATCGATTTGAATTATGAGATCGAAAAATAATATCACTACTTTCCGTTTGGATAGAGCGCTTGACTCGAATTTTTCGACAGACTACGATTTATTTTCTAAATTATTTATATTAATGAAATCCAATAAAGCAACTCAGATCATGTTCTGAGTTATACTTTGTATTCTTACAAGAATTCTTTTTATATACTTTTTCATGTTTCATTTTTACTTCTTTTTAAAAAAAATTTAAATATCTATATAATAAATAATGGTAGTTTAAATATAATGTTTAAATTATATATAGTTTTAAATTAAATTATTGAACTCAATTAAATGACTTAATGTGTTTTATTAGGTTTTCTCAAGATTATTTCTTACTCTTTCTGTTGCTACCGTTTCTGCGAAATAAAAAATATGGCACTTATTTTCGTCTCTTTCGATTATAATATAGTTATATCACCAAAATTTTGGTTTAACAGTGTAATTACTAGTGCATGTTCTATATTAAAAATTTCTTATTGGATTTGTATATGTACATGGGATTTTTTTTCGGGATAAACAGACTAATGAACACCCCTTTGACAGATTCAAATTATAAAATAGAGCTTAATATAATTCTACAAATAGCAACGAATAACGGATAAGACTACATTAAAGTTATTGAATAAAAAGCTAAAGCGTAAAACTCTAACGGGTATTTATTCATCGGATAGTCCAGCGCTGAAAATTGGCGTCACTAAGAGAATAGAGGAAAAACTAGCCAACGGTTTAGCACCATCGTGTCCGATTATACCAATATTAGTTTTGCTTTTTATAATAAGTCGAAATCGATCGAGTGATTTTTTAAACTTAAGAAGGAAATAGAGAGAGAGGGAGTAAATTAGATATTTGAAAAGTTCATTAGTTCTTTACAAATTTCTAGTGAAAGTATTTTTTTTTTTGTAACTATTACCAAAAGTTTTTTCTTGAATCTTTCTTTATACGAAACTAACACGAAGTGTGAAATTCTGAAAACTATAGTTTTTTTATATTAAGCCTTAACCTATGTTAATACTTAATGGGGTAGATACTCGATAGGCTAGCAAACAAACAATTTGCTAGTCGAAATCCTGCGGCTACTGAATCAATTTCCCCAAGGAAATTTAAATTTCAAGTTTGTAAAACTTGCACAGTAAAACAACATAGAAATTGGCTGTTCATTTTTTGAAGCGGCAAATTTTACTGTGCAATCGCAAAAATTAACCAAAATTTTATGAAAAATGTAATTTGAAATTCAAATTTCCTTCGTAAAATTGATTGAGTAGCCAAGATTTCGACTAGCAAATTATTTGCTTGCTAGCCGATCGAGTATCTACCCCAATATCAGTGTGCATTATTATCATTAAATTATTATTAATTACTTAATTTTAGTGTGTTAGCTCAACATGCGAGTAATTATTAGATTATATTTCTTAGTTTATTAAATCTAGAGGATCTACACTGCGAAGCCGTTTGTATTTCGGTTGCCTTAGTAGTTCACTAGCTAATTCGTTAGAATGTGATTTCAGTTTCAGTTGGTATTTTAGACTTCTTTGTACGATATCTAGATTTGTTGCACTAGTTGAGCCCATTGCTGGATACCATATAACCATATGAGGATTAGGGTCGCTTTGTATAGTGGAACCTTGCAGTCTAGAGAGTATCGATTTTCTTCCGATCTCGATTGTTTGTTGAGGAATTGTGATATTGTTTAATTTTAGTGACAGACATGTACGTTTATTCAGTGTGAATGTTATACGTGTGTTGATTTACATTCATTCGTCCTTGTGCAGATGTTCTTGTAATTCTCTCGATGCTGTTTGAGGATTTTTGTGTGAAAACAATATAGCTGTTGATGACACAGCTATATTGTTTTCATACAAAAATCCTCAAACTCAAAAGTTGAAGTGATTATCTTTTCAGTTATTGGAAAGTCAGCTGTGAATAACAAGTATAGCACCGATCCCAATACACTACCTTGCGGTACTCCTGCCTTTATCTCCGTTAAATCAGTAGTGGTCGTATTTTGTTTCACCTGGAACATCCTTTGGGCTAAGCAGTTTTCAAGAATTGCATGAAATTGTCTAGGCAGAAGAGTTTTAATTTTGTAATTATTGAGGATTATGAAGGATTACATGCCGTACTTTGTCGAAAGCTTGCGCAATATCCAAGAAAACTGCCCAGCAAAATTTCTTTTCTTCTAAGGCAAGCTTCATTGTATTTACAATTCTGTGCACCTGTTCTATTGTGCCGTGCTGGTCTCTAAATCCAAATTGGTGATCTGGTATATTGCGACCTTCAGATAACGTAGGTATTTGTTCTTGCAGCAGCATCTTTTCAAAAAGCTTTGAAATTATCGGAAGTAGACTTATTGGCCTGTATAACGAGTTGTACCTGGCTTAGGAATCATGATAATTTGAGATATTTTCTATTTTTGGGGAAAGTATCCACATCTCATATTCGCGTTAAAAATATATATATTTTATACATCTATCTGGTAATTATTTGATCAATTTTCCAGTTCTTAGATCATGGCCTGGCCCTTTCTTAGGATTTATACTATTTCTGATAACCGTTTTGACGCATTTCCATTTAAATTTTACTGGATTTGGGTTCGCAGTCATTATTTTGTTCGTTTGAGATGAACACATTTTGTATATGGTTAGAGAAAGAGATAGTATTTTCTAAGTTATTTCTGGTCCCCTTATCGGTGGGTTCGATAGCTTTGGCTTTTTTAAATTTTTTGTTGTCTTCCACAGTGAATAATCTGCTTTTTTTGTTGCTGTGAGCTCACTTAGGTATAATTCTGTATTCCTATGTTTTGTTCTTCCCGTATTGCTTCTCTCAGAGCTTTAATAGCTCTATATTTATCCATTTATGCAGAAGAGTGTTACTATTATTGGTGAATGATCTGATGATCAATCATAGCAGTTATCGACTTGAGCATTGGTGCATGCCATTCCTCGTATTACACAGAAATCTATTAAATCAGGAATCTTCTTTCTATCTGTGGGCCAATATGTGGGATGAGCAGATGAAAAATAAACTAGGTTTTTCTCGTTTATTGCTTCATAGAGTTGCTTGCCCTTGGGTGACGTCGACATCGAACCCCATTGCACATGTTTAGCGTTGTAATCACCCTCTGCTAGAAATTTCAATTGCGAAGTTTTAATTGCGTGTTTCGTTGGACAGTAAACAGCCGATATTACAAATTTCCCAGACCATTCTTCCAAACAGATAGTTGTAGCTTGGATGTGATTTTTAGAATATGTCTGGAGCTCGTAATGCTTTAATCTTGTTTTTATTAAGACTGCAGTGCCGCCGTGTGCTTTTCCATCCGGATGTTTGGTGTCATAAATGGAATATCCGGTAATATTAAAAAAAAATTGTTTGGTTTGTTTCGGATATTAACATGATGTCTATATTTTGTTCGATAAGAAAGATTTGTACCTCAGCTTTATGTTGCGAAAGCCCGTTCGCATCCCAAATAGCTATTTTTAAAACTATCATTTTTGATTTTTGACTATAATTGGCATAAACGTATTCATATTGCTCATTTGTCTTTCCACCATCATCATGAAACTTTGGATCGTCTCGGTTAATTTATTTACCGTGGTATGAATAGGTCTTCTTCAGTAAAATGAAATTTGGGTTTCGGTTTGTTACCTTTTAGGATATTTGCAGAAGAAACACCTGGCTGTGCAAAACTGCTGGGAAACGTCTCCAAGTTAGCATTTTGTGTGTTTCCACTCGTCACCAAACCCGACTATTGTATTTTTGGTAACATGGCCCTCCGATGAAATTCCATATTGAGCATTCATTGCTCAGCTCCCATTATAGGATTTATTTATCGTTTTAAGTCCAGATACACTGCGCATCCCCTGTAATTTGCTGAATGATTTTTACCGCAGTTACTACAACGTTTCATAGAAGGGTTTTTGTGAGATTTGTCACATTGTTTGGAGTCGCGAAATTCACCACAAATAACACAAACTTAATTTAAGGTGCCGTAAACTTTCGTGTGTCCGTAACACGAAAGCATACTGCACCTTAAATGAAGTTTGTGTTATTTGTGGTGAACTTCACAACTCCAAACAATCTCGCAATGACCCATTTGTGAAACGTTGTAGTCTTGACACTTTATGCATTGAACTGGACCAGACCTCTTCTTAGGTTCTTCAATTGCTATTTTGCGGTGTAGCAAATATTTTGGGTTGTAAATCTTGTGAACTCCTTTTAACTTCCCTTCCTCTGGCTTTAGTTCCAAACGGAACATTAGTTGGGGTACCTTCTCACGGATTACTATATTACCAAGAGATTCTGCATGGAAACCTTCCGCAGCAAGTGCAGCTTGTATGTCGCTAATATCTACGCAGCTTTCCATTCCTTTTAGCACAACAGTCAGCCTTTTTTGACTTTTTAGGTGGTATGTTAAATATTTTTACCAACTTCGTCAAAGTGTTTAACTAGGGCCCTAAAGCCATTGATTTCGAAGGATTGAATCTTTGTTTCGTTTATATTACCTCTTTTGAGCGGGGCAATATAAAATTTATAATCTGTTAATGTGGCGAGTTTATTAACCAGTTCATTATTTTATTGCTTCCCTTAAATAAATTGGAGGCGGTTTCTCAGTTTTCAATTTCGTCGCGGTACTGAAATCAGCGACCTCTAAACTAGAGAATCGGTTGTCAAGAGATATTTGGTTAACACCTAGTTCAGTCTGTGTCACTTTGCTCCTGCCAGCAAACTGGGCAGATCTCGGGCTACGTTTTCTTTTAGATTGAACAGTGACATACCTATCCAATCCCGCTTGCACTGGTTTATTTTGACACTGACCACGGTCACTAGAGTTCGTCGCACTGAGTTCATTACTATTGTTTAGGTTTATCATTGCTAAATTTGCTGATGAATTAATTTTTTCTTTGCTGATTTAATTTTTATTTTTAAACGGCGATATAATTAACTCTGTCGAAGAAGTACTTTTATTCACTGGCATAGTTGTTTTCTTTGGGCTGTGTTATTTATGTTTTCTACATGAAACTGGTTCAAGTTTATTGTAGATTGTGTTCGGTGTTCGATGTTATATAAAATATTTTTTGGGGCAAAAAGGATCCTTATATTTATATTATCACTTATTAAATTACAATTATACATTAGTTTTTTGCTACAACAAGCAAGTATGTAGAATTTCAAGTATGTTTGATACAACAAAATCGCCCATCTGAGGTCGCTATTAAAAATTTAGTGGAAACATTTAAGTACACTGGTACAGTAGTAAACATACCGACAGCAACACATGCTGGTTCAAATCGTTTGGTGCACTCTATGGACCGAAGGCATCATTGGTCCGCATTATTTCGAAAATGAAGATGGCGACACTGTTACTGTCAATAGTGCTCGCTACAGCCACATGATAACAAATTTTTACGGGTAATATTTGATGATACGAGTATGAATATTAACATCTTGACTTGTGGTTTCAACAAGACAGCACTATATGTCATACAGCCAATGAAAAAACCGGGGGGGGGGGTGGAATGTTTTAGTTAGCCATCAAGAACGTGCGATCTAACACCAATAGATTAATGTGATGCAATCTGAAAGATAAGGTTTATGAAAATAACCCACAATCATTCGAAGGTTTCACAACCAATATCGAATGCACCATTCATAAGAAAGAGCCTCAATTATGTAGAATTGTGATCGAAATTTTCAACCAAAGAAATCAACTTTAGCAAACTTCTGGTCATGTGTCTGCTCTACATTTCAAGAAAGAATAACATATATTGTTACCAAAACGTATGTTTAAATTCGAATTTAAAAAAAATTCTCTTTGAAAGACCCACTCTGTATTAGTCAACAGTCACAAGGTTTGAGATAAACAAATGACATAATTGAAAAATAAAATTATGTAAACGGCATAACCTGATAGAAAATTTGAATGCGGTAATTATGACCAATTATCTGATTATCACCAAATATTTCTAATGAAAATAAGACTGCAAAAAGTGGTGTAAGTGACGTCTAGAACAATACAAAACTGTTCATTTATTATTGACCTTTTAGTCACCGCCCAGTTAGCGCACCCTTTCTATGCCAGCCAATGGAGGTATTGGTTTATATGAGAAAAGCCTCAGATTTTTCCATTTTTCATTACTTTTCATAATACTTATATACTAATTTAACGTTATAAATAACGAATATCGATTATCGGATAATAATCAAATATTAAGTTTATTATATAATAATATAAAAACTAGTTATTGAAAATTTGACCGATTTGACTGATACTTTGCGTTAAAAGGCGAATAAGCTTTAGAATGGGTGCTATTGTATTGTAGATCCGCCGTAGTTGCTATATACGAGTATAGAAATATAAATACATATCATAAAAACATAACTTTATATTAAAATATACTTATTAAATAAATAATAAATAAATCTATTAAATGTAATCAACATTTTCCACCGCTGGTTATCTTCAGATTTACATGTATTTTTCAGTTAAATCATTCAAAAGAAGTTTCTGATTTTCTTGTTAAAGAAAAGTGACTGGAATTACGACCACAATTTGTCATTCCATCAAAATGTGGCTCGGTTACTTCCGTACTCAACAAGATAGACGACTTCTCTTCGGTGCGGCTTTCATTGGAAACGTTTTGCTTGGTCACATTGATTCAGCATACATTTTGGAAAACACATCAACTCAGTGCGTTGCAGCACATTTCGAAACCATGAGTTTTAAACACTAGAACACCATTCCACGATGTCTAAATCTTTCAACATCGTGACGACCTATTTGACTTTAATTTATCAAAGGGCAACTTCAAAAATATCCTTAAGAATTTTTTTGTAATGTGTTATTTTTGTAATGTGTTTTTACAATAATTAAACGTTGTTGGTTTGAATACGTCTCCATATTTTTAAATCGCATTATTTTTGTTTTAAATTAAATTCTGAAATCATAGATGTAAATCACACAATAGATTTCTTTAAATAAATAAATTAATTAATTGCTTCGGACTTGATTTAATATTTTTGGTTTTTAAAATAAATTTATACTTGTTGTCGACTTAGTTTTATAATATTGAATGATTAAATGTAGCAAGTATTAACTTCACATTTAAATTTATTAATATATAATTCTTAACATAATATGTTTGTTAACGTGAATTATAGTCAAAAAATTTCTTCTGATGCAGATAAAATGTACTTAGGGGCATTGTAGCTCATAGTGCAAAAACAGCCCTATACAATTCGTTTTTTAATTAACCTGATTGTGTTGTAGGACCTCGTTTCTATAAACCTCTATATATATATATATATATATATATATATATATATATATATATATATATATATATATATATATATATGTGTGTGTGTGTGTGTGTGTGTGTGTGTGTTTGTGTTCCAGAGTTCAGAGTTTTAAATTATTCCTATATTTAACTATAAATGGTATGTCTAACTAACCTTAATATCTTTTGATTTGCGAAAATCATTATTTGGTGCATCTGAATCCCATTCTGAACTCAAATCATCACTAGACGCATCACCGTAATCCCGGGGCAACGGAACTTCTAATAATAATTTTTGATATTGATCGTAGCCTGATGTAATGTGATCATTACGATTACTATCTGTAGACCATTCGGACGAAAGTATTTTTTTAGCGGTTTGTTGTTTCCGTAACACGGTAATCGAAGATATGTTGCTTATTTTGGGCTGTAATTCGTTGAAATATTTATCACCATGATATAATAAATTACTTGGATCGAACGAAATTTTATATTCAGTGAAAGACGGGTTATGATGTAGTTGATGATGATGATGATGATGAATACCACTGGTACTTGAATTTCCAGCCATATTACTACTGCCAATACTCGATTTTCTAGCATTTCGCAATGTGGTGGATGATTTTCTTCGGCCACCTGACGAACTACTTGAAGCATCGCTTATTTTGCGCACTCTGCGTTCGGGCATTTTTTTATCATTGTCTTCCGGACTTGAAATTATATCATCGTCACATTCACTGCCAGAACTATCATTTTTATTCAATTTATTAGGGGTGTTCATTGCATTAGAAAAAACGTCATCATTATTATTTATTGCGCCCGTTGCAATTACATTGCCTACATTAATTTCATCAATGTTAGACATTTTATCAAAGTCAGTAACTATAATGATTTTCCGACACGGCATACAAATTGGCATGATCGATGTTCAAAGTGTGCCTGTGAATATAACCTGAATAATACATATGGAAACAAAAATCTTACAGGTAACATATAAAACTAAGGCCAACAAAAAATTTCATCTCAAAATTTTTTAATAAAATAATAATAATAATGTATATAAATTATTCATAATTTTTCGATCGCGAAACGAAACTGTGCAGTACATAGACAAATTAAAAACGAGTATTTAATAAACAAAAACCGTAAAATTATCAAAAGGAATTAACTGTGGATTTCACACAGAAATTATCACATCACATTATTAAAATTATACCCACATATCGATCATAAAATATTGCCGATTGTTCATTAATATTGTTTTTCGCCCTTGTTTATATTAATATTTATTTAGAATTCATTCTATACACGAGTGATGCACAAAAAACAATGTATGTATACATCAATAATTTACGCGTATAGAATGTTACCCCGCGTTATAAAGCTCACACAGAAATTCTTATCTTCTGCGATCCACTATTAATCGTTTTTATTATATACCGTGGTAATCGTTATTAGTGGCGCTAGTAGTAAAACACGTTATTTATTTACGCTTTTATGTCATTAATTAGTGATTCAGGGGTTTTCCGGTTATGATTAAATAAGACACTTGTGTACACTCATTTGTGTAAATAGTAAAGAAAATGAGTCAACGGTTTCAGGCAAGTATTAATCTAAATTATGCTACAGTCAGTCCTTCCATTGACGTCAATGCACATTTTGAATAAAAGTATTCGTTTACTTTTATATGTTTCGTAAAATGAAGAGAAACGAAACCGATTCACCAAAAAAACCAAAATAAAATTTCATTTTCATCTTAATCACCTATTTAAACCACGACGATATACACACCTACTGTTAGCAAAAGAAGATTAAGCACCACACAAATAAACAAATGAATATAATTTAAAACGTCAATTTTAAGAGATGTGTGTATGTAGATTATGTCTATATACTACACAGGAACATTGAAATTTACAAGCGGTGTGCGGTGGGGGCAAATTTAATAATTTGTACCTACAGTGATGTCAAACTGGTTGACTCGCTAGCCTCTGTTTTGAAGTGAATTTACGTCAATAAGTTCTCATATGATATCCGTCGATATTATTTTATAAATGAAAACAAAAAAAACTAAAATTTATGTCTTTAAAAAACATCAAAAATTAATACTACAAAATATTGTTATCAAACAGTTTAATAGAAACCGTAACATCGTGAGTACTCGTATCACGGTATACAAATACATAAAATAAATAAATATGTACGTTCAAAACTAAAACACTATACAACAAAACTAACGTTCTATAAAATAATGATATTTGCGTCAATCGGTTGAGTTAATTACTATGTTGCATTCACAATAGGTGTGTGTGTGTGTGTGTGCTTTGTTCCAAACAGTAACAAGTGCATCATTATTCATAACAGCTCTATAGCTGCTGATTCCAAAATTGTGGAATTTTAGAAAAAAATTAAGCTCCTACAATTTATTTTAGCATTTATTTTAGAAAATGACTGCTGAGTTTTGTTTTTTTAAGAATAGGCATTGCTGCTGCTTACAGATGATTGAGCTGGCAAGAATAGGATACTTTTGTAAAGCACAGAACAAGTTACCTCAAGATTGGTCAGTTAGTTTATATGTTTGTTACATATAGAACTTTATTTGAAAATAAATATCATTCTCCACTATGAGAGTCACAACAAAAAAAATTCTTTATGAGATTGATACGTTTTCCAAATCGTGGATCTAAATAGTAGACGACACGTGTTTATATTAGACGATAAAAACAAACCTTCATAATATTTGTAAAAATACGTGCACACCTGTGCCAATGGGCGAAAAGTTTTACTTGATTGTGCATACGCGTAAAGCACTCAGTTTAAATTGTATTTTATCCTCAAACCGTTAATTATTGCGTATGCCATTTTTGCAGATGGCTGAATGACAAAACAAGTATTTTTTTGAAAAGTGCTACCCTCAAGAGAACAGACCAGAATAAATAATTTCCGGTTAGTCGATGGAATAAGAATAAACTGGAAAAGCAGAATTTTTAAAAAAAATTGAGAATCGGTGAACCGGATAAGGATTTAAAACTTCTTTGATTTTTGAAAAGCTATAAGCACCGAGTTAATAAAGACCTCATCATTGTATGGTCAGATTCTAGATATTTACCTGCCTTTTTCTTCACATAATATCTTTTTAAAGGCCAAGTTCGTTGTTATCAGTTATGTCACAGCTATTTGAAAAGTTATTGATGTAATCGATCCGTAATCGAGAGAAAAAATTTATTCTAAACCGTCAGTTTGGGTTCCGTAACCAACACTCAACAATAGATCAGGTGCACATGATAACCAATATTATTAAGAATTCGTTAGAGGAAAAAAGTCTGCCCGGCGCCATTTTTAGACGTTTGGCAAGGTTTTGCATAGGTTATTCAGCTTTACAAAGGGTGATACCTATGCTGAACTGACGAAAAGTAACGCAAGGCAGTGGACCAGTTATACCAATGAACGCCCTGCATTAGAAAATAATACTGTTATAGTGATATTTGCTGATGATACGGCCATCTTAGCTATTGCACAAATTTCAAACTAAACTAAACGAAACTAAGTTCACATCAAGTTCACAAACAATTGCACAAATTTCGAACTAAACTAAACGAAACTAAGTTCACATCAAGTTCACAAACAAAAGGCTCGGATACATTTCGGTTATCATTAATCAAGAAACAATACCGTATGCGAAGGTAGATATGCATGCCCCTAGATGCTAAGCTTTCGTGGAAAGAACATGTTAAAAAGATAAGCGATGCAATACAGCTTAAATACAGAAAAATGTATTGATTGATAGGAAAACATCAATCGTTAACATACTACAAGCTTTTGTTTTATAAGCAAATACCAATCTAGACTTACGGTATTCATCCTTGACGCAGTAGAGATGTAGATTTCAGAACAAAGTATTAAGAAATATGGTAGTTCTTAAAATGAATTCAGTCTCAAAGTAAATCCCAAAAATGCAGGAAGGCACAGAGAAAGGCTCAAAACGTTAAGGTTGTAGCACTCTAGCGCACAAATAACTCAAATTTAATTCACAGACTCAAAAGAACTAAACCTATTGAACTACATAGTGTATTCGTGTCAACAGTTTAGTACTGATTTTACATAAAGAATAAAATGTAATTTATTCCATCCACTGAGAAATTATAGAAAGTCAATGGGTAGAAGTAGATCTCAGATCAAAAAATTAAATTCTTGTGTGATAAATTTGAATGTAACATCCTATAAATTTATTGTTGGCAGTTCTTTTTTGATCTAACAGCAACATTTATTTTGGAAAGAACTCGGCATAAGTTAGATATGAATTGCTTATTAGAACGACTGACTAGTTTGTAATGTATAATCAATATAAATAAATACGGTTTAAAAAATAAATAAAAGTTTTTAAATACTCTTGTAATATCATTGTTCTCGACAGTTCTGTATAATATCAGAAATGTAAGAAACTGTTGAGAACAACGATATTACAAGAAAATTATAGAACTTTAATGGTGGATTTAGTCGTCTCGTTGCTAAAAGTGGCTTTGAGTGATTTTGAGAAATGGTGATGCAAACAAACCTTAACACAAAACACTGCTTTACATTAATTTAGGTATATTTTAAAACTACAAATTAACTTAAAAACTACTTAAAATTAATAATATAAAAGGTTGAATTAGAAAAGTTTGTAATAATAGATACCAATTTAATGTAGAAGTTAGACTTTAAAATAGAAATGGTGCTGAAAGTAGTTGGGTTTATTTTAGAAAAGTGTAAACGGTTTTCATTAAAATAGAAAAATGGATAAATTGATGAAGGCATTACATTTTTTTGTATTTTAATAAAGTTGAAATCGAGTCCTCAATGGGTATTAAATCGTTAATCATTTGCAAATATTACACTTACTAAATTTCTACTTACTGACAAATATATGAGATGTATTACATTTCAACCGTTAATTCAGTAATTCAATAAAGATAATATTAACACTTGCGTAATTTAATACGCTATCATACAAATTTGCTTCCAGTAGAGATAAAGTAATAATTTATTTATGTTCGCAATAGTATTTACACCATTACCCAATTACTACAAATATAGTACATGTTTAACACTGTACTTTAATTGGTTATACGCTTAATACCAGTAAGACGAAATAGAATAGCAAAAAGCAACCAATAAAATTTTTGAAATTATAACCTGGAACTATTTTAAACGTCACATCACTAACCAGTTTAATGCAATTTAATATATAAAAGAACCTAAATGAAATAATATTTTACAGTTCTTGCAAGAGAAAATTATTATTATGTTTAAAATATAATTTTTTTCAACTTTCAACTAAGCGTTACAGTTATGAACGATGTCAGTCGTACATAAAAAATCGTTTATATAAGTTGGTACGAGATAACAAAATAGTATGGTATGGGTTAAATAAAACTAGTTTTCAAAATGTACCAAAGTTAATAAAAACATGTCTATATAAATTATAATTTGAAAACCACGTCGCAAAATCGCAGGGATATCACTAAAATTTCACATAAATCAAATTTGATAATTATTCAAAATGTATACAAATATAGTTCCATTTTAAATTATCACAATCGGCGTATTAGTGGAACGCGGATGTCCTAACAGAAAATAATTAAATTCCTCAAAGGCGAACGTGTATCCCGCCGCAAGTTCTATATGAGCACAAATTTTAAAGATTATATATGGCATCAAATTTAAATTATATACATTATTATAATATTTTAAATAATCCACACACAAAGATAATAAAAAGAGATGACATTATTTTATTGTCTTCATCTTAAAACTACACAATTTTTTCAGACTTACATTTAATTTTTCAATTTATTGCAGGCTTATTTTGATTTTACAATCATGTTATTTATTTCTAGACAATACACTAACAATGTTTCAAAATCTTTATATAGATCTTATTTTGTCAAACCAGTTTAATTTATATTAAAAAAAACACAATTTTTAAATATTTCACTTAAATATAATATTTTTGAACTTAAAACCAAACTTGCCTCGTGCAAGAATCGTACTCAACTATTTATTGTGTATATACAAATAAGTTCCAGTTGAAAGAATATTGTACTTCTGTTATATAAATAAAATAAAAATACGAAACAGAAATTTCCGAAGATACAACGATTTCTATTTTTTTATTAAGCTACTCAGGGCGTTTTAAGTGATTTGTGCACGTTATTTAAAATATAGGCAATATCGCAAAACGATCATTTAAGTTTGTATATATTTACAAAAGGCTAAATATCAATAGTTAAGGGAATTTTAGGCTAATGTTATGGTAATTTTCAATGAAATATTAGTATTTTTGTATTGTGTTGTGATCATTATATTCAACAAACAGTTCGTCATTCAATTAAAATACTTAGCGGTCAGCATTTATGTGTATAATCGCAATTTAACCGGCTTAATATAAACAAAAATGATGCTATCCGATACGTAAGTAAATGTGTTGTGATTAAAAGTTTGTGTTCTTTAAAATTTTGATCGTTTTTCTTAACATTTTTCTTTCCTTCCGTGTAAAAAAATTGTCTAATCATGAATCCGAGTTGCCGAGTTCCCCTAACAAAACAATTTCAGGATTCTATGACACATAAATTATAATAAAATAATTCTCAATTTTAAAACACTTCAACAGCGTGATAGAAATTTGAGCGGTGAATTTTATAGGAAAATGTACAGCAACTCAACGCGAGATTGTTTATGTACACTACTTTGAATGGAAGCTTTACATTTTACACAAAGTCAACATTTAAATATTCAGCAGTTTCGAAAATTGTACAACTTTTTAGAAACGTATTCCAGTATTATTGGTTTCGATAGTAATGAAGCAATGGAAGCTTTTGGTGAGGATTGACCGTTAGTTTTCATCGTTTGGTCATCATTACGCTGAAACGGTAACACAAAATTTGAAGTAAGTGTGTGTTTCAATTGGTTATAATACCGCATAAATGTTTAAACATAATTCTTGGTAATTTTTTAACTTTCTAACTTTCTATCTGTTTCAATTGGTTAAAAATTTTTGATAACTACGTTATTGTGAACGTATATCCAAATTAAAAATGACAAATATGTAAAACTAATAATTATGTAAAAAAATATCTTTCAATTACGATCAGTTGTTAACTGTTTCATTGAGATTTTGCTCAATTTTTACATGACAAATTTCTATTCATTCACAAATATTTTGTGTCTAGCAAATGTGTCTCAAAAAATTAAAATAAAAGCAGATAAAAAGTTTGATATTTTTACTCACTTCAATTTTCCACATTTTAATGTTTATGTGGTTTTTTAACCAATTACAACTCACTAAATAATTCGAAGAAATCAATTTAACCTAAATTTCAAAAACTAAATTGACGAATGCCAAAGTTGAGTTTGGTAGCAAAATAAGTAGTAAGTAAAATAAATGCCTAATTTTATTTAGAATTCCATAACAAATTTAAATTTTCCAACAATAATTTAGATTTTTAAGTTAAACCCATGTTTTAAATTATTACGAACCCCGACTATCTTTTACCACGAGCTTATACATAGATCTAGAATACACCTCATTATTGCTTAAGCGATTAAACTTGTCGTTTTTGTAAATGTTAAACTTTTCAACATCATTGCAAAAATTGAAAAAGTTCTTATTGAAGCTGCCACTTGCGGTACGCAGATTTCCACCAAATTTGGCCAAAATCTTCCAAAAAGAAGTTTTTTCCTAATAGTCACTCCGGCTGGACAGTATAGAGGCCGAAAAATGGGGGAAAAGATATCTTTTTATCAAAACTCGTCATTTTCGGTAAAACTTAAAACATGATCTGCACTAATTTTGTTTGAAATTTAATTTACATTCTTTTTGCTTTTTTAATATTTTTCTCGTAAATGCTATATACTTTTCAAAATATTCGCATAAAACGAAAAGCTCCTATGGAAATTGCCACTTTCGGTGGACCGATTTCGATCAAAAATCACTGGAACCTTCCAATTTATGGAAAAAGCTTAAATTTTATCTCTATCAATAAATCCGTTTTGGGCTGTACAGAGACCGAATTTTACTGAAAATCATGTTTTTGTTAAAAATCGTCATTTTCGCTAAAATTTTGGAAAACTGATCTGGACCAGTGTTGTTGCAAATTTAGTTTGCAATCTTTTAGTTCTTAGTCGTTTTCTCGTAAATGATATGCTTTGTAATAAAATATTTGCAACAACGTAGAAGCTTCTATTTTCAGTTGTATCATTTATCAATAATTGAATCTTTGATAATAAAAAAACGAGGAAATTTTTTGATCCAAAACGCACGCAAAAAAAATCCAGGGTTCATGATTACTATACTTTATTTTACTACGTAAATGAAAATATCAAAAACATAGGATTCATCGATTAAGTGGGAATTTAATTTTGCTAAACTAACAACAAATCCAATTGGAATATTTCATTTGGAGAATAAAATTGAAAAATGCTTAACTCACTTGAGCTGTGCTCTTCCGTAAAAATGTATTACTACGAAAAAGAGGCGTTTTCTGCGAAAAAGTTTGAGTCTATTGTTGTTGCATATTCCGATGGAGCTTACACAAATTCTCCAAGTTTAACAAAAGGTTAAAAGAAACATATGGTTAAAAAAAATCGAGAAACGAAACGAGTTAAGCACGAGTTTTCCGTAATAGCTCAAAACACGAACAAAATGATTTTTCGGGCTTTGAAAAAATTGCAAAATTTAATATTTCTACTAATCCAACGATCGAAATCGATTGGTGATCTGTTTTTGACCAAACGATTTCGAACGTTAAATTTGTGAAAACGTTAAGATTGGCCCACTTTCCAGAGCCGAAAAATCCTAATTGTGCAGAAATGATAATAGCTAAATAAATTTTCGCAACAAATCGGTACGAGGGGATAATCAACGAAACCAATTAGTGACCAATCCTCATAAATATAAAACCAAACAATTTGACCGATCGTTGGATTTGTGGATATACATATTAAGATTGATAAACTTTTAAGAGCCGAGCATTCCTAATCGTTCAGTTATATTAGAGTCTAAACGAATTTTTGTAACAAATTGTTACGTAGAGACGATCAAATGAAAAAAACTAGTGACTAACGAAGATGAAAATTCAAATCGTTGGATTTGTGGAAGTATTAGGATTGTCCGTTAGATAATTGCTAAGACAAATTCTCACATTATACTGTAGATAATACGAGTATGCAAGTAAACGTTTCCAATTCCCAAGAATTTAATTCTTAAAAATTTAGATGAAATCCTCTGAAGACATTAAAATTTAGCAAAATTAAATTCCCAAATAAGCAACGAACCCGATTTTATTAGTGACCAATCCTCATAAATATAAAACCAAACAATTTGACCGATCGTTGGATTTGTGGATATACATATTAAGATTGATAAACTTTTAAGAGCCGAGCATTCCTAATCGTTCAGTTATATTAGAGTCTAAACGAATTTTTGTAACAAATTGTTACGTAGAGACGATCAAATGAAAAAAACTAGTGACTAACGAAGATGAAAATTCAAATCGTTGGATTTGTGGAAGTATTAGGATTGTCCGTTAGATAATTGCTAAGACAAATTCTCACATTATACTGTAGATAATACGAGTATGCAAGTAAACGTTTCCAATTCCCAAGAATTTAATTCTTAAAAATTTAGATGAAATCCTCTGAAGACATTAAAATTTAGCAAAATTAAATTCCCAAATAAGCAACGAACCCGATTTTATTGAATTAAAATAATACAATTTGAATTTGGCTTTTTCGCAATAACATATTGCCCAATGATGGCCAAACGATAAAATTTGGTGATTAATCCTCAGCTACTAACGAAAACTAGAAACCAATTTTGTTCAAACGATTCTAATCTTCATTTCTATCAAAACCTTTGGATGAGGCGCTAAAATTCGTTACAGAAAATTGGCAATAAACTCGAGAACGAATCAAAAGATCAAGTAACCTTTTGAGAATTTCATTTTAATAATTTCAATGATTAAATGAATTTGTCCACACTATATTATGCTCTTTATACTTTTGTTTCTTCGATACACATTGGGCGCGTTCAGGACTGCCAACTGTTGGCATCATGATTAGTGAAATCATCGCCAAATTTCATAATACTAAACATTTTCATAACGTTGGCTTTGATTTTACTCAACATGTTCCCAACTGTTGGGTGCCCTGAATGCGCCCATTATCCACTACTAGCAGTGATTAATCATTCACTACTAAATGGTAGAACATTAATTTTTTTTATTTTTGAAATTCTATCTAGATAAGATTACTAGATAAAATTTCAAATATGAAAATAAAACTAACTCTTTTTCCATTATTAACAGCATCCGCCTAATAAGGGGTTTCTATATAATTTTTCCCATTTTAAACCGTGACTAGTAAGAGATATTATTGTCTTTGAATATGTCTGTTTAATAAGCCGCACTCAACAGAAATAAAAGGTAGCTACATTATTATATGCTCGTTGATAATAACACACTATTAAGTACTTGAATAAAATGATATTGATTATATGTGTAAATTTTTATAATATTTTAAATAAACTGTGCATGTAAGTGAAATATTTTATGAAATAAACATTGTAAATAAACATATTTAAAAAATTTACTTTAAAAAATAATGAAAATTTTTCTGGTGTCATCAATCTCAATATTACAAAGTGTCTGAATATCGCTGGATTAAAAAATTGTGATTTACTTGTGATACCTGGAAAGTGAACGCGTTTGCAAAAAGAAATCTTTATTGTACTTTATTTGTTAATGTTTATGTTTCACGATATACATATCGCTTAAGTTCGGAAAACGAATTATGTAAATCTTCCCAGATACTAATTAATTTTGTAAATTCTATACTCTTTCTCTGTAACTTGAAATTTTCGATCGAAACTCTGTTTAGATTACAATATTTTTGCAACGAGAAAATTTCTCGAGTTTAAATTTATTCTGTCCCGACCAACACCTCTTTGTTTAAAACATAAAACCATGATCATTGTTTATATGGCTATGAGGATATCTATTAAAAAGCGGAAGCACCTTAAAATTGTACGTAGTTTTAGGTACTCCAATTTTCAGTATTTTTTCAAAATAATTTTACAATTCCCAAGCATATTTACCGGACAAGTGGTGCAGTGGTTAAATCTTCGGCACTTGGACCGGGAGATACTGGGTTCAAATCCACCAGAGGCTTGTTGCAAAGCGAATTTTCATCATCGATTACGATCGGTAAAGTTAATAAACACAACTAAGACCCTCTGTTGGAGTGCATAATTCACCGCCGATCCACCGTCCATGTCAGTGTACAGGTTGACATCGAGCTTGCAATGTTCAGGTGATATACTGTAATTCTGTGAATGGGAAGAGTGTGCTTGAATGAAAAGGTGGTATTAATTGGCCTTCAAAGGACATTAAATAGATTGGACAATTAATTCTTTCTTTGTTAATCACAAAACAAAACCAAAAAAAATATAAACTGAGGAAAAACTGCATACAAAATTCTGAAACCACATTTTTATTGTAACTCCAAAATTCACACTAGTTTGAGCACTTAAATAATGGATTAAAATTTGCCAACTCTTCGAATTTTCGTTTAGTGTTTCTCTGATTACGTAATTTGTTTTTGTTTCTATTTTTTCGTTTAGACTCTAACTGTAATATTGTATTTAAAACTGTAATTAATAATTACAAATTATTATTTTAAAGCCGCTAAATTAACCGTTAATATAAAACCGTATCGTAACTCCATATTTTGTTATGAAAATATGTGTATGCAACTTTACTTCTGTTTAATAATACATTTATTTTTTTCTGTGTCTCAAGGTTTTGCCCCAGCAGGGTCTGTTTATCATAATAAATATAAAATATAGCAATCCCTGAAAAGGTGATAGATCAGAAACAAACGTTATATGTTACCGAATCTCTAGGCGGTGTGAAGCTAACAAAACTAATTCAAGACAAATAGTTAACGTAATACCTAAACATACAATTCTTAATTTTTTCTACTAATTTGGTCAGTTATATCTAACATAAATGTTATTCACATAAATTGTGGTAAAGTAATAAACATTAAAACGATAAGTTATTCTTGAGTAACCTCGCTTATTGAATTTTCAGCTTGACGACTATACTAAATATTTAGTTAGATCTAAAGTTAAATCTCTAACACAAAACGAAAATCAGTTAATGTACTGTAAATGTTACAGTTAAAGTGCGGAATTGATAAATGTACGAACAAAAAAATTTTAAAAACTGGTTTATTTGATAAAACGCATGGGTACGTGGGAGATCACACAAAGATAAACACCCATCTATTAAGCGCTTATCTGACATCAATAAATTATTTTCGAAGTTCCTATAATAAAGATTCTCGTAATAATGTTTGGATAATGATTTCTAATCTTGGTAAGTTAATTGTGTCTCTGAAGCCGCGGCTAATAATGGGGCATTTTGCTTTCGGTAATCCTTTAATATAATCCATTTAATAAATCGTGTACTTCTTTAATACAATTATTTCTGATTACGAAAAAAACAACCGATACAAATTAAAAAATTTCAAATAAATTCCGGCCTTTACGTATTAAGCGAAATTGAATTAGTGCGCACTGCATAGTAGTAATAAGAGGTTTAAGAAAATTATAAACCTACATCTTTCATCTTCCACTGAAGAATATTTATGATTATAGACAGTATTTCTATAGCTAACTTAATGAAATTATTTAATTTTATATTTTATTTTATTTTGTACAAAATTTGTCTCAAAATAAGAGTGAATGATTAACTTTCAAAGGATTGTAAATCCTTTAGTTAATCATTCACTCTTTTAAAACGGATAAAAGTATACTTTATTGATGTACTGTATGTGTCTACATATATGCACCAATTGATGGAAAACCGAAACGTAGTCGAGCCACAAACCTTTATTTACATATTTAAATTAACTATGTTAATCCGTTGGAAAATTAATGATATTAATTCACGATGATAATCTGATATAAGAATAAGAAACTAAATAAGAATTCATAAAAATTCGACATTTTGGTTTAATTGGACTTTTGTTTACTTAAACAAATATCTATTTAGTCTAATGTTTGGTTTAAAAATAATGTTTAAATTCTATATATGCAGTTTAAATTTAATTTATTGAACCCAATTAAATTACTTAATCTGTTTTATTTTGTATTGTAAATATTATTTTTCCACTCTTTTTATTACTGCCGTCTTTGCAAAATAAATCGAATATGAGAAAATATGGCGCCTATTTTTGTCGCTTTCTATTATAATATAGTTATCTCGGCAAAATTTTGGTTTAACAGTGTAATTACAAATACATGTTCAGTATTAAAAATATATTATTGGTTTTATACTGTATATGTGCACGGGATAAAACTAATAGAATTTAATACATAATAAACAAAGTACGCTCAATTTCACATAAAGAAGTAAAACCAGGCAACTAGATGTTTTAATATGTGTGGATTTCCCTGAATAGAAAATGAGCAATTTTCCGTTATAATGACTTCGTCAACGTAGTGTTTCCGCGCAATGTTGTTGTTGTGGTAATGTGAACCGTTTGCAAATCACAAAAGTCAAATGTTTCTACTCTGGCTAGCCAAGACGTTTTAATACTTAGTAAAACGAAGTATTTTTATAATTAAACTATAAATTTTATGAAATATCTAAATAAATTTATTAAGACCAAATAATATTAAAATTATATAAGTATAAGAAAATGTATTCTTTTATTTCATTCAAATCATTCTCTAATTATAGTACAAAATGTTCAGGTTTTGTTACGTTTTAATATCGTGCTTTTCCTTAGAGAGTATGGACGAAAATTAACATTATGAGATTTCCATCACTAGGGACTTAATAATAATAATACACACTTTCGGTGGAAGCATATAGTCCAGCTATCGAAATACACTTTTGTATAGTGTTTTCTTTGATACAAACTTAATCTAGCATTCTAATTTTCCGGACGTTCTAAAATCAGCATTGATACAGGGCCGTGCTCTATGTTTAATCGCCTCAGGTATGTTGTCTTGCCCCACATTTTATTTCAACAAGTTACAAGCTTCCTGTATTTTTAGCTACAGTTCCTCTTTAGTCGACACTGCTTCTTAATAAACAATATCTATTAAATAGCGTCAAACGTAAAATTCGAATGGACTATTATCTGGTGACGGACAAAAGGACCATTTCTACCAATCCATTTATTTGGAAAATGTCGATCTAGTTCGCACACGTCTTGAGTAACGTGAAGGAACCTTGTTGGAAGCTCTTTGAATATTTAAATTTTACATTCTCTAATAGATCTGGTAAAACTTCCTGCAAAAAATTCAATTACTTGATGTCATTTAGATAACCATCGAAATGAGTCACAGAAATGATTTTGTTGACACCTTTTCGTTCTTGCAGATCGAGGATTTTCATGAGTCCACGTGCCAGTTATGACTGTTAAAAACGCCTTCTCGAGTAAATATCGCTTCATTTACCCACAAAATATTCTTTACAAAATTTGAATTCCCTGAGTCCATTTAAACCAACCACTTACAAAATTGTGTGCGATTGGCAAATCTCTAGGCTATCAATTTTTCAGCGATGCCAAATGATAGGGATACAATTTGTCTTTCATCAAAACAGTCCCTACTGTACTTTTGGATATATCTAGCTGTGCAGCAACTCTTCTTGTGCTGGTGTTGGATTATTTGATATAATCCGCTGGTGAGCTATACGATGATGCCTGGGAGTTCAATTCACTTACACTATTAAGACCACGAGTTCACTAGTTCACTATTAAGACCACGAGATAAGTACGGCCTTTGATTTGGAAAGCGTAAGCTATATTCGACTTTTGCACTTCTCGTATTTCCATTGGCAAAACCATAACAGATTGCCATCGGCACATCAGCAAAATCGAAAAGTAAAACAATTATTAAATTTATTATTTGGTCACACATAATATTATAGCGATTTCGATTGACTTTCTGGTACTCCGAATATAGTACACTCATTTTTCCTCATAAATCGAACTGAAAAATGAAATGCACTATTTTATATGTCGAAAGCCTTGAAATAGAAGCGTAGAAAAAATTTCACTGGGTGAAGCAATAAATTGCCCTCAGGTTTCTTTTTTTAATTGAACATTTTGACAGTATTAGGAGTATCCTTTTTACACTCAGTGTAACGTTTAATTTTCAATTGAAAACGACGTTAGATACTAAAATTGAAGTGAAAAAATAAAATTTAAAAATCGGTACGTGAGATTCATTTATCAAAGTCTACTCTTAATTATCGCATTCATAGTATTTTCACAACCTGTCTTGCATCCAAAGCAATGAATAAACAGAATTCTACTGTTTGGTAACAACATCACCTCTACATTCATAGTGAAAAACGATTCAACGAACCTCACGATTTTTTAGTTTAACGGTAAAAATAATTACATTTTCGGCCAGATCAAATACTAACTAAATATTTTGTAAAAAGTACAATTAGTTCTTAAACGAATAAGAACAAAACTAGATTAAGATCACACTTTTTATTTTGGATATCGATAAAAAAGTGAAACGAGTTATTTTAACTTTAACGGTTTATAACGGCTCAACGGTAATCAATTTCGAATATTCGTAGTAGTATTTTTTACTCTGCTTTGAATACTCTCTTACCTCTTCAATAATAATACCGTCGGTCGCGGGCATAATTTTCATTTTAAGTTATAAATTAAATTAAAAGTATGCCCACAAAAATGTATATTACAACAACTCTATTGTTGTACAATATGGGTGAATCTGAAATGAAGTTTTAAATGCACATTTTTGGAAATTTGCATTTTTGGATTAATATAGTTTTCATTCATTATAATCAATAAATTAGTGATTTTTGGCGCCATCATATTAATAAACTGATAAACGCGAATATAAATCGATATAAATGAGAATGTTCCAAATAGTTTTCGAAATGTGCGTTCATTAAATGCGCATTTAGCATTTCGGATGCACCAAATATTTCATTCTATGTCGAAACTTAAAAGAAAACGAAACCACTGAATAAAAATAAGCAGTCTCATAGAGATTACATATTATCTTTAACAACATGCGATACATCTGTGAACGACTAGCACAACTATTGCTCTTTATGCTTTTATATATGTTGCGGTTAAAGTGACATACATAATTACCATCTTGGTCGGTAAAAAAGATACATTTTTTTAAATTATTCACTTTCCGGTGATTATAAATTAAAGTAATAAATATGATGAAAGTTTACAATAATAGTTTAGTACTACAATAATAGTAATTCATTATGTCGTGATTGAATTTGAAGAAGTATTAACTAACTTTTAGTCTGATAGAATGTGCTATCCTATATAAGAAAAAAAATTAAAAATAATGAAAATATCAAAAATAATTATGGAGGGTGTGTATGAACGTCTTTAGTATTGTAGTATTGTCTATCCAACTTAATTATGTATATAAATTCAAATTACCTGATAATTTGGGGAGGTAGGAGTGGGTAATGTCGGGAATATAGGAGTCGGTGACACCATTAGCAAATAGTGAGCGATAAATGTACTAAGTCAGCCCAATACTCAAACATTTTTCAAAAATTCATTCATTGATTATTATTATTTATTTATTATTATTATTTTTAAAACGGACCTTCAATTTCTTCATTTGAATTTACTAAATGTATTTAAAAATCAAACATAATAAATAATTATTTGTAATAAATAAAACATTTACTGAAATGAATTAATTTTTTGTTTTTATTTAAAAATTCAAAATTTAAAATATGCCGCTAAAATCGAAGTTAAGCCCCACTATTTTTATCGGAAAAGTATTACATAACCTAACTTTTTCTTTTCATCACTTCCGAGTTTTGGCGACAACATTCATAGTAAATCTTAGATAAAATCGGACATTCGTTGAAAAAAAAGGTCGGTGATGATTTCAGCTAGATGTCAGAAAAATTCAAAAATTTTCGGATATAATAATACTTGAGTAATTTTACATTAAGTTTTAGTTTCGAGCATTCGCTCTTTGCCAACTTTAACTATTCTTGAGGATAGTTTAAGTGGACAAAGAGGGAATGCTCAAAACTATTACTTTATGTAAAATTAATATACAATAATATAATTTATCACAAAAAGAGAAGAAAAAATTCTCATTTATTCAAAATAAAATGCACAATATGAAAATCATCGAAAATAACAAAAAAAAAAATAGCGTCAGAATTTTTTTTGTTTTTACGCGTTGTTTTTTTTTTGTTTCAAATGAATTTTGGTAAAAAATAAACTCCTGAGCAAATGTGAAGAATTTTACATTTTGTTTCAATACCTACTATAGATTTCTTAAATTTTTTTTTTGGTATCTCTATCCGTTTCGTTCAAGCATCCAATATAAAACGATTTTTACACATAAATTGGCATAAGTCGCACTTCAGTTTTCCGTGGAAAGGCAAGTGCTGTTTAAGTTTTGTTTGAAAACGCAATGTATGGAAAGGTTAAATAAGCTATGTGGCTTATTCCGACAATAAACGTGAAAAAATTCATTCCATTTATGGTGTTTGTAATATCAACGCTCGAGCTACAGTCAGAAAATACCAGATACAAATCCCTATCGGGAACGCTTTCTCAATTACCGAGTCATTTAAAACCAATGAAATTTGAACTTCCCTTTAAAAGAGATCTGTAATACTTAGCTCTGTTATGTTTAACAATCTCCCACAAGTTTTCTTGCTGCGATTTTACCTGAAAACTAACAAAAAATTGTTTGGCCACTTTTCATATTAAAAAAAAATTTGAAAAGTAAAAAAGCGGCCCGTAAAATTTAAAAAATGTTAGTCAGCCTTTACATATTAAGATGAAAATGAAATTTACTGAAATATATCTAAACACACCACGTAGAAGGAAAAGACAGAAGTCCTGAAGTGAAGTAGAAGCAATTAACACTAAATAAGCCGGAGTGCATATAGAATATGCGTTGGGTGCGATCAGGACGCATAATTGGTCAAACCTGTCCACTGGCGTAACAACAGAACATGTTTTCACATATATCAAGGGCGTGTAAAAGTGGCTTTATCTGCAGACCATAAATCAGTGGATCTCTACAGGAAGACAGAACCTGAAGTTAGTGAGCTGTAGCCGGGCGCGAAGCTAGCGGTTGTTAGCCAGAAGAAAATCACAGACAGAACAAAGGCACGCATTTGGCTTCCGACCAATTTAACTCTGAATAAAACTCTAGGAATTATTTAAACTATTAATCCTACTCTTTTAGCCAAAAATTGCCAGATGGTTAAACAGGGAGAGACTAAAGATGTGCTATGGTAATAAATAAATAATCCCTAGCCCATCTTGCATACACAAACGAAGTTCTCAACTTTGGCTACTTTTCTATAACTCTAAGAGTATATGAAATGATAAAGCAGACATGAGTGCAGGATAATCTGGAGAAGTGGGAGATCTACCGAATTAAGGGTTAGAGATCTTTCAGTGAACGGTTAAAAATTTGCAGCCTCAGAGCTAAATAGTATCAAATCATACACTCAGATACGAGGAAGATTAGATCTTGTATTCTTGGAAAAAGTAATATAAACATATTTCTACATAGTCGCGACCTCGCCTATAAGTAGGTGACTACAAAATTTGGTTGATATCGATATATATAGACCGAGACAACAAAGCACCTCCGGATAACCGGGAGCTAGTTTTAGAAGCCGGAAGGAGAAAAATACATGCTCTAATAGTATGTGATGTGAACGCACATCACACAATCTGGTAGAGCACTAGCTTCAATTAAAGCGTTCAGATATGTTTTAATTACTTATTAAATTTTAACCTCTTGGTTTGCAATACAGGACATGAACGTCACATTTATCACGAAAAACAGAGGAGCGTCTGTAACACAACAGGCCTCCATATAGGTATTCCCATTGTGTTATAGAAAATTTAGTTGCATCGTTTATGTTATAACGCGGTTTGATTTTGCCAGCTGCTCAGCCTGGGGTGGTTCCAATAAATGTTAGAACATAACAAAACGATGGTACGTAAACCGCAGATAAATAATGGAAATGAAAAAAAAAAATTTGCAACAACTCAACCAACATGTTACATACTTACGTCATCTTAAATTCCCATTAAAGTCGAAAAATTACTCCATTTTTAAATTAGACACACGGTAAATCAATGGAAAAACACGATATGATGAAATGAAATGCAAAATTGTTCATTTTAACATTAACAAATATTGATGGTTTATTAATATACCGAAATTTAAATGTTGTAAATAACTAAATTGAAGCAAAGCAAAAATAAAGAAA
Organism: Nephrotoma guestfalica; assembly: GCA_963691935.1. Lineage (NCBI taxonomy): Eukaryota > Metazoa > Arthropoda > Insecta > Diptera > Tipulidae > Nephrotoma > Nephrotoma guestfalica. Next base: position 146,980,979 of record OY829914.1, on the reverse strand, counting down.
ACTATTCACAATAAACATTTTCTACATAACATTTTCTATACAAAAATCATTAATTTTAGTTTACTAGAATTACGCATGCGCACAGAAAAGAAAGAAATATTAAATACTAATAAATTATTAATTACTATGACTAACATGGAAATTATCAACCATCAATTTAAAATCATAAATAAATATAAATATACAAAAATTTGTTCATACAAAAAAAAATATTAAGTATTTGACTCACACCGCAAGCTCGTGAACCATGGCAGCCATCATGTTGAAAATTGAACTTTTTTTTTTATCCATACACCAGTCCATTGATGAATGATCGTTTATATTTTGTATCAGATGTTTTTTTGTTTGTTGACGATTCGGAATATATTGATACGGTGTGCGTATGTATTATGTACGATATTATTTATGCTATGTAGTATTTACATAATTAAAGTATTTGATAGTTTTTATAATTATTAGGCGATATAGTTTAAAGTTACATGAGTTTACTAAGTGTATGTTTTTTCGTGAGCTTTTATTTCTAATGTTTAGAGCCACAACAATACCACCATTTTTATACAGAATGTTTTTATCACCATTAATTTCGTAATTACAATTTCAATTTTTAAAACTTAAAACTTATATTACAATAATCGTAACATTATGAATGTTATTTTTATTCGTGCATATTTAAATTGTATAACAAAACAGGCATTTAATCACTCAAAGTATAGGCTATCGATAATTTGCTTTAGTTTGCAATCTTTCATAATTTTATTGTATCGATCACAATTCATCACATCACACAAAACAGAAAATGCCGGAATTTAAATAAGGTTTATTTGCACATTATCATTTTACAAATTTCAATTTTGTATACTTTAATTTATTATTTTGGTTTTCTTTTTATTTTACACCCACAAATATTTTGAAATGGTAGCTCGAATTATTGAGCGGTTTTATCTTAACCCACAACACAATTTTTATTTTCATATTAACTTTTGCAAAACCGAAAACTGTCCACCCAAAACGATCAACATCGTTTTTATACGCATCGGAACATCACCCATACCAACCCACCACATCCAGTATTAATACATCTACAATAAGCCAAGTACGCGACGGGAAATTTCTCCAACACAGCTGATCCCAGGAAATTTCAATTTTAGTACAGATACTATGTTAACCATTTGGCTGAAAGGGTATCTATACACGTCCTTTTCGGCCGCCGATACTTGGCCTATAAACTAGACATTTACTATGCTACTTGGAAGCTCATTAGGAAACATAGGATTATAAACAGGAGCATATTCAGGGTAAGGCTGGGAAGAATCTTACCTAAGGCGGTCCTAAGCACTCGAACCGGATTGCATGAGAAATACTATCATCAAGTGCATCCAACCTTGCTCTAGATGCCGCTTGCCCTGAAGTTGAAACTAAACTGTAAGCTAAACCCAATATGGTGGACTGCAGAAATAGGGACAGACCAGAAAGTAAGTTTGAAGAAGAGCCTTCAAAAAAGGCAGAACAACTAGGGAAGCTCAAGGTTGGAACTTCTACAAGAAGAACCTTAAAATTTCTTCCAATTAACAACAAATCTGTCACTTTTTACAGCGACTCATGTCCAGGTCAAAATAAAAATTCCCATTTAGGGGCGATGTTTCTAGCATACATAGAAAATTCTGAACACGTCGATATGATCGACCACAAGTTTTTAGTCCCTGGCCGTACTCACATGGAGTGTGACATCGATCACGCTCTTATTGAAAGAAAAAAGAAAAAGACATCGGTAAAAATTCATCACCCGAGAGACTGGTATCAGTTCATTCGCTCAGTGGGCAGTAAGCAATTGTTCAAAGTTATTGAAATGACAGGAACTGATTTTTATAACTTTTCTGGCCTCATAAAAAATAAATTTATGTGGCGGAGTACAGATGAAAATTCTGGGAAATTTGTTTGGAAAAATGTTAAGTGGCTCAGATACACAAAAGAAGACTTTGGTATCATAAAATATAAAAATTATTTTAAAACTATGAGGAACCTTTCAAACGATTAAACATACGCCGCCGAGGAATAAGGACGATCAACTATACTGATATTGAAAATGAGAATTATTCTCAAACAATCAGTACAGAAAAGAAACAAGATCTAATGGACTTACTGCCATTTATTGATCCGTGCTTTCACGCATTCTACAAACATCTTAAGACGGTGGGGATGATAAATACGCACCCAGATTTAGTAGAAGAAGACGACGACGATGATTAATGAAATTACTAATGAATATTATGATAAAATTGATAATGAATTCGTTTTACGTTTGAAATATGTACTAGTAAGAATATTATTGAAGTGTAAAATTTTATTTAATTTGAAATAAAACTGAGTAAATTACAAGATAATTAATAAAAGCTTTTCTTTTATTACCATGAATTCAATACTTAAATATAAAATAAACGCTTATATATATATATATATATATATATATATATATATATATATATATATATATATATATATATATATATATATATATATATATATATATATATATATATATATATATATATATATATATATATATATATACTCTTAGATATATATATTGATGAAATCGTCACCGACTTTTGTCAGCAAAAGTGTCTGAAATAATTTAATTATTTCCTATGAAAGTTGTCGCTAAAAGTCGGACAAATGATGAATTTGAGTAAACAAAAATTTGTGTACGTAGCTTGTGAATAAAATATTATGGCGGCATTATACTTTTTAAGGGAAATAAAATAAAATATTATTTTAATTTTAAAAAAATTTTATTTGAAATTTATTTTTTAATATATACTATATGTAATTTAATATTTAGTATTACAATACAAATTTTAGTATTACAACAGAAATTATTATTTACTTTTCGAACGATTTATTTTAAAAATTTTCTCGGACATCTAAAAATCAGTATGTGTCATTTCGATGAAGTGTAAACAACTATATTTTTTATGCTCTAACCATGTCAGGCGCCAACAAAACGAAATTTGGCGCTGATTTTTTGTTTTAATTTGAAGAAAATTGCAGTTGATGGACATCGATTACTTTGTGAATCATATGGGGAACATGCTCCATCAATAAACGATTTTGAGACCAGTGACAAAGAACGCGAAAGGAGACCAGTAAAGTTTGAAGACGTTGAGTTGGAGGTGTTATTGGAACAAGATTCATGCCAAACTCAAGAGGAGTTCGTTGAAACTTTGAGAGTGACTCAACAAGCGATTCAATCACGTCTCAAGATCATGGGTATGGTGCAAAAACATGGAAATTAAGTACCGTATGAACTCAAGCCAAGAGACGTCGAACGCGGTTTTTCCACGTGCAAACAACTCCAAAGACGGAAGGTTTTTTTGCATCGTATCGTGACGGGGGATGAAAAGTGAATCCACTAAACAATGCATCAATTTCAATCGTAAAACCGAATATTCATAATCAAATGATCTTTCCGTCATGGAAACTTTGGAAGCGCTTCAATGGGATGTCCTACCCACCCGCCGTGTTCAGTAGACATCGCTCCTCCCGACTACCACTTATTCCGGTCTATGACTCATGGCCTGGCCCAGCAGCACTTCACTGCTTACGAAAAAGCCATAAATTTTGTCGATTATGGTCTGAAGATGGGAAAAAGTCGTAGCTAACGATGGAGAATACTTCGAAAATACATTGTACCAATTTCTCCGAATAAAGCTTCGAAGTTATAAAAAAAAACTCAAAACTTATTTGTACCCCCAATAATATAATTTAAATTCGATGTAATAAATAATTTAGGGTTACTATGTGCCTGCAACACAAAGCACATCACAATTATTCAAATATTCAAAATGTTCAGAATACCGTGAAGTGGATCGGAGGCCTTCAATTTAACTTAATTTCTATATTTTTATATTGTATACAGATACCGTCTTCATTAAACAGCAGTTACTCTTATTTGTAAACGTGTCAATAATTCTGTAATAAATTTACTTGCTTTTGCTTTACATTTAAATCTATACCAAAAATAATGGATTAAATCGATTATTTTTGCTTTTTACTACATAATATAATTAGTAATGTATAAGTGCGAGGATATTATTAATACTCTCACAAAATAAAATTAGTATTTATTTCTATACAGTGTGTTTTTATGGGTTGCATTCTTAAACTTAGAGACCAATGTTTGCTCTGCGGTGGCCTTGCTAATGAATAAATCACAATCATTGAAAATTTATTAATTTTTAAATTAACAAATTCAAACGGAAATTAAATGTGGCATATTTTCCAAATCCATAGAAACTTCGAATCATAAAAATAGTTTATTTTTAATTTTCAATGTTCTTCTAAAATATTTTCTGTTTATTTAGCATAAACAACGCACTTACACATTTTTTTTACATATACATATAACATTTTTAGTAACATACATCCATACAAAACACGAGTACCCAAGTATTTTTATTGCCGAAAATTTCTGCATTTTCCTGACATTTTGATGAAATCATCACCGACTTTTGTCAGCAAAAGTGTTCGAAATATTTAAATATTTCCTATGAACGTTGTTGCTAAAAGTCGGACAAATGATGAATTTGAGTAAACAAAAATTTGTGTATGTGTGAGTGCGCACGTGCTTTAAAAGGGGCGGGGCTTGTAAATAAAATATTATGGCGCCATTATACTTTTTAAGGGAAATAAAATAAAATAATATATATGTTAATTTTTAAAAAAATGTATTTGAAATTTATTTTTTAATATATAACACAAATTACAATACAAATTTTATCAACAGAAATTATTATTTACTTTTGGAACGATTTATTTTATAAAGTGATAACACTATTGAAAAATTTTCATTATTCACTATATTATAAAATAACAATAAAATTTTCACTTCACAATTCACTTCCCCAAAATGTGCAACCTTTTCCGAGTGTTACGTCATATTCTCGGAAAAAATCTAGTACATTAATATTGTGTTCCGTTTTGTTATACTTGGGGTAACTAAATATAGTTTATTTTTCTAGCCTAATGCGAAAAAAGTAATGCGCCTATTCCATGGAAAAAATTTACTGACAGTATTTTTTACTGAAAAAACGAAAACAAAAAAAATCTTGAAATTCTGTATGAGTGACAAAGAAAAGAAATATCTTTTATTTCATTTTTATAGCAAAATCGTATGGTTTAATTTTGACAATTACATTTTATCATAACCTAAAATTTTCACAAAAGTTGTAATACGTACATCATTTATAATTTAATTTTATAATTTTTATTAATATAACCAATATGGATTTGGAAGATTTGGATTATTTAGATCCATCAAACATTATGGATATGAATAATGTTCAAAATACGCCAAAAAAGGAACCAAAATGTTGGGTACTCCTTTATTGTTTAGAGCGGGATCAAACCGGGCGATACAATTGTATTTTTAAAGAGTTGAGGCAAGATCCAAAATTATTTTATAATTATATTCGAATGACTGAACGAATTTGACTAGTTACTGGTGATGGTTGGGCCTCTGATTTCAAAAGAAACTGTGGTGAGAATATCCTTGAACCGTATTTTAAGATTGGCAGTGACCAGTATTTAGATTTTTTTATATATTTTAACACCATATAAAACCACTAAATATCCGAACGTTAGCAACGCTAAACTCCAAATAAAAAAACAAACTGAGATTTGACTATAAAAATGGCGAACGATTTATTTTGTATGAGTGTGAGAAAAATTTCTTATCTTTACATAAATTTTTTGTAGATGTGTTAACAATGCTGCCATAAAAAATACTTCAGTTTACATTTTTTTATAGCACGTTATTTCAGCACACTAACACCATGATAATTATTTTCTCAGTAAAATTTTACTGACAAAATTTTTTGTTTCGTACACAACCAGTAAATCTATATATTTTTCTCGCTTTTATTTTTACTGACAGTAAATTTTTTCCATGGAATAGGCTCTTAAACCTTCTCTTTTTATTATCTGATTATTTTTTACTTTTTTTTTATTTTTGCGGTCATTTTTAAAATATAAAAATGTTCCAACATATATTAAGGAGAATTATTTTGATTGTTTTGTTACAATCGAAAAGTCGATTAAACTTCGCATACTACAGATTTTGTGCAATATTTATTAAGATAATAAGTACTATTACTATAATTAGTGTATTGCTACTGTAATAAAGTCGAAATTATACAGTTTAATATGCATAAAAAAATCCTGTTTTACAGGAGGTAGGTATACGTAGGTATATATTTAACTAGCGCGCATTTAGGCGAATTAGTAAAATTATTGCATAACTTAGTTCCGATTAACGCGCTAGCTGGAACTTCATCGTCTAACGATATTATTCGTATGATGGTACCACTATTATATGATTTCACCATGGTTAATATTAACCTAAAAAAATCATTCAGCAGACGAACAAAAATCGATGTGTCATATTCTTTAACCCCCCAAAAAAAATCCTAATAAAAACCAGTCAAGTCAAATATTTGTATCAAAATATTTGTATACAACTGTGTATCGATCATTGAAACCGGTGTGATGTGGAAGTGGATGATTCGGATTCGGAAGAAACGGATAATACGATTAATCATTTGAATGCTATCGAACGGACAACTCTAATTGAAATTTTGATAATGTTGAATGATGCCGACCGTATATAATTTGTGCTCAACAATACCAATCAATTTATATTTGAATGTTTATGAATATGAATACAAGTAGAATGGAAAATAGCAGAATCATTCAGACTGTACACAAATGTACCAAATTGGTATTTTATATGTTTACTTTCAGTGCGAGAACAATTAAAAGATTTAACGAAACAGTTCGATAAATCAGAAAGTCGGGGAGGTACTCAAACAATTGACTGAGGATAAAACTAAGTACGTGCAATATGTCAGTGATTCAGTGAAGCGATAATTTATGTTATCTATATTTTTACAGTTATTGGGAAGGCAACAAACGGGCCACGATACGTTGTTGGATGTCGACGTCAGTTAGACAAGACAAAATTGAAGGCTGGAACTAGAGTTGCTCTTGATATGATGTTTCGGTGACCATATAGTCCGCATTTTACAGGACTAGCCCACATTTGAAGGTCCTGTCCCGCAGAAATATTTTTCCTTAAAAATGACCCGCAATGACCTGAAATGCAGCAATTTTATATGAATTGCTGTAAATACTTGGATCGTTACACTTCCCAGTTCATATGTACGTATGTACTTGGCGAAACATATTAACATTTAATAAACACTTTATAACACTTGTTTATTATTTCGCAAAAAACTTTTTTTGCGAAATAATAAACAAGTGTTATAATGTGTTTATTAAGGACTTCACAGTTCGTTAGCATCAATTGCTTTTCATGTATGACGTTAAAAGAGATTGTTACATCTTAAAATGTGGAGAAGTCATTTGAATATCCCTCCAAAAATGTTTCAAAATGTAAAATCGAAAATAATGAATTATTCGATGAAACGGTTTTATGTAAAAAGTACGCAGCTGCTGAAAAAATTGAAAATTGGAATGACAATGGAGTTACAATTAATTGGTAAGCGATGGATCGAACTGTTTTAACATTTTAAAATTAAAAATGTGCCGTTTTCTACCAGGAAGAAATGCTTCGACAGAACGAATATTTTTCTTAGTTAACAATTTATGGACAGCTGAAACAATACAAATGCAAATAGAAACCTTGGTTAACAATTTATGGACAGCTGAAACAATACAAATGGAAATAGAAACCTTGGTTAACAATTTATGGACAGCTGAAACAATACAAATGCAAATAGAAACTGTCAAAGCCATGCTATTGATAAAGGAAACCACGACAGTTGCGAAAACTTTTACGAAGATATTTCGAAAAATGATAAAATGTTGAAAAGTATTCATAGCTGCGAGAAATACATCTACAATAACTAGTAAAAATTTCTGTTAATTCAATTATATTGATTATTTAGTACTGAAGCACTACTCCCAACTCTTTCGAGTTCGCTTTTCACGTTTTTACCTTACGCAGTCGCCTGCCAAATCGAGGACGTACGGCTATCAGAGCGATTTTATCACCATCTGCACATTGTGTATCTTCATGCCAGCCTATAATACTGGAATGTGAGAAGGGTCGGCCCATGAGTTCTGCACTCCGACAGGGGGTCATAGTAGTGTTCCATTTCATCACAGATCGTAATCTCTTGATGAAAATTCGCTTTTGCATCCTGCCCCTATCGGGATTCGAACCCGGTACCTCCCGATCCAAATGCCAAAGCTTTAACCACTGTGCCGTTTGGTCGGTAAAATAATAATTGTATGTATGTTTCCGTGTTATTGTTAGCAAACAAACGAAGGCATGAAAGAGGTAAATTTAGTTTTCAATAATACAAAAATGAGCAGAAACATTTTTGTTTTCTTTTATATTTTTTACCTGTCCTGTATTGGCGGCGGACAATTCTGGCCACCGTATATGAAGTGCTCATTTAATACGTGAAATGTCTAACTACGCTTGTGATAATCTATCGTGCATTATATTAATGGATGAAATTGATACAATTGGAGGTCGTCGTTTTTCCGAAGGTACATCAGCCGATCGTAAAAATCAACGTACTCTAATGGAATTGCTTAATCAAATGGATGGTTTCGATTCGTTGGGTTAGCTTAAAATGATTATGGCTACACACTGTCCGGATACGCTAGATTCGGCATTACTACGCCCCGGACGTTTAGATCGTAAAATCAAAATTCTATCATCACGTTCGGAAATTTTAAAAATGTATGCCTAACCTATCGCCAAACATGGTGAAATTGATTATGAAGCCATTGTTAAATTGTCGGATAGTTTTAACGGTGCCGATTTAAGAAATGTGTCGAATGGCGGTTTATGAATACAAGTAAGTCTTTCAATAAATAAATGGTAAAGTTTGTAACTAACAACAATTTCGTTTTACTTTAGATTACTAAATGTTGGCGTCAAGTCAACTTTCATCAAAATTTTGTGGTTTAATCTCACTCATTTTGGCCAAAATGAATTTTCGTCTCCAATCTCGATGCTGCTAATTCCGTTGAGTACAAATATGAAATAGATTTGTTTGGGTTTGGCCGAACTAGCATTTCCAGAGACTCATTCATTTAACTATGATGTTAGTAGTTCACAAGGCAGATGCGGTGGTATACAACGAGGCCCATGACGATTTCAACCTATTCAAAATTTAACCCGCGAAAATATTGAGGTTGGGCCACCATTAAAGATCAAAAATATTCGATTAATTACGATATTTGGACGAATATTGGGTACGAAAATTTTCTCGTTGAACTTCCATTGACCGGGTTCATCTTATCGAAATTGGCCGGTAAGTATTCGGATTTCGATAGACATCAACTGGCATCACTGGATCCCGTATTGCATAGAAATTTACTATCTCAAATCATATGAGGACGATGTATCAGAATTAGGTTTATATTTTACTGTTGTATGTCTGTGTGTCTGTGATGATTTAGGAATAACGCGAGTTGAAGAGCTGCGACAGTTATATATTTCGGATCTGAAAATCCGATATTTTTAATATTTTGTGTACAGTGGAATGTGATACCTAGGTAGGGTGTTTTTTGTAGTCGAAGGAACTATTTTGGCCTAGTTACCTAGTTCAGCAGTCGGTATTATTATTAAATTTTGAATTGACAATTTTTTAACGGAAAAATAACCTAAACAAATTAAATGCAAAGTGAAATTTGAAGAAGGCGAAAAATTATTATTTTAAATGAAGTGTGAATTCCTCCAATATTTTTTTTCAATTTTTTCCAAAAAAAAAAATATTTTTTTATTGTATCGACACACCAAGCACACAAAATTTATGTTTCTACCATAAAAAAATCAAAAAAATAAAAGTTTGCTGAGAGTGGGGAAATTTTTTTTCATTTTGGTTGCCATAAAAATACTTTGTATGATATTTTTTATTTATAATTATGACAACCAACTCAATAAAACAAAACTTTTCAGAAAAAAAATACTGATGTACGTTTCACACACAGAGAGAATCTATATTTTTATTTCGTTCTAGTTTTCTGCAAAATAAAACGCTGTTGTAGTGGAATAGGCTCATTATCCATCCTTCTTAACATCATGGCGCCCAACGCTTCGTTATAGTTTTAGTGTAACTTTTTTATATTTGTATTTGTTTCTATTAAATCAAATTAATCATACCACCATTTATAATATTTAGCTTAGGAATTATAAATTATTTAATTAATTAATCCCGAAATTATCTATCAACCTGTATGACGATAAAAGATTTCCGATAACATTCTACTCACCAGTGAAAATTTTACAGCTAGCATCCAGGCGTAGTGAAATGTTACAGCTTAGATACTTTATATATTCCAAAGAAATTGACGGAGGTCAAGAAGAAGATACAGAATTCTCTTATCAGTTTTTCTGAACACTTTATTTTGATTCTATTAATTCCATTATAATCGTTTGTTTAATGTTGATGGCAATGAGATCTGTAGTATAACATTTATATTAAAATTGTTGTGCAGTGTGCATGGGCTTTAATATTCATTTCTATGGTTTTTACCCACCCTATGGCATTACATAAACGTCGAATGAATGTTGTGGAGCGAGACCAATGTGTACACCTTGTGCGTGTATGTGACCGGCGAGGATGGAGAGAAATATTTTTTGTTGTGTTTTCTCGTTTTGTGGTGTGCGATTGATGCGCGGTGTGAAAGGGTGGGCGAGAGACGCGCACATAAACCAAACCAAAAAACACGAAAGAACAACAAATATTTTTCTAGATTTTTGGTGGTGCGACAAATTTTTTCAGACTAGTTTGAGATTTTAAGGAAAAAAGATCACTTGTTATTTTTTGCTTTAAGCAGTTGTAGACATACATTTTTTTTGGTTTTACTTAATCTGCAAATAGTGAAATTTCAATTATTTTGAAATGACAATTATAATTTTGGTGATGAATAAATATATTTTGTATACATGCAAGAAAATAGGGATTCATTTTTAGTGTATTGTGTAGTGCAGAATAATAATAAAAAAGAAATTCTTTGCCGTTTTCTGACTATAAACAACACCCCACCAAAAGAAATTATTATATGTATCTATATATTATATGGTATATGTTTTTTAAGATAAATTGATTTTGTGTCAATGTAATCCTATCATTTAGAAAAGTGGATTTGCCCCTAAAATTGGGAAACATTAACGAGTACCGTTGTATCGCCTTTTTAACGGGTACCGCAAGGGGTGCCACATTAATAACGTGTGCCACAATTCATCGGTACGCCAAAATTCAACGGTTGCTGAAAATTATATTAAACGGACACCGCATTTTTTATTTAACGGGTGCCGCACCGTACGGATGGCCAGCTGAGGCCAGCCGCATTTTTATTACGGCGGGAAGACGCCCAACATTTACGGCGGCCTATTGAGGCGAATTTTTTTTTAAGACGGGAACATTTACGGCGGCCTATCGAGGCGAAAATTTCGGTTTACGGCGGAAGAACGCCCAACGCAAATTTTCGGTTTACGGCGGAAAGACGCCTAACATTATATTTGGTTTGCGGCGGGAAAGCGCCCAACGAGTATTCGACGGTTTACGGCGAGAAGACGCCCAACCCATTTCGGCATCTAGGGCACCGCAACCTTTGAGGTTGACCTCGATGAGGTCAAAAGGTACCATTTTTTTTTATTTTCTTCATTTAACCTTTTTTACAAATTCTATTTTTTTTAAATTTCAAGTTTTTTATTTTCAATTTCAATGTTTTTAAAATTTTTCAATTTTTCAAATTTTATTTTTATTATCAATATATTATGATTTTGGTGTCAATTTAATTTAATTTCAGTTTCAGTTTTCTTTTAATTTTATTCTGTTCCACGGTGTAGGCCAGGAGCATTCAAGTTTCAACTTCCCCACAACCCAAAAACCTGAGATCTAGTCGGCAAAATCGCCGCGAGAAAGGCCTCTTGCGTGCTTAGTAGAAGCTGCGGATTGGTTTTGTGCCACTCCGTAACAAACTACTCCTTAATAGCATTCCATCGACATTGAGAGTACCTTTAACGTGCCGGCTCTAGTAGTGAACCACACTGTAAAAGATTAATTAATCATATGCTAGTACGCAGAACTGAGGTGGGGGAATTGAACATTATGTGATAGAGACCTGTGATAAAGAAACACATAGATGCGATTAAATTTTTCTGGTTGTCTCAAAATGGGACTGCAGATGTGGACAGGAAGTCAAACCCAAGACAGAGCTGATCTTTTATTATTATTTACTAAAAAATACAAAATTCCGAGCTCATCTTTGATAGCACTAGACTTTACTGATAGAGTGAGAGTTCTGGGCACTACCTTAGACAGTAAGCTGAGTTAGAAGCCTTCTTTTAGAAAGAGCTGAAACGGCCACTAAAGCTCATACAGGAACGCTATTGGGAAAAAATTGAGTCTGAAACCAGAGTTGGCACTGGAGCTACATTGCCGTAGTAATGCCTATACTTATATACGGAATGAGTGTGTGGTAACCAGCGGGTCCTTAACAATATCACATATAAGAAAATGATGAAGGTTTTAGGGAAGTTTTAGTGAGGTAAATCGGAGGTTATTTTTCACCTTCGTCCGGTCGATAATTTCGGTAGACAGATGGCGTGAATTCTACGCAACTGTCGGCGAGCTGCGAATCTCAATTATACTACACATTCGTTGTACTTCGAGGAAGGGTATATCGAACAGCTTGCATTGGCTTGCATCATAGAAGTGGTTCAGCACCAAAAGCCAAAGCTGCGTAATTATTCATTGACGGCTACAAGGTAGACGGAGAGAGAGGTTAGGAACCGGAGACTTCTGTGATCAACTAAATTTGAGGAGCCCAGGTCGACTCATTGATTACTGTAGCGAACACCAAACTGAGGTGGTAGCGATTGGTGAGGTTTTGACGTGGTTCAGTCATAATATAGTTAATATTATTATTTATGTAATCTAGATTCTCAGTCACGCGGACTACAGGACAACTGAAGGAGCAGACGAACTCGCTGGGCATGGTATATCCTTTAATTGCGACTTGAAAGGGTAAGAGTGGGGAAGCCTGTCTCAACGATAAAACTAACACCAGTGTTGTGCAGATTAATTACGTTACAATAATTACGCTATTATTTATACGTAAATAATTGTATTTATTACGCGAAATTTTACGTCACATGGCGTAGAAATTGAAATGCGCATGAAAATACTTAATTATTTTAAATGCACGCGCTAAAATTCTTATTGGGTGGTTCCTATTAGTTTTTTTAATTCAAAAAACAAAATATTATTTTTTTAAAGTAACAGTACATCGAAATTCTAAAATAAATATTACACCGTCCACGTAATAATTATTTGGCGCTTCCCAAAATCCAATCAAATTTGTATAAGCTCCCAGGGTACCTGCGGATTTGTATTGCCTCCTAAGGTGATAAGGAAAAACATATTAATAGCCCCATCTATGATTCAAAGGAAGAAATATATGTAAATAGCTCAGGTAGGTATGAAATGAATTTGAATCATAGATGGAGCTATTAATCTGTTTTTCCTTATCCAAATATCAAGTGAATTACGCTTTTAAATAATATGTATAGTGTGCAATGTTATAGAAAAGTGCATTCATATTTATTAAAAATATTGATATCAATCAATATTTATGTAAGAATTTATACATAATATTATTGTAGTAGCGCCATTAATTAGCAGATGTCAGACTCATGTAAAAAAATGTAAAATAATTGTTTTTTACACGTAAATGTACAACACTGAACACTTTGGAAATGGGCAGAATGATCGACTAATAAAATGTGGAATAACACCTTCCTATGCAACAAAGCAAAATAAGTTTTGCACTTGTGGCACTTATAATACTGTGGGCAAAAAATAGTAAGACTTTGTTCATAATTTTAAAATTCTTTATTTATTTCTCCAAATCTATTACGTCCCCCTCAAAGTAATCCCCCCCCGGCCTCAATACACTTGTGCCAACGTTTTTTCCAATCCTCGAAACAGTTGTTAAAGTCAATTTCCGGAATAGCCTCCAATGCGCGTAGCGATTCACGTTTAATGTTTTCAATTGACTCAAAACGGTTTCCCCGGAGCGGTCGTTTGAGTTTGCTGAACAGTCAGAAGTCACACGGAGCTAAATCAGGCGAATACGGTGGTTGCGGAACGATATCGGTAGATTTTTTGGCGAAAAAATCACGTAAAACCAATGCATTATGAAAAGGTGCATTATCGTTGTGCAAAAACCAAGAGTTGTCGACCAATAATTCCGGCCTCTTTTTACGAATAGCTTCGTGCAAACGACGCATAACACTCAAATAGTATTCCTTGTTGACAGTCTGTCCAGTCGGAAGGAAATCGGAGTGCACCACACCTCGATAATCGAAGAAAACTGTCAACATCACCTTGATTTTTGACTTGCTTTGACGTGGTTTTTTCGGCTTCGGCTCACCTTTGGCACGATATTCGGCCAAATGATCGTCTGTTTCCGGATCGTAAGCATAGATCCAAGACTCATCGCCAGTTATAATACGTTTCATGACATCCTGGTAGTCGGAAAGCATTGTTTCACAGACGTCAACGCGACGCTGTAATTCCAAAAAATTCAGTGATTTTGGAACCAATCGTGCTTTCACTTTTCTTAGGCCCAAATGATCTTTCAAAATGGTTTTCACTGATCCTTCCGATACTTCAACGATGCTAGTAAAGTCTCTGACTTTAATCGTCGATTCTCGAGCACCAATTCCTTGATTTTATTAACGTGTTGATCATCAGTTGATGTTGATGGCCGTCCTAGACGCGGTTCGTCGTCAACACGTTCTCGACTCTCTTTGAACAATTTGTACCAATCAAAAACACTTGCCGCAACATACAATTATCACCGAAAGCCTTTTGCAACATTCTGAACGTTTCGGCACCACAAAATTGATTCCGCACACAAAATTTAATGGAACTTCTTTGTTGAATAATTTCACTCATTGTAAAAATCGCCGAATGCGTTTTTTGTACTTCAGAAAGACAGGCGTATACTAAACACTAATAATTATTTTGATGTGACATTTGGCAAAAATGTCACTGACAGTCATACCAACATAGAAAAAAAAATATTTCGCCGAATGGTTTTCGGCGCGAAATTTAAATTATAAAGTCTTACTACTTTTTGCCCACAGTAGTATACCCAAACAAAAAATATCTTTTCCGCTGACTTGAAAAAATAATAAACAAAATTAAATTATTATAATATTAAAGTAGAGTTTACACCACGATTATAATACCAATATTGTTTTGATAGCTATTATACTTTAATAGCAAAATAGTACGTGATAAAGTACTAAAGTATTTTAGTTTGAGTTTTTTTGCTACATACTTTTATTCTACTGGTGTAAACGGGGTATGAGCAACAACGCAAGCATGCAATTCTCACCGGAAATGTTATAAAATTGCTAATCAGGATTGAGGACAAGTGTTTATCAATCGGCAACAGAATGCTCTTTGCCTGTGGAACAGGCAAAACATTTCTGTTTTCATTGACTTTGGCGACTATTCGCTCACAAAATAGCATTGCATTGGCCGTCGCATCTCGTGGCATTACAGCAACTCTTTTGGATGGAGGTAGAACAGTGCACTCTGCATTCAAATTGCTATTGAACATGTAATTTATTGAGACACCTACATACAATATAAAAAAGAATTCAGGAATGGCAAAAGTTTTGCAAACATGGAAACTAATGGGATGAATACACAATGGCCCGTAATAAATCGTTGGAAGCAATCAATCGGACGCTCCTAGATTTAAGAAATAATACAGAGACATTCGGAGGTGCACTCATTTTGCTCGCTGGCAACTTTTGTCAGACTCTATCAGTTATACCACTTCCACACCAGCCGATGAACAAAACACATGTTTTTTGAACAAAACACACACAACAATCATCTCTTCTGTGGCAAAATGTTCAGAAAGCTATATTGACCACCAACATGCGTGTCCAACTGCAACAAGACGAATCCGCTGCTCGATTCACCATGCAACTGTTAGATCTTGGAAACGGGAAAATGCCAATCGAAACATCACAAATTGCATTGCTATTCCACCAGATGTTTGTAACTTTACACAGACAATTGACGACAGTTACCAAAATGAATAATGGCTAAGCATACGTGCATTATTGGCGGCCAAAAACAATGATGTCAATGCTATTAACACAGCCATTCAAAATCAAATATCTGGCAATAATGTATAAGTCATTTGATTGCGTCATGAATCAAGTAAAAGTTGTTAATTATCCGGTCGAATTTTTGAATTCACTTTATTTACCAGGATTACCATTGACATTAAAAATTGGTGCACCCATCATTATGCTTTGAAGTCGATCCGCCACGACTGTATAATGACACCAGGCTTGCAGTTAAAAAATTGATGAATAACATTATCGAAGCAACAATATTGAATGGCATTCAAATTTAAAAGATTTTAGTGCGACTCGCATTTGCAATAACCATTAATAAAGCAAAAAGGCAGTCTATGATTCAAGTTTGTGGATTGAATCTACTAAATCAGTGCTTCTCACATGGACAGCTATACGTGGCATGTTCACTCGTCGGAAAACCCGGCAACTTATTTATGTACGCACCAAATGGCTAATTCAAATATATTATTTACCCAAGAGCATTAAAATAATATAATTATCATTGAAATCAATAAAAAACACACAAACGTACCTAAATGTAAATACCCTTTGCTATAAAAAGGCATTGCAGCGCACGCCGGGAATCGCTAGTAAAAGATAAAATCAGGCCTAGCAGGAAATGGGCAACATTTTTCTGATAGTTCTACCGTACACTGTTTTTACTTCAGCTTCACTTAAAAAACAATTAAAATTAGGAAAGGGACATTCTTCAAGGTCGGAAGAGTGAACAAGGAAGAAGTATAAAACAAAATAGCTCTAAGTTTTTCATAATTTAATTTTTGGGTGGGATGAAATTTCACCAAAAAATATTAAAAGTATGGAGTAACTTTTGAACCATCAGCAAAGGATTTTTTAAATATCCCCTATAACCCTACTTCGCTTGATTCTACACTTCTGGGCCCCGCGTAGAAGTTCAGACTTACCTTCTTTTTCAAATTCAATTTCTCTACTCTTAATAAAGGCCGGTTCATAATCTACTTTCTGGTTGAAATTTTTATAATGGTCGATATACACTATGCGATTTGGAAATCGCTGCCTTAGGCGAAAGACATTCAAAATATTTTTAACGATAAATTTCAATATAGTTGAAGGATCCAATCAGGCAAAGTATTGTACAACGAATATTGCTTGTAAATATCTTAGTCTAAAACGATACTAAAATAACCATTACATTTTCCCAATTAGAAATATTAGCCTACTTGAGTGCGAAAGCATTCCAAAATATTTTCAATGATAAAATAAAGGGGTCGATTCGGGGATCTATAATTGTATGTTATGTTATGTTATTTTTGTTTGTTCAATACAAATTCCAATAGGAAGCGGGGAAATAAAATAACATAACAGCAATTTTATGCCTCGAGAATAGGGTCTAAAGTGCCAATTATGATTTTTAGACCAAAGTAGACAAGGTTTTCAATAAATAAGAATATTGTACAACAAATATAGCATATAATGGGCCCTATTCTCGTGGCATAAAATTGCTGTTATGTTATTTTATTTCCTCGTTTCCTATTGGAATTTGTATTGAAAAAACAAAAATAACATAAAATTTTAGATCCCGGAATCGACCCCAATATAATATTATTAGACTATAAGAGATAAATACATCTCATAGTGCAAAATAACATTCCAGTGAAGTTTGTCCTAACTTTGTCCTAAAATTACAAAAACAAAATTTAGGACAAACTTCACGCGTGTGTCCACGAGCGTGAAGTTTGTCCTAAAATTGTCCTGACTATTTTATCATGAGTATGTATTAGTGAATCTCTCGTTATAATGAATTATAATATTTGTAATATTCGAACATACGTACAGTAAACGCTCGATTTAACGTACTAATTGGGGGTGTCCGTTAAATACGAATGTATTTTAATTTAATCGATTCGATCGAATTTAATCTGGGACGGAGCTCAACCATTTCTTAGCCGATTATGATGGGATTGGGAATGTTGGTTAAAAATGGGATTCTTTAATTATTTTTGGAAGAAATTCTGGAATATGGCCACCTGGGACGGAACTCGATCAATTCTTAACCGATTATGATGGGATTGGGTATATGCTGGATGGAAATGGGATTCTTAAATGATTTCTGGAAGAAATTCTGGAATATGGCCACCTGGGACGGAACTCGATCAATTCTTAACCGATTGTAATGGGATTAGGTATGCTGGATGGAAATGGGATTATTAATTGATGCTGGGAAAAAGTTCTGGAATATGGCCACCTGACGGGACTCAGCCATTTCTTAACCGATTATGATCGGATTGGGTATGTTGTATGGAAATGGGATTCTTAAATTATTTTGGGAAGGAATTCTGAAATATGGCTACTTGGGACGGAACTCGATCAATTCTTAACCGATTATGATGGGATTGGGTATGCTGGATGGAAATGGGATTCTTAATTGATTTTGCGAAAAATTTCTGGAATATGGCCACGTGGGACAGAACTCAGCTATTTTTTAACCTATTACGATCGGATTGGGTATGTTGGATGGAAATGGGATTCTTAAATTATTTTTGGAAGAAATTCTGGAATATGGCCACCTGGGACGGAACTCGATCAATTCTTAACCGATTATGATGGGATTGGGTATATGCTGAATGGAAATGGGATTCTTAAATGATTTTTGGAAGGAATTCTGAAATATGGCCACTTGGGACGGAACTCGATTAATTCTTAACCGATTATGCTGGGATTGTGTATGCTGGATGGGAATGGGATTTTTAAATGTTTTTGAGAAGGAATTCTGGAATATGGCCACTTTGGACGGAACTAGATCAATTCTTGACAGATTATGATGAGATTGGGTATGCTGGATGGAAATGTGCTCCATAATTGATTTTGGGAAGAAGTTCTGGAATATGGCCATCTGAGATGGAACTCAGCCATTTCTTAACCGACTATGCTGGGATTGGGTATGTTGGATGGGAATGGGATTCTTAAATGATTTTTGGAAGGAATTCTTAAATATGGCCACTAGCGACAGAACCTGATCAGTTCTTAACCGATTATGATGGGATTGGGTATCCTAGATGGACATGGGATTTTTAATTGATTTTGGGATGAAGTTCTTCTGAAATTTGGCCATCTGGGACGGAACTCAGCCATTTCTGAACCGATTATGATGGGATTAAATATACTGGTTGGAAATGGGATTCTTTGAAGAAGTTCTGGAATTAGACGACCTGGAACGGAACGCGACCCATTCTCAACCCATTCTCAGCCAAAGATAAATCATTCTACAAAAAAGGCATCGAAATGTTAGAGCATCGATGGACTGATTGTATCACTTACAAGGAAATTAAGTTGGTGAATAAAATTTAGTTCTAGTTTAGATTTGACAGTTAGACGCAATTCACAAATAATTGTCATATCTTATATATCTCTCTATACATCGTATAAAATGTTTATGACTACTAACTACTATAAGCGGTGAAGCAATTGAAAATATTATTATTATTTATATATGTATTTACAAGCATAAGCCAAAGCTTTTATACTACGAAAAAGAAAATGAAAATCACAAAAGAAAAAAATTAACAATCCTCATTTATATACAAAATTATTTACAAAGAAAAATAGTATTGCGATTGATTCCAAAATTCGGAGTAGCAAGATATTAAAAACAACTTGAATTATCTCTAAAAATCTCACACCCTCGCACACTAGTCGTGTGCATTTGAATCTAAAAGTGTGATTACTCAGAATTTCCTTCAGCCTCTATTTGTCGGGTGATTAACAAGACTGCGACCGAGAACGAATTTTTGACCTTGAGATTTTTGGAGATGTAACATTCGTTTTATTGGCGATGATCGAAAATTTGCTATAGAAAAAGCAAAAAGTTTGTCGTACGGATTGATTGATCGGTTTGAAATTGCGGGCTTAGCTTTTGAAGGTTCCCGTGATTTTTGGCCGGAATTGGTTTACTTGAAGTGGACGCTTCTATGTTTTCCTTATAGACACTTTTCGTTTATTGGAACAAATAATGGGTTGGGGAAAGAGAACAGATACATATATCTCGTGATATATTTGTCGCAGTATACCTTGTCATGGTTTTCATTGATTGATTAAGTTGTGAGTTATAGCGTGTCAAGGATGGGGGTAAACAAAGGGAATATTTGCTATATTTTACAATTTTGCTTCGAACAAGGCAAAAACGCAAGTCAGGAGGCTGAAATTGTGAATAGTGTCGATGGTTCCGATACTATCACAACCAATCATGATCAATTTTGGTTTCTACGATTCCGTTCCGGTAATTTTGATATCAAAGATTCACCACACATTGGAATGCCTATCGTCGAATATGTCGATAAAATCCTGTCGTAGAATCGCCCAGAAACAGAAGGTCGACCACAAAACAGTTTTAAACTATTTGCATAAGGCTGGTTTCAAAAGGAACCTCGATGTTTGGGTGTCGCACGAGTTGACGCAAAAAACTTGATGGATCGTGTTTCCATCTGCGAAACCTTGGCCAAACAGAGCGAAGTCGAGCTATTTCTAAAGCGTAAGGTAACTGGCGACGAGAAATGAGTCATATACGACTATATCAAGCGAAAACGATCATGTTCGAAGGTCGGCGAAGCGATCCAAACGGTGGCCAAACAAGGATTGATGCCCAGGAAGATGTGTGTTCGATGGGACTGAAAGGGAAACATCTACTATGCATCTACTATGCTAGCTACTGTCTAATAGCCAAAAGCTCAATTCGGACCTCTACTACCAGCAACTGCATCGACTGAAGGCAGCAATCGACCACAAGCGGACATAATTAGCCAATAGGAGAGGTGTCGCGTTCCACCAGGATAACGTGGCTCACACGTCCGTGATGACCCGCCAGAAACTCCGGAAGCTGCGTTGGAAAGTTATTATGCATCCACCTGACCTGTGACCAAGCGATTACCATCTCTTTTAGTTCATGGCAAGCGCTCTTGGTGGTGTAGAAATGGTCTTAAGGGAGGCTTGTAAAAACTGGCCATCTCAGTTTTTTGCTAATAGGGAGAAGGCGTTTGGAAAAGCAGCATAATGAAATTGCCTTCTATATGGCAACGAGTTATCGAAAAAATGGCACATATTTGAGCCAAAACGGATTATAGTAACTATGTTAAATAAAGCCATGAAATAAACGTAAAATAATGGATTTTTCCCCAACCTTTTCTTTTTATGTATTAGGTGTGTATTAGGTGTGCAAGTAGAAACTGTGCTTTTTTTGGTCAAATTCAACTAATTATCGAATGCCTTCGCATTCGCAAGTTTCTGTGGTGGGTGGTTTCGAAGCAAAATAGTCATTGAGTCAGTTTTGCACATCTTCAACTTTAGTGAACCGCAGGTCTTTCAAATATGATGATATCGATCTGAATAAGTGGTATTTAATTAGAGGGAGCCAAGTTTGGAGAATAAACCGCATGTTGTAAAATTGAGAAGATGAGTTCTTGCGTTGATTATGCGGATTATATGGACGAGCGTTGTCATGCAACTAGAAATCACCTTCTGCTTTCCTTGGTCATTAAACTGTCTTTTTTCCTCCAGAGCATCACTTAATATGATCAATTGAGCCTGGTAACGTTCAGCTGTATCAATTGGACCGGGTTCCAGAAGTTTGTAGTAAATGACTCGTTTCCAATCCCACCAGGCACACAGTAACATTTCTTGACACGAATATTAATTTTTGTAACTGATGTTGATGGCTGGCCTGAATCAACCCATGGTTTTCTGCGTTTAGGATTATCGTAGAAAATCCACTTTTTATCACTCGTAATGATTTTGTGGAAAATTGTTTTCTTTTGTACCGAGAAAGCAAATTCATGCAGATGCCAACTCTTCAGATTCTGTTTTCTTCGGTTAGTTTATGAGAAACCCACTTTCCTTTCTTCTCTATTTTACTTATTACATGCAATCGCCTTTTGAGTTTGACACGGATTCTCATCCAGTAAAACTTTAAATTCTTCGTCTTCAAATTCCTCAAGACTAAAATTGCTATCAAGAAATCTTACAAACCACTTTTTCACTGTTGAATGACGCACAGAATGTTCACTCAAAGTTAAATTAATCAATTCTTTAGCTTGAGCAGCATTTTTTTCATTTGAAAACAGAATAGAATGCAATGACGTAAATGTTGCTTATCGACATCCATCTCTTAAGATGCACACAGAACGACAGCTTATACATGACTGAAACTTATGACATCAAAACAGCAATGACTAAGCTACGTATATCCAAAATGCGAATGAGTTGGATGCGTTCAATTATATTTTAATGCAGCCAACTTCAGAGCCGAGTTTATACTTGCACACCTAATAAGTAAACAGCATTTACGAAAATGTGATTATGAACTTTTTAATTCTTTTAAAGTTTTTAAATTACATTTATAGCAAAGGAGTTCCTGTTAACGTTTTGAGGACTTAGCGGAAATGACGAATGTTGAGAAAATCTGTTTTTCTCTAAAATTCGACACCTCTACATTCAGTCGTATTGACTGATAGGGATGCAACTTCACACTTAAGCTTTAAGCTACTATAGAGAGCTTAGTGAAATGTTTACGAAATCTGGAAACCGGAAGTAACAGCTCATATGGAATGCTTTCTCTATTTTTATACGTGTTTGCAAATGATCTGAATTTTCTAAAAAACCATTAATAACAATTAGTCCAAAATCGTGTGATGTGTATTCGATATGTATTCGACGTTAATGTATATTCATCTGAAAAGAAAATCTAGTGTTATCACACATATACAGCTCTGTTTTTTCACTAAACAAATATTCTTATTCTTGACTTTGTTTGACTCGATGATTTGACGATGTTGTTTAGCTGATGGCATTTTACGGATACAATGGTATTCTTGGATGTTGGATTGATATTTTCATTATTTTAAGCCGGTTACAAACTACTGGTAGATTACTAACGCATTTTTTCCACTATATTAAACCTAGATGATAATTTACTAGTTTTTACTAGACAAGCTTGTAAGCTTTGTCTATATTTTCAAACGTGAGGGCGTTCATGCAAGTTACTGATACTGCCGATAAATTTCATGGTTAGTATTTATTATTTTACGTTAAATATATATTATTTTGTCAGCAAATAAAACTTTCTCGATTTATGAAACATGAAAATAGTTCAGAAAGACAATGCCGTTATGCTTGCTGGTTTAATGAAAATTTTATAAGCCGTTATGATCAATTCATTGTCATTTTTATCGATTTTTGAAATGAAATATTCTGCAATGATTCAGGTTCTTAAAGAGCTAACACGTATAGAGAACATTTGCTTACAACGGTTTTAAAAATATCAAACGATGTCTTAAGATGGTAAATACTACAAAAATACCTGAGGCTTTTAAAAAGGTTTTAACTGGTTGCTGTTTTTTGAATTAAACCGTTAATACATCGCTCAACTATTTTGTGAATAAAATCTTGTACTAGTATATTTTGTAACCTTAATTTCTCTATCTTGGACACATTTATAAAGAAAGCTGCTTGATAGATTGAACGGCTTGCACTTGGTGCTGATATTAATGTTGAAAGCGATTAATGGTACCGTGACGTATATCGTTAGATTCGCTGGAGTGTCTTCTATCACCTGACCAACATACAGAAAAATTCTATGATAAAAGGTCGGTAATATCTCATGAGATGAACTAAGTTCAAGGGGAAAATTTAATTTGGTAAAAATTAATTTCCTTTTACGAGTTTAAATATCTTAAGTTAAAATAAAAATGTTGCTGCAAAGCAAATGGTAACGGATTTTTGATCAAATGCCCGAAAATGCTCATAACACAACGTCAAATTTATAATATTAAAGGCAAGGCAACACAAATCGTACGGCTCTTTACATACCCTACCCTACATAATTATAAAAATAATTTAGTTTTCTCGTTTCCGTATGATCTAATACGAGTACATTTTGTGCCTTGTAAAATGATAGAATTTCGTGTTATCAACGCCAAAATAATGATTCAATTTTACAAAAAATATACGCAATTTGGTTCAACAATACGAGTACATATGTACGAGTATGTAATTAGATTGAAATCTTTAATAGATATTGCGTACTACATAACTATTTATTATTCAAATACGAGTATCTATTCAATGTGAAATAAAATTAGATTATACAACAATTCACCGTATTTGCAAGCGCAACAAATTTAATTTCCACAATTAATTATAACCAATTCGTTGTCATCAAAATAATTACGAGTATCATTTGAATTAAAATGTTTAGTGATTTCGCTTTGTTTACTTGCTTTACAATCATGATTTTCATTTCATTTAATTTTTTGGTTGATTTTTTATTATTAATATAATTCTTTTAACATTAAGTTTGTGCGTCATTACCTCAGGAAATTATTTATTATAAGATATGTGATATAATAAAACTGTATAAATTTACAATAAAATGTTATAAAAAATAAAATTAAATAAAGTGTGTGTATTATTACTATATATAAGTCTATATGAAAATAAAACAAGACACAGAATGTCACGTGACACATACACAAATTCGTATTTTATACAGTTGTGATACGTCTTAAAATATGTATATATAAGAAAATATAAAAAGCGAAACGAATATTCGTGTATACCCTCAATTTTAAACATAGATTAATTGTTCAAAACTTATTTGGAATATGCCTTATATAGCGGACGTGCCTCATTTATCGGATTATCTGTATGTGATAAATAAGGCCTAATATATAATCGAAGATCTTAAGTAAAAATGGCTTCTAAAGTAGTTTAATTCTATAAAAGAGTGAGAAATTTCATCATCTAACAATAATCATCATCATCTAACAATAATCCTTAGCATGAGGGTTTAATAAATTCACTAGGAGCTTCAAAGATTTAGAAATAGAGGGAACCATTATATATCCTCCTCGCATGCCAGAAGAAATGAAGCACACTTTGCCAATGGCAACCAAGTGGTAATGAAAGGTAGAAACCATAACCCTCTTCCGGTTAGCCGATCTAGGCAAAAATGCATTTGTCATGTATTGTTTATATGTGCCCGAGCCTGACATTCTCATATTTTCAAGCCATATAGTATGTAGTCAGTTTCTCTTTAAAATAATAAAAAATAAACAATAAGTAACAAAAAAAGCCAAATATTCAACAAAAACAAGCTTTAAAAAAATCCTAAAGAGAAAAATAAATATTTGATTTTGAAAAATCACTTTTTGTAGAAAGAATACAGATCGACGACACCACTTCGAAAAACACTTCAGATTTCGCGAGATTGAAAGTTTCCATCGGAACGAAATGAAAAGTATTCACCATCACTATGCCTGTATTGGTCTACGAATAGAAACGAAGTTCTAGACTTAAACTCATGGTGATATGGTGAAAAAACTAGACCCCATTGCCTGACAAACAATAAAACTAGCCGGAAGTTATTCCAGAACCCAGCTGAAGATAAAATTATTCTTAATAGGTGCGCCAATTAATCATTTTAGACAGGATTTGGCTTCAGACAAATTAGAACAATTTAACGATAAACAATAAACTACCTATTTGTATTAAGTTTCCGTTGTTTTCAAGTTTTGTAATATTTTAAAATGATTGCTTCATATAAATCTCAAGATTAGAAATTTATAAATTTAATCATTTCCTAACCAAATTTAGAATAGAACAGTATATTTATATTCATATCACTTAATTATAGAAATTGTTATAAAAATTGTTATTATACAAATTGTTCATCCTAGAAGCAGTATCCAGTGTAATAGTTTTGAAAATTAACCGTTTGAAAAATTACGCCATATGGATGTGCACGGAACATGAATTCCGGTTGAATAGAGGATTTTTTAGTGGGCTTGAATTTTGTGATTTATCTCGTCACGAAATTTAGAGGTGAAATACATATTATATTTTAATGGAATGTTGAAAATTTGTATATTACTTTCTCTTACATGGTAAAATAGGTAGGATGGTAGTATTCATAAAAGTTTTAGTGCATTCCGTCAACATCATTCGAAATAATTTATTCGTTTTACCGTGCTAGCTTGTGTGTGTGTGTGTGTGTGTGTGTGTGTGTGTGTGTGTGTGTGTGTGTGTGTGTGTGTGTGTGTGTGTGTGTGTGTTACATTGTAGACGGAAGACGGATTGACTTTTCGGAATGATCGTACTTAACACATTACAGTCCAGGGGATTTATGCAAAAAATGGCCAAACACATTTTTCGTAAAATTATAATTCCTAAACCAGCAAATCAACTACAACGAAATTTCATAGGCGCATTTAAGTTGGTCTACTCTGTCTATATACATAAACTAAACAGTAGTTTGCAGTCCTCAGTTCATCACAATTCAATTTTATTCAATTTCAATGTATAGTAGGTACAAACATTCAGTTGTGTTTGAAACCGTTTTTACAATAAAAATATATTTTTCTTATTTTAAGTTATTAAAAAGTATTTTTAATATATAAGTTAAGATCACAAACCTGATCACGTTGCACAAACGTGCCCAACATCTCACATTTCATGCGAACGCATTTTTGTGACGTTCCCATAAAACCACTGTGAAATATGAAGTTGCATATCCAACAAAATGTAAACGACCTAAATGGAAATTTCCATTTATGTCTCAAAAGTGCATAGAATATAAGTCAGCAAATTGTAAAGTATAAATATAAGTAGTTAATAAGTTAAAGCGTGTAATCTTAATATAGAAAATAAAGTACGTGGTTGTATAACCACCAAAAATATATTTTTTTAGTTTTCGCGAATTAAAATATATTAACTGGCGCCCGAGCAGGGACCGATTATTGTAAACGTGAGTGAAAAATGTATGTGTAATAATAAGTGAAAAAACCGGAAAAAGTTGAAAATAATAAATGAGTGAATAATTATAAAACTTAACAGTTAGTTGCGTATAAAAAATTCATTGAAGATAATAGAGAAGTGAAAATAATAAGTGCATATAAAAATTCGTTGAAAATAATAAATAAGTGAATAATAACGAAACTTACAAGCTAGTTGCATATAAAAATTTCGTGACCTCGATAAGTAATAAAATTAAAGCATAACATAGTGGAAACCCACGAAATAAATAATAATAATAATAAGTAAATCAACTCAAAAAGTACGGTTATACAAAAAAAAACATACCACGAGAAATATAGCGCAATTTATATTTCTCAAATCCAATATAAAAAAAATTCAATCACGAGCAAAAAGTCGCAAAGTAACGACTTAAAAAATCGTGAAGATCAATCAAAGGAAGATACGGGAAACGAGGCCCCGAAGTAACCAGAACCAAGGGTAAAACGGAGTTTGGATTGGACAAACAGCCGCCCGTGCAGTTTGATTGAGAGACGACGACTCGGTCCCCACACGTTTAGGACATTTTTCACCGGGTTAACGTGTGTTCATCATCTATATTAAGGTTCACCGACAAGAGATGTTTGTCCTGCATCTTATAATACTGCTGTAAGTAGTACACATTTTTTTTTATTATTTTATTAAATTCAAAAATTATTAAATCGAAATATTTAAGAAAACCAAAGAAAAAAAAAGGAAAATAAATAAGTTAAAAGTTAAAGAAATTTAAGTGATAAAGTAAAGGAAATTAATTTTTATTAAATTCAAAAATTATTAAATCGAAATATTTAAGAAAACCAAGAAAAAAAAGGAAAATAAATAAGTTAAAAGTTAAAGAAATTTAAGTGATAAAGTAAAGTAAATTAATTAAAATAAAGGAAAATTTAAAGTTACATATTTATTATTATTTAAATTGATTAATTTAAAAACGATACATGAATATTGAAAAAACAATAAAATTATCTATAAAGCAAAAAAAAAAAAAAGATAAGATAAACGATAAAGAAAATAGGATTTATTCGATCATTAAAGAAAATTTTTGAAAATCTATTTAATTATAAAATAGAAAATTAAAATAGATATATTTAAATATAGCTATCTTTTTATTTTTTTAATAAACGTAAAAAGGGTTTAAATTTATTTAATTATAAAAACGACATTTTTTAATTAATTTAATAATTAAATTAGAACTGATTCTCGTAAAGCAAATTAAAAATTTATCTATTCCTTAAAGAAAGTTCTGTGCGAATTCGATCTATTTTGTTTTGATCTCACCCTTCATAAAAATCAAATTCAAAATGTCACCTCCAACTCCCCCAACCAATTTCACGTTACGTACTTCCCAACTAACGCCATCAACCTCCAGCGATAGCGCGACTCAAAATAATAATCCTTTAGATCTCGCCAGTCTGTCGGCACAAATCACTCAGATAGTCAGAGAAGTTTTGACCAGAGATGGTCCACAAATCATATCTAGGATAGTTAACCCCAACTCTGATACAAGAGACGATGTTGATCAGACAATTGACACAGCTATGGATAGAAATTTGGGTGACTTAGACCGAATACCGGATATAGTAAAAAGTCTTAGGGAATTCTCCGGAACCTCGGGAGAATTCAGTTCATGGAAGAAGAGCGTCGATAGGATACTGCAGATCTATGAACATTTAAAGGGTACGCCGAAGTATTACGGAATACTGAGCATAGTGAGGAATAAAATAGTAGGGCATGCAGATATTGTTCTGGAATCGTACAATACCCCTTTAAATTGGGCAAAGATGTCCAAATGTCTAACTCTGCATTACGCAGACAAAAGGGATTTGGGAACCCTTGAGTACCAAATGACCAGCCTGGTGCAAGGAAACACCACGATATCCGAATTCTACCAAGTAGTCTATCAGCACCTTTCACTCAGACTGAATAAACTATCAAGCATAGAAATGAGCAACGAGTCAATGAACAACATGACTCAAGCATATAGGGATAAGGCTCTAGACACCTTTGTCAGAGGACTGAAAGGCGACCTTCCCCGTTTACTCAGCATCAGGGAACCTATAGACTTACCACAAGCATTACATCTATGCTTGAAGCTTCAGAATGTAGACTTTAGATCGCAATACGCGCACAGCAGTCACCACAGCTTGCAGAGGAGACCCATTCTTCCTCCTGCCCTTCCTAAGAGGAATATGGTACCAGGTCCGCACTTCAGACAACCATATAATCAAACATTCTATCCTCAATTGCTACACTACCCACGCGGAGTACAAAATCCATTCACTAGACCTTTTCAACAATTCAATGGACCAATCACTCAACAACCAATGGGATTTCACAGACCATTCCCACCAGTTCAAAGAACATTCCAAAAGCCTGAGCCGATGGAGGTAGATCGTAGCATGCGATCTAACCGCATAAATTATAATAATCAACAACAAAATTCTCGCTTCCCACAGAAACGTAATTACACGAATCCGTCACGACAA
This sequence comes from Nephrotoma guestfalica, assembly GCA_963691935.1. NCBI lineage: Eukaryota > Metazoa > Arthropoda > Insecta > Diptera > Tipulidae > Nephrotoma > Nephrotoma guestfalica. Next base: position 146,951,465 of record OY829914.1, on the reverse strand, counting down.
TCTCACCCGCCAAATAAATTCCAACGGGTTTACCACATGGAACAAAATACTAACGAAACAGACGTAACTGACGAGAACAACGTACCTGACGAAACGAGCGTAGCCGTACAAGAACAAGAGTATACCGAAAATGACGATCACAATGAGCAGTCTCTCAGCGATTACTTGGAGACAATCGATAATGCAACTTACGAACGGACCGAAGAACTGGATGATATCTATTTTTTAGGTTAAATCGCTCTTCGCTCCCCTTTTATGAACTTAAACTTAGGAACGGAGAGACATTAAAATTTTTAATAGACACTGGATCTAACAAAAATTATATTCAAACTAAACATATTAGAAACCCTATACCAAATGAAAAACCCTTCATGGCTAACTCCGTTGGAGGTAGCGTTAAAATAACACACCATTCCTATGTAAATTTATTCAGACCAAATACAAATAAACTTAAATTTTACATTCTTCCAAGTCTCAAATCATTTACTGGTATAATTGGAAATGACTCACTAAGAGAAATTAAAGCCATAATACACACCGACGAAAGCCACATGACCATTTTTCCCAATATTAAGATTCCGTTAAAACAACATAATTCGGAATCCGTTAATCACATTAAACTTAGAATAGAACATTTGGATAAAGAACAAAAATCAAAACTACAAAATATAATAGGTAAATGTCCCAAGCTGTTTGCTGATCCGGACAAAAAACTTACCTATACATCCACAGTCAAAGGGGAAATTCGAACTACTACGGATACTCCAGTCTATTCAAGAGCCTACCCCTATCATATGGCTTTGAAAGACGAAGTTGAAAAACAAGTCAAAGAACTGTTAAACGAGGGAATTATAAGACCTTCACGGTCTCCCTACAACTCCCCAGTTTGGATCGTCCCAAAAAAGGACGATGCATCCGGTGAGAAAAAATATCGGATGGTAATAGATTACCGAAAACTAAATACTATTACCATCCCCGACAGATATCCAATACCGGAAATAAATGAAGTTCTTTCAAATTTGGGAAAAAATAAGTTTTTCACCACAATAGATCTCAAGAGTGGTTTCCACCAAATCCCACTCAGAAATTCTGATATAGAGAAAACAGCTTTCTCTATAAATAATGGGAAATATGAATTTGTCCGGTTACCATTTGGGCTCAAAAATGCGCCATCCATATTTCAAAGAACTTTGGATGACATTTTAAGGCAGCATATAGCCAAACGATGCTACGTCTATATTGACGACATCATTATCTTTGGTGAAAATCAAGAAGAACACTTCCAAAACTTGGAACTAGTATTCAAAACCTTAGAAGCTGCCAATATGAAGGTGCAGCTAGATAAGTGTGAATTTCTTCAGAAAGAAGTGGAATTTTTAGGATTTATTGTCGGGACAAACGGGATAAGACCAAACCCGAAGAAAATTAGTGCTATATTAAACCTTTCTCCACCAGAAAATCTTAAAGACCTAAGATCATTTCTGGGTATGTCAGGGTATTATCGCCGCTTCATCAAAGATTATGCAAAGCTGGCGAAACCCCTAACATCCCTTTTAAGGGGGGAAGACGGACGAGTGTCCAAAAAGGTTTCAAAAAACAAACTGATTCGTCTTGATAGAGACGCGTTATGCGCATTTGAAAAATTAAAAACCACACTTGTTTCCGAAGAAGTATTGTTAGTCCACCCAAATTTCGCCAAGGACTTTGAACTAACTACGGATGCTTCCGATTATGCGATTGGAGCAGTACTAATGCAAGAGAATAGACCAATAACTTTTATTTCAAGAACATTGAGTAAGACAGAAGAAAATTATGCCACCAACGAAAAAGAAATGCTGGCAATCATCTGGGCACTCAACTCTCTGAGGAATTTTTTGTATGGCTCACGCAAAGTGAAGATATTCACAGACCACCAGCCTCTAACGTATGCTCTCAGTAGCAAAAATACGAATAGCAAAATGAAGCGTTGGAAAGTACAATTACGAAATAGCATATAAACCAGGGAAATCGAATGTGGTAGCTGATTCACTCTCGAGACTACCAAATCCAGAGGAGATAAACGCATTAACGTCTACTCAACATAGCGACGATAGCTCCTCCCATAATCTGATCCCAATCGTAGAGGCTCCAATTAATGTTTTTCGTAATCAACTGGTGTTACGACTAGATGAATTCGAAACTAGTTATCAAATTAAAACCTTTTTTTCGTCTTGCTACACAAGACACATTTTTACACAGCCCAGCTTCACTGAACGTGAAATCACGAATATTTTCAAAAGGTATTTGAATCCATCTATCGTCAATGGACTCCACACTCCAGAAGTACTTATGGGTAAAATCCAGGAAATTTACACACTCCACTTCAATAGCTATAAAATCCGATCTACACGGAATATAGTAGAAGATCTTGAAGATGAGGGCCAACAAGAACAAATAATTTTAACCGAACACAAACGGGCTCATCGTAACCCCTTCGAAAATCGCATGCAGATTATTCGAAAATATTATTTTCCGAGAATGGCCTCAAAAATTACAAGTGTAGTAAAACTTTGCACAATATGTAAGGAAAATAAATATGATCGACATCCAAACAACCAAGAGATCCATAATACTCCCATACCAGAATACCCCGGTCATACCATACATTTGGATATTTTCTCAACCGAGAAATATCTAGTCCTAACAGCGATCGACAAATTCACCAAGTTCACGCAGGCAAAAATCATCGAATCACGAGCAGTGGAACATATCAAAAAACCTCTTCAAGATATTCTATTTTACTTCTGTGTTCCAGTGGCCGTTGTCGTAATAGATAATGAAAAGTCACTTACTTCGGCTTCAATTATTTCTATGATGAGCGATGACATGCATATCAAAGTATTCGTTACGCCACCTTACAAAAGCGAGGTAAATGGGCAAATAGAAAGGTTCCACTCCACATTAATCGAAATTATGAGATGTCTAAAAGCAGAAGGTCCACCTCGTTCATTTGAACAACTATTAGAACGAGCTGTTAATGAGTATAATCATACGATTCATTCCACTACCGGAAAAAAACCTGTGGAACTATTTTTTGGTCGTATACCCAACCTAGATCCCGAACAACTTGAACGTGCTCGGCTGAGCAATATAGATAGGTTAAAAGTTAAACAAGAAAAGGATCTAAAACAACACAATAAAAAGAGGAAACCGGTAAAACAATATTTGCCAGGCGAGGTTATTTACGTCAAATATAATAAAAGGTTAGGTTCCAAACTTACCATCCGTTATGTTAAAGAGACAGTCAAAGAAAACAAAAACACAACGGTTATCACAGAAGCTGGACGAGTAGTTCATAAAAGCAATATTCGTAACTAGTAACCCTAATCACAAAATCTATATTTTCAGATACATTCACTACCCCACAAAGGCCGAAATTCAAATATTAGACTTTACGAACTCATTGGTAATATCAGTACACACTGGACAGGCAAAACTACAGACAGGCACTTTTAAAATTATACATACAATTGACATAGACGAATATGAAAACGTAACATCTGGAATCCTTAACCTTATCAATACAAACGGTTGTACAAACCATCACCTTTTCCCATACATATCATACGAACTAGATCAAATTCGAAACTTGCTCGAAAATCTAAAGCCGCGAAAAACCAAAAGGTCGCTTAATTTTATCGGGAGTGCATGGAAGTGGATCGCGGGAAACCCCGACCACGAAGATTTCATCACCATTAAGCAGAAGACAAATAGCGTTTTGGAAAACAATAACAGACAGGTTGTCATAAATAATTTGCTTACGGAACGATTAAATAACCTAACAATTGTCAATAATGAGATAAATAAAATCCTAAAGAATAATGAAACCATTAGTAATAAGATTATATTAGATGTAGAATATAAGTTAAAAATTCTAAAAGAAGATTTGATAAACATAAACTATGCGATACATTGGGCAAAATTGGGCATGGTAAATTCATTAATATTATCGAAACAAGAGATAAAATTAGCTATAAGTACTTTTAAGAAAGAGAATTTACCATTTAATTCAATTGAAGAAGCATTAAATTTTTCGGAAATCAAGATTATTACAAATCACAATACTATATTATATATCGTAAATATTCCTATAACAAATCAAGATATTTTTCAGAAAATTATTCTAAGACCAGTAAAAAAAAATAAAGTAACAACGGAAATATTATACGATAATATTCTAAAAAAAGATAACGAAATTCTTGCCCTAAAAGAAAATTGTAAAACTTTTAATTTTATATCCATTTGTAATTCAAACAATGTTATAAATTTATCAAATACAACTTGTATACCAAATATTTTTAGAAGCACACCAGCGGATTGCAATATCATAAACAACCAACATATTCCAACTGTTGAGGAAATCACACCAGGAATGATCCTCCTGAATAATTTTAATGGATCAATTTTAGTGGACACACTACCACACAATTTAAATGGTACCTTTCTAATAAAATTTCATGGCGTATCGGTAAAAATTAATGAAAAATTATTCATTTCACAAGAAGTGACCCATTTCCAAGCATTACCAGCAATTCTACACCCACTCCCAAAAGAAAAAGAAATCAAGAAAATTTTATCCCTAGAAATGATGGAGGAACTCCATATCAACAATACTGACGCAATAGAAATGTTGCAGTCAGAATCTAAGTCCAACCGATTTATAATTCATGGATTCGCATTTCCAGTAAGCGTAGTCATAATAGCAATAGCCCTCAAATCTTTGAAGGGAATCGTTCCCAAATACATTAAAGCTTTTAAAGAAAAACAAGATCAGGCTTCTAAAGATACCACGAAAATCGAAATCAACGTTGAATCTTCTAATAACCCAAAAGTTCAGGATCCAAAATCAAAAACCGATATAATTGAAACTCGGCAAGCCGAATCCTCCAAAACGTCAAATCCTAACTTTAACAACATACCATATTTTTGATCGATTGCGGACAATCGAATTTAAGTAGGGAAGAGTTAAGATCACAAACCTGATCACGTTGCACAAACGTGCCCAACATCTCACATTTCATGCGAACGCATTTTTGTGACGTTCCCATAAAACCACTGTGAAATATGAAGTTGCATATCCAACAAAATGTAAACGACCTAAATGGAAATTTCCATTTATGTCTCAAAAGTGCATAGAATATAAGTCAGCAAATTGTAAAGTATAAATATAAGTAGTTAATAAGTTAAAGCGTGTAATCTTAATATAGAAAATAAAGTACGTGGTTGTATAACCACCAAAAATATATTTTTTTAGTTTTCGCGAATTAAAATATATTAACTTATATAACACCATCTCTTGATGTAACCAAAACAAATTTTAACTCGTTTATATTTTTACTGTACCTTCAAAATCCATACAACGAAACACGCGTTTTCGCGTGAATGGACCGTAATGGGTTAAGTATTTTTTCATAAATTTGGTGGTCTTTACGAAATTTGGTAGAAATTTGGTGGACATTTTTGTACCAGAAGTGGCAGCATTTTATATAAGACAGTTTTACCAAAATTCCGATAAGTTTAATTTTTGTTTTTGAAATCAAGTGTGGTGTATTCAAGATCTATGATTGTATACAATCATGGTAAAACAAAGTCGGGTGTTGACCACAAGATGTTTATCCCTACATTTTAATTTAACAAAATGGTGAAGTTTCCGATTACAACATTTAAAATTATTTTAAAAATGTTAATAACCTAACTCCTAAACTCCTAACTAAACCTTAATTAGCATAAATCGATACAAAAATTTCATTCCAAATGATAGCGTTAATCGCTTTTAATTGATTAATTCCTTTTTGTGTTACGATGCAATTCAAATTCCATTAGGTAAAGAAACAGTAGGAGGAAAAATATTTCAATTTTGAATTTTTCTCAATGTTAAAATTACATTAAAATATCTTACATTAATAACTAACTATAGTAATGTTACAATTTCATATTTAAATTTGTTTAGAACTCTTTAAGAAGTTAAATGTTATTGTAGTGTTGTTTATGTTGGACAAACCAAACAATTTTTAGAAAACCGAATTTATCAACATAAACGTAACGATAACGAACAAAGTACGAGTGCACTCACAACACATTTAAAAAATACAAGACACGTAATTAATTTAGATCGTGTCAAGATACTTGATAAAGAACGAAATTTTAGAAAGAAATCAATTTTGAAAATGCTTTACATTAAGTCTAGTACTAACTCTATAAACATTAATAATGATTGTAATTATAACGGAAATGGTTATAATTATTTTGTCTAATTTGTTTTTGTCTCCCCTCCCTTATTGTGATTTTAATTTTAAAATTTCTAAATTTATTTTTTATAATTACAATTTTTATTTTACAAATTCAAAATATATTTTATATAATTTTTTAAATATAACCATTTGGTATTTATATAAAATTTACTGTAAGTATAGTACTTTATAACGGAAATTTTGTTTAATAAATTTTCATTAGCTTTGATAATGATGTCGAATTGACATCGAGAGCTTAGCAAATACCTAATTTAATATTAAAATGAGTTAGAAACCAATAAAAACATTATATTACATTGGCTCATAAAATATTTTCTAACCTTCAAACATCTTTCCTGTTCAAGTTAACTAGATGCCACCAACATACATCTCATGACTGTAATTTGCAACTTCTATGAACGCTTCATCATTTCATTATTGTTTAAAAATAATACTGCTGAATAATATTCAAAATGTCGTTTGGTTAAAACATTAGATATTATATTATTTTAGGATGTTTTCGTTGTTTGCAAATATTTTGAAAAGTATGTCATTTATGGGAAAAACGACTATGAACTACTTACTTTACGTTTACTAATTACTTATTTAACTAATACTAAATTAAATTCGCCAAAACACAAGCCCACATCTGTTTTCCAAAACTTAAGAGGAAATTACGTTTTTTGACAAACAAAAATAATGGCCTCCCTTCATCCCAGATAGATTTACTGGTCGAGATGAAACTTCATACTTAAAATTGTGGCACCTTTCATTGGAGGTTTTTCGATTTATGTAATTATTTTGAAAAGCATATCGCATTTACGAAAAAACGATAACAAAACAAAAAGATTGTAAATTAAGTTTCACACAAAATTTGTTTAGATATTTTTTTAAAATTTTCCCGAAAATGACGAGTTTTGAAAAAATACTTTATTTCACCAAAATTCGGCATCTTTACAGTTAAAACGAATTTACTATTCGAAACAAAACTTCTTACTTAAGCTTTTCTATAAAATGGGACATCCATATGAAATTTGGATGACATTTATGAACTGGAAGTGGAAGCTTTCATATTAGCTTTCTCAATTTTTGCAATGATGTGGAAAAGTATAGCATTTACAAAAACGACAAAGAATTAAACGTTTTAAATAAATTGAAAGATTTATTTTCAACAAAGGTCAACCTAGTTGGTTTTCTCAAATTTAAGCAATGGTATTTCTACCACAGTCCGGTAAATTTAAATTTGCGCTTTATAAAACAAGAGCGGTGTATTCCAGATCTATGTATACATTCGTGGTAAGTATTATATGATAGTAAGTTTATTTGTTTTTAATTTTTGCAACCTTTTCTGCGGACTCCCAATGCTTTCGCAGTTTGCTTTTCACCTACTATACTGTACGTAGGGGCAAAATCGAGGACGTATGGCTATAGGTTCCATTTAAGTAGAAATATCTATATATTGCATTGCTCCATGCCAGCTTATAGTACTGACATGGAAGTTGTGTCGGCCGATGAGTTATGTACTCCGACAGGGTGCCATAGTTGTGTTCATTCTCATCACGGATCCTAACCAGAGGTTGATTCATATGCATCCTGCCTCTATCGGAATTCGAACACGGTACCTCCCTGATCAAAGCGCCAAAGCTTTAACTACTCGCTGTACCGTTTGGTCGGTATGATATTAAGCTAAAATTAAATGTTTAATATATTTTAACTTTTTATCAAATATTCTTAAATCTCATGAAGAATATGTGACATTATCACTCATGGCGAAAATCATATTAACAAAATTGTAATACGGTGACGTGGTATCACTCGGTAACGTGTAGGTGAGATTCATGATTATTTAGCTAATGATGTGCTAGGTCATGACATGTGTAAACAACAACAACCCAGAATAAAAAATCATTTATGTAAATAGAGACTAACTATCTATAATTTAGTTAAAAATATTAGTTGTTAGATTTATTAGCAAAATATCGTAATTTAATATGTTACGTTTTTAATTGATCAGTGGTAAATTTCATTAATTTTGTTTTTATTAATTGTATTCGGATCCATTTAATACAAAAAATTATTTAGTGAAAACCAAAATTCGACACATCATCAGAAAACTACAAAATTGTTTACAAATATAAATAAATAGACTAAAAAGTTCAGAATTTAAAAAAATCTATAAAATAATTTACCATATTGAAGTAATAAATATTATTATATTATTGTTCACTTATTTTGATTTTGTGTAAGATGTAAAAAAATGTTCTATATAGCTTTATTCCGATCGTAGGAAAAAATATATGTTTCCGTTGTTTTTTCGAAACGAAAAGCTCATGATTCCAGTTGGTTGTATTTGTTGCTAAGCAACAAGTAATAATAGTACGAGAATATTTTTTCTGGCCTAGGCCGGGAATATATTCCCGTATGGATTTTTAATTGTTTAATTGCTGGAGTAAATCACATGTAGCTGAATTAGCTGCTTCCACTATATCCGGCGGGGTACCAGATAAGGATAATTCGCTTTCACTGTCCATATCCCTTAAATTTCGTTCACGCGTTTTTTATAAATCAAATAGGTACACAAACTTGACAACTTTTGAAAAAAAAACGAAATGTATTTATGTCTTATGATGTCGTGGCTAACTAAGCAATAATTTTATATTATTTTCGATTTTTTACTTTGTTTTGATTTCTTAATGTGATAATTAATGAATAATACTAAAAATTATTTTGGGTTTATATTCGTTTTAAAGTCCGATCGGAGAAAAAATAGTATGTACGATTCGGAGGAAAAGTGAATTCCCGGACCCCGTGGTTGCCAATTTCCACTATCGTCCGGGAATGCAGTACTTTTCCACCTAATTATACAATATACTATTGTTAAATTTTAATTTTTTATTTTTTAAGAATTGTAATTTATAATATTGATTACTTCAATATGGTAAATAATTTTGTATATTTTCTTATATTCTGATCATTTTAATCTATTTATTTATCATTTCATCATTTTGGTTTTCACTAAATAATTTTTTGTATTAAAATGATCCGAAATTAATTACTATCAATTAAAATTCTGTCTGAATCACTCGATTTAAGTTATTTGTTAATTTAATCACTTACATTTTTAACAGTAATATTTCACTATTTTTTCAATAATAACAATTGTTTTTTTTTAAACTTTAAAAGTTTATTGAATTAAAGTTTATTGAAGCTAAATATATTTTGTCCTGTGTAAACTACATTTTCTATAACACATGTTTAATTTAAGATTCTTATATTTTATTAATTGTAAATCTTAATTATTTTCCAGAAAGTAGTGGTATAATTTAGAGTTTTATAAATTCAATACAAGATTTTAAACAAAATCTATATAATTAATATGCGAGAAAGCATCTGGATCATATGAGAAAAGTTCCAATTATAATGGATGTCTTTGTTAATTTTATGTCAGTCTCACTAAAATCTATTTACACACAATTATAATCTAACACCAGATAATTTATTTAACAATATATGCATTTATACAAGAAAACTTTTAAATCCCAATCCAAATATTTAAATAAATTAAGTTATGTTTTAGAAAAAATAGTAATTTAATACTAAATTTTAAAATAATCTAATGACTGACCTTTTTCTTAGGTTGCGGTTTTAGTTCTTCTAATCCACTTATAATGATATCCTCATTACTTATTGTTGATGTTTGTGATCCGTTCGAAATTTTCCGTTCGGGAGTTGGAAGCTCATCAAATAAATTATCATAAGAATTACCAATTGATTCACAGCAATAATTTAAATTACTACAAGATGATGATGCACTTACGTCGGAATATGCATCATCATACGAACAGCGTCTATAATTATTTTTATTTCTTAAATATTCTATTTCTTCAAGTGTTATTCCGTACATCACATCATCAGAATAATCTGAGACAACCACGGACGGAGTTCTTACATATTTAATTTGTACTCTGGGTAGACTAATTTCTTTTTCATCATAATTTGTATTAAAATTATTTGCATTCTTAAGTTTCATTATTAAATCGTTATTTGGAATTGGAATAACTTGTTCTTCTAGTATCATTTTACTGCGTATTGATGAACAAAACGGATCAATTGGTTCTGGGGTTACTGAATTATTAAGGCTATTATTACTATCGCTAGTGGGAAATCGTTTAGTTGGTGACTCACAAATCGATAAAGATGTTGGTTCGGCTAACGGCAGTAAAGCTGGTCGCAATGGTATATCAGTCACTGTTAGTGTGACTCGTCGGTTATTGTTATTACTAGTTAAATCATTTGTGGATAAGTCTTTATAACTTCCATCTCGTTCATCGATATTAATGTTAAAATTTTTTAAATTATTTGTATTAGCGTTGACATTCACATCTAAACAGACATCAGGCGACAATGATTTCTTAGCACTCATTTCAATTAATTTTTCAAAATTTTGTATTTTTGTATCAAGAGCGATTTTATTCGTGTCATGCATAGATCCGTCTTCTTCTGCTCGATTTTTGTTTGTGTTGAATTCATAATCAAGATTTTGATTTTCTTCCTCAGAAAATAACGGTGATTTGTTTTGAGTTGAATCTGCAATCGCTAATAAGTCTTTACTGCATGAATTAGAAGTAGCTGAGTAGCTTCGATAGAACAAACTGAAAATAATTTTTTAAAATTCAGTGTGTTAGTATAATTTTAAAATTTATAAAAAATAAATGTATAGAGAGTTTCGTAAAGTGAGAGACTACTGCAGTAGCTAAACGCAAGAGCTAATATTAGAATTCAAGAGTTGTATTTTCAAAAGGATCTATATCTATTATATGTTTGACATATTTAAAAATTCTGTAGCCATTCTCCTACAAAGCGAAAATATTAAATTAAATTGATGTTATTTCATACCATTTATTAATAGATGACATCAGTATCCAAAGAAGGTTTTATGCTAAATCGTAACTTTAAATTCCAAATTAAATTAGGGCTCAATAAATCTCAATAAAATTGTAAATTAAAAATTAGTTTAAAAAGATGTGATATAAACGTCGAAGCCGAGTGCATATGTTTGTGTCAAAGCTTTTATTATGATTAAGCATATGGCAATATTGCAACAGACACGGTTAACTTAATCATAATACCGCTATAAAGTAAGATTTTATTGGAAAAAATGTAGTAAAATATTAATTTTCCGAATAGTTAAAAAGTTTTAGATTATTTGTAGCTAACTAAATGAACGATCACAAAGTTTTTCGTGTAGTCAGCTTATTCGAATGGTAAAAATAAAGAGTATTTCATTTGTGACAACTGTTTAAACATATATATTATGGGCACTGCTCGTCTTATACCATTTTACACCATTTGAATAAAACTATCTATAAAAACTAACAATAGTATAAACACAAAATAGTTTTTAAACTGCCAATGAAAATGATTCTGTTTAATTTTCTTCCTATACAAATTATTACCTATAAATTAGTAGATATTTAAACCGTTATACCAAGGGTCAGCCACATAGTACTACAACGAACCTCCTTTTACCGTTGTTTGGTGCGCACAACATTTCTATATGCTAAAGAATTTTTAAATTAATCAAACTGTGACCGAAACATTATAATAATCATTTTGATTGATAAATAAAAACTCGTTTATGCAGCAGCATACTTTACGAAACACACCATATATACAATACAAGGATGACTTAATCCTAACCTATGTTTCTCTGCTTTAAGTTTTAATACATCACGTAAATCTTCGCATTTGGCTTCATTCATTTTTTAACCAAAATTAAGTCTATTATTTTTGTGTTTTGAAGTTTTGTTCCTATTATTTTTCGTCCTAGAAAACTAAAAATTATTTTTAAAAAATTAGATATAACAATGTCAATGATTTTAGAAATTACAAAATGTTAAATAACAATAAACAACACTTATATATTTAACAAAAATACGATAAACATATTTAAACATTTTAAAAGAAACAACAAACGATTAATTTTGAAACCACAAAATTGACAAACTTATCAAAATATTTGAGTAAAATTAACAAAGCGTAATCAAAAACGCATTATAAAGTTTCAAGCTAACGAACTTGCGCACATTTTTTAACTTTGCTTCTAAATGTCACAGAATTAATATTTCTCCGAAACTGTTGTAAAGTAGACAAACTACAGATAATTACAATGCTTTTGTTATCTTTTGTCAATACTCATATAAATAATGATAAAATATTCAAATAGCACAAGTGGTGTAAGATGAGATAGGAACTTTCATCGTATAAATATTAAGTGTTTGTCAAGATAACTGTTACAACCAGACTGCAAAGTAATATACATTCTTTGTATAAATTAAATTGAAACCTCGAATCAAGATGTATATTGTAAATATTTGTGTTACAAATCAAACGTAAAGTGTTGCAATGCTTCTACTGGTACTTCGGTGATACAAAACAAATTTAAGTAGATAAGAAAAAATCGCTTATCATTTACAAGAGAATGAAACATTTTAAAAATATATAGTTTGATAACCATCCATCCAGCTTTACTAAGGGGTGACGTGGGGTTTCGAAGCACAGTTTATTTGGTCCACTGACTTACGACTGAATTTTGAGATTAATGTTTTATTGATAACCTAATAAATGTTACTCCAGAAATTTAGATGTGATAGAACTTGCATATACATATACATTATATATATATATATATATATATATATATATATATATATATATATATATATATATATATATATATATATATATATATATATATATAATAATAAATGAACCACCATACTCATATACTAGTGATCCTTAGTCAAACTCACTAAAAATGTTTTTTGACTCATAGATAGAAAATTTGTAAGAATCCCAGCAATCAGTTTCGAATGGATGAGATTATTGATTTGAAAATATCAGTTTTCTCATCAGGTCGCGACGACTGATGTTGTATTACTTACATTGGCATATTGTCTATGGGCCAAATAATTTTTTTTTTAAATGCAATAAAACAAAAAGTTCTCAATATTTTTTCAAATTTATTTTTTCATTGTAAAGAACAATCCTTCCGATTAATTATGGAATACTATTTCATTCATATGACTGCCTCGGCTGGCCTTGACGTACCACATACGTTCGGTCCAATTTTTGAGCACATTTTCGATGGTATGCGGCATTATGTCTTCAATGGCAATGCGAATATTGTTGAACAATAATGACAACGGACCAAAATCCGCACGAAACAGTCACTCGTTGAGGATGCATCGGCTTCTCTACGATCACGTGCGGGTTCTCCGTGCCCCAAATGTGACAATTTTGCTTGTTTACATAGCCGCCAAGATGGAAATGCGCCTCATCCGAAAAGATGATTTTTTTGCCAAAATTGGCATCTTCTTCAAGTCGATCGCAAACCCACTCAGCGAACCAAAAACGCAATGGGTGGTCTCTTTGCTTCAATTCCTGAAGCAATTGAACTTTATACGGTGTCATACCAAGGTCTTTATGCAGAATTCGTCGCAATGTTGTGCGTGAAATGTTAAATTCTTGAGCACGATGACGAGTTGACGTTCCCGGCGACTCACGCATATTCTCGGCTACAGCATCAACATTCTCGGGTGTACACTTGGTTGGCTGCTTGGTTCGTGTTGGTTTGTTAATGCAAGCCTGCTTTTTAACTTTATTCACAAAATAACGCACATATGGAGCTCCCGACGCTTCGTTTCTTCCGAAAACCGCACGCAATTGTCGCACACATTCTGCAACATTACCATGATTTTCGAAGTATTGTTTCAATATTACCCAGCGTTGTTCAAGCAAATACACAACCATTTTCGTTGAGCGGAAGGATAAAACTAACTTTCTGTCAAATCAGAAGTGACATAATCCTTGCCATACTCAAAACAACCGCTAGTTCAAGAAAAAAGTTACAATACCATGTATTTGTAGTTCTAGCGAATTACTGCTAGTCAATTCGAGAGTACTGAAGATAGACCAATGTACGGAACAATCACAATAAAAACCATTACAATAGAAAACAAAAAGTGAAAAAAAATCGTAAAAATGGAATAAATTTTTTTAAAGCATAAGGGTTTAAGATTTCAAAACTTGCTGTGGTTAAATAATACGCATAAAGTTTGACGTCAATTGGAGATTATTAATAACAAATTGGTACCAAAAAATGTTTGTCTCGCAAGTCGATTCTACAAATTTACAGTACACATACTATAAATGTATAATCGTTTATATAATACTGTGGGCAAAAAATAGTAAGACTTTGTTCATAATTTTAAAATTATTTATTTATTTCTCCAAATCTATTTCGTCCCTCTCAAACTAATCCCCCCGGCCACAATACACTTGTGCCAACGTTTTTTCCAATCCTCGGAACAGTTGTTAAAGTCAATTTCCGGAATAGCCTCCAATGCGCGTAGCGATTCACGTTTAATGTCTTCAATTGACTCAAAACGGTTTCCCCAGAGCGGTCGTTTGAGTTTGCTGAACAGCCAGAAGTCACACGAAGCTAAATCAGGCGAATACGGTGGTTGCGGAACGATATCGGTGGAATTTTTGGCGAAAAAATCACGTAAAACCAATGCAGTATGTGAAGGTGCATTATTCTGGTGCAAAAACGAAGAGTTGTTGACCCATAATTCCGGCCTCTTTTTACGAATAGCTTCGCACAAACGACGCATAACACTCAAATAGTATCCTTGTTGACAGTTTGGCCGGTCGGAAGGAATTCGGAGTGCACCACACCTCGATAATCGAAGAAAACTGTCAACATCACCTAGATTTTTGACTTGCTTTGACGTGGTTTTTTCGGCTTCGGCTCACCTTTGGCACGATATTCAGCCGATTGGTCGTCTGTTTCCAAGTCGTAAGCATAGATCCAAGACTCATCGCCAGTTATAATACGTTTAATGACATCCTGGTAGTCAGAAAGCATTGTTTCACAGACGTCAATGTGACGCTGTATTTCCAAAAACTTGAGTGATTTTGGAACCAATCGTTTTCACTGATCCTTCCGATGCCAGTAGGGTCTCTGACTGTTAATCGTCGATTCTCGAGCACCAATTCTTTGATTTTATTAACGTGTTGATCATCAGTTGATGTTGATGGCCGTCCTAGACGTGGTTCGTCGTCAACACGTTCTCGACTCTCTTTGAACAATTTGTACCAATCAAAAACATTTGCCACGACATACAATTATCACCGAAAACCTTTTGCAACATTCTGAACGTTTCAGCACCACAAAATTGATTCCGCACACAAAATGTAATGGAGCTTCTTCGTTGAATAATTTCACTTATTGTAAAAATCGCCGAATGCACTTTTTGTACTTCAGAAAGACAAGCGTATATTAAACACTAATGATTATTTTGATGTGACATTTGGCACAGATGTCACTGACAGTCATACCAACATAGAAAAAAATATTTCGAAGAATGGTTTAGTATGTAAATGTTTATCGGAAGCAAATTTGAAACTTCAGACCTACTCGCACTATATAAACGTATTGAAGTTAGGGTTGGAAGGACTAGGATGTCTATATATCCTTCGTCACAGGGCGTCCAAACTATCTAACAAGCAGCAGGTTACCAACCTTTTCACTGATACCACCAATGGTTGCAATCCCAGTTGCATCGATTATTAGAATCGAGAAAAATTCTAAGTCGTCTTTCTTAGTTACTAGCGCGTAGCAGCATATCCACCTTATGCGGATATGTTTGGTAAACAGCCACACTTAATTTTACAATCATCATGCATTATGCGCCGAAGATAAATCAGGTAACGATTTATCAATTATCGAGTTTGAAGAGGATGTTATTAACACTCTGATCTTAACATTAAAATCATCGAGGGCTGTCTAAATGTCGAAACCGGTAGAATTGCGGAAAACACACAAACATTTCCATAATCATCCTATTAGCTTTCGAATGAGGAATAACGTACAAAAAGACTACCCCAGCCTGTCCTCTCAGAGGTGCAAACATGGAAGCGATCATCTGCGTCTCTTCTACAAATATAAGTGCAAACTGTCATTCAGAGGCAACAGGCAAGCACAGAAGACGTTTGCTTCAACGTTTATGCTTTAAAAGATAAAATATCACTGCAAAGTTACCAACTATCTACAAAGGAACAGCAAGAAAGAAAAACCTTCAGCTAATATCTAGAATGCATGGGAATTTTGTAATTAATATATACTAACATAAAAAAGAAAAATTAGGACAAACTTATTACAACGTTCATCCTTCATGATACCTATTGCACTTAGTTTATTCTAAACCAGCAATTGCAAAGCACGTTGAATTCACAAAATATTCGTTTCTTTAATTGAAATTCTATAAGAATCTTGATCTAATACTTAATAAGTGAATAAAAGAAACTAATTATAAAATTGTAATTGCCAATTTGTTTTAATTGAAATAGCATTGTTTCACATAAATAAATTTTTTTAATATAAAATTATATTTATTGTTAACAAACAACAGGCTTACAGGATTTCTTATAGTTTTCACTGACAGGCGAGCAAGATAATAGTACCACCAACCAAATCAACAAGGGATCTCAACTACTTCATCTATCCCTAAACTGTTCGCGTTAGTTGTCTGTAACACATTCAAAGCTAAAGTAGCGGGTCATTCATTAATAGCACAACACGGGTTTATACCAGGGGATCAACTAGTACTAATTTAATTGAATTCACTATAGTAAAGTGATCAATGGAATTGAAAAGCATCATCAAATTCAGGTAGTCTATTGATAGACTTCAGCAAAGTGTTTAATTCAATTTGTCATCAAAAGGCGCTTGAAAGTACAAAATTACATTCTGATTCTCAGTTAAATTGATCGTGGAGTGGTTTAACTCTTATCTAACAGACCGCGGACAATATGTTATAATTGAAGGTAAGAAATTAAAAGTAATTTAAGTTTTCTTAGGGGCTCCCTACGATTCCCCAATTGCACACGTATTCCATGTTTTCATTGACCGGATTACAAATATAACAAGTAATTCTAATATACTCACATACGCGCATGACATTAAAATGTTTCATACCATCAAAGAAACGCGAGATACTGAACGGGACATTAATAGGACATTAATAACCTTAGTGAGTGGTGTGTCCGCAATAAGTTGCGCTTGAATATCAACAAATATAACAAGATAATGTCATTTTACCACAGAAAAAGAAATCCTATAATCAATACTTCCAACATCAATAACATCGAATTGCAAAGTGTTTATGAAACAACAGATTTTAGGGGTCAAAACTATCACTAACCACTCTTACTATTGCTAAAGTCAATTCAACGTTCGGCCTTGTCAAACGATGTACGAGTGACTTCTACGATTTATCTACCTTACTTACGCTATATCTCGCGTATATTAGATCTCAAGTAGAATATGCAGTAACTTCTAAACCTTTATACGCTTCTGATCACATTAACAGATTCGAAAGATTGCAGAAAAAGTTTATTTTGTTTTATTAAAGAAACCCGATTTGAGTATGATTATTGTCATACTCCAAATAGGGTTTCTTTACCTTTCCATTAGAATGTGGCGCAACTACCTCCATATAAGATCTGATGCCTGAATTATATCATCTGCACTCTTGAAGAATGAGAAGAATCCTGTTGGATATCGCTTTTATAGGAAATGTGCTGTTATAGATTCACCATACATCACAGAAAATTTTTCACTTCATGTTCTAAGAAAGAGACTACGTAATCACCGACAGTTGGACCTTAAACATCATTCCACTTACTATGGGGATAACAACCTAATGAAATGGCTAAAATCTTTAAACATTACAAGTTTTAACTTATGAAAGGACAACTACAAACAACCTGAAAAACTACTTTTTAAATTTATAACTTAATTTTTAATTTTGGCTGCTTCAATTAGTGATTGAAGTACATTTAATTTTAATGTGCATTTAAAGTATATTTTTGTGTTTTCATTCATTCACAAAAACATTTATATGTTTATTTTACTTTAATTTTTAACGCAAAACGTTTACTTTTGCTGTTATATTTTTAATTTTGAAATCTTAACTGTAATATTACTAAATTAATTTCTTTAAATAAATAAGCAAATAATAAATATCGTACTATCTTGCTCGCCTATCAGTGAAACCGCTGAGAATACCGTTTAGGAATAACCTTTAAGATCGAATAACATATTTAGTATTATCCAAAAGACGGACGAGAGTGGCATGCCACAGTCGACTGGCTAACTAAATTTGATGCATGATACATTTATGAAACTTGTTGATTGGGTCGGTAATACTATTATCTTGCGCACCTATAAGTTAAACAGATGAGAATAACATGTCACCCTATTTAAAAGCCATTATCGTCTGGCTCACTAAGGCAGTTTCATGATAAATTTATAAAACTATTATTTGATACGGTAACCTTTAACCCTATTTAGTATTAACCCAATGTGGCACCCCTAACCGATTTAGAGATGCAATTACACAATTAAGATGCAATTACACAATTAAGATGCAATTACACAAATCGTCTGGTTCAATAAATGAGCTCCATAATAAATGTATGAAACTTGTTGATTGAGTTGGTAAATTACCTTTCTCGCCTATAAGTGAAACCGGAGAATAACCTGTCACCATATTTAGTAATACTCCGTAGTGGCACCCCTAAGCGATTTAAGACGTAAATGCTGAAATAAGCTAATGATAAATTTCGGATGTACTATTATCTTGCTCTCCTATTAGTGAAACCGGTGAGAACAGCCTGTAACCTTATTTAGCATTACCCCAAACTTGCACCTCTATGCGATTTTAGACGAAAATGCACAGATAGGTCTGGCTAATGTTCCTTTTAAGGATTATAACTAAAGTTTTTAAAATTATTTTGTAGCTTTAGTTATTAAGTTTATCAGAGACACACACTAAATGTTTGCATTTCAGCTTAGTACAATTTTAATTTCGGTCAAAGAAGCAGTAAGATTCATCGAAATCCCGCGAGGATTGGGGCGATAAGGGTTGCATTTGTACCGAAATTCTTCAAACTAATCGGCGCTATATGTAGTGATGAGGAGCTGCAAGAGAATTCGAACATTGTGAAAGAGATGTAGAGCTCGGTAGAACAATATCTACAAAGTGTTGGTTATATTTGTACTCGTCTCGCTTGCCGATAATACTATTGACGTAACTATCAAATGACTATCGGTGTGATTTTCATCCTAACCGATGCTGCAAAACTTTTGAGAGTTCAATATAAAAATATTCGATACATAGACTTCTAAAAATTGCATATGAAACTATTTTACTTTAGAATATCAAATAATTTATTAGATTTCGAAAATAGGCTTATGATTACTTAGTGTTTAAATAATTACATATAATATAAGTTAAAAATGTGAAATTATTTTTAAAAAAATTAGAAATATTATTTTTTAATTCCAAGTCAGGTTGTGAATAAACTCGCTCATTTGTCTATTAGTAGAAATAGAAACCCGTTGCAGTGTAGACCAATAACCTCATTATGTAGATCCATATGGAACCGTAAACGAAGGAACAATATCTAACCTCCATGAAATAACATCTGGTGTTCGAGGTGATGATGCACCTAATGTTCAATTTGGCGCTTAACTTAGTGCATACTAAGAAAAAGTAATATTGAAGCATAGCACTGCATATTTAAAATAAGTCAGGCCAAATTCGTATATATTGAGATACATGTTAGGCTTCGTGATAGACGTTTTAAGACATAAAGGACACTTTCCTCCCGCTCGATCGTTACGTAAGAAGACTTGGTTGGAAAGTGAAGAGCACTAAAACAACGCGTAAAACACTTCTAATACATCAGGTCATTTATAATATCTTCAAATGATATCCAGATCCAGGTAGAAATAAAATCCCAAAGTGCTGCGTGACATCGTGAAATAAAATTATTTAAATTTTGTAAAATTAAGAACCACCGTTTTGTTTAAAATCTCATTCAATGTTTTTCACCCAGAGCGGACGACAATAAGTGCTAATAGTATGTAAAACAATTAATGAAATTTGGTAACTCATTTAAGTTACTCCAATTAAACTATAATAGATGTTCAGTTTTTGAGGAACGAAAAGAAATTTCTAGAATTTCGTATTAAAATGGAAGAATGAATCTTAATTTTAGCTATAGTTACTCGTACTAGTAACCTCAGGATAAATGTATATGTAACGGTTAAAGTCCGAAATCGGTAAATGTCCGAAATATTGGCATACGATGTGTTACCAGATGTACGATCTCCGAACCAAATGTTTACTGGACCTTTCTGCATATCGGCATTTATTTTTTTATTAACTGGTGATATATATTAAACTGTGCCCGAAACCTATATAGGAACCATGCGCAGACTATAGAGAAAAATACTTAGTTTTGA
The DNA here is from genome assembly GCA_963691935.1 of Nephrotoma guestfalica. Taxonomy (NCBI): domain Eukaryota; kingdom Metazoa; phylum Arthropoda; class Insecta; order Diptera; family Tipulidae; genus Nephrotoma; species Nephrotoma guestfalica. Next base: position 146,930,819 of record OY829914.1, on the reverse strand, counting down.
ATATTTTATTTATTGAAGCAGACGTGTGTGCAACGTTTGTTCGTTTTGTTTTTGTTTACATAACGCAATTTGACATATCGCATTGGCGGTTTAATTTGTGTTAGTCTTTAGTGTTTTAAATTTGATTTATGAATAAATGACTTTTTGTTTAATAAACTAATATATTCATATACGAAATTAAAAGAAAACTTTATTATACTTTAAAATGTAAAATAATTTTTACTCACTTTTTTGCATGGTATATTGCTATACTACTGTGGGCACAAAGTAGTAAGACTTTTTAATTTAAATTTCGCGCGGAAAACCATTCGGCGAAATATTTTTTTTTTCTATGTTGGTATGACTGTCAGTGACATCTGTGCCAAATGTCGCATCAAAATAATCATTAGTGTTTAGTGAACCATGAGTGAAATAGTTCACAATGAGTGAAATTATTCAACAAAGAAGTTCCATAAAAATTGTGTGCGGAATCAATTTTGTGGTGCCGAAACATTCAGAATGTTGCAAAAGGCCTTCGGTGATAATTGTATGTCGCGAGCAACTGTTTTTGATTGGTACAAATTGTTCAAAGAGGGTCGAGAACGTGTTGACGACGAACCACGTCTAGGACGGCCATCAACATCAAATGATGATCAACACGTTAATAAAATCAAGGAATTGGTGCTCGAGAATCGACGATTAACAGTCAGAGACTTTACTGGCATCGTTAATATATCGGAAGGATCAGTGAAAACCATTTTAAAAGAGCATTTGGGCCTAAGAAAAGTGAAAGCACGATTGGTTCCAAAATCACTCAACTTTTTGGAAATACAGCGTCGCGTTGACGTCTGTGAAACAATGCTTTCCGACTACCAGGATGTCATGAAACGTATTATAACTGGCGATGAGTCTTGGATCTATGCTTACGACCCGGAAACAGACGATCAAGCGGCCGAATATCGTGCCAAAGATGAGCCGAAGCCGAAAAAACCACGTCAAAGCAAGTCAAAAATCTAGGTGATGTTGACAGTTTTCTTCGATTATTGAAGTGTGGTGCACTCCGAATTCCTTCCGATCGGCCAAACAGTCAACAAGGAATAATATTTGAGTGTTATGCGTCGTTTGCGCGAAGCTATTCGTAAAAAGAGGCCGGAATTATGGGTCGACAACTCTTGGTTCTTGCACCACGATAATGCACCTCCTCATACTGCATTGGTTTTACTTGATTTTTTCGCCAAAAATTCCACCGATATCGTTCCGCAACCACCGTATTCGCCTGATTTAGCTCCGTGTGACTTCTGGCTGTTCAGCAAACTCAAACGACCGCTCCAGGGAAAGCGTTTTGAGTCAATTCAAGACATTAAACGTGAATCGCTACGCGCATTGGAGGCTATTCCGGAAATTGACTTTAACAACTGTTTCGAGGATTGAAAAAACGCTGGCACAAGTGTATTAAGGCCGGGGAGATTACTTTGAGGGGGACGAAATAGATTTGGCGAAATAAATAAAGAATATTAAAATTATTGGCAAAGTCTTACTATTTTTTGCCGACAGTATGATATTATTAGGGGCCCATTCTTCTCTTAGCAATGGGCAAATCAATATTTTTGAAGCTCATGTCGTTATCAGATATCCTTTTGCGGACGATAATAATGCTTGCGATAATAGACACTTTCCGATGACAATAATAATGCTTGTGAGTCTATTGGAATTTATTTAAAAAAATTTTCATGATATGTTCGGTTTCGATTTCTGCTTCCATACGTTCCGATTTCCGCTTATCTTTTTCAATTTCATATTGTCTGGCTCCATTCAAATATCCGGGACACCCTTTCTCACGCTGTGACAAGAGGAATGGCTTGTCGTCTTCACTGGTCATCACGGACAAGACATTGGTATGTGCGATATCTAAAATATCATCCAGTTTACTATTAAAGGCATTTCCTATTTTACCGTAAACTTTTGAAGATTTATTTTTATTTTTAGAAGATTTTTCCACTCATCATGCAATTATTTCAATTTTTCAATGAAATGTTGTTCCTTTTTCACTAGAATTCGTGCTTTTGACCAAAAAAAGACACTTCCTGGAATGTCAGTGCTGCACTTTCACGAATATTTAATTTAACAGTACGATGATTGTAAAAAAGACACATCACTTGCCTTCTTGAGGGTAACATGTCATGTTTATGTCTTAATCCAGGTACTTACAATATTAGTAGCTCTTTGCAATTTGCTTGTAGATTCTTCTATGCAATTAGCAACTGCTAAGATGGCCGTATCATCCGCAAACGTCGCTATGTTAGTATCCTCTATCGTTGGCAGGTCCGAGGTGTATAGAACATATAAAGTTGGCCCCAGAACGCTACCTTGTGGTACCCCTGCTGATATTTTCTTTATTTCAGAGTATTCGCCATCTAATTTAACTCGAAAGTGTCGGTTAGATATGTAAGATTTTAGAATTTCATAAAACTGCTTTGGTAAGTCTCTTTGTAATTTATATTCCAAACCTTTATGCCATACTCTGTCAAAGGCCTGTGCTACATCCAAGAAGACGCTTGAACATACTTTCTTTTTTTTCAAGTACGTCTTCAATTATGTTTGTAATTCGGTGTACTTGTTCTATTGTTGAATGGTTTTCTCTGAAGCCAAATTGATGTGGAGGAACAAGATTTCTTTCTGCTATTATTGGTTTTAGTCTCTTTAGGAGTAGTTTCTCGAATAATTTTGAAAATATTGGGAGTAAGCAAATCGGCCTATACGAATTTTTGTCATTAAGTGGTTTGTTTGGTTTAGGTATCATAATTACTTCTGCTACTTTCCATTGACTTGGAACGTGTTTAAGTCTGAACACTGCATTAATTATTTGGAGTAGTTTACGTAGACCTTTTTCAGGAAGAGCTTTTACTATTTGTCCTGTAATTAAGTCATATCCTGGAGATTTCTTTGTATTAAGGTTGAGATTGATTTCCTCTTTTAATTCTTGTAGTGTGACAGGAGATATATTGCAGTTATCCATTTTATATACTGGTGGTATATTTTCCTCTGCGGTTTGTCTAGGTAGTGGCTGAAACGTATTCTCGAGGTGGGTTGCAAACAACGAAGCGTTTTGCTTTGCACTTATAGCCCATGTGCCATCTTCATTTTTTACTGGTGGAATTTGTAGTTTAGGTCGTTTTAAACTTTTTGTCGCTTTCCAAAGGGAATACTCGGTATCTTTTTCCCCAGTAAGGCCACTCAAGTATTTATTAATGGATTCGTTTTTGATTTCTTTAATTAGCAACTTTAGTTTATTGGATAAAAAATTAAGAGTTGTTTTATATTCTGGCGCTCGATTTCTTTGCCAGGCCTTTCTTGCTTTTCGTTTTGCTGCAACCAGTTCCCTAACTTCTAGAGGATAAATAGCATTTCGGCGCATTTCCTTTGAACTTGAGGGGGTACTACTCCACGCCGCTTCTTGTATACTGTTGTTGAGTTGTTCTAGTTTTTCTTCTAGCTCTATCGGGTTCAAACATTAATACAAAAAATTTGATAAGATGTACTCCTTATTTTAAGCATAAATTCATTTGTTATACGTTGTACAGCCCAAATAAATTCGCAAAATGTAAAATCGCCCATTTTTCCACGTATCGTGTATGTTTTTGCATTTTCGGATATTAAATTTGTTGGCGTGTGGTGTTAAACAAAACTAGCAATGGCTTTTTTTATTTCTGGCACTTTTAACTTAAGCAATTCTGTTTAAGCTGGAATTATTATAACCTTGCAATAACGTTCTTTGTATTTCTGCCTAGCCTAGTTAATAGAGCGATAAAATCAGTCCAACGCCTCTCTAACAGTTCGATGCCTTTTTTGTAGAACGATTTATCTTTGTCTTCAAAATAAGCTTCAGTTTCGCCAAACACTTCTTCATTGGAGCCAAATCTCTCTTCCTGGAGCTGTTTTTGAGGTCTACAAGCAAGTAATATTCGCTGAGGGCAAAATCTGGCGAATGCGGTAGATGCGGAAGCAATTCAATGAGCTATTCGAGCAATTTTGCCATTGTTGCGATCGACTTGTGACATGGTGTATTGTCTTGGTGAAAGAGCAGTTTTTTCATTAACCAAATGTCAGCTATCTCAAGCAACTTCACTTTACGGTCTTTCGAAACAATTTCGAAAATTTTTATGTTTTCAGGAGTCACAGCCTCATTTTGGCGTCCAGAGTGTGGTGCATCATTGGTGGTTATACGACCATGTTTAAATTCAGCATACTAGTCAAATATGGTTGATTTTCCTAGTGCAGAGTCCGAATAACACTTATCAAGCCACTGCTTTGCTTGAACGGTATTCAAAAACCAGTGTTTAATCAACACACGAAATTCTTTTTTTTCCTCTATTTTGAAATTAACAAGAATACCGTTACTAAAACAGCTGTAACTGTAAACTAATGATCGGAATGTAATGCAATTTTGAAACATATTGTTTGAAGGTTGATAGAATTTAAAAATCATATGGGTTTTAAATTTGTGGCACCATCTATGTGTGAGACCGGGAACTTTTCAGGCGATGTAATATGTGGTTTGTTTTTGCCTTGTCAGAGCGGAAAAAAGCGCTATCCTATAAAAACACACTAGTTTCATTACATAGTTGTATTAAAATTGCAAATATCCATTTTTTCGAAATTTTATCTAGTAGCTGAATTTTAAGTACTCTCTAGATTAGGACGGAATGTGTCATTTCCAGTAATTAAATTAAAGCGTTCACATCAAGATAACTAAGTTTAAACCCACGAAAAATAAAAAAATCATAAAGCACCTCATTAAACTTATTGGCAAAAACAATTTAGAAAATTTTATATACCAGAATATCTGTGATTTATTTTGTAGAACTAAAAATATTTAATTATAGAAAATATTCAAAATTCTACTCGCATATAATAACGGCTATTCACTGATAATTTATGCACTCGCCTAACAGCTCGCCAAACTTCATCATCATTCCTTACGGATCAGACAAGAAAAAGAATGCTAGCTTGAGTAGTTTAGGCCGAATTAACAGTTGTGCATGATGGGCATAAAGGCGGACTAAAGTAGGTAACGGTTTACGTCAGGTCACTATATTTTATAGAATCGGGTGTCGTTAAACATAAATTACTTTATAAGATACTTTTTACTGTTAGAGCTACTTTTGAAAGTTTAGAAGTCTCACAGAAAGTTAGGATTACATTTATTTTGCATAAATTGTTTATTAAGTAATTCAATAAAATAAAGAAGCTCTTATTAGAAACCTATTACCCCACATTCAATGTTTTAATGCAATATTTAAGAAAATTCACTTTTATAACACCAAAAATGTTTCTAATATAGTCATCTTACTTAACTAGAAACGCAGAATAGTTTTAAATACTTAGAAACACTGCACCAAGTTTATTATATTAACGACCAAAATCAACACGATAACTAAAAAAGTATATTAGATTAATTTTTAATGGACGTTATCAACCAAAGAGCTAATATGTATGTATGGTTATAACTTATCTTGATATGATAAGCAACTAAAAACAAACTCGATATTGAAAAACTGTGTTTCGCTGTTCTATTCCGACGTCTATATACTATTTTGAAATGCGGTTAGTTTATTAAATAAACCATTATGTGCCACTATACCCAAATAAAGCCCTAGAAATAATTTCATAAGTTAGTATAAATCTCAAATAGTAAAAACTTACTAATTTAAGAATATTTATACACTTTTTGTATGAAATGTATTGATTGCGACTGCAGATAAATTTAAATCTAAAATTAAAAAATTTTAACACACTATAAAATAAAAACTATTTAGTATAAATTCCTCAAGACCGATAATGAGACAAAACAAAATCACAATAATGATTAAAGGTTTCAAAATATACACTTTTAATGATTAACTAGATAGATTGGTTAGATCTTATCATAATATTTTTTGTTAGCCTTTGCACCCACAGAGTTTAAATGTACACAACCAAATGCTTAAAACATCATAAAAACCACCGTAAGTGACAGTTTCCACAGGACCCGCTTTGTATTTGGTCAATGTTTTGGAAATAAATGCTAATTTATGAAAACTATAACTCCGACAACCAAAAACTGGGTTCCCACCAAATTTTCAGCCCTGTTACAACCCGAAATAAATTATCAAACCGTTTTGTATAAACTTGAAGAACCCAGTGAAATTTAAGGAAATTGAGATCGACCCGAATTGGCTTTAAAGAAACAGTTTTTACCTCCTTTTACGTAGTATAATAAAGTAAAGCTATCATGAACAATTTTGAGTGGTCCAACATTCGAAAAAAAAAACTCTAACGCTCTATCGCGTATAAGAAAAATATCTAAGACATGACAAGCTAAATTTGTAACATTCTTAAAGAAATTTTCAATGACATGTCACGTCGATACATTCTATAATAAATCAATAATAATTAGCTACCAGCCACAAAACAGTATTTAGTTAACTAAAGCACTAACAACAAAAATTTAAACCTTTTAAACTGTATACCACATGATTATATGGGAATGAGACTACACCAGCGCCACGACGGTAGTTTTTTGTTTCTATGTTGCTTGGCCTAATTGTGTGTCATTTTCAAGATCGTTTCCATAATATGCGATATGTATATATTCTACAATTCTTGTATAGTTTATTTACCAATTTACCTACCAGCTTCAAAGCGGTGGATTCGTGAACGAAAGCGCTGATTACGAAATAGGTGTTCTCCAAGACCTTTCAATTAATATGTCACATGATTGTACGGGACTGACAAAATTGTAACTGCTTTCAGCGCTAAAACGCACCCTACCGTTCAGAAAAATCGTCTACGTTTTACAAGGCATTTTCAATTATATACGCCAAGTATAAGACGTTCTATAATATGCGAATAATTGTGATTTATGAACTAAAGTGATATCGTCAAAACTGTGGAATGATCCAAGACCTTCATGTAGTGCACGAGTATTTGGGAATAATGTCAATAAAAATTGTGGTATTGGCTGTTTTTCAGCTCATTCCCAACGGCAGGTACCCAACTGCCTTGAGTTAAAATCCCAAAGCATTAGTATTTACAAAAAAACACCAAGAATTAAAAGATTCTAATTAACTAACTGCGAGTTGATAAAAATGATGAAAAATAACCCGTTTCCAAAACCATATTTCTCAACGTATTGAATAGCCCTTTCGACCATAAGCTCATTTAGAATCAATTACAATTCTTCTTATTCCCATAATATACATAAACATGTGGCATATTATTTGAAAAAAAAAATGTAATAAGCACACACATGCGTCTTCAGTTCACTAATCCTCCGTTTCGGCACTGGAAGATAATTACACGTGTCACATAACATTAAAAATATCTTGACGAAGGTCACAAAATTAGTTGAAGTGTCTTTATGTCGATGATAACGAATTCATTTTTCCGATTCTGATAGTAATGTGGAATGTCGTTTTAAAGGTTTCAGACAAATCCCTCCCGATGGTTGGCAAATCTTTCCGTTGATATAGAATATATATATTTGTCGCTCATTAGAAATCTCTGTCGCCCATATGAATTTCTATGATTAGAAATGTTATAAATTTAGCTGAAGCGATTTAGTATTCAAAACTACCACTATAGGACTGGAGGGAGATAATTTTAAACTCACTCTCGTGTGGCATTTCGTTTGACGTTCCTTAGACCACGCAAGAATTTTGTTGCTAGCAATTTAGTTCATAAATTCAATGCGTTGACACTGGTGACAAATTAATCCTTATAGATATTAATCTTCATAGAATATATAACAAATATTACATCAGTATAACATAATATTTTTAAAAACAAACTTTTACAGAATCAATAATGAATCAGAATATTTTTCTGAATTGTTCGAGACGAATTTTTCGTCAGTTTCCTGGTTGGGTCAATACTAAATATAACCTTAGAAATTTTTTATTCATATTCAAATATTTCGCTTTATTGTGAACCATGAAGTATTATTATATGACTCTTATATGACCGATTTTTGTAATGACGGTAACTTTTTTTCCAAAATCGGTACAGAGATTTTGCAAGAGTACATTTTCCTGAGACTTTTTGCGACCCATTTTCTTACTGGGAATTTGCGATGTTTCCAACACGTTGTTGTTAGATCTTATTAACTCGTGAAGCTTTAGCCCCTAACACTTTCAACCTCAAACTTTCAACAAGGGTTTCCTTGTTGGTTTTCTGAGATTTAAGGGAGAACAATGATTTTAGATTATAAAAGATATAGTTTATAGCAAAATTCTGTTGTAGTAAGTTTCATTTTTCGCTGTAGAAATCACGTGTTGTGCATCCGAGTTATATGTACAATCGTGGTGAGAGAAAGTAATGTGTAAGCCAAAAAATATTCACCCTTCAAATTTTTTAGATAGAGCGGGAGGTGTATAATTTAATTATTACAGATTTTTCAGCAAATTTATTTTATATACAAATAGACAACAACGAATTTAATCTCTGAAATACTGCCCATCGTTTTTGTGACCTTGCGCCATCTCTCAGGTAACATAGGAATGCCGTCGCAAAAGAAACTTGGAGGCTTCGACACGATAAAGTCATCGACGAATTTGCACACATCGACCAGCGTTTTGAACTGTTTATCCACTTAGGCGTGCTGCATTGACTGAAACAAATGGTAGTCAGACGAGGTCAAGTCTGGTAACTATGCCGCGTCCGAGTCACGCGAGTAACGTAAAATCGAACGTTGTCATGCAGCAGTATACCTTACCAGCTTCTTTGCCCAGTAAATGGCCTTTTCTGACCAAGTGCTTCGCTCAGTTTATTCAATTGTCGGCTGCAGCGATCAACAGTCACCGTATGACCAGTTTCCAGGAGGTCGTAATAAACCACACCCTTCAAGTCCCACCAGATAAACAGGATAACCTTCTTTAAGTCCCTCTCATCCACGACTTTTTGCATTTGGGATTCTCGTAAAAATATACTTTTCATCATCCGCCACAATTTTCTACAAGAAGTAATTTTTTTGTTGCCGGGCAAGCAGTGAATTGCAAGTGTTCATACGTTTCGCATATCGGAAAATGGTAAAATTCTAAATGAAAACTAACTTAAAAATAAAAAACAATTTACTAAAATTAATCATAAATAAACAAAGTTCATGCTCACGAGAATGAAAATTTATTTTTCTGCAGCATTTACGAGATATAAATAGAGTAAAAACTTTCAAAAATTATTTCCATAGCATTTGTATGAAAGTGTTTTTTCGAGTTTACGCTATTTGGGCCTGCATACATACAAAGTCCATATATTGCAAGATGGCCGTATACACATACATAGGCCCTGCTTCTTTCTTTCATAGTTGTTCTGTCTTTATTTTGTTATTATAGATGCAGAATCTATTTAAATATAAGTTGTGCTCTAACTCTCATTGACAGATACCATTTTTTACAAGTCCCTATGTTAGTTATCATGTACCATGGCGCGTTGGCAATGCCACACAGCAAATAAAAACATTGTGTATTTGACTTCTTAGTACAACCCCAAAGTTGAATACCATAGGTCCATACTGGTTTAAGTATTTGCCGATGTAATAGCAATCTATTGCGTATTGTAAGCTAAGAATTTCTACTTAGCCAATACATTTTCCTATATTTGATGTTCAATTCCTCCTTTTTCTTTTTAAAATGCTCTTTCCTGCTAAGCTTGCAATCGAGAGTTTTGCCAAGATATTTGGCTGTATTTGCATTTGGAACCTGCCTTGAATTAAGTGCCACTGGAATCCAGTTAACTTTCTGGTTTGTGACGTTTACATGCACCGATTTTGCTTCGTTTAGGCTAATGCATTATTTCTTTGTCCCGCTATTCACTGAGTTGGTTGCTTGTTGAAGTTTTGTCGTTGCTTCTGATATACTCTTTCCAGTTGCTAGAATAGCTGTATCGTCTGCAAATGTCGCTATGGTAGTACCTTCTATATTTGGCATATCTCTATGGCATATCTCTATTTGGCAATGTAAGATTTAAGAATTTGATAGAACTGCTTAGGTAGATCTCGATGCAATGTAAATTCAAGTCCTTGATGCCAAACTTTGTCAAAAGCTTGTGCTAAGAAGATACGGGAGTATATTTTCTTTTTCTCAAGTGCGTCTTCTATTATGTCCGTTATTCTGTGAACTTGTTTTATCGTAGAGTGATTTTCCCTAAATCCAAATTGGTGTGATGGAATTAAATTTCGTTCTTCTATTATTGGCTTGAGTCTCTTGAGCAGTAATTTTTCAAATTACATAATTACAAATTACAAAATTCCTACGGGATTCGGTATGATTAGTAGGATAACTTTCCCATGCTGCTAGTTGAATAGTACTGTTAAGTACCTCCAGATTGTGTTCCAATTGTACTGTTGTTTTAATTGGCACTTACAGGTTTATTTGCTCTTCAATTAGTTATTAGAATAGGTACCAGTCAGTTTTATTATTTGTTAGCTTAGGCAAGTTATCCTTATTAATTATCATTGTGTGTCATGATAGCATGTGAATGGTCAGAATATATCCCTTCGCTATTTTCGAGACACATGGACCCCTCAGAAATCCCTTTCATTACATAGAAATCATTGAGATCTGGTATTTTATTTATATCAGCAGGCCAATATTTTGGTTTACCTCCAGAATGGAACTCGCAGTTGTTTACGCGACCTGCTTCGAAAAGCTCTTTTCCTTCACGGGTTGTAAGTCTTGCCCCAATAGGTGTTTTTACATTAAAGTCTCCACCAAAAATAAAATTGGTTTCTAGTGATCTAAAGTGGATAGAGGAAATACTGTATTCATTATTATTATTAGTTTCAACTTTTATGGTTTTACCTTGCATACTTTCTTTTGATTGCATTATTTAATAAAGTTGTATGTGATCTAACGAATGAACACATAAAAAAGAACACATAAAGTATTTCATAACGCATCGATCAGTTCATCGACGAATTTTTTAAAGAAGTCATTTAGATAGGAATAAGGTAATTCTTACGGAAATTCATGTAAGTAGTGTGCTGCAATCTATTAAGAGGCATTTTGAATGGGTTTTTACGATCTGTGATTAGATACTTTAAATTTAAAATAATACACGTCTTCACTTTTATAATCTAATTTTAGTTCAGATACACAATGCACATATTGGATTAGTTACCAGAAGGAAATTTAAGTTGTGTGTTTGATCACTTCTAAAATGTTCACTCGAATAACATGTTTATACATGTCTAAAAAATAAAAAGTTTTGTCTGAACGCAACTGGATTTTACAGTTAAGAAAGCCTCTGCACTAATGAATTTTATGAACATATTCATTAGTTTATTCAGCAGAATGTAAAAAGCATAATGTTAATTTCACTCGGGGAGAAAAATAATCGCAACATAACCTTTGATCCAGAATATCATCGAGAAGTTCGGAAAAATTTTAACACATACTCATTATTAGATAGAAAAAACCACTCTCGGATAACTACAGGGCGGGCCAAATAAATTTATTTTTGAAAACTAGCGGTTTTTTTGAGTATGGTAACGGTTATGTCACTTCTGATTTGACAGAAAGTTAGTTTTATCCTTCCGCTGAACGAAAATGGTTGTGTATTCGCTTGAACAACGCTGGGAAATATTAAAAACATTAATTCGAAAATTTTGGCAAAAAAATCATCTTTTCGGATGAGGCGCATTTCCATCTTGGCGGCTATGTAAACAAGCATAATTGTCGCATTTGGGGCACGGAGAACCCGCACGTGATCGTAAAGAAGCCGATGCATCCTCAACGAGTGACTGTTTGATGCGGATTTTAGTCCGTTGGCATCATTGGGCCATTTTTCTTTGAAAATGTGCAAGGAGCCGCCGTTGTCAATGATGAGCGCTACCGCGCCATGATAAACAATTTGTTGTTCCCGGCACTTGAAGAGGAGGACATAGGCAACATTTGGTTTTAACAAGACGGCGCTCCGTGCTACACAGTACACGTTTCAATTGATCTTTTGCGCACTGTCTTCGAAGATCGAATTTTCAGCCGAAACGCTGATGTGATTTGGCCGCCTCGGAGCTGTGATTTGACGCCGTTGGACTATTATCATTGGGGTGCCGTCAAAGATAAGTGTTACGCCGATAAACCAGCAACATTGACGCTCTCAAGGACAACATTCGCATTGCCATTGAAGACATAATGCCGCATACCAACGAAAATGTGCTCAAAAATTAGACCGACCGTATGGGGTACGTCAAGGCCAGCCGAGGCAGTCATATGAATAAAATAGTATTCCATAATTAATAGGAGGGATTGTTCTTTACAATGAAAAAATAAATTTGAAAAAATATTGAGAACATTTTGTTTTATTGCATTTAAAAAAAAAAATATTTAGCCCACCCTATATGTCTCTATCTAAGTGACTAGAAATCCGAGTAGTAATATCTCTATGTAATCATTAATCAATCAACGATAGTAACAAACAAAAAAGGGACCGTGTCTGTTACCTGAGTGTCCTCATTTATATTATTATTATTATTTTTTACGCAAATTAACCCGATCAGTTGAATAGTAATTTTGTGCTTAATAGTCATTTAAATAATTTAAATAATTGCATTAATAGTATATTTTATAGTTAGGAGAAAAAGTACTGCATTCCCGGACGATAGTGGAAATTGGCAACCACGGGAGTCCGGGAATGCACTTTTTCTCCGAATTGTACATACTATTTTTTCTCCGATCGGACTTTAAAACGAATATATTCATTAATTATCATATTAAGAAATCAAAACAAAGTAAAAAATCGAAAATAATATAAAATTATTGCTTAGTTAGCCACGACATCATAAGACATAAATACATTTTGTTTTTTTTTCAAAAGTTGTCAAGTTTGTGTATTTATTTGATTTATAAAAAACGTGTTAAAGAAATTTAAGGGATATGGACTGTGAACGCGAATTATCCTTATCTTGTACCTCGCCGGATATAGTGGAAGCAGCTAATTCGGCTACATGTGATTTACTCCCGCAAAAATCGAACCGTTAATATTACAAATAAGTAAAATTAAACCCCTATACCTAACACATGGTTAGTTTGGCATAGATTTATCAAATAAAATTTGATTATTATGTATACTGTTAAATTAATATAAGTAAATGCGTTTGACCTTAAAAGTGTACTTTTATTTCTTCTAAACAATTAAAAATCCATACGGGAATATATTCCCGGCCTAGGCCAGAAAAAATATTCTCGTACTATTATTACTTGTTGCTTAGCAACAAATACAACATACTGGAATCATCAGCTTGTCGTTTCGAAAAAACAACGGAAAGATATATTTTTTCATACGATCGGAGAAAAACTAATTTTTATGGATTGTCTCTCGATAAACTGAATAACATATTGGTATTCCGCAGAAAGTGATTAGCGGTACCAAATAGAAAATTAAATAAATTGTCATTTGAGAATGAAACGAAGTAAATCAAATACAATTAAAAGAAAATATATGTTATCGTTGTTATTTAAAACACCACAAGTGATCTGTGTTCCATTCATTCATTCTTCTTTGCTTTTTTACGGTTTTGCTTAGATTTTCTAAAAACTAATTTTTAAAAATAAATTTTTATTAATAAGTGAGATTTGATTTGATAACGTATATAAAATAATTAATAAAAACGAAACATAAACCACTAAACCTACAGTGTAGATTTAGTGGTTTATGTTTCGTTTTTATTAATTATTTTATATACGTTATCACTTTGGCATTTCGTAATTGAACAGTTTTTGTTGAAAATTTTCGAATCACTCGGATGTGACAAAATTGAACGATTTTAATGATATTCACGAACAGCTAAAGACAACTGAATATTAATTACTACTATTGCATGCCGATGTATTATTCGGTAATATTCTCTTCATATTGAAAGAAAAAAATTGAGGATTGATCAAAAATTTTTGATTATTTTTTTTTCACACACTTATTTAATTTAAAGTATCACCAAAGTATTATTAAATTATAAAATCATTTAAAAATCTACTACTTATTGTTAATATTCAAAAAATGAAGTAAACCATAACGGCTGAATTGTTAGGTGCTTTTAGAAGCTGCTTTAAATTGTGTGTAAAAGTATTGTTAAGAATTGCGGACGCTCGATATGGATTAGTTCACGATTTTGCAAATAAAACACTCAACGGCGGTTCAAATTACAAACTTTATTGTCCCACACCTTTAATTTATACAGCAATTCACTTATTTCACTGCTCACTAATTTGCTTTTAATGTTCACTTTAATTTTCAACTTTTACTGTTCACTATACTTTTCACACTATTTACTTTTCATTTTTTGACTTGCGCTGTTCGCTGGTTAAATTACAAATGTTCCTGCATCCCAACATTCCACGTCACCATTTCCCCTGTCTTGATGATTAACGCCTTTTGTTAATTCCAGTATTTTCGATGATGATTATCGCCGCCGTTACAATTGCTTTCATTATCTTCACATCCCCTCTGCCTAGAATGTCATTCTAAAATCCAAATCTCAATCAGTATTGGAGCAATACTTGATCTGGCAACATCGATAATATTAAGCATAATAATCGCCTCAGTAAAATTATGGCCTCTGGCAAAATTCGGATTCGCGATCTTTGGATTGGTAGGTAACACTTTGTGGTCTATGCCTTAAGCAGTCGACCACCGAGTGATGCACGTGGGTAGAGTAGAATTCGTAACTCTACCCCTACCTTAATTTTGTTCGTCCGAACAGATACATCCAATGTGGTATCGATTTAGTCTATCGTTCTACAGAAGCGATCGGTCTCTCTAACCTAGCTCAAAGAAATCGAGTGGTGGCGTACTGAAAGCAGTACATTCTAAACTCTGGAATACTCCAGTAACTTTAGCCTGAATGGCAGTTGAACAAATTGGTGTAAACATCAAAATTAACCAAACCAATCTATTCATCTACCCTGCATGTATATACCACCTCAATCAAATAGTAATCATTACACAACTTGCATCGATGCGATTGATGAAGTTGTTAATATAACGAACTGGTCAGATTTAGTTTTTGTGCTTGGTGATTTTAATCTTCCATAATCTGGAATTTGGACCCGGAACTAAATTGTATTTTACCATGCAATATAACAACAGATGCGGAATCGTTATGTGTGGACGCCATACTTGGTTATATAATTTGAACCAAATAAACACAATTACTAATAATTGTGATAGGCTATTGGATCTTGGCTTCAGCAACAACACTGACACATTCAAAATTTCAGAATCCGAGTTACCTTTTGTCATAAATGATATCAATCACAAATCTTTAGATATTGTATTTGACTCAACTAATTTAAAGGCGAGTTCGGACACCTACAACCAATCAAATACAACTTCAAACAAGCAAACCGTGCGCGGCTACAAAGTTACCTGGAATCCATCAACACTTAATTGCAATGATATAAACGAAAATGTTGATAAACTTAATGACATTATGCAGCAAGGCTTCGAACTTTATGTAAAGGGTGTTTTTTTAAGCCCGATAGAACTTGAAATTGTAAAAAATAACACAAATTGTAATCAAAAATTATTTTTTATTCGAAAGAACAATACATGGCATTAATATTTGAAAATAATTTCGGGCATATCGGGGAATGCCGCGAAAGGGAAAATAATCGAGAGGTGTCAAATCGCACGACCTTGGAGGCCAATTGACAGGTCCATTTCTCAATCAACTTATCGCCAAATTTTGATTTTAATAACTTGATGGTTGCGGTCGCCGTATGGCACGTAGCGCCATCCTGTTGAAACCACATCTCGTCCGGATCGATGTCATCCATATTTTCAAACAAAAATCATTGATCATGGTGCGGTAACGATCTCCATTGACCGTAACGCGATCCCCTGCCTGATTTTCAAAGTAAATTTTAATAACTTCGTAACGTTGTTCAAGCATGAGTCTATCATGATGATTTGCCAGAGTATACTGAGAGTCTATTTTTCATAAAAATTTAATTTTTTGTTTTACTTTTTACAATTTCAAGTTCTATCAGGCTTAAAAAACACCCATTACCTATGTGATGTAAACCATAAAATGATCACCCTCGGTGATTCGATCATAGTTAACTTAACTAGTTAACTTAAAAAATCGAAAGTGTCGAAAGAGTATGCCAAATTGTTGAGAACAAGGTTAGAAGCGAATAAAACTATGTTTCTACAACATAGTAACGAATTTGAAATTTACTTCAAGTAAAAATACAGGTCATATCTCGGTCAAATTCAAGGAAAAGCCAAAGTTCAATTTTGGAAATACTTAAGGAATAAACGCGTAATTGAAGGATACCCTGCTAATATGAACTATAACAATATCTGCTCCTTACCCTCCAAAGATATAGCTGATATGTTCGAGACGTTTTTTCAATCAGTCTATAAACCAAGCGTTACAAGTGGATTGTACGAACAACCCAGCATTAACAACGTATCAATAACTCCTCCTGTTTGAGGATAACATTTTATCGGCTTTACAGGGATTTGAAGACGGTTGTGGTCCTTATAATATACCCTTTTCAATTCTGAGTACGCTAACATTTAGCAATTCCATTATGTTATCTGTTCAAGCGCTCCTTAATCACCGGCATGTGTCCCGAAAAATGGAAAATTTCAAAAATTACACCAATTTTTAAATCGGGTAAACGAGATGACGTTACATGCTACAGAGGAACATCAACTACATCATCAATTCCAAAATTGTTTGAATTAGTATTATGCAACAACTTTAAATCTACAATTGCACGTCATATATCAATAAACGAGCACGGGTTTATGCCTGGCCGATCCACATCAACTAATCCGGTTGAGTACACCAGTAAAATAATTAATGAGATAGAAAAACATCATCAAGTTGATGTAGCGTAGACGGATTTCAGTAAAGCATTTGATTCCATCTACCATCAAAACGCACTCCAGAGTTTATTCGCATTTGGGTTTTCACTCGATTATATAAATTGGTTCAAATCTTATCTATCAAACCGGCGACCATTTGTAATAATGGGAAATAAGAAATCAAATGTTGTTAAAGTTACAACGGGCCAGACATCGGGCCGTGGATATTTGTTGTTTTCATAGATCAAATAACCGAGATAATCAAAAACTCAAACGTGCTCATATTTGCTGATGACGTGAAAATTTTTCGAACGTTAATGGAATGCTATATACGAAGAAACTTCAAGAAGACATCGATAGATTAAGTGAGTGGTATGATCGAAACTCGCTTCCATCGTAAAAGAAATCCGTTAACTACTCCATACAAAGTCAACAACAAATTATTGCAAAGATTCAATGAAATCATAGATTTAGGTGTTCAATTTGTCAAAAATGCCAGATTCAATAGGCATATTGATAATTGTATTGCGAAAGCGAATGCCATGTTTGGATTTGATAAAAGATGGACAGATGAATTTAGAGATATTCAAAAATAATGTTCGATCTCAACTGGAATACGCTGTATCGGTGTGGAATCCATACTATGCTGTGCACATTAAAAGAATTGAAAGCATTAAAAGAAGTTTCTGATTTTCTTGTTAAAGAAATCTAACTGGGATTACCACCACAATTTACCATTCCATGAAAATGGAATCCCCAATAAGATGCACGGATGCACGGATTACAAAATATGCACGCTGAGAAATAAACGATTTCTCTTAGGCGCGGCTTTTATTGGAGAAAATCACCCATTAATAGGTTGTTTAAATCATTCAACATCGTCGACGACCTATTTGACTTTAATTTATCAAAGAACAACTTCAAAAATACCCTAAGAATAATTTTTTAAATTTTTAATTGTTAAATCAAAATTTGATTTATATTTTTTTGTTTTAAAGTTCTTTATTTGAATTTTTTACTTTTCAATATTTTTGTTTTAAATTATTTTATCTGAAATCATACATGTAAATCACAGAATAGATATCTTTAAATAAATTAATTAATTAAACAACTTTCCATCCAACTCCAAAGCGTTCTTGTATCCGATACACAGTAGGATGGTCTCGCTGGTCTTTTTGACAATTTTGTATGGGCCACCACTTTTGTATTCAGCCACACTAAGTCACCTCGTCGAAAATCGGCAGACCTCCCACTCTGGTCGTATTGTGCTTCTGATTTATTTCTTGCGTTCGTACCGTTGCTCTCTACGTTATTTTTACGGTCCTTTACTGCTTCATAAATCGGTCATTCCATGGTTTTCTCGATACTTTCCACTATTGACTCATTATGCCCCTGATCCTTTCTCTGCCTCGTCGTATTCGAGCATACCTCCTCTTCAACTCCAATTCGTGCCATCTTTGCACGATTTTTAGTCGCGGCTTTCTGGATCGTTATCTCTTTAGCAATCAACCCCACTTCCGGACTCACCCTCAACAATCGTACTGGAATCTACTGCTGGACCTCTCCCAAGGATCTTTGCTCCATTTGAAAAGCCAAGTCGTCCCTCCTTTTATCTGACCTTAAACTCTCTTTAAGCCGACTTAAATCAAGCATTTGCCTCTGGACTTGGTTGTTTCTTGACCCCTCTTTGGTTTCCTCTATTCTCGGAGCCTGTTCCTCTCGCCTGTTTTCATGTTGCTTATCTCGGGAATCAGGCTGCCACACTAAACGATCATGCCATCGTTGCGCGTACACTCTCGTATGTAGTGTCCTAACGTCCCACACCTAAAGCATCTTCTTTGACTTTTGATGTCACCTGGCTCACCACATGACTGCTGCAGTTTTCTCTGGGCCAAATAGCTCAATGTTAGTAGCCTTAACTCCTCTTTTATTATAGCCTTTATCTCCGCCATATCCTCGATATCCAGGTTGCGCCACTTTACTGTGTCAATGGCAAAACTTGCTCTAGCTGCCTCATGTTCTAACTCCAACGCTAATACTTGACAGCACTTATAAACGCGACCACTGTTATTCCGTTCAATACATCTCCAGGTGCATTGACAAATACTTGACGTCCTACAGACATTACAGTCTTTCCCCACGTAGTTGCCGTTTGCTATGGAGGAGAATCTTGCCTAATTTTCTGACGTGTGACTGCCCGTATCTTAGTTCCAACTCAGTCAATGCCCGTTCATAGCTCTTCTGTTGCAGAGACAGTTTGCTGGACATCTGTTGCTGTCCCACGAAGAGCCAAAATTGGAACTGCACTTTAAAATTCTCGAATGTGATTTCGCCGTCGAATGTCGGAGGCTTTAAAATCCCCTTGCGGTTCAAGAAATTGGTTCGCTTGAAAACGTTTTATTTAGCTGTCCATCTCCAATAACTTGCGATGTATGTGTTTCGAGGTGGGCCTCTACTTACTTAGTTTTATTTTTAAGTTCCTGCCTAATTTGTCCGTCAAATTCCTTGAGCAAGCCGTGCACTTTCACCCCTAGAGACTTTATTTTTCCTCTTAGTTATTTAATCCTGAAACCTTGGGCACGCTGGTTTTCCTCGAGTTTTACATTCTGCACGCTCTGCTGTTTACATAGACCTGCGAGCTGGCCACCTTGCTCTGCTCATAGTTGTGCCAATTGCGCATTTTCTGCCTTAGATAGCTCAACAAATTGCTCGCCTTGCTGGTCGATTTTACACGTAGCCGGTCTAATTTGGTGCCTACTCTGTGCGGTGTTGATTTAATTTTGCACCTTGCTGTTCTAATTTGGCACTGAATTTAGCATCCATTCCCTTTGTTGAAGCAAAAGAGACTGCATCATGTCTCCCATGTCTAAGACGGTTTTCTGTTGTTCGATAGTAGGCAGCTGTATACTGATACAGTTTTTCTTTTTTGCTCCATCGCTCCGGTTAGCTCATTTTTAACTTTTTTTCGTAAGGCTGGACTTTCTGCTCATCGTTTGGGGTAACTGGCGGAATCCCTAATGGCCCTTGCATCGGTGATAATTGTCGTGATCTTCGCTCTTCTGTTTCAGCATCCTCAACCAGGGCGTTCTGCAGTCTCGAAAGAAGCTCGCTCTTATTGCTTTCGGTTGAAAACCCGAGGCTCTGCAGCTTTCGCTCAACGGCTGTGATGTATATGTGTTTAGGTTTTTAACCATTGGTGGTATTTGAAAAATCCTACTTCTGACACCAAATGTTACGAATTTTGGAAGTTCGATATGGATTTGTACACAACTTTGCAAATAAAACACTCAGCGACGATTAAAGTTACAAACTTGACTGTCCAACACCTTCAATTTCAACAGCAATTCACTTACTTCACTGCTTCACTATTACGTTTTTTACTGTTCACTTTAGTTGTGGACTAACAGCTCTTTTGGTTAGATTGGTAACTGTTATAACCAATCATTAATGTAAAGAATTTAAAACAAACAGAAATCTATATCCCCAGGACACTACAACTACTTACTCAGTTGGCTAATCAAGCCTCCTGAGATGGATCCTGGGGTGAATAACCCATTGTTATCCCCATTCAGAAGAATCTCAAAATTATTTTAATCACCACCTAGGTAAACGAAAATGCTGAAATAAAAATGGCATCACAACTTAATAACGAAATTGGTTTTAAATTTACAAATACATCGAGGTCAAAAAACTCCGTGGTTACTATATTTTTGAAAACAGAATAAAAGCACGAAATTTGTAGTTAACCAAATTTCTTTAAATTCAAAACAAACGTATTCTTCAACACAAGTTGGCTTTTTAAATGTTTCCCCATTTTATAGATAAATCATACTATTAGAGAACAAACAACCAAATTAAGCAAAACTTGACACATGTATTCGAATGAAATTTTCCACGACCGTCAATACGGTCCGCATGCGATAAAATTTGGGTGTTGAATAAATGAGAAAGAATTAACTTTTCTACATATTCACAAACGGCAAAACTTTCAACATTTATAACCTGGTTCCATGCTCATTTTAGTCCATGGTAATGGAATCGGTTGCAGACTTACCTTCGGTTGATCCACGCAGCTTTTTCAGCCGGCTAGCTTTCAGTGGCTGGGGGGCTTGTTTTGTGGACCGAGGGAAAGCTTGATTTTGCTGCAGATGTATTTTATTGCTTTCAAGACGTTTGCTGTTGAGAAAAGGAATATCGATAACATCTCCAGTGGAGTGGGAAAATATTAGGCTGACATTTTGTTCAAATGTATAAATGAAAAGAAATTGCATTTGGTAAAGTAAATTATTGAACGTCAAAATTTTTATTTAAACCAATTAATAAAAAAAATAGAAAAATTAATACTATTATTTAACACACATGATTGTTTTAAGAAAATATGTATGCTTGTGACATAGCATACCAATGCAAAAAAAAAATATTATTTCAATTTACCTCAAAAACCAAACTTAAACCTAAAGAAAAATTTCATTAAGAACAGAAAAGATGGCAATTTGAAAAGTTAATTACTAAAATTACTAATATAGGTATTTTAGATAAATACATAATTTGTCTTAAAAAATGAATTATATTGAAATAAAGTTAAATATATAATTAAGAATATAAAAAAAAGAATAATAATAATAAAATAAAAATAACAAAAACCTGACATGTATGGATTACGAAGTGTTGCGGATCCGTTACTTAAGGTCGGGCTGTTGATTCGCCGTTAATCTTCGAGAATGAATATTCGATTTCGCGTACATGTATATTGCATTCATATTCGATGGGCCCTTTAACAGGGTGTGGCACAACAGTGACACTATACTGTATATGTACGCATACGGGAACACCTTAAAGCTTTATCAAAGCAACCTTCTAATTATTTTATTTCATTAATTTTTATGTTAAGTTACGTAAAGTCTATTTGTTATTTTTATTATTTCACTTTTTAATTTAGACAGATTTTTTTTCGTACGTTATTGTATTTATTTGCGTGAGGATTGCCAGTATCAGCAAAGTTATTGTT
Source organism: Nephrotoma guestfalica (assembly GCA_963691935.1). NCBI lineage: Eukaryota > Metazoa > Arthropoda > Insecta > Diptera > Tipulidae > Nephrotoma > Nephrotoma guestfalica. The sequence continues at coordinate 146,908,984 of OY829914.1, read as the reverse complement.
TTCTAAACACGACTTATAAATCACCCACTTTAATTTTTCTTTATAATTTTAACTAATTTTGGTAACTTTATTGTACATATGCACTAACTTGGTTTCGGTTATCTACCACTCTGTGCACTCGTTACCTTAACTGCACTTGCACAACCGATTGACTTTTCAAACAACATTAATACTAGCACACGAATTGTTATCTTCCGATTTATATTAATCATACGATTATCAATTTAGATTTTTTTATAATTATTTATTCGAATTATTACATATATTATTTGGTATTATAATGCAAGTGTATATATTATATTAAATTATCAGTTATTTTATTAAAACTTTTTGTTTTTTTACACCACCATGGGTATCACATCTTTCAAATTTCAACCATTACCCAAGAGATGTTTATAGGTTGAAATATTTTACACAACTCCCCGATCTTTGGTTTTTTTCGTTGGTCCATCAATCCATACAAAATCCATACCGTCACCATCAGCTGTTTAATCTATTACATTTTGCTTTTCAAGTTTATATTCACAATCAATAAAACTCCTCAATAATAATATGCAATTATACAGTAGCTTAGATATGTGCTAGAATTTTGGCTAAGCTGAATTAAAATAACTTGTATTGCGTAGTATAGTACGAATGATTGAGGCTACATGTTTTAAATAAATTTCTTGACACCGGAAAATACAAATTTTTGGGATATGTTTACGTTACACATTCAGACCTGCTCCAAGTGCCAAAGCTTTACCCACTTGTCCGGTAAAAAACACATAACTTATTCGTTATGTTTTGTAAAATTGATTATTTAGAAAATATGTAGAGTCTTTACTGTATCGTCACACAATATATATACGCAATGTATCATTTGACTCAACTAACTACATAAACACTACATTATTAGAATAATAATCGTTATTTTATCAATTATAGTATTAGAATTATTTTATTAATGTTTTTCGATTTAATATAAAAATAGACTCACACAACATTATTATTGATCATTAATAATTCTAATTATGGTAGATTTACGTATGTACGAGTATATTCATAGTCATTTAGAAATACAAGAGGTGTAACTGTCGATCGAATTTGATTTTGAGCTTCTTTTGCTACAAATAGTTTTTGTAAAAATAAAATATTTTTAAATTTAAATATTCTGAATTAAAAAATGTTTGTTCGGAATTCGTCCGACAGCTATATCTAAAATTTGCCTCAATTTGCGATATTGATTGATGAATTATTTCTCTACCAATTCCATACCAGGCCTGTTCTGTTAATTGATATCTACTTCGAATTCAGGCGGATATATTTAATCTATTGGAGCATAGACATAATATGAGATTTTGGCATGTGAAGAGTGAATTTTTCCTATACACAAAATACCAAGCCCGCTCTGTTAATTGATATCTTCTGCGAATAGCAGACCGCTAGAGAAAGGAGAAGAGAAAGGAGAAGGAAGATAAGGAAGTGTTATCAAATTCCATAACAAGCCTACTCTGTTAATTGATACCTACTGTGAATTCAGACGGCTTTATCTAAAACTTACCTCTTAGAATCAATTTGCCATTTTGGCATGTGAAAAGAAAATTCTCCCTCTAAAAATTCCATACCAAGCCTGCTCCGTTAATTGATATCAACTACGACTTCAGACAACTCCAACTAAAATTTGCCTCATAGAATCAATTTGACATTTTGGCATTTGAAAGGTGGATCTTCGATTACAAGTTCGATTTCACTTCTACCAACACTAGAAAAATTGTTTGAGAGGCTGTTGCTCAAAATATTGAAAAGAACCATAGAACAAAGAAACCTTATCCCAGAATATCAGTTTGGTCTCAGAGAGAAACGCTCAACTATTGAGCAGGTTCATTTGCTTACAGATGTCATTGAGAATACATTAGATAGGAAAATGGTTTGCTCTAGTATGTTCTTAGGTGTGGTGCAGGCCTTCGATAAGGAGTGTCACAAAGGTTTACTCTTCAAACTACATAAAGATTTACCGAAACAATATTACATGATTTGAAAATCATATATAGAGAATCGCCACTTTCGGGTGAAATATGAAGAAGAATACTCCGAGCTGTGTAGTGTCGCGCAGTGTAGTGTTTTGGGACCTATTCTTTACCTGCTCTACACCAGAGATTTACCTCAATTAAACGATGTTACACTCCAAAATATAATCGATGCGATTTTTACTTAATTTGCTAAGTATATTCAAAATTGTAAGACTAACTTAATTTTCTCCATTATTTATTCATTGGGCGCATTCAGGGCACCCAACAGTTGAGAACATGTTGAGTAAAATCAAAGCCAACGTTATGAAAATGTTTAGTACTATGAAATTTTGAAATCAAATTGGCTTTGTTTTCACTAATCATGATGCCAACAGTTGGCGGTCCTGAATGCGCCCATTCTAAGTAAAAATTTAATAAGCAATCCTTACTTAGTGTAAGCTAAAGCAAAAATTTTTGAAATGTAAAAATAATTTCTTGAAATGAAACCTTTTAAAAAGTTAAAAGTACTTTATGGCATGTAAAAACTTAAAAGTACTTTATGGTATGTACAAATTGCGTAAATCCAAGAAATTATCAATATTCTTAACAATAAGTAAAATTTACTTAAACAATGTAAAATATTTTTTTAACAAGAATTTACGTTTTGCAAAGTAAAGGTTACGTGTATGTATGATGAAATACCACAAAAGTTGATTGTATGAAATGTTTAACATTTAGTGAATTTGTAACATAATTCGCTAAGTCAATTGGTATTTAATTCATTTAAATACATACAACATTAGCTTTGTAGTTTAATAACTACAATCTGATGAGAAGATCGAATCTTTAGGCTGAACTATAGATAGAATAAAAAGAATAAAAAAAATAAAGTATGAAACGAAGATAAAAATTTATTATTCCAATTTGACGTTACTATTTGAATATTAAATTCATTCATATATTTTGTTATTTGTTGATATGTTTCCTAAAATTTTGAATGAAACTAAATACAATAGTTTTGAGTATAAATGTATTTATATCAACAAATATATGTTTTTAAAATTATAAAAAATATTTATATGCGATTTAAATCACCACAATTCGATAAATCATTTTTTTAGGTTAGGTTTAGACAAATACAATTCTACAGTGTATTGAAAACTATTTTTGATATTATATTCATATTAGTATATGTATACATGAATTGTATTTTATAAATAGAAAAGATAAAACACACGAATAATTCAAAATTCCCGTATATAAAATATAAACATGAATATTACGAAAATTTATTTGGCTTTTGTTGTTGTAGTTATTAAGTTTCTTATTCCTGGACGAAAATTTTCACTCGTTTATTCTTTTTAAGTGACACCAAAAATGAAAAAATATTAAACGCAATTTCTGTTATTCTTTTTATATTCATTATTCTGAGTATAGTCGAATACATGTAAATCCTCTCTTTCGCTCTCTTACGTTATTTTTCTTATTCTTTTATTCCATCTGTAGTTCCCACTTTTTAATTTAAAAGTATTCAAATTGTATATCTCATTAGTTTGGAAAGGTGCCAAGGGGATACGGATTGATCGTCGTAGAGGAAAGACGTGTTTTTGTGTCTCATTTAAATAAAATAATATTTTAATTCAAATCAGTAAGTATTAGTTAATTTAAACTAATAAATTAATAATATACATATATGTGTTGATAAATAAAATGTCAATAATAATTTGTGTGAATTTAATTAGTGAAGTGAAAAGTTATATTGTATAGTTATATAATTTGTGTATGGTGCGCTTGCAATAGTGTGGAATATGTACATAACAATTTTTGTTTTTATATATGTATTTAATACTATATATGTATTTTGATACCGTTCCAAATCTACTTAAATATAAGTCCTGCTCTAACGCTCATTGACAGATGCCTATATAAAAAAACTACCAATGAGTGTGTTGGATACACTAACAATGCAATGTAAGTTTGAATTTTTTTGTTCGTTTTTTCTTCATTTTTGTTCGTTTCTGCACTATGGAATGGTAATTACTATGGAAAAAAATTACCAATACATCTTAAATTAGTTATTGTTTATTTCATATGTGTGGAGTTAGCAGGACTTATGTTTAAGTAGATTTTGTACCGTTGCTTGAATGCATCATACGCTTTGCATGCAAACCTTCATTGTGTAGAACTTTTTGATTCCAAAGGATGCATAAGATAAGTGTATTTTTCATTTTTGTTTCATTGTTTTAATACATATTTTAATACATATTAACACAAATTTGTTACTTATTATTTTAAGTATATAGGATGAAAAATTCGTGAAATCACAAATTCTCTCTATGGAGCCATAAGTCATGTTTTAATTTTATGATTTTTATGTTTTGAATATGTAGCCTTGCTTAAAACAAACATTTTGAGACACTTAATTTTTTTTGGTTCTTGTTGTTGTTAAAGATACAGGGTGTCAAAATTTGAGAAAAATGATAATCATGGTATTGTATTTATCGCAATAAAAAGTAAAATAATTGTCCGATAATTATTATTTTGGGCTCATGTTAAAGGTAAGTTAATAAGGATTTCTAAAAAAATATAAAAATAGTATATTGTTTAAATCCTTCTTCTCTAAATTTCCCGCCAAAATGTTCTTTTTAAATTTTCTCAAAAACCTATTTTTTTTTTTTTTTTTCTAGAATTCGATAATTAATATTTTACATCATATCAAAAAACTAGAATACCGTTATTTTTTGTTTTCTTGCAAAAATCGTTTTAGTAAGAGAAGTATTTCATTTTTATATGGAAAGCTATATAGATATTTCTCATTGTTTTGAAATTGTTTACAAAATTGGTAGTTCACTTAATTTGTGTGTTTTGTATTTTATTTTTTGTACAATTTTGCGTCATATTTAAGTATGAGTCACAGAATTATGGGGTGCCACCCCCTGGTTTATATCGTTTGGTTAGTCGTAGTACCATAAATTCCTTTTCTTTTTTTTGGGTTATTTTATAAAAGACTAAATAAAATGTTGTTTCCCCCTTTTTTATTGAGGGTGGATTATTTTTACTTGACGTGTTGATATAAATAGGAGTAAAAATTAAAATTTTTGATTAGTTGACATTGTGAATTGTAGACAACATTTTAAATAAGGAGTAAGATTTTTGAAAATTTGAAAAAGTAACAGTGTGTTAAACTGAATGCAAGTTTAAGTGGAAAAATAAGTACTATAGTGCGCTAAATTTGATAATGGATAAATTTCGAAAGTGTTGTAAACCAAATCACGATTCAAACTGTTCGAGTAAACTAAAACGAGTTACGGATTATGTTAAGCAATTTATGCCACAACCAGTTGAGAATCAAGATAATTTGTATCTCTGTTCAACGTGCTATATAAATATTACCTGCAAACGACGAAAAATAGAATCACAGTTGTCACCAGTTGCGGGACCATCAACAACATCACCTCTAACACCGCAACTAGCCGATAACGATAATAGCAGTGATAGTGCAGAGTGTTATTTAAAAAATGTGTCCGTTTTGGAAAAAATGAATGAAGTGTTACCCTTCGGAATCGTGCCGCTTTCGAATCAGTCAACCGAAGATCAAAGGAAGGTTGCACTATATGATGAATTGATTGGTGATCTAAAAGCTAAATTCGATGAACTGGAGAAAACCAGTGATAAGATTCAGCTACTTACTATATTGCCAAAATCATTAACCATTCAAGAAATCCAGAATGAGTTCAAGGCAAAGCAACATATGGTGCGAACCGCTAAAGATCTACAAGACGAGAATGGTCCACTAAGTCGTCCAGCAGCTAAAGTAGGAAAGCGAATAAGTGATGAGCTGAAGCAAGCAGTATTATCTTATTATACTGATGATGATGTTAGTCGGATAATGCCAGGCAAAAACGATTGTTTAACAGTCGATAAAGTTAAAGTTCAAAAGCGGCTAATGATGTGTACATTGAAAGAGTGCTACGAAGGATATAAGACGATGTATCAGGATGACGAATCAAAGAATTTGGGTTTGAAATTTTAAATATATGTTATTAAATTTGAATAATAAATATTAACACTAGATTTACCACACCAGTCAAAATGACTGGTTTTAAAATTTATATTTTCAATTTACTACTTCACCTTATTTTTTTTACTACTTATTATGTTCAATTAACTAATAAATATAGTAATAATTAATATAATATAATACAATTAACTTAATTGAAGTAATTTATCATTTTTTAAAAATACATTAAGACCGGAAACCCTACTAACCATTTTTTCTAAAACCAGTCATTTTGACTGGTGTCGGTAGAAATAGGTATGGTCAAATTGTCGGTATATCTAGTGTTAATAATTTAACTGAACTATCCTTTTTGTAAACAATTTCAAAACATTGAGAAATATCCACTGAAATACAGTTTTTCCATATAAAAATGAAATGCTTCTCTTACTAAAACGATTTTTGCAAGAAAACAAAAAATAACGGTATTCTAGTTTTTTGATATGTTGTAAAATATTAATTATCGAATTCTAGAAAAAAAAAAAAAAATAGATTTTTGAGAAAATTCAAAAAGAACATTTTGGATTTAAACAATATACTATTTTTATATTTTTTTAGAAATCCTTATTAACTTACCTTTAACATGAGCCCAAAATCATAATTATCGGACAATTATTTTTCTTTTTATTGCGATAAATACAATACCATGATTATCATTTTTCTCAAATTTTGACACCCTGTATCTTTAACAACAACAACAACAAAAAATATTAAAGTATTTCAATTTTTTTTTTTCAATCAAGGCTACACATTCAAAACATAAAAATCATAAAATTAAAACATGACTTACAAAAATTTGTGATTTCACGAATTTTTCATCATAGACATATTTTATAGTGGATCATATAGTGGGTTATTCGAGTATTGTCTACGCGAGAAAGGGTTTTTCATTTCTGTTGTTCTGTTTAGTACACTCGCTAACAATTTTTGTCGTTGTTTTGCTATGGAGAGTATGCATGTTTGATGATCGACGATTATTATTCGTTTTTTCTAATTTTTGTAATTTTGCAACCAACTTTTGTTTTATATATGTACATATACATCAATATTTACTCGAACATAATTTCTATTGTAAAAAGGGTTTTCAATGTGTGTGTATGATGAGCGCCAACATTTACTTAAATAGTTAAGTAGATTTTGTGAGCGCAAAAGAATGATTATATAATAATCGATGAATCTGTGCCTACATATGTGTTTTCGGCCGTCTCGCAATGTATGTACTTTGTATATCCATATGTATATAAAACGTAGACACGGGAAAGGGGTTTCCCCTGTGCATTTATGCTTGCGGAGGTTGGTGTGGCGCTGGTATCTCGCACTCGCTCCGCCGGTATGAATATATACCTGCGGGAGCAAGTGTGATATGTTGGTGCGGAGCTGGTTTCCGCGGGTATAAACGCACAGTCATACGGGTGATATGGATTTTTTGAAAAAACAATTTTATGATTTTATTAGTTATTAGATTTTGTAGGTGTGGTGAGGGGATGCATTTGCATTCTCCTGAGCGTGAACTTTATTTATCTTCGGTTTTGGGTAGTTGTTTTTTATTTTGGGGTGGTTTTCGTTTAGAGATTTACCATTTTCAGTGGTGATGCCTTTGATTTAGTGATCTCGTATAAAGTGTGTAGAGCGTGGTTGTCGTATGCATGAAGAGTGGGAGTTTCGTTCGTTTTTCTTCTCGAAGTCATCCACTCTGCGTGCATATACAAAAATTTTGTTCTGTATATTGTACGGTGATCATCGGATTAGGAACGTTATAGTGGAGAATGGTGAAGTTCTGAATGAGGATTGATTTGTAGGTGAAAGCAGTTTGTCGGGATTGAGGGTGGATGGGCAGAGTTCATACTCGGGTGACTGGGGGCTTGTTTCTCCTTCGCATGTGCAGGATGTGAGGATGTGGTACGGTGGGCCCCGCGTATCCGGGATCCCTGCTTGGTCTTGGCCGTACATTCTGATCAATCAATCAATCAAATAATTGATTGTTTTGTTTAGTTATTTTAATATTTTAATAATTTTTCGTTCCTTACTTTAAACAATTCTATAAATTGAAATTTTGTCGAAAGTCCTGACTAAAAACAATAAAGTTGTCGGCAAATATAATTCAATTTATTTTTATTATTACTAAAAAAAAAAATATATTAAAAAAATTTAAAAAAAAATGTTGAACATACCGGAAGGTCAAGGAAGATTGTGATTGCAACATTCTTGATCAGGGGGTCTATTTAATTACTTACGCTTTGAGCATAAACTTAATACAATCAAATATGTTAATGATCCAAAGACTTTTTGCTATGGAATGTTATTTTTTGACGATCTCTTCTGGTTGAATTCAGGTTATGTTTTAGCGAAGTTGTATGAACGTTAGATATAAATTAACCCTGCTTTTAGTTGGATGAATTTAAATATAGGTAGCTGAATGACATACCGAATTTAATTTTTTTTTTACAATATCAACGGAATATTTAGGTCATCATATGTATGATAATACTGCCGAGTCATTACGAACGTGAAGTCCCTCGGTTAGATGGTGTTGGATGGGAAGATAGGGAAGAATAAGGTTACAAGCAGTATATGATGAGATGACCCGTAGATGCGAATTAAATAACCTAACCAGTCTATTATGACTGATGCCGAATACATATGATGAATATTAGTATGCTTTACCTCAACCGCAACTAACCCAAACAATAAACTAACACAATCTAATCTAAAGTGTAAATATAATTGAGACTAACATTTTAATATAATTAAGTAGTTAGAAAATGACTTTGCTGCGGTTCGTACTAGTTGTTTCTGTGACTAACATCATTTCCTAATTAACTTATCTGTTAAGGATGCAGGCAGGGCCTGGGCCCGCATGATGCCGAAATATTATTCGCATTCAGATATAATTTGTTATTTGATTGTTGATATTTCAGGATTATGGTAACGTACCTAGAATCGCCGTTATGGCTGGCCTGGGCCATCATGTCATTAGTTTGGAAAGGTGCCAAATATTCTCACCTCGATGTTATATAATTGTTGGGCTATCAAACGGAAGAACAAATTTTTGTAATTTCATTCATTTACTTTACCTCAAATAAATTTAACCACACATAATAAAGGTTTATTTAATATATTGTTTGTGATTTAACATATTGCTAAGTATTGCTACTGCTGCTATGTATTAATTTTTTGTTTAGATTTTTTTACTAAACATTCTGTTAATTTTTCGTAAATTAAAGTTAACTCTACATGTAAACATTATTTCTATTTATAGGTATCCTCATTTTACTTCATCCAATATGTTCATACAACAAAACGCGAAGTAAACGTTACATGGATCAATGTAATTTTTTTATAAAATATTCTTACATATCATGATGTTAATTTCACATTTCAAAATTTGCAATTCCGCTACTTAGACTCAATTTAAACTTCAATTTTAAGTTAAATTTACTTATATTTTTTGTTGGTTTTCCCCTATTATTTGTTTCAGTGTACCGTTGCAACATTTGCTGATGATGCTGTAGTTCTCTCAGTAGGAGAGACTATCGAAGAATCAACAACGAAACTTCAAAAAGCATGTGATAAAATCATAAATGGACAAAAATGTGGCGTATCGGGCTCAATGAATCGAAATCCACACATGTGAATTTTAGTAACCTAAAAGTCAGCTACAAACCTGTAATCATTAACGGTCAGCAGATTCCGAATGCAAAAAAGGCTAAAAATCTAAGGACTACTTAGATACCAGGCTCAAATGGAAGAGCACGTTAAAAAGAAAAACGATGAACTTAATATCAAATATCGAAAAATGTATTGGCTGCTCGGGAAAAATTCGGAATTGTCAACCGAAAAAAAATTGCTATTATTTCAACAGGTGCTAAACCCTGTATGGACTTACGGAATTCAGCTCTGGTGCTATACAATGCAAACCAACACCAAAATGATACAAACTTTTCAGAGCAAAGTGCTACGTGGTATAGTTAACGCTCCGTGGTACATTAGGAATGATGACCTTCATAGGGACCTAAATATCCAGACAGTTCAAGCTTCATGATATGTGGGACACTTCCTATGCAGTAAGGCGATTGCAAAGAACGAAGCCAATTGAGTTAATGGATTAAGGACACCAGTTCAAAGACTACTTTAGTAAATAACCTATAAATAGAGCTGCCCAATGAAAAGAGGCCCCTCTTTTAATTCACAAGTGCCTAAACTAAGGAAAAATTACTGGATGAATTGTATTTAGTTGTAATAATTAAATAAAAATAAAAAAAATAATAAAAACTTACAAATTCCACACTAAGCTTGCTTTTCTACCACAAATATTTGTCACTAACGTGAAAAATTTCTTCTTTCGTAAAATTTTTCTTGTTTTACTGCCCGATTTCTGTGATAATTTTTTTTGATAAAATTTCCTGCCATTTAATTTAATTTCGATTTAAAAATTGAGTTTGTTGTGATTTAAAGATTTAAAATTACGTTATAAATAAAGAAACAAGATTTAAAATCATAACACAATTTTACTTATTTTATTTTAACTTTGTATTGAATTAACTTTATAATGCAAAATAGTGAGTCCATATCCTTAACTTTAAACAGTTTCTAATCATATTAATTCATTAGAAAAGTGCATACGACCATTTTTATCCGATTAAATTATCACGTAACTGTTAAAAATTGAGCATTTTATTTTGAAAGTGGTTTAAGTCCATTTTACAAAAAAAATAGTTAATGGCAACAATAATCACAATTATTATAATTCTTTTTATATTTTATAAAATGTATTACACTGTAGCGGCTAGTTTCTTCAACCATAAGAAACACCGCACAATTAATTCTCAACGGATATTTCTTCTCATAAAGAATTATTCCGAAATATACAACAATCTTGAATACGCAAACTGTACATTACAACTTGTACATAGATAATCGTACAACAAAACTTGTACATAACGAAAGTTGTGTAAGCAAATTATGTCTGAAAAATTATATTTGGGTTACACAACAATTTCATGATAATACCTCTACAATCAAATCATTTAGAGATGCATAATCAATGTGTTGATTTTGCAAAACCTAAGTCATGTGAAACGCACTTATACACCACCATTCTATAGCATAAGAGATGGCATGGCAAACGTCTATGTTTACTAAAACATATTCGTAAACGGGTAACCTTTTGGGCGAAATCTTGTTTATCTTGCGAAAAATGCAAAGTATAAAGACATACCAAATCACCTCACAATTTCCAAATTCCATCAGGTAGATTGGAACATATCCGTTTAGATATTGTTGGACCACTTCCACCATCTAATGGATTTACATACGTCTTAACATGCGTTGATCGTTTTACGCGTTGGCCAGAAGCCTACAGCATCAACGACATCTCCGCATCAACAATAGCAAAAACGCTCGACGAAAACTACATTTGTAGATTCGGCGTTCAGGTCAACATTACCAAGGCACACAGTTCGAATTCAAACTATTCGCTGAGCTTATGCACCTCTTGGGCTCTCATCGAATATGAACAACTGCCTATCATCTACAAGCAAACAGTATGGATGAGCGCTTCCATCGCCAACTTAAAACACCTCTCAAAGCCCGTGCAAATACCGTCAACTGGAGCTCATATTGTTGGGAATCCGAGCAACAGTCAAAGATGGCCTAAAATGTTCACCAGCAGAACTGGAGTACGGTCAAACGATTAAATTACCTGGGGAATTTTTTGTGGAACATCCACTTACACCCCAAACTACCACTGACACAGTGATACATCAACTGTGCTCCACGATGAACTAACTCATCCCAACGGACACGCGCAAATCAAATCAAAATGACATTTTCGTACCAAAGTTACTACAAACATGTGACTACGTTATCGTACGAATAGATAAAGTTCGCACTGGCCTCACACCACCTTATGAAGGCCCGTACAAAGTGATACGACGACTTCGTAAGCACTTTGTATTACAAATCAGAGATAAACAACAATCTGTCTCTATTGATAGACTCAAACCAGTCTATGGAATACTGAGTTCACCCGATCAAATATCGGGAGTGAAGAAAACTGATCCACCGAACTCAAACACTAAACTTAAAACCAAATCACAAACGCTGGTGAAGACATTATATTTCTTATGACGATCATACATCGTCACAATCATATATTTCTATCATCAATCAGGGTCACTCTGGTAAACCATTTACATCACCTCTACCATTACAATGATCATACATACTACAACTAAAATTCATCCACAAACGTCAGTGGATAAAGAACCCGCTTAGGGGGAACTCACTGTGCGGCGGATGATGTAGCGGCTAGTTTCTTCAACCATAAGAAACACCGCACAATTAATTCTCAACGGATTATTCTCCGTATACATATAATTCTTTATAAATGGACAATTCTCCATATAAAAAATTATTCCGAAATATACAACAATCTTGTATATGCAAACTGTTCATAACAACCTGTACATAGATAATCGTACAACAACACTTGTACATAACGAAATTTGTGTAAGCAAATTATGATTGAAAAATTATTTTTTGGTTACACAACAATTTCATGATAATACCTCTACAATCAAATCATTTAGAGATGCATAAACAATGTGTTGATTTTGCAAAACCAAAATCATGTAAAACGCACTATACACCACCATTCCATCGCACAAGAGATGGCATGGCAAACGTCTATGTTTACTAAAACATATTCGTAAACGGGTGCACCAAAATATTATGGTGCATATAACATCAATTTTATTTATAAAAACCAGAAAATCCGGTTTTGGGTTTCTGAATTTCTTTGGGATATCGGCAAGAAGATAAAAAAAAACAAAAAGCATTCTGCCTATATTCAATTTGAATTTTTGGCGGTGCAACACGCCGCCGCAGCTCATCACTCACCAGCAAGCAACAAACAACATAACAAAATTATTTTTATTAAATAAAAATTCAATTTAAAATTAAATTTAAAGTTTTTTTATTTATTGTTATTACTAAATTATCAGAGTGCTCCGCTCTCGCAACGCATCGTACGCTATAACACTATGTAATCTAACATGACATGTTAGATTACATAGTGTAATAAATTTTATAATATATAAAAGAATTATAAGAATTGTGATTATTGTTAACATTAACTATTTGTTTGTAACATGGACTTAACTACTTTCACAATAAGCGGCTGATAATTCGGATGCGTTCGGTATTTTCACAAATTTAGTACTAAAAATATTTATAACGCGATTCGGACAGTCTTAGAATGAATTTACCATTTTGACAGGTAAAAGGTGTACTCTTCTACAAATTCCATACCAAGCCTGGTATGTTAATTTATGTCTACTGCGACTTCAGACGGCTATATCTAAAATTTACTTCATAGAATCAATTTGCGATTTTGGCATTGCAAGGCGAATTCTTCCTGTACAAATTCCTTACCTAGCCTTCTCTGTTAATTTATATTCACTGCCACTTCAGACGGCTCTAACTAAAATTTGCACCATAGAATCAAATTGTCTTTTGGCATGTGACAAGTGAATACCTCCTCTATAAATTGCATATCTAGCGTGCTCTGTTAATTTATATCTACTAAATCTTCCAACGGCTACATCTAAAATTTGACTCATCGAGTCAATTTTTGCTTTTGGCATGTGTAAGGTGAGTTCTAGCTCTACAATTTATACCAAATCTGCTCTGTTAACTGATACCTAAAGCGACACACGGCTATATCTGAAAGTTGCTACATAGAAGCAATTTACCATTTTCGCATGTGAAAAGTGACTCCTCCTCTACAAATTTCACACCAAGCAGAATTCAATGTTTCGTTAGGTCCAAACCAAACAACCAACGTCTTGGTAACCTCACTTCGATGTGAATCTGAGGCCAAGCTGTCGCCAAGAATAACCCAAAATCTCATATAGAAATCGCACGTATGCGACAAATGCAATAAAATTCGAGGTTAAACTAACCTAAATCGTTAGGCTGCTAACGGTCTAACATATCGTATGGTACACATTTTCTAATACTACTCCCCAATTTTGGTCAAAAAATGTGGCTAAGTGTTACGAACTGGACTCCTGTCTCATCATTAGTTAGATGTTAATAAATATTAAGATTTATTCTTTGATCTTGTTCAATAGTAAAGCAACAGTCATTTCTTACGCTTTTTAGTATTTACGGCTAAAACTTCTACACTGGCTAACTTAATGTTGATCAAACAAAATAAATATTTTAGCGGATGATTAGGATAGATTTCACACGGTTATGTGTTTTAATATGACGCAAATTGAAAATAGATAGGGATACCTATCCGGCATAAATATACCATATGCCGTACCTTTTCGTATACTGCGTACATGAATATTATCAAAATTAGCTTAAAATTCGATATTTTGTTTTTAAAAAGCACAGTTTAAATTAAATCAATTTATCTAAATACAATCAAATAATTGTTCCACCTTCTCAATGACATCGCATTGTAGATATACGAGTCAATAAATAATTTCTGTTTCTATATAATTCTAAATAAAGCAGTAACCAATGTTTGTACTATTGACCTTGATTGAAAGCAAAATTATTCTACTTAAATTTAGCGGTTAAATGCAAAACATAAGTAAAACTATATTTAAGAAAGTTGTTCGAGCTTTTTCAATTTTTTTTAGATTATAATTTTTCAAATTCAAGGTTGCATTTATGACTTTTTATTTATATTAAATTATTTTTTTATTTTATTATTCATTCATGATATGAGCAATATTTCTAATGCGTTTAATGTAACTAATGTTTTAATGTTTAAATTGCAGCTCGTATGAAACTATTTAAACTCTGACTATTTGAAATCTGATTTCTACCATAAGATGTTTCAACGAATTTTTACAACTTAATCTACAATACCGAATGATTACTATGCCATAAACACGCACCAATAAATTACTGTCAACCTGCTTAGCTTCCAAGATAGGAAACCATTGACTCAAGATGAGAGAAAGCTGAAAATTATGGAAAGCAGTCAAGAAGTAAAAAGGCAGTTAATAAGTAATCGCCGAAAATACATCGAATATAATTACGAGATTATACAAAGATGGCCCTAATATCTCTCCATAACAGTCCAATGGAAGTATCAGCAACGCCTATTCCAATTATTACAAACGGATAACCAGTATCTGGAAAACGAAGAAGCTAGGTCTGGGTTTATTCCAAGAAACAGATGTTCAGTTCATATCGGCCGATGTAAATTTTTAATAAATTCGACTTTATTTGGATAATCAATAATCATTCGAAGAAAAAAATCAAACGAAGAAAATACGAAGAACAATTCCAAAGAAAGTCAATTACGAAGAACACGCGTCGGGAAACTTAAAGTAATCAAAGTTACCTCGCAAGTTCTCCGAGGATCACCGCAGTTGACCGGGATATTTTTGTTTTCATTGGTCGAATTATAGATATCATAAATAATTCTTATATACTCAAATACTGGGATCACATTAAAATGTTTCATACCAGCGAAAAAACTTAAAATACTGAACCTTTACAACAAGACATTAGCAAATTTAGTGAGTGGTGCGTTCGCAATAAGTTGCAATTAAATCTCAATAAATGAAAGTTAATGTGACTCCACAGAAAAAGAAGTCACATAATCAACACAACAGATTATTTTAACTATTGCTAAAACTAATTCAATGTTTGGCTTTGTCAAACGTCGGTGACTGTCTGGAGCCCTTACTATTCTGTTCACATGAAGAGAATCGTAATTTTGCAAAAACAGTTTCTCTTGTTTTTATTAAAGAAAACCGAGTGGATGGCCACAATATATCTTTCTATGAGAATGCAGGTCGACTACCTCCATATAAAATCAGATGCTTGAATTATAATCTATATGCTCTCTCAATAATAGAAAAATCCTTTCGGATGCCGCTTTCATAGAATATGTGCTACTTGGCCTTATAGATCCACCATATACTTCCCCGAAAATCGTTCACTCCATGTTCCGAGAAGGAAACTACGTAGTTACTGATTGTTGGTCATTGAACACCATTCCACAAACTATGGAGATAAATAAATAGACCCCAATAAATAGACTTTCATTTTACTAAATGGATTTCTTTAAATAAATAAATAGTTATAACTTTTCATTATACGAATATTGAATCGTCTTTGTGAGCTGACGTTGCTTGCAATTGTTCCAATCTGGAGAACAGGCCCGAGTGTCTTTCCACCTCAAATATTTTATTATCTATGCGCCATAGTAACTCAGATTGTCCGAATTAACGGCTGATTCTCATTTTTTCTATGTTCATTAACATAAAAATTATTAATTTCTAATTTATGAAATACCTCGAACATCAGATATCCACATAATCGAATCCAAGATGATACGACCCGTTTGTGCCTCGGTTTTTAGTATAAAAATAATTGTTCACCTGTTATTAAATTTTATTTTTACTCTCTAGCAAAGAGTATAACGTTGAAAAACCTGACAACGCATTATCGTAACACGTTTTTAAAGTAAAACTTAAGTCAGAAAAGTGAAAACAAAAGTCTTTGAACATGCTGACCAATTCCAGAATGTTAATCTCAATGAAGGATATGTTGGCAAAATATCACCAATTTCCTCATTAATTTCATTGAAAATTATATAATTTTTAATTTATTTTGGCGGATACTTATTAAAATTTTATTGCTGGCCTGATGTGAAATTTCGAAAATTACCTTGAGAAAATTGATTCAACACTCCAGAGAAGAGTAAAATGTATAATGAAACAGATTTATTGTAATATCTTTCCCGTAACCCACACAATATTAAAGTCTAATTCAGAATGATGGGCCACGCAAATTAATCTACTGGTATGCCAATTAAGTCTCGTATCTAAATTATGTGTACCCTTAATATACATTTATATTGCTAGATTTAGTAGTATATTTTCATGTTAAAATTATTTTGAAAATTTTAATGATAAAAATTACACCACAAATTTATCATTCATGTGATAAACGATAATGTGTTAATTTTAGAAGAAATCCGAAGAAGAAATCCGTGCTATCAGTTTGCAATGATAATACAATATTTTTACATACTTGCGGTACTCAATTCCGTAAAATCCGATTATTTAAACATTACCACGGAAAGTGAAATTTAGCACATCCTTATGATTATGTCTCTGACCGATCGATCTCATTTGGCGCTCATAAAAACTACAAATGCGATTAATTCAGGTGACAATTATTCCACACTTTTTTAATAGGGGCTTCTAAATTGTGTTTATTTATTACACACCTCTTAAAACACCTTGTTTTAATATGATTGTGTAAGACTAAGGTTCATCTGACAGCACCTTACAGTAACACTACAGGAGTATTAGTATGAAACTACTGTATAAAATTCATTTCACACCAAATACATTATTTGAAAATAAATAAAAACAAATGTAGTACGATATGGCAAACCGAAAGATTATAAATTTTTATTACACTTTGGGATTGAGTTCTGTGCGTCATTAACTAATATACACAAAATAAAAGATATAAATGTGTATATAAAAAACTAATATGTAGTAATAATAATAATATGTAACAACTAGTAACAATAAAAACTAGGCATAAGCTCAAAGCATAATCAACGAACATAGTCATACATATTGATGAAGCATTTATATATAATAATATAATATTCTTGTAATTGTATTACCTCCACACGGTTATACGATAATAATTTGCAAACTTTCTAACATGACCACTGATTAATTTAGATCATAGTGCAAATGTTTTTGAAATTTATTTATCGTTTTTTTTAAACAACAATTTTTAAACATTTTTTAACAAAACACAAACCACAGGTAAATAATATGCAAAATATACAAATTTATAGCACAACACAAAACTTGCTTAAGATCACAAATACTATTAAGAAAATTTAACCTTTTCCCAGGTAAATCAAGTAAATTTTATTGAAAACTGTTTATAAGTTTGACTTACTATAATAAATTTTTTTTTGTTTTATTGATCTTTTGGATAGGTATTTCTTGTTATTTTGATAAAAATTAAACTGTTATTAGTATTATGACACAAACAAGAACTGTACAAAAACCGTAATACAAAATAATATTAAATGTTATCTCGCTAACTTATATTTTGATACAAAAGATTTATTCAAATAAGGAATTTTCTTTTGAACAAAATTTTATAAATTAAATTTTAATAATAAAATTTACAACAGGAAAATAACATAATAAAGCCGCGGAATAATATTTTATCATTGTAAAGCTGCGCGCGCAATACTAAACTAATTTTGTTTTATTTGATGTTTTAGTAACAGACACTGTTACACATTTCAACTTCAATTCTCACTAACTCTGAATTCAATATAATATATTATTCTATATTATACATACATGAATTATATTTTATTTCAAAATAAAATAAAATTTGAAAGTACAGTAGTAGGTAAGACACTCAATCCGAAATGAGGAATTGCTGTGCTGCCTGTTGCTGTGTATATCGAAGCAGCTGATAGAACACTGCGCAATAAAAATATTAGAACTAAATTTCACAAAAAGCAGGACCCATTCAGCCAAAGACTGAATACTAACGCTATCGTCCCCATACGTAAGACGATTTGCAGATTTCTAGACTGGCTATCTACTCGTAATAGGCTGATTAATTTTTGAACGGAAAAATCGGAAATTTCATAATAGGCTCACTAATTTACGAAAAATTTGTTTACAGAGGATGAATGATTGCAATGAGTTGCCGTTTAGGGGTTCCTTTTTTAATGTTTCGTAATTTGTTATTGTTGCGTTGTTTTTGGTGTCTTTCTTGTTGAGATTTTTATGTTTCTTATTAAAGTTCAGAATTGTTTTTATATCTACGTTGGGGGTTCAGGAAAACGGCAAATTTAACTGAAGTTAAAGCCATTCGTCAACCAATTTGACTAACTCGTTTTGAATGACGAAACTAAGCCATTTCACAAAAGCCCCTCAGCCTAGGGTACTCAGAGGGCTTTGGCTCTGTGTACACCTAAGTAACACCAAGGTAGCCTCGTCCTCGTTGCGGGGGGCGGGTACTGCTTCGACAGTAGCAAAGTGTTACCGGGGACCAAATGCCAGTGGTATAAATTGGCTAAAACAAACAATGAATACAACAAATACGGAATGTAATACCCCAGGTGGTACAGCAGCAGATATGCTGCCAAATCCACACTCTTCGGAGGCAGGCCCAACAGATTCTGGGGTGGGCCAATCATTGTTTAACCCATTTGGACGAAGTTCCAAATTATCAAGATCACCAAGATCTTCAACTGGAAATATATTTCAGTACGAGAAGGAAAATGCCGAACTTCGTGAACAACTAAGAGAAATAAAAGAATTTACTACTAAATTGAAAGAAGAATTTACAATTTTAAAGAAAGAAAATGAAGAACTCAAAAAGCAGTTGAAACCCGTGCAGAACTTGGGACGACACCTAGCCCAACAGTCGATGATGGGATTAATCATTCCATACGGATGAAGAATAATTAGAAAGAGAAACAAATTGGATGTTGAACCGGAATAAAAGACCAAGTAAGAAAAGGAAAGCGCAACACTCACCAGAAATGGCGGAGACTTTACCATCAACTTCAAAAGAGGTTGCCAGAAATCAGTTAATCATCAAGAAACAACTAGCTCTAGAACAACAACCAGCTAAACCGAAAGAAAAATCACCTCCACCAATAAATGTCGTCGGGATATCAAATTTCTCCACTATACAATCGATTATGAAATCGATTACGATAGCCGAGTACAAACTCGTATCTCTAAACAACGGCGTCTGGAAAATTAATGTTGTAGACTCTGAAACTTATAGAGCTTTGGCTACAAAGCTTAATTCCGAGGGGCATCAGTGGTTTACCTATGAGGATAAGAATGATCGCCCAATTAAAATTATGGCTAGAGGTCTTCACCCAACCTGTGCAAAAGAGGAAATTATCGAGGATCTCAAGCAAAAGGGTTATCAAATAGAAAATGCCGTAAACATTATTAAGAAAGAAAAAATCGAAACTGAACAAGGAGTTCAAGTTAACAAAAGAGGGCTTCCACTATTTATGCTCACTTTTAATAATAAACAAAAAGTGGAAGATGTGTATAATATCAAGGCAATACTTAGCATGAGAGTTAAAATAGAGCCATTGAAAAAGAATAAAGGATTAATACCGCAGTGCAAAAAATGTCAATCATACGCAGAAATATTGCCAAAGAGAAATTAGATGCGTGAAATGTGCCGGAAAGCAGCATGCCAAGGTATGCCCGGTTAGTAAAAATATTGCTGCAAAATGTGTCAATTGCAATAAGTCACCTCCCGCAAACTACCGGGGATGTGAAATAGCTAAGTAGCTACAACGAATAAGAAATAAAACGCGAAAACAAAGTCCAGGAGTATCGGTAAAAAATTATCAAACTTCCACCAAAGAGGCACCTAAACCTCATGCTAGTAAAACGGGAGAACCAAAACCAAAACTGTACTCGCAAGTAGTCATGACAAAACCAATTATTTCGGAGCACACTGCTGAAGGTACAGCAGTGCTCCAAAAGATACTAAGAAGCATGGAAGCTCTTAACATTCGTCTAGCTAAACAAGAGAAATGCCTTCAAGCTCTAAGCAACAGGTGAGATAAGCAAGACTCTCTAAATGAAATGAAATCCATGCTCTATTAAAATGATGCAAACAACAACAAATGAAACATTAAGAATAGTAACCTGCAATGCAAATGGGCTAATGCAACATATTCCAGAATTAGAAATTTTCCTAAATACTGAAAAAATAGATATATGCCTAGTATCGGAAACCCATTTTACTTCAACTTCATATCTTAAAATATATGGATACAATTGTTACCACGCCATTCATCCAGCAGGATGGGCAAGGGGAGGATCATCGGTGGTTATAAAAGAAAACATCAAACACTTTATAGATCTTAAAATTGAAGAGGAGTTGATGCAAGTAGTCACCTTAAAAGTATTTATAAATAAAAACAAAGAATATAGTGTGTCGTCAATATATTGCCCCCCCAAGATATAATTTAATTAAACAAGACTATTGCACGTTATTTAAATCACTTGGATCAAGTTTCATAATCGGAGGTGATTTTAATGCAAAAAACACCTACTGGGGATCAAGAGTAACCTCTAAAAAAGGAAGAGAGCTGTTTGCAGCAGGAAGACTATGCAATTGCGATTTTCATTCTGGAGATCAACCAACTTATTGGCCTTCGGATAGAAACAAAATACCCGATATCATTGACTTCTTTATCACCAAAGGTATAAACGAAAACTACATATACCTAGGAAGCAGCGAGGGGATTATGTCGGATCTTACGCCTGTTATTATGACAATCAGTGCAAAGATTATTAAAAAAAACTAGTCCACCTTCGCTAACGAACAAAAAAACCTGCTGGGAGAAATTCCAGAAACTTGTTGAGGATAATATTGATCTTCAGGTGCCAATTAAAAACCCGATAGAGCTAGAAGAAGAACTAGAACAACTCAACAACAGTATACAAGAAGCGGCGTGGAGTAGTACCCCCTCAAGTTCAAAGGAAATGCGCCGAAATGCTATTTATCCTCTAGAAGTTAGGGAACTGGTTGCAGCAAAACGAAAAGCAAGAAAGGCCTGGCAAAGAAGTCGAGCGCCAGAATATAAAACAACTCTTAATTTTTTATCCAATAAACTAAAGTTGCTAATTAAAGAAATCAAAAACGAATCCATTAATAAATACTTGAGTGGCCTTACTGGGGAAAAAGATACCGAGTACTCCCTTTGGAAAGCGACAAAAAGTTTAAAACGACCTAAACTACAAATTCCACCAGTAAAAAATGAAGATGGCACATGGGCTATAAGTGCAAAGCAAAAAGCTTCGTTGTTTGCAACCCAGCTCGAGAATACGTTTCAGCCACTACCTAGACAAACTGCAGAGGAAAACATACCACCAGTATATAAAATGGATAACTGCAATATATCTCCTGTCACACTACAAGAATTAAAAGAGGAAATCAATCTCAACCTAAATACAAAGAAATCTCAGGATATGACTTAATTACAGGACAAATAGTAAAAGCTCTTCCTGAAAAAGGTCTACGTAAACTACTCCAAATAATTAATTCAGTGTTCAGACTTAAACACGTTCCAAGTCAATGGAAAGTAGCAGAAGTAATTATGATACCTAAACCAAACAAACCACTTAATGACAAAAATTTGTATAGGCCGATTTCCTTACTCTCAATAATTTCAAAATTATTCGAGAAACTACTCCTAAAGAGAATAAAACCAATAATAGCAGAAAGAAATCTTGTTCCTCCACATCAATTTGGCTTCAGAGAAAATCATTCAACAATAGAACAAGTACACCGAATTACAAACATAATTGAAGACGTACTTGAAAAAAAGTATGTTCAAGCGTCTTCTTGGATGTAGCACAGGCCTTTGACAGAGTATGGCATAAAGGTTTGGAATATAAATTACAAAGAGACTTACCATAGCAGTTTTATGAAATTCTAAAATCTTACATATCTAACCGACACTTTCGAGTTAAATTAGATGGCGAATACTCAGAACTAAAGAAAATATCAGCAGGGGTACCACAAGGTAGCGTTCTGGGGCCAACTTTATATGTTCTATACACCTCGGACCTGCCAACGATAGAGGAGACTAACATAGCGACGTTTGCGGATGATACGGCCATCTTAGCA
This sequence comes from Nephrotoma guestfalica, assembly GCA_963691935.1. Taxonomy (NCBI): domain Eukaryota; kingdom Metazoa; phylum Arthropoda; class Insecta; order Diptera; family Tipulidae; genus Nephrotoma; species Nephrotoma guestfalica. The sequence continues at coordinate 146,886,223 of OY829914.1, read as the reverse complement.
GTTGCTAATTGCATAGAAGAATCTACAAGCAAATTGCAAAGAGCTACTAATATTGTCAGTACCTGGACCAAGAGATGGCGAATAAAACTTAATGAAACAAAATCTGTGCACGTAAACTTTACCAACAAGCAGGTCAACTGGATACCAGTAGAACTGAACTCCCAGCAAATTCCCTATGCAAATACGGCAAAATATCTAGGCATGACTCTAGACGCGAAGCTAAAATGGAAAGAGCATGTGAAAAAGAAAAAAGAAGAGTTAAACATCAAATACAGAAAGATGGATTGGCTCTTAGGAAGAAATTTTGAGCTAACTCTACATAATAAATTGCTACTATACCGGCAAATCCTAAAACCTGTGTGGACTTACGGTATTCAGCTCTGGGGCTGTACAAAGAAAACCAATGTCAATATCATCCAGTCATTCCAAAGCAAAGTCCTTCGTGGAATAGTTAATGCACCATGGTACATAAGAAATGACAACCTCCATAGAGATCTGAAGAAGGATTTCGTTAGTGAAGAAATAAGTAAACACGCGAGAAAACACATGAAACGTATTAGTCTACACCAAAATGCTGAGATACGTCGTATGTTGGATGATTCAAACCTAGTAAGACGGCTGCGAGGGAAGAAACCGCATGATCTACAAGATCCAATCAGGATCGACTAAAAATATAATAAAATTGTAAAGGGGACTAGCCAAAGGGCTACAACCCTCCAAACAAGAATATAAATTAAGAAAGATAAATTACTAGATGATTTGTAAATCAGTTGTAATAACGATAAATATATATAAAAAAAAAAAAAATTCTCAAAAGATTTGGTTGTAACTAGGTTTATCAGTCGGCCAAAATGAACTCCAAATGTTGTGGAAAAATGCATCTAAAGTTCGATAAATAACTAAATGAGCACCTAATCCTGGATGTGAAACAATCTCTCCTTGACCAACTATCGGTGCTTCGTGACCAAATAGTAAATTTATCAGCTGAAAATACGGAACTGAAAAACAGGGTCCAGGTTGCACAGGAAAACAACGAAGAGCTCCATCATATCCAAGTTGAATATCTGAAAGAAAAAGACAATCTAAGCAACATTGTGATTTCTGGAATACCGAATAGATCGATTGATCCTCTTACCTTAACTGCAAACATTCTTAAAACAATCAAAGCCAACGTATCCAGTGACTGTATAACCAGCGCACAATATATCGGGAGAGAACTCGTGTTACCATCCACCAGCACAGCACCCAAAACGCCTAATCATTTTCTCCTGATCAAGCTTAAATCCATCACCATCAAGCAAGAAATAATAAAAAATAAGAAAGTATATAAAAATCTATTTTCGGATCAAATTGAATTCAAAACTGAAAATATCAAACAAATATTTATTCGAGATCATCTTACCGCTAATAAACTCCAACTATTTCGTGCTGCTCGGCAATTTAAAATAGCTAACCAATTCCAATTTCTCTGGACCACCAACAATCGGATTTTACTGAAAAAAGCACCACAGAGTAACACTATTCACATAAAAAGTTCAAACGATTTAGATAAAATTAAAAATTTGAATAATTGACTCAAATAGACTAATTTATCGCTTCATATAGAATTATTTTCATATCGATTTATTGATCACTAAACACTAAACACTATTATATTATATTTATTATTATATTTATTTATTTTTAGTTAAAAATTTAAAATTGCACTATAAAATATCAACAAACAAAAACATAAACAAACGAGTCAGCTGTTTCGATTTATGACAGATAGAAATACACACAAATGGCATTTCTCAAATAGCGGATTTAGTTGATAGTGTTAATTATGAACTCGGATTTAAGTACGGTCGAAAAAATTGGAAACGGGTTATCTAAATATTGTATATTTCAATATCAGGGGTTTGAAGTCGAAGATTCATGAGGTGGAAAATTTCTTATCGTTGTGTAATTATGGGACCGAAATCATTGTACTAGTTGAATCATGGATACAATCTGATGAGGTATGTTTAATTAATTTTCATGGTTATAATACGTATCATAGTTGTCGTACGGGTAAAGGAGGTGGAATATGTGTTTTAGTTAAAGAGAATATTAAATGCTCTGTAATTTTTGAAAAAGATGAGCTGAAAAACAATTTTCTAGTTTTAAAATTGCTTAAGCAAAATATGCATTTAATCAGTATATATAGATGCCCGGGATAAAATGTTGATAATTTTTTAGAGTCCTTTCAAACAATTTTAGAGAAATTTCCGAGAGCGATTGTAGTAGGGGATTTTAATTTAAATATTTTAGATCCAAGAAACCCAAAAATTAGTAAATATTTAGATTTACTATCTGTAAATGGCTTCATGCTCATTAACAAATTAGCATCAAAATTTGCCACAAGAATATGCAACAGTACTTCCACTATTATAGATCATGCATTGACTGATCAATTCGGATTAGTACACAGTTTTGCATTGGAGGATGTATCATTCTCTGACCACAGAGCAATTCAATTAGTCTTAGATGTACAAGCTCGAGAATCTAAACAGGCACAAGTATTTAAAATGTTAAATTATGATTTGGCTGCGAAAAATCGTTTTTGGCAAAAAATAGAAACCGTCGAAACTCTGGACGATCTGGTAAGCGGGCTCGGGAATGTCGTGAAGGATTGCATGCAATATAAGCGTGACACACGACGTGTGGGTCTGAAACAACCGTGGATGACCTTAGATTTATACCGGGATATCAAAACTAGGGAAAAATTATTTAAACTAACTGTAAAATACCCTGAGTGTGAACATTTAAAAGTTAAGTTCAATCTAATAAAATCCTCGATTGTAACCAGAGTACGGAAAGCTAAAAGAGATTTTTACGTAACTAGAGTAGAAAATTGTATTGGAAGTTCCAAACAATTTTGGAATCTATTAAAGTTGGCCATTTATAATAAGACACGTGAAACTAAACCAAAAAATATTTCGGTAATGTTAAATGGCTCAGTTAGCGAGGACCCAAGGGAAGTTGCCAACGCATTCAATGCTTGTTTCATACATGCATGCGATTTTCCGTGGCCAAATGTAGTCGTAATTATGCCAGAATATCATATAGATTTTAAATTTGATATAACCAATGTGAGTGAGGAGGAAGTTAGTCGAGTCATTCAATGTTTGAAAACAGCTGCAGTAATGGGGCGGGACGGCATATCAGGCAAGTTCCTTCAATTTTTTCAAGAAAAATTGAAGAGAGCGCTAACTAGCTTGATTAACAATTCGTTGCTTGAAGGCAAGTTTCCGGAAAAACTAAAAATGGCAAGAGTTATACCGGTATTTAAGGATGGGGATGCACTAGAGCCAACCAACTATAGACCAATATCTATTTTAGGCTCAGTCTCAAAAGTATTCGAAAGAATAGTGAGTAACCGGTTATTGCAATTTTTGAAGGCGAATAATATTTTAGCAAGAGAGCAGTATGAGTTTACGGAAGGCTCTAGTACACAAGCAGCATGCCTTGAGTTAACTAGTTTCATTTCGGAAAATGTTGACAAAAAACGGATTATAGCGTGCTTATTTTTGGATCTACGGAAAGCGTTTGATTCGGTAGACCATGATATATTGCTCGCCAAACTTCAGGGATTGAAGTTTGAGCCGATGCATTTGTCGTGGTTCCGATCATATCTTAAAGCTCGTCCTCAGGTTGTAGTTGTTAATCAAACAGAAAGTGATGTGATGTGTCTCGCAAGGGGTGTACCGCAAGGATCCATTCTTGGGCCGGTCCTTTTTAACATTTACATTAACGACATATGCAGACAAAACTTTAAGGGCACATTTCAGCTATATGCTTATGATGCTGTTATAAAGTATGAAAATACAAATCTTAAAGATCTTTTTGAAGATATGCAGATGGATTTGACATTGCTAAACCTGTGGCTCAATGAAAACAAACTTCAATTAAATGCCAAAAAGACTAAGTATATGATATTTACAAATAAAAAAATATCAGAGGAAGTTATAAGACAGTACAGGATTAGTTATGCGGGAATTCAGATAGAGCGTACGGATCAATTTAAGTAAAAAATACGACCTTTTGTATTCTCGTTCAAAAAACTAAAGCATATTTTGCCGCAAAGTTCCCTGTTACTAATCTACAATTCCCTTATCTTACCACAATTAATATATTTAAACCCAGTGTGGAGTGGATGCGCTGGGTTCCGTTGTGATGAGATCGCAATTCTACAAAAAAAAAACCTAAAAAACATATACCGCCTGCCACTAAGATTTTCAACAATCGAACTTTTTAAAAATATATCTCAACTCAGCTTCCATAATATAATTGATTTCGAACTCATAATGACAATATTTAAAATTCGAAGAGGTTTAATTAAATTTCACCGACCTCTGATTCATGCGTGTGATATTCATTCATATGGTACGAGACAGCGAGCCAACTTCCACTTGCAATTTTTTGCAACAAACTCAAAAAACAACAATATACTGTACAAAGGTCTGAAAATGTACAACACTATACCAACCGAACTAAAAGAAATTGAAAGTATTAGCTTGTTTAAGAAATGCCTAAAAATGTATTTAAGAACAACCTAAAATAAACAATCGGACTTAAAATGTCTAAATAAATAATCATTAAAATCTTTACGGTGCGAATTTTAATTTTGATTTTAATTTTATTTTATAGTGGTTTTTTGCTTTTTCTGCAATATTTGTGCTCTTTATTGTTTAACGCAAATTTTTCGTTAGTAGTATATAATATATTATAAATTTTTTTTTTTTTAATCATAGTCTATTTAATTTTTAACTTCCCTTTTTTTATATAAGTATATATTTTAAAATTATAAAACATAAAACAGCGCGCTGCTTCATTAAGTATGTTCCTTTGTTACCTACAACACTAAGTGTTTGGTAACCAAATTAATTATTGTATCTAATTTTTAAATAAATAAAGTAAAAAAAAAAAATAAAAAAAAAAAAAAAATTGCCTCTATTTATAATATAAATTTGGCCGCTCATCGGCTGTAGTGTATATTCCCCCATAAATTATTATGCCGTTCAGTTTTCAAGTAATACTAAATGATGTTGCAGGATTTGTACATCGGTTTCCATGATAATGGAGTCAGATATAGGCTTAATCTAAGCGCTCAGCAAGTTTCATGAGTTCTACCTGACTTAATAATGATACCTGGAGAGAACGTCTAATTAAAAATTATAAAATTCAATCAAAGGTGTATAGGCCAGTCCTTTAGGATACTGGCTATCCTAATGTAGAAATTATAATTCTGGTAATTATTTCTAAATTTAAATCAATTTTTAACCGTTTATCAATTACGCCATCACCAACCGATGTTCCAACTGAAGCCAGTTAAATTTTTGACGTTGACTGTATATCTTTCTCTTTCATAAAAAGAAACTTCTAAATATTAAAACTTTTATCAAGACTACTAGCAATATTTTAGTTTTTTTACTTCACGTTGGAAGGTGAAAAGGTTCGAAATCTACCATATACCGGACATATGGTTATGTGGGATTCTTGCCCGATAATTACTTATTTATTATAATAATCATACTTATTCCGTTCTTACTTATTCCGCGCTCAAGGCACCAAAACTAATGTACCATAAAATTTTTGCTGGGAAACTACGTACGGCACATCAGTAACAGGTAGAGCCTAGCATTAATGCAACTTAATTTTCAGGCGTCAAAAGCTGCTCAATCCTGATCCCGACTTGCTGCATTTGTTTATCTGACTCTGCGCGGAATAAAAGTCAACTTTACGGTTAAACAATTTTCTCTACCGCCATCGTACTACCATATTGTTACCAAAAAGGGGGCTTCCCCGTGATAACAATTCACTCGAAGCACACATCGTCGATACATTGAATTGATGTTAAGAGACTTACTTTTTGTAAAGAGCATTCCACGATCTTCCAAATATAGATTTTTGATACCTCCTTTACATCTGCTGTCTTCCATTGCTTTATTAGCCGTGTTTCCCACCAAGTCGATTGTTGAATGGGCTTATCTGAAATCATATTGATGCTTCATAAGGTCTCCGGCTCAAACTCTTAGATATTTACTCATTTTACCTGTATCGGCGGATGGTGGTTTCCTAGCTCTTCTAGGTACACGTTCATAAGTTGGTTTGCTTTTAGAAATTAACCATTTTTACATAAAACAGTATTGAGAAATGATGGTGAGACTGTATTTTTCTAAGGACCATACATTGAAATTACTATAGCGATGATCAGTCCTTCAGCAACGCCAGCTAAATGACCCCTGGACTTTTAAATTTTATATCGAAGCGCCCGGGGGTGAGTAGCAGCTATACATATAAATTTCGTCTATGTCCCCCTAATAAATCCAATTCTTGAACTTATTGGATTCTCTTTAAAGGACCATTTATTTAAATTGCAATATCCATATTCAGTTGTTACACTTCACTCTTTTAGATCAACTAACAACATAATACTACAAGACGAATAGTTCCTGTCCTTATGTTGATCCGTTTAGTTCAGGCAATCGAAACATCGAAGCGGTGTAGCTTTCAGACGGATTCAATAAACTACGAATCCAATGCGTTTCTTACTCACATTGGAAATCCTTCGCGCCATAAATTTTTGGGAAGCCGACCACTGCAGTCTGGGTTAAAAGTTTTTTGTACTCACAAATGACGGGAAAATTTACCGTCATTAATCGCCTTACTCCCGATGACAGCCTGTCTGCTTGCTTCAGAGTGCCTACCTGTCTTTTTGTCCCCAGAATTCGTTTCAAAGATGCTAGCTCAAGAAAAAGGCTATCCTTCAAGTTCTTTCGAATACGGATCACGTTATTCAAAATATCGTTCAAGTCAGGTTTGCATTTCATTTTATAAATTAAAATTTAAAGCCCATATGATTTTTAAATTCTACCAACCTTCAAATGATACCTGTTAAAATTTCATGACGTTTCGATCATTAAGTTTACAAGTTCAGCTCATGTGAAGATGCTTGACATAGTTGACATTGTAAAGATATCAATGGAACGTGTTGGTCATATTTTCCACGAACATTTGTACATGAGAAAGCTGTGTTCGAAGTGGGTACGGCGTTTGCTCACTCACAACGGATCAAAAACGACAACGTGTCGATGATTCCGTGTGCTATTTGGAGCTGTTTAAGCGCAATAAACAGGATATTTTTTATGCGGTATGTGACAATGGAAGAAGCTTGGATTATTACTTGTAGCAAACCTCAAAAAAAAGCTCCAGGGAAAGAGATTTGGCTCCAATGAAGAAGTTGTTACGGTTTCCCGATCGTGAGTTGGTAACGACAGTACACCAATCCCTCGCTTAGCGAATTACTTCGTTTGCGATAATTGGTACGTAAATCGAATTTTCGTTAACCGAATTTTCAGTATATTTTTGAGTATATGGTTCAAATCTTAACTAAGAAATCTAATAAAAATCGGAGAAGAATAACTACAAAGTAACAAATAAACATTATTTTATTCAAATTATTTACATATTTGCACATTTATTAATAACAAAATAAAACCATAATCATAACTTCATTAATAATAATTTAGGAACATAAGAACGCAATTTAATAACTGGATGAAATTCATATTACCTATATAACATGTGTATCTCTGTTTTTTTATGATGAAGAGCTGGAATTTAGATCTACATAGAAATCCACATCAGATTCCGCATTTTTTTTATTTTTATTGTTAGTAGTAGCTGACGTAGAAGTAATCGGTGAGAAAAATAATTCCAGCGTTGGTTGTGTTGTCGTTCTTTGCTTTTCTCTATAAATTTGCCTATAACAATCAATAGCCTCGTTGACTCCTCGTGATACTTTCATACTTCGTTCCTCTACAGGGTCATTCTCGTTTAGGATTCGCATCCCTTCTTCAAAACACATTAGAGCATCAGATAAGCACTTTGTGGTAAGCCGGTGGTGAGTATCTTCAATACTGTTTTCATTCTGCTGCTCTTCGGATGGCTCGTTTTGTTCCAATACTATTAAATCTTCATCTGAAAGGCTGCCTCCATGAGCACCTAATAGCTCTGTAACATCGGGTTCTGCTAAATCTTCAAACCCTAATTGATTTCCCTTGCCGACAATGTTTTCAACCACTTCTGATAAATTTTCGACGTGGAAATCGTCTTTATTGATATCTGGCCAAATATTTTTCCATACTGCTTTTAATGTGGACGGCTTCATTTCATTCCATGCTTTCCCGATATTATCAACAGCATCTTTAATGTTGTAGGATCTCCAAAATTCTTTAACTGAAATGCTTCCTTGACCATCGGTAGCATCAATTAATGTTTTAAACGTCCTTCTTAAGTGATATGCTTTAAAGGTAGAAATCGCCCCTTGATCCATTGGCTGGATCAATGCCGTAGTGTTTTTAGGTAAATATTCCACTCTTACGTTACCAGATAAATTGGATAAGTTGGCAGGATGACTGGGAGCATTGTCCAACAATAGCAACGCCTTGTTATCTAGGTTTTTCTGTTGAAGATATGATTTAACAGATGGACAAAAACACTTTTTAAACCACTCCTCGAAAATACTCGATGTCATCCACGCTTTCTTATTGGATTTCCAAATGACCGGCAAAAAAGATTTATCATAGCCTATTAAAGCTCTTGGATTTTCGGATAGGTATATCAACAGTGGCTTCAGTTTGAAATCCCTCGAAGGATTACTTCCAAGAAGAACCGTTAAGCGCTCTTTAGCCACTTTGAAACCCGGTATCGAGTTTTCTGCTCTCGAAATAAAAGTTCTCTCCGGCATTCGTTTCCAGTCTCATCTACGTTAAACACCTGCTCTGGAACGTATTCTCCCTCTTCAATTATTTTATTTTAGTACGTAGAAATGAGTTTTTGTCGAAGTATTTATATACATAAGTATACATGCTAAAATTGAAATGTGTACATATGTATGTATGAAACTCAGGTTTTCAAATATTTGAAAAAAGTGTGATTCCTCTAGTTAGAACAAAAATAAAATTCGTAAATCGAATTTTTTTTTCGTAAACCGAGACTTTGGTTTATTTTTAAAATTACGCTATAGCGAAATTACGTAAAACGAGACTTCGTTAAGCGAGGGATGGGTGTATTTCATCGCTCTTGAAAACATCGACCGTAACTGAATTTGTAATTATTTCATCAGAGCCTTCAAGGCGGTCATTTGAGCGCAGCTAGAACTCAGGGTTGGGGTGGGGTTTCTTGAAGGATGACAAAATCTAGCTGGACCGCATAAAAATAGGAATAGGAAAACATATGCTAAACAGAAAAACTGATAAGATTTAAATTAATTGATAACAAGAAGGAAAGCTTAAGGAGAATACTCACCTATAATACATACATACTATGCTGATCTCACATCCCACAACAAACTTACGACCCTAATTCATATTCCACAAAACCATACTCATAGTGAATGAAGGAATAGAAAACATAAATAATTGAGTTTTTACAAAATACATGATAACGGTTTATATTTCGGAAAAATATTAATAATAATAAATAAAGAATATAAACCAAAAAAAAATAAATTTTGAAAGAATTTATCTATACCCTATCTAACCTATCCCTTAACTAAAATCCACAAAAAATATGATTTAATTCTAACGAAATTATTTATCAAATTAAATTTTCATGAAAATTATATAAAAAAAAATTTTGTTACTTGTACTGATTCATTTTGAGTTGATCCGCCATGTTATCCATTTTAAATAATGAGTTGCAACTTATTCGAAGTATCCATTATAATAATTATTAACGTTATCCATACCAATGTATTAATAACAGATTTATCCGTTAAAATATCTGTTTTATGGATGTTGATGCGAGTGAGGAAAAGCACTAACATTATATTAGATTTTAATTTTAAACGTTCGACGAAATTGATGTAATCAAACGCAGGCTATTTCAAATTTTTGTGCGTTTATTTGTACCGAGCTATGTTTTCACATTATGACTTTATTTATTTTATTTGAAATTATATTATGTTAAATTATATTATATTATATAAATTATGTATTTACTGTAGTTAATTAGTTATTAGTTAGTTGGCATCGTCTTTATTATTTAAGTTTATTAATTTACACATTATTAGTTTATTAGGTGTCACCTTAAAATTTATTTGTCCATATTGTTCATAAACTAGAGTTATTTATTATTTATTAATTATAAATTATTTATTTATTTCTTAATTCACAGAACTTATTTATTTTATTAGTTTGTTTATTTATTAATTTAATTGTTATTATATTTTCTTTAATTATTGATTAAATTAAGCACAAAGACTACCACCATAATGTCCACTATGTTAGAACTTTGAATTTTCTTTTGTTCTGTAAAATCACATACGGTTTATGTTAACGCGATAATTAATGATAATTTTCAAGTCTTAATTACTTAAATATAAATTAAATATAAAATAAAAGCATATCACTAAGTTTTTATTAAAAGTTAAAGTCAAACCCGATTATTTATTTCATAAGTTTAATATTTTCCATTTAACACAAAAACACAACTTGCAAATTTTATTTGCATTTTCACTACTTCGGCCTCTCTGGGCGAAAACAAAATTATTAGTACGATTCTTTTATGCACACCATAAAAAAATCAGTTTAGCTCCCCCTCACCCGATTTTTTTCGTTTCTCTTATATAGCCGTCGACGAAACCCCTTCCATCAACCAAAACAAGTTGTTGCTCAATTTAAGTCTAGTGTTGTCCGTTCAAGGGAAATTCTAAACTGTAACGTTGAACGCATCAGACAGCGTCATGCGTTATGCAACTGTATTGTGTACTGACGCTGGAGAGTTAAACGTAACAGATCGTGGGGACGACCTGCTCCTGAGATGAGTCTTGAAGCCGGGCTAAATAATCATAAGATTTAATGGTTATGTCTTTATGTCCTTAAGATGGTAAACTCCTAATGATTTGTCTTGATGGTCGCTTACTTCGTATGCCACACGTCCAACTGCTCGTATGATTTTACCGGGGATATATTTAGAGGCCAATTTAGCAGCATACTGTTCCGAAGCTTTGCTTTGCGTAAAGTTTCTAACATACACACTTTGTCCAATTTTTAAATTACTTTGTCTAGGTCTGATGTTATAAGCAGAATTTAGTTTATTGGAGGCTTCCTCTAATCGTTTCTTAACAGACTCGTGAATTTTATAAATAGTATCGGACCTATCGTCGAAATATAGGTCATTGCCAGTCAAATTATATATATTCCGAAGTACTTTATAAGTTGAACCATGAAGAATGGCATATGTTGTCCAAATATTACGAAGTGTGGCGACAATCCAATGGTATCATGAACGCTATTACGAAGAGCCTGAGTAATTGCGTTTAGATTTCTGTCCCAAAGCCTATGTTCATCCTTAATAAAACTTCGAATAGCGCTTAATAGGGTACGGTTTACTCGCTCCGAAGCATTGCTCTGAGGCGAATACTTGGGAGTGAATATATGTTTAACGCCGTATTTTGCACAAAGCTGCTTTACAATTTCGGACTCAAATTGACGCCCGTTGTCCGTTACTATTACTTCCGGCGCACCGAACATTAGGAATATCTGTGACTCCAACAACCTAACCACACCCTCGGATGTGGCGTGTCGAACTGGTTGTGTTAATACAAATTTAGAAAAGTGATCTACCGCTATGATAATACATGTATTTCCATCCCGAGTACGTGGATAAGGAAGTCTAAATAAACTCTCTGCCATGGCCGGAAAGTTACTGAAAAATAGTTAAGAAGCGGCCTACTATTTGAGTCCATCGCTTTACTGCGCTTACATATATCACATTTATTAATGAAATCTCTTACATTAAATTTAAGTGCGGGCCAATAATAATATCTTTGTAGAGTCTCCGTTATTTTCTTTATCCCAGATGAGCGGACGAAGGAGCACAATGTGCTGATTCAACCAATGGAGCTTGCAAATTTTCAGGAACTATTAGTTTCCACAAGGTAACATCACCCAATGCAGTCTCATCCATTTGTGGTTTGAGATTCAAGTATGCTTTCCCGTCGATTAGACGAACATTGAATTTTCTAGGACAGTTTTCAATGGTTTTTATTAATTCCTGGTAGTCTGGGGTACAGAAAGCCAAGGAATCCAAATCAATATTTACGGGAGTTGCTGCTGAGTCCAATGAATCCATGTTAACGCGTGACAGAGAGAGCCTTTCCTGTACACAATGTCGAAGTCGTACCCTTGTAACTTTAAGCTCCATCTGGCAAGCCGACCGGTGACATCTTTTGAAGACATCAACCACGTCAAGCTTGCATGATCTGTAATCACAGTGAAGGGTAGACCATCGACATATGCACTGAACTTCGTAATTGCTAGCACCGCAGCTAGGCATTCGAGCTCCGTCACGCTATAGTTTCTTTGGGCGGAATTTAATTTTTGCGACATAAAGGCCAATGGTCGGTCTTCCCCTTTTTCATCCTTCTGAAAAAGTTCCTATCCCAGTGGAACTGGCGTCACACTGTATGAAAAATCTTTTCGAGTAGTCAGGCGTGGCAAGCACATGTGACGATACTAACGCTGCTTTTAATGATTCGAACGATTTGTTAGCTTCTTCAGTTCACTGGAATCGCTTGCCCTTTTTCAAAAGGTTTGAAATGGAAGCCGATAAGATCGAGAATCCGTTAACAAAACGGCGGTACCATCCCGCGACGCCCAGAAACCGTCTCACCTGTCTTACTGTTTTGGGTGTTGGGAACTCTGCAATGCCCTTAACCTTATCTAAATTGGGCCTTAGTCCTCCATTACCAACCACATAAACGAGATACTCAATTTCTTTAAGAACGAACCTGCTCTTCTCGACATTAATGGTTAACCCAGCTTTCACTAACCTCTCCGAAACATCAGTCAACAAAGAGAAATGTTCATCCAGGGTGGCTGTGGTGATGAGCAGGTCGTCTAAATAAACGAATACTCGGTCGTGCAGATGATATGGAATCACTCTATGCATCAATCTACATAAGGTTTGGGGCGCATTGCAGAGCCCGAATGGCATCACTTTAAAATGCCGTTTGCTTTGGATGCCATTGCCATGGGAGAACACCAAGAACTATGGCTTTCTTCTATTACATCTAATGTAAGCATCCGATCTAGTTCTAAGAACATTTGGCGTTGCCTTTCAGGGGAGATAGCATAATATCTCTGTTTGATCGGTGCTACGTCGCTGATTTCAATTCTGTGTCTTATTATATTAGTTCTGCCGAGTCCAAGCTTTTCAAAACTTGGAAAGGTGTCAATTATATGCTTTAACTCGGTTCGTTGATCGATATTCAACTGGTGTTCCTTCGGATCAGAAGGTGGCGTACACGACTCGTTTGCGGACAATTCCGAAAAAATCGCGGGCTTTAATCCAATGGTCTAATAAATGTGGTAGAAGTGTCCTATGGACTTACGTTGCTATCTTAGTCTTGCAATTTCATTATTGATTGGACTAAACCACATTTTGAATTTTCAAGCGATGTTAACAAACATTGCCGACTCCTTTTCTATAACAATGTATAGAATAGGTGACATAGAGCTTACAACTGAATTTATGAGAATGGGTGATGTAAGAGTAAATAAGAAAGGGAGTACATAATAACTCATTTTCCTTAAAAGCACTGCAAATCGATTGATTATTAAAAAAATATCTTTTTTAAAGCCATGTGTTAATTTCTAAAAATGGGCTCGGATGGTAAATTTGGGTTATTATTCGCTCGGTACAATTTTTTCATTCAATCATTACTGATCGAATACAATGTTGTTGATCGATCATAAATCGATTTTAACACAATTCTAATTAATAATAATAATTATGAAGTAAGAAAATGAGCAGGGTCTAATTAAAACAAACAGATTTAAAAAATGAAAAAGTGCAAAAATTTAATGTAAATTTTACTAATATAAAACAGATTGAAATCAAAAATGATGATTGTGTTGCGCTTTATTTTAGCATACAAGGAACGTTTCACTAAGCGTAAAAGAGGGTAAATTACACGGAATAGTTTTGGATATCGTAGATAAATTTTTAAGTTCTTTATTACTTAATGATTTATACTCGTTGTATTGTACGAACGTGAATTGCGTCTACTACCCATCAGTCAGAATCACACGTAGGAAACCCCAATTTCAACCCTAATTTCAAAAGATCCATTTCGAAAAAATTTTGTATGGGTGATTTCTGGAAATCCCACCTTTTATTAATGAAATCACTTAAACTAGTTGAAATGAACATTCAGATCAAATTTCATGATTGTGCATACTCCGCTTCGGCCGGGATTCTGACAATATTTGAATGTATCGAAAAATCCGTATCTCGCACTTGCCAAAAAATATCTTGTCGTCTTCTTCATGGTTGAATCGAGATCTTAGTATACTACGTAATCTCACAAATAAACGTTGGAAAATTTGTAAAATCAAATTTTATCAAGATTATTTTAGTTATCTGAACGTTTACAATGATTTCTCAAACTTGTCTCTTGAACTTTATCATAACCACAGTTATCAGTTTGTCAATTTTTACGGTCAAGCTTCCTCTAATATTGATTTTTACATAACTTTCATTTTGCTATATTTCATATGTTAATTGTACGAGTATAAATCATTAAGTAATAAAGAACTTACAAATTTATCTACGATATCCAAAACTATTCCGTGTAATTTACCCTCTTTTACGTTTAGTGAAACGTTCCTTGTAAGCTAAAATAAAGCGCAACACAATACGTCACTTCTAGGACACTTCTACCACATTTATTAGACCATGAAATTTCTTGGAGAGCAACAAGCTCCACCCGATACTCCTTTATGCATTTGTTACCATACCGTTTCGTGCCAATCCTTCTTGTCCTGATTCTTAAGCGAGGGTTCTGTTATATTTAGGCGGTATCCGAACATTTTGTTGTTAGTAATCGTGAAAAGCTTAATGTTTTCACAGGTACAAGTTATTAGCCTCGGGGCAAATCTTTGAATCGCCTCCTGCGACAAGTTTCGAAAAAGTGTGATGCTCGTGAAATTTGGTCGTGTTGAGCTGATCTCTATAAACATTGATAAATAACAAATAAACCCAACACCGTTATATGAGATCTCAAACTCCGCAAACCAAAAATTTTGAGACGTCCAGTTAGGCAGAGAATTAATTAAATAAAGTGCGTGGCCAAATAAATTGAATAATAATAAATAAATTGGATTTTATGCCTAAAAGTAATAATTCGAAAATTGAATTGCACTTCTGGTGAGGCCAATAAATCGATATCCCTTATTCGATATTGAAATATCTATTATCGAAATTTTCAATCGACTGGCCACAACCAATAACAAAATATTTATTTATTGCCATTGGAAAACCTTAAGGTGGTTTTAACGCTTAAGGTTAGTAGTTCAGAAATGGAACTGCACATTATTGTGTATACTCATAATTCTATACACCTCGAACAACAGCGAAATAATAATTTTGTTTGTAAATATTGTTAAAATCAATAACAAGTCAATATCAATTAATAGTCGAAACAAATTAACTACTATCATGCTTGATCAAGTTTTGGAAACAAATCTAAATACATACTAAGCTTGCTTACGTTGTAAGCTTATTTCATTCATTTTCTCCAAAAAATACTAATTTCTAAAATTGTTAGGTATTTTAATATTATTGAATTCAAATCACATATCATCCGTATAGTACCACATAGAAAAACTCAATAATTTGGACAAATCAGTATATATAGGAAACACATAATATATACAAAATACAAATATGTATATGTATGTATAATAGTTGTTTATTGCGACCATTAAAAACCGATATACATAACATACATTTTTTCCTTTTCATTGATAAGTTTTTGATTTTTACCGTATCAAAATCCTCCAAATATTTTTTCCCATTTTTTGATTTATATTTCATTAACACACCAACATAAAATATGTATTACATTCAATGTAGCTAAATCCACCTAAACAGGTCATCTTTCTTTTCATGTCTCGTGTTTAATTTTGATATATCTAAAATGAGAAGGAACACTCGATCATGTACACGTATTATTTTAAATAGTATGCATAACGAGTGTATATACATAATATGTGCGTTTGAGTTTTCGTTTCATTCTGTTTTATTAAATATAAATGATGCTTAGAGAGAGATATTTTCAAACGAAAATAATAAATGGATTGGATTTGCTCATTGTATTCGTTTGTTTTTTTTTGCTTACAGTAAACACCACCATACACTACTTTCATAGAATAATGAAAAGCCAATTTTGAAGAATAATTTGTGTTTTATACTGTACAAAGAAATAAAATATTTTTGTTATAAACTTCTACTCGATCATATTGGGAATACTGGACGGCAGAAAGAGAAAATATCGAGCAACGTAAATATTATAGCTCATCTTTTCATTTTGGCTAAACACTTTTTCCCCTACAAATTTATCGATTTTATTTAGTGCACATCGGCGTGCCTTGGTAAATACTCATCTGTATATGATTATTTGTGCTTTTACTATGGATCTCAGTTTAGTTAACTAAAATTAAATGTATTTTGTAGTTCAACAGTCACCAACTTACTGTTTTCGAATTTTGAATGTAATCTATTTCAACCATGGAAGCTGCTTCGCAGGAAAACGTGTCTACGAATAAAAAGGCCTCGTGTAAACGTCGCTTTTATTAAATAATCCGGAAAATTTTTCGGTTTTCGGGGTAATGTTTTACAATCAATCTAATTTTAAATATTATCTAATTTTAGCTATTAGTAATATTTTCAACCCATATATATACAAGGATCTTTATATTTATATTTTTCCACCTTATATTAGAATAATGGTTCCCAAAACATTGAAATGACGAAAAACAATAATTTGCTAACCTCTATTATCGTTTATTGAAAGAAGGAATTGGTTAAGCTATATGAGAAAGGTTTCAGATATGTTAAGATACTTTAGATAAGTTCGCCGGATGCTGCTCAATCTTCGCATCCGACAACCAAACCGTCTTTGTTTGTATATTAATTGTACTAAAAAAACAATTTAATTCAAATATTACAAATTTTATTTATAAAAAATATCTTTAACAAACTTTTGTCTCGTTGAAACAAAACATTATTTTCAATTAAAATTTACTTTTATATAGCTTAATATATTAAAATCAGACATTTATATTCATCATTATTACAATCTAAAATAATTTTTATAAATTTTCATTTAAGATATTTCAGTCAAATTTAAGTATTGTGCAAATTAAATTGTATCCTTAAATAGGTTTACATTACAAATTGTTTGCCAATATTTAGAATTGAATTTGTTTTCACAAATAATTTTTTCTAGTTGAACATAATAAATATAATTTCACTTTGCATGTATGTAATTAAAATTCATTGTGAATTAAAAATAATGAAACATAATCATAATTCCAATTTTTTTAAAGTAATTCTTCTATAAAACCACAGATTGATTTTGAAATTGATTAATTGTATGTCACATGAACATTTATCATTTTATCGCCTTACTAAGTTTTATACTTTTATAAAACGATTTTTTAAATCTAGGAAAATCAAGGTACACAAATCACCATCATTCATTTCTCGTCGGTTAAATTTAAGCTTGTAATAAAAATCATCTATTATATGTATTAAAAAATTACAACTAAAGAAAATATAATTTCAAAAAATACAATTTAAATACAGAAAAGCGTATCGCTTATTTTGCGCTATTGTTCCATATTACTAGAGCCTCCGGTAGTAAGATTATGTCGTAATATTGCACGTACATTTGAGTAAGTTTGATGATCATTTGATACCGAATCATCGCCATATGTTTTTTTACGTTTTAATGATGCGCGGCGTAATTCACCCGAACAACTGTGTCCTCGCATTTGGATTCGTTCCACTTGCAGAATCGGTTCATATTCGTGCAATTGTGTTATATAGTATTTATCTAATTCTACGTATGACAACCCATGTTTTAATATTTCAAATGCATTTCTGAAAATATTTGAAAAAAAATAATTAATAATTTATAAATTTAATGCGCATATAATACACGTGGGAACACGAATGTTGCCACAAAAGCAAATGTGAATATTTATGTTATTTATAATTTGTTTTTTCTATTTATTTCAGAATAAAAGCTGTTATGTAAATTTTTTAAATGATCTGTTCAATCCTGACGCAGAGAGAATACGCATTGTGCATCTGTATTATGAACTATAGTTTCCACTTTTGACACAGAACATTTAGGTCTCAAGCAAATCGGGTTGCACTCAGTCGCTGGACCATTATGCGAATTGTGAATAGGTTCCTTACACATGACTCTGTCCAGAGGACTGCCAATGATAACAATCCAAGCACTTTAACAAGACAATTGCGGTAAATGCAGCTTTAGTCCGATGGAGTGTTTCGCGTATTTTGCACAAAGGTTTGAATTTGTTTCCTTATAAGCTACTTGAAAGCAAAAGATCCACCAATTCGACAAGTTTTATTGAGAGCGACATAAATTGCTCAGTTATGTTTGACGACCAAGACTACCTTGTTAACGGTAAATACATCTTTTATTTCCGGCTTTGGAAATTGTGTGAGCCAGAAAACTGTTATCTAACGGTTGTGTAGAAACATACACACATACACTTGTTTCTGGAGAACTAACCTACCATAATCTTCCGCAATAAAAAGTAAATTGGCAAAGCGATTCTTAACGGTTATGAATTCGAAATGTAAAGATTTTGTTAAATTTCAATCCATTCCGACGAAATACATCTGGTTAAGCGAGATTTCCTTAAAAATATATGTTTCCAAATGTTGGATGCATCGATGGGACTCATATAGCGATATGAAAGCCAAAGTTGGAAGATGCATACAGCTTTTTTAATAAAAATGATAGTTTTCTATTAATGATCAAACTTATCATATTTATAACAGTGCATTTTCTATATTTTCAAAAATTAAAGAAAGTAATAAATTATCAAGATTTTGTTCATCGTAAAAATAATATAACATTTTTTGAAATTTTGAATTATTCTTGGTGATAGTCAGATAAAAATGTATGCTTCAATCACGATGAAACAAAACTTCCAAACGACTTGCTAACCTCATCTCGATATTAAATCAAAATTTCCTCCTTATACCATTAAAACACAAATTTAAACAAATTTTATTAATACCATTAAAACACAAATTAAAACACAATTTTAGATAAGATATTTTAATATTTGTTTTGACAACGAAGTGTCAAAATAAAATATAACATTTTATGCCGGCCAGGCGGCTGGCGGTCGATTTCGTAAAAAGTTATAAAAGCGGGCTTTAGATAATTTTGTTCTAATCAATACAATGTAGTAAATAAATAAAATAATTATTGGTTCCTCGGATGAAATTCTGTTTTGATCACGTCAAAATACTCGGAAAACTCTTTAGACTTTACGAATGCTAAGCTTTTCAACATGCGAATTTGCATTCAACAACTTCGTCGTTTCCATAGTTTGCCTGACAGTGTTCAGAATGCACCTTTCGCCTTATTATTCAGCATACATGGAAAAGGCAGAAACAACTTTACACAGCTCAAAGAATATCTCCGCGTAAGCAGTCATTATTTAAAGAATCAATGGTATTTGTAATATTCAACTACAGCAAATACAGCAAAAAAATTATATTACAACACAATATTAGGGCAAAAACTTACAGAATAGAAAGGTTATGGAATCATACAGGAAATATACATAAAATACAAAGAATTAATGGATTAAACATACCAATTAAGGAAATCGATGAAATTCTTATAAATATAAAAGAGACCAACGTAGAAATAAATATATTACAAAACAAGGATCAGTATAGTAAAATACAACTAAAATAAATAGCAATAGATATGATATGATATAAATTATATGATAAGAGACGTACAGGCCAACCATCATGGTGATCTTAGGTATGTATAGCATATTCCTGGAGTAAGCGTAATCCAATATCAAAAGTGTATGTGGAAAAAACCCTACTAGAAAGAACTATGCAGGCCAAGGCTCTGTTTGCATCCTCACATTAAAGATAATATAAGGAAAGGATTAGTTAATAACAGAAACAAGCAGCAAAGTCATTATTTAACTACTTTGTTAGTAAATTATTTATATGATTTGTTAAATATATAATTTATTAATTTGTTAATTGTGGTTTAGGAATAGGATCCCTATATGTCATCATATGTATTAGTTAATTGCATTCAGCGGTCATCTCATCTTATGCTGTATATTACTTACGGCTGCACTAACACCCAAGCCAACACCAATTAACCCGAGGGATATATGCCGTAATGATTCGACACCATATACATAATATACATATGATGTATAATTCTTAGTCTATCGTCAATTACTAAATTTCAATTCAGTATTGTCATATATTCAGCTGCCTTACTAATTACCATGCATCCATACTTATATAATTTTTTTTGTTTATATATAATAAAATTTACAAAAAATAACTATAAATTATAAATGATTCAAAATTCCGAGTTTTTTCTTTCATTTTCGATTTGTAAATAATAAAAAAAATTATGAAATAATCCTGCATATTTATAGATAAAAATAATATTTCTGGTAAAATTTACAAAAATGTCAGTTATTTACATAAACTACGGAATTAATAACACAAATTAAAAAACACAAAAGATGTTTTCAAATATTAGTAAAAAATTTATCAAATTTAACAAAAAAAAATTGTACACTTAAAAAAAATTGAAAACATAATAATTTATTTTTATAAATAATTTAACTTTTGTGAAATGTATGATTTCTTTTTGTAGGCCATTTTACAAAATAATTTTATAGATTTCACTGCTAAATCTTTTTTGAGAGCAATCATTAAATCGTCTTCTTTATAACAGAAATAAACACACTCGAATTCAAATAAATAGAAAGAATATCGAAAACTACAAGAACTCTTGATCAAAAATATTGCAACTATGATCTTCAATAAAATTCGGATGTGTTAATATAATCATAAGTATTAAAAATAATAATATTTAATAATAATAAAATAATAATGTTTGGAAAATAAATTAATTAACCGATTAGAAATTAATTAAATTAATTTTTAATCGCTTTTTATTATTTACGTTAAAGCGGTTTTAAATAAAAAAGTTCTTCTAAACAAATAATTAAAAGTAAGTTATTAAATTAAATTCTAAAATACTGTCATAAATATAATCGTTCATCACACTCCGAGATTGTATTTCTTGTAAATAAAGGCATACGGAGCAAAGTCTACAGGTATAAACAGAACCAGAGATACAGCGACAAGATACATCGACAAAATACATTTGTCTGCTGGCGATGTCGCTTTGGTAAACACAACAAGCGCGTCAGCGTTAAAGCGATGAAACACGAAAAATAAGAACAAATTAACAATAAAATAGTTCGTTTATATTTTTATCGACCCTATTTAATTTTTTTTTAAATTAAAACATTGTGTACAACATTCGCATTTAGTTGAAATTCATTTAAATACAAATAACTTATAATACTATAAGGGAAATTGTGTCAATTTCCATAGTAAATGCCAACGACAGTATGATTTCGTCAAATATTAGTTTCGGAGAAGATTTCTAGATGGCATACCAAACGTTTTTAACGAGAACAATAAATGGCGCGCGAAGCAATTTTTTCTTATTTGTTTCCCAAAATTTTATAACATTATAGCTGTCATTACTGATAATATTGTTACTTCAAAGCGTCTTTAAAGTGAATATATATTTTTTGTGAATTAAAAGTGTTTTATGTGTTAAGTGTTTTATAAAAACGTGTTTAATAAATCATAAAGTTATAAAATAACATAAATATAAACTATAAGTGTTTGTGTATTGTATCAAAATGCCGCAGAAGTGCTTCAATTGTTCAGCGAAGATTGGTTTGCATTCGTAAGTAAATTGATGCTAAATATAGCTAAGACATAATTGTTCATTTCTTTAGATGCAAAATATTACAACATAAATATGTTGTCTGTTTTAAATTTATTAAAGCGTAAAGATTGTACTCTTATTATTAAATCTAAATATGTCTATTTAATTTATAGCGCACCATTAACTGAAGACCAAAGCTAATGATTTGGATTATCCTTCATTTAAACTTTGTTCCAAACATTTCGAGGAAAAATATTTAACCACTAGTAAGCGTCTTACAAGACATGCGATACCTTCGAAATTTGTTTTGAACAATGGCATGTGGTAAGTTGGAACTAACATTTCTTTTTAATGTAATTATTGTTTAAGATTGTAATTATAAAATTATTATAATTGCCCCTAGGTATACTATTGAATATGATGAGGATGCGATATTAAATGTTCCTACTGAAATAATAAATTATAAAAAGCCAGAAAGTAATGAAATTTCATGTAATGATAATACAACAAACTTAGAAAACGAACCACCAAATTACCCTTCAACGTCAATCATTAATACGCCACTGAATTATCCTTCAACGTCAATCATTAATATGCCACCGCATTATCCTTCAGCGTTAATCACGACATCACCACCAATTAAAAAAGCAAAAAGTGAAGATATTATACCAGTAACACTGCAAGCAAGTGATGCCATTAGTCGTCCGTTCAGATATTACTGGAGACATTGATGCATCTTTCAATTACACTCCACGTACTTTAAAGCGAGCTATATCTAAATTGGAAGAGGAACTCTTGTCACAAAATGTAATCGTTATCAAAAAAAGGTTCAAGATTTCAAAAATTTCATGAAAAGGTTAGAGAAAAGAAAAGAAAAATTTGATGAAAAATACGGTTTTTATTTTTAGTATTCCTACGGACAAAGCACTGTATTAATTTAATACTAAATATTAATAAGTATTTCTCTAATTTATTAGGACATAAGCCAAGAACAATCATTTATTTATGAATTAAAATCCGGCGTAAAATTTGGTAAATATACACCGAAGTTGCGACAGTTTGCTATAACCATGTCATTTTGTTCTACAGCTGGTTATGAGCATCTTCGGCAATTTTTTATAAAATGTATCAAACAACCACATATAAAGACCATAAGACAATGGTACCATAACTCAACAGGTGGTCCTGGTATTACAATACAAGCCGTGGAACATCTGCGGCAAAAAATCCAAACAGATAATAAATACATCTATTTCTCCCTAATGATGGACGAAATGTCAATAAAAAAATGTATTGATTGGGACAACAAAAATAAGGAGTTTGTGGGGTTTGTGAATTACGGCGCAGGGTGTTTGGATGACAATGTAGATGATGAACAAACACAGGCATCTAATGTATTAGTGTTCTTCATTTGTGCTATAAATTTGAAATTTAAAATATCTGTTGCATATTTTTTTATTAATTCCTTAAATGCAACAGACCGAGCACATATAATAAAATTTGTCATATCCCAATTACGCGAGGAGTGTACATAATGCAAACATTGTAACGTTAACATTTGACGAGCTTAAGGCAAATTTTAGTATGGTCAAATTGTTAGGATCCGAATTACCACAAAAGCCTTATTTTTATGTCGAACCTAGTGATCAAATTTTTTTTATATATTTGGATAATTGTCATATGATTAAACTTATTCGTAATCATTTGAAATTAAAAGGTACATTTTATACAAAAACTAACGAAAAAAAATTGAGTGGCATTACATTGAAAAACTAAATAATAGTCAAACTGAAAGGGGACTTGCACTTGCACCAAAAATTAATGCCACCCATATAAAATTTGACCAAATGCACTAGAACATTTACACCAAACCGATCCAATTTTTAAGAATTGTCTGCCTACTATTAAATTTTTACTAAATATCAATGATTGTTTTGATATTTTTAATAGTAATAATTTAATGACAAAATATTATTTTAAAAGACCTCTTTCAAAATCGACATACCAAAAATTTTTTGAAAATATTAATAAATTAAAATATGTTAACAAATATAATCAAAAATTAAATGTACTACATAGTAATTTTAATACAGGATTTTTAGAATTTTTAATAAATGCTGAAAGCCTAAATATTATGTACACTGAATTAATAATAATGGTAAGTTCGATTATTTGTTAACATATAAGTTTAGTCGGGATCACTTGGAGTTGTTTTTTGGATTGATTCGTTATCGAACTAGTCGAATCGACAATCTAACATGCAAACAATTTATTGCATCTTACAAACGGCTAGTTGTTAATAAATCTATTAAAACCCAAGGCACGGGTAATGTTTCCTTACCAGAAATATTAACAATATCATCCAGCCGAAACAAAAATCAATTAAATTTAAATGATGATGTTGCTTTAGATTTAATTGAAGTCGAGCTGGATGAATACTCGTGTGATATTATTACTTATTTAGCGGGGTATATTGAAGCCAAACAATTGCCTAAACTTTTAAAATGCGAGGAATGTCTCCAAATTATAAATAAAAGCGCACGATTGGAGCTAAATCTTAAAAGTTAATTTTAAAATCAATACAAAGCATTAGTTTAATAGATTTAATTTTTATAGATACTACCACTCACTTAAATGCTAGATTTAATATTATTGATATAGAAAATCATTTTTATCTATTACTTAAAACTATTATAGAAATTTATTTTAAAATAAGATTTTACCATTTCACCAAACAAGAAAATTTAAAAAAATTAGGAGTTAGAAAAAAATTAACTAAGTTAATTCATTTTAATGAAATGGCATAATTTAAAAAAAATCAAATTTTGTTTTATTTATTTGTTTTTATATGTAAATCTAAGCCCATATACTCGTACTTCAATAATTCAATATTTCGATTATAAAATTAAAATTTTTTTTTTAGATTTTAAATTTTGGTTTCGTTAATAATTCGTTGAATATAACAAACTGTAGTTATAAAATGTAAACATTTCGTTCAACGACTACTAGTACCATCTACTAATCTTCTCCGGAATTATATCATGTTGGCACATGATATCGACGCGATTTCCCTTATAGTTATTATAAGTTATTTGTTTAAAAACAGTTCTAAAAAATGTTTACCAACATAATAATCTGAAACTTATATTGTTAGTACTGCAGCGCCGACGACAAAATTAGAATAGATTCTAAAAACAATTCAGCGACAATGTCGTCGTCGCCAGCGACATTGGTTGCGTTAGCATCCTAGGGTTTATGTTTCCTAGGCGTGGTATTTTGTCGCTGTATCTCTGGTTCTGTTTATACCATACCCTGGTCCCACGTCATAACCAATTATTTATTTATATGACCAACCGTATTTCGGGGAAAGACGCTTATACCAGTAAAGAAAAGATGCGTACAAAAAATCAATCAACAAACATGGATCAAACAAAAAAACTCGTGATATGAATTCTGTCGTCGGTACTATTAAAGAAAAAATGACCATTTATACGCGCGCATACCTATTACACGACGATCATAAATTTAAAGACATCATAGTAGAAAACATTTGCTACATGCTACATTTATGAGATAAGCAAATAAAGTCAAAAAAACTAATATAGATTGGGAATATAGATTGTATACGATTGATTGTATCTCACACAGTGAAAAAATAATATGGATTTATACAACCTTTTTTTTAAAATAAAACATGGAAATACATACTTAGATTTTTTCTGGTGTTTTTTATTTTTTGTAAAAATATAGCTTTTAACAATTATATGTGAAAAATAACATCATTTAAATTTCCACCACGGGCTCGTCTACAGGGTTCTATACGAAAATCAAAATTTTTAAGAACTCGCACTGTTGTTGTTTTTCAGCTGTGCAATTGTTTTTGGTTTATTCACATAAACTATACTTTTCAAGAAACCCCAAAGAAAGTAATCTAATGGCGGTTAATCGCATGATCTAAGTGGCCAGTTTATGTCACCACTTTATTTTCTGCGCTGATAATGATCTGTTTGTTTTAATTTTTGTGTTAATTGAATTTTGTAAGAATGCAAATGCAAATCCTTATGTAAAATTCGCCAAACATTCGATAAATAAATGCCAAATTCCTGAGAACGTCGTGATATCGATGTTCAAGGTTCCTTCGACCCACTTTCGGCCACAGCAGCAATGTTCTCACTAGAACATCCACTTTTTGGTCTGCCAGACCTTTTTCAATCGTCGACAAAACCAGTCTCTACAAATTTGTTCACTAACCTTTGAATTGATAACTCATTTGGACGATTATTTACACCAAAAAATCACGAATTTTACGATACGTATTTTTTTAAAATCGATGATTTTCATAATAAGTTTGAATAACTTTAATGCGTTATTCTAGAGGATAAGTTCTTCTTAGTTGTTTGTATAAAGTTGTTGGGTTTTCTGATAATAATTTTAAAAAGCGTATGTTCCTCTCGCACCTTCTTCCACATTTTCTATTTGGGGATGTTGTTTTGTTTGGTATGCTTCAGAGTATCCATCGTTAAAATTGTACATCTGTCTACTTCACAAATGTCAAAGATGACATAAAAAAAACGTTGCGTTTAGAAATTATTTACTACTGACATCTAGACGTGACTTTTGAAAGACCCTTTATTATATGTATATTATTTTTTTTTAATATTAACAAAAAACACAAAAAAACATTAAACTGGTTTTAAAAATACAAATAAGTTTAGTTTTCTTTATGTGATATACTTTTTTTATATAAAAGACCGATTGCGGACGTTTGTCCTTTGTCAAATTTAATAACTAAATTAAGTAAAATAAATAAAACAAATTAAATTTAAGATTTCATCGGCTTTTTGGACAAAATATTATTTTTAATGGCATTCGTACAATGGTTACGAAAACCCGAATAAAATCTTAAATAAATTAATATCACGGGCGATTATGAAAAAATTCTTAAAAAAATAAAATTCAAGTTCAATAATATGAATAATGTAGTTTAACGTAATTTATTATTTCTTGCATTCCTCAGATTCAATCCTAAGATACCCCCCTGTTACTATCGATATTGAATATTTCGATGAACTATTGGATGGACGCTGGTAACCTAAAAAAGATTATTTTTAATACGCTGTTTGTGAACAGTCCGTTTGTTAATGACAACATTCGTATTGTTATCTGGAATAGTTTCGTGCTTTATATATTTGGGTGCTAATTTATCCCTAGCTGTAGTAAGCTCGAGACATAGTTTGTCCTGGTTCAAACGTTTTAGGGTCTTCTCTATTTATCTATTCAAGTTATTAAATATTTTTTCCTTTTGTTTGAGGTTATGATCACTTAGTAAATTTTGAACTAGTTCGTAATTTTTCCTAATATTTTTTTAAAATCTAATCTGATGGTTGTGAGTTTGGTCTTTTTGGGATTGAATCTAAAATGACTAGATGTCCTCTGTATAATTCGGATTGAGTGAGATTTTTGGATGTGTGAATAAAATTATTATAAGTTAGAATTGTTTCATCCATAAGCTCCGAGATTCATATTTTTTTGTTTTTTGAAAATATGGTTCTGGCAACCTCAGTTATTGTGGAGTGGAATCTTTATACCGGACTAATTCCTGTGCTAGATTTAACTGTAGTAAAGTGAAGGCTGATATCGGACCCATACGAAATAGGAAATTTTGAAATAATTCTGATGTAAATTCGGATGCGTTATGGATACAATTTGTTTTGGGATACCATGTTGGGAAAAGTAATTTTTAAATTTTAAATATACTACTAATTTTAAAAATACTACTGACTTGCGACTAGTTATTTCGTAAGCAAGAGCGGATTTTGATAATTTATCCAGTATTGTTAAAAAATGTTTACTTCGCAACGAAAATATATCACATTGAATTTTATCGCTTGGAGAATTTGGTGTTGGTGTTAATTTATATTTAACTTTTACTGTATTTCGTTCCTACTTATTTAAGTTGCACATTTCGCACTGTTTAACGCAGTTAGTTATTAATTCATTCATGTTAGGAAAATAATATGTTCGTTTTAGTTTAGCATAGTTCTCATTTATACCGCGAAATTTTTTGAATTTAAATATTTAGAGAATAGTTCTACAATATCTTCCTCACTAAATTTATTTTTTCGTAAAATAAAACGTTTCTAAGTGTTTTATAAAGGTTTCTTTAATTTTGTTGTAATTAGTGTCGACTTCCAAGATGACTTGAGTATGGAACTTTTTTAAAATTGAATGTTTGCGGGATTATTTTTAATAGCTCGTTTGGCTTCGATAAACCGTCATTACCAATGATTATATTGTTAAAATTGTGTATAATCGCTTTCAAGTTTTCTTTTGAACCCACGAGATTTATATCTGTTTTATCCACTTGTGGATGTCTAATGGAATAAACAGTATTTGGTTATGATAAACGTCATTGCGCAAATACTTATTGAGTTTTTTAATTTGCTCGTCTTCTTCCAATCTAGATAATGCATCTGCATTTGTGTTTAGGGATTATTTTTTGTGTACGATTTCGTAATCATACTCTTCAATCTACAATCGCCAGCGAACTAGTGGCCTATTAGTTCTTTCTCGATGGTGCTCGAGATGCATGGCAGATTGGAAGATCGGATCCTATGGGACTCTGTGACAGTATTGCTCCTAGTGCTCTAGGAGCTGTGTTAATTACCCGCATTAGTTGTCAATACAAACAGTTTGCTAAAATCTGGATATTGTAAAATAGGTTCCGATGCTAAGAGATTTTGCAAGTCTCAAAACAATTTTTGTTTTCCTCGTTGAGAATAACCTTGGTATCTATCTTTAACATGTTTGTTAGAGGTTTGGTTATTTCCGCAAAGTCTTTAATAAACTTGCGGTAATACCCTCTTAATCCTAGAAAATTTCTTTTTGAGTTTTTGGAAGTTTGAAATTAGTGATACCCTCTTTTTGATTGATTTGGTTCCACACCGTTTTGTGATATAACGTGTCCAAGAAATCCAATTTCTTTTTGTGAAATGGGTTTTGTTTATTTGGATTTTAAGAATTGCTTGTTGAAGCTTTTGGAACACTTTTTAGATTATTTATATGTTCTTGGAGACTATTACTAAATACTATATGTCGTTCAAATAACATAGTACGTGATTTCCTTGAAGTTCGCCTAAAATGTTATGCATTACCCGTTGAAAGGTACTGGCTGCATTTTTAGCCCATTCGAATGAATTCGTAATAAGATCAATCAATTGAAAATCCTGTTTTATTTATGTCTGATGATTTAATTTAAATCTTGTTAAATCGGTGACTAAATCTATTGTGGTGTAGTAAATAGATTTGTTCAAAATATGATTTATTCAAAATATTATTAATATTTTGAAATGAGTCTTTATCATCTATAGTTTGTTTGTTTCGTCTATAGTTTGTTTAGCTGCCTATAGTCGTTAACTAAACGCCATTTTTTATTGCATTGTGTATCAGGTTTTTTCGGTACCATCCAAATTCAACACGACTAAGGACTAAATGAGGCCTAATGATCCCTTGATTCAAAAGTTTTGGTATCTCATTTTTAGTTTCGAGTTTTTGATGTTCCGCATGCAAACGGGCATTTTATGTACACTGCTTTATTGTTATTCAGGTATATTTCATGTTTGATAGTGTTAGAGAATGTTAGGTTATCACTGTCTAATGGTTCAATGAAACACGGTTTTATACAAGATGTCACTGTGCTACTGCGTGAAAATCACGGGTTCCTTTTATTGTTTTCAAATTCCCTAGTCTAGTCTCCAGTTGAATTTGTTTTAACTTATATTCAGCATCTGAGCAAAATTCAAAAATCATCATCAATCATATCAGTTTTCAAAGTTTGAGCCCATTTGAAAAATTCTTCAGCATTAGTTATGGTATCATCATATTCTTTGGTGAGACTGGCTCTGGACGCCATTCTCTTAATAGTACCTCTTAGTCCATCGCATGGTCCCTTTCCGTGAGCAGTTGCATGAAAATGCCACTCACAATCGACTCCAAAATCCTCTTTGTGTTTAGTTATATTCATAAAAAAATTTTTGTTTTTATAATGTGTTACTGCACCATCAGTAACATAATAAACTTTAGATAAATCCGGAATTTTTGTTTTCAAAAACTGCAATAATTTTTCTATGAACACGTAAACTACTACGGCGTCATGATGGAGACAATCTGATATTATAATGTAGCTGGAATGCTGCAATTTATCTCCTTGATTTTTGTAAATTACAAACGGATGAATAGTTGCTTGTTTGTTGTTCCAATGAAAACCCTGTGCTGCATTTTGCATTATAAACGCATAATTTTCTGCAAAGTCACACGAAACCAGTACCTCTGTGGGCTCCAGAGTTAACTTTTTATTTTTGATAAAACCAGATTGTTGCAGTGTTATAAAGCAATGGGGAATCAGATTTTTCAGCTTTATTATGAAGTAATCCAGAAAATCATCTAATGGTTTTGAAAATTTTACCAAATTGCATCGGTCAGTTGAAACCCACTGACTGAACGATAATTCAGCATCCAGACAATCATTGTCCAAAAATGCGTTTCTCAAATATTCGCGAAAATTATCCAGTTCTGGGCAGTTCTCGCATTGCAGAAGATACCACTTTTTTTTCCCAGCACTGTATATCTATGTAAATTTTGTAACTTTTGTATATTGATGTATAACAACTTGGATTATCCTTAAAGGAACATTAAATTCACTGGATAATCCGCCGTTGTTATCGTATGAGAATGAATAATAAATAATAAAATAATAAAATAATATAAATCAAGGTTAAGAAACATAAAATCGAGGGATTAATACATGATTATAAAGATTAGTCTTGAAATGGCGTAGAAAATGTAAAATTTAGTTTAAACATATTTAAAATTTCGATTTGTATCAATCGAAAAATTATGTCAAACGATATTTAGCAATAATTTTACACATTTAAACAATATAAGTAAAATTTAGTAACCAAATTATACGAAATTATGGTACTCAAACTTATTAAAGAAACAAACCAGTACATGCATTTACGGATATTTAAATATCGATACTAAAAAAGAAATTTGTTTTGCTCAGTACCATGCAGCCTTAACAAAATTTCGATTTCTAAAATCGACGCTTTGTCAGAAATAAAACAAAAGGAATAAAATATTTTTTTTTAAATTAATTTTAAATACAATAATAAGTGTTCGAAGTGTCCACCATTTACCAAAATCCATAATCGGCATCGCCGTATAAAATTTTTGCTTGATCCGTCGAAACGCACGTTCGTTCCTTTTAATAATAGATCTGATCCGGTTCAGTTCATGTTTCATAAAACTACGCGAAGGCGCTATTAGATTTCAAAAATTTATGATCTAAAACAAAATTTGGATCAGGTTTTCCATATAAAGTTGAATTGATCCGGAACAATGATTGTCAAGAAAAACGGCAAATATTCGATACTTCGATTATACATTGCCGCATCTCCTGATCGATCTGGTTTACTCTTTCATAAACCAGATCTTTATAACAACCCCACAAAAAAAGTCTAAAGGATTTAGATCAGGAGACCGCGGTGGCCATGCAATGGATCCTCCCCTTCCAATCCAGCGGCTTGGATTATTTACGTTCAGGTGTTGTCCCACTACTTGTGAATTGTGAGAGGGAACTCCATCATGCTGCAGCCATATATTTCCACGTGTTTGTAGAGAAACGTCATCAAGTAATTCATCCAAGTCATTTTGCAGAAAACAGATAGACTTCCCCGTTGATCTGACGTGGGAGTTCAAATGGGCCAATTAATTTTCCGTCGACTATTCCCGCCCACATGTTCACTCCAAATAGGTGTTGAAACCGACTACCCCGCACTTTTTTGGATTTACGCGGGCCCAATAGTGAATATGGATACTGAATATCGCTTTTAAAACATGTTTGGTTACTCCATAATATGTTGTTAAAAAACTGCGAATTTCCTTGGCATCGACGCAGCATTTCTTGACAAAGCTGCACTCTTTTTTCATGATCAGCAGAGCAGGTAAAAGGTCTTGTACACGTTGCTCATGGTAAGGGTGCAACTGATTTCATTTTAAAATACGATGCAACGTGGTCCATGGCACTCCCGAACGTCTTGATAAACAACTAACACTTATAGATGGATCGTCTGTCACCATTCCAATTACTCTATCTTGGTCTATATCAAGTTGACCGGCTGTTTCATATCTTCTCGTACGACCAGGGACTTCGCCTTCATCTTTTATAAATTTCTATGTTACTCTGTGCATGCTCTCATAGGAAACTTTGGATTATTCTAACGGTAAATTCTAACCGGAGTTCAAGTTTAATAATTATAAGTATTGATACAATTATCTTTTCCAAGTAGCACAAATTTTAGTGTTAGTTTATAAAAGGAATGTTTACAAAAATGTGCGCTTACCTTGTTAATATTATCAGGAAAAATAATTGTACATCTTTTGGATGCGTTGTACTGTATAACTTCATACCTCTGTGTCGATCACGATCTTAACTTATTTACTTTTATGTTTGGTTTTAACTTACTATATTTCACTTTTATTATTTTATTGTCTTCTATGTTCACTTTTTAATTTAAAAACTGATTTTCACTTGTAAAATGTTTTACGTTTTCAACTACGCCAGTTATAAGCTAATTGTGACCGTTGATACTTTTACGATGAGCGTTTCCAGGGAAAAAACAGAATTTAACTTCTCTTAGACAAATATTTTTATGTTTTATTCGAAAAGCAAAACTGATCTGGATTACAATTATAATTTAATTATTTGATTCTCGTGCTAATACACGTGCAGTACATGCAATATTTAATATAATGCAATTTCTTATGATTTATGAGTAATGTGATTATGCTCCATATAACTCGTATAAATTATAATTTTTAATTACTGCTAACGATGGTTAATGTGTTATTTCTTATCTTGCATTGTTGTTACTTTTCCGGTGAATTTGTCATGCCGGCACATAACTAAGTGTTAAATTAAATTTTCACGGAAAATTAAGAACCTCAAAAAATTTTACAAGAAAAGATTTCAAGATCCCAATTATTAGTAGCGTCATAATTTTCAGGCACAACTAATAATCGGCCCCAGGACTGCTTTGATTTTACACACGAGAAGTAAAATTTTTAAAGCGATTTTAGCAAAGGGAATTTGCGGTTAATGTCTAAGAAAAATATTCCATTTCAACGGTTGATTTATGATGTTTTTAAAATAAGTACTGCAATGTTAACCTTGTTATTCGCTCATGTTAACCAAATAGAGATTCGAAAATTTGATTTTGATACTATCATATACGTAAAAATTATTGAAATTACAGTATAATTGAGTTGTCAAAGCAACCAATTATTAGATAGAACTTAATGTTACTCTTTCCAGTCCCAAATGCCAGAGTTAGAAATATTAATAATTATTGTTGAGATTATCCTGTAAAAATATAAATTTTGTTGAGATTTAGGTTGCTTTAAGCCAAATAAAACGCATATCAGCATACAAACATCCACACGCAACACACATACCCTATCATGTACCAGTGCACCTAGAATATATAAGCTGCGTTTTTCCGAAAAACAATCGAGTTGAGTTCGCGATAGCTTTTTTCAAATTTGTCCAACTTAAAACTAGAAATTTAATTTTTTTTAATTAAATGATTTAGATTTAATAACAATCTATGTATAACTAAAAGAATCCATCATAAAAGTTGTAGTTTTCTTGTAATATTGTTGTTTGTATAGTTCTGTATAATAACGGAGCAGTTCATAACTATACAGAACATCGATATTACAAGAAAACTGTACAACTTTTATGATGGATTTTCTTTGCTACACTTAGATTACTATTTAATCAAAGTTTATTAATTTGATTTGAATTAAATTAAATTTTTAATTTTAAAATGGACAAATTAGAAAAAAGCTATGGCGAACTCAATCCGATTGTTTTTCAGAAAAGCGCAGCTATAATATTCTAGGTGCACTGCATGTGTACAAACATGTTCAAAATTTACTCACATTCGGTCTCGGTAGTTGTTTGCTAGTAGTTTGCTTAAATGAAAAACTGATACGATTTGTACTAATCTATTGATAGATACCTGGATTTTCCTCACAAATGCATAACGTAAAAGTTGAAAACAAATCTACTAGAAGAGTTGCGTCTTAGCCTTTATTCAGGAGCATGGATAATGGTAGTTTAACCATTTCTAGAAGTTTCAGACAATTTGATTGAACGACATTTTTCATTGAAGAATTGATATCCTTTAAAAAATATTATATGTACAGACAGAATTTGACAAAATACCCATTTTTATTTACATATACAATATAATAATTTTACTCAATTTTATTGAGAATAAAGGCCTAATTTAATCAGACGTCGAAATATAAAGGAACACGGATGTTAACTAAATAATTATTAGCAAACATAGTCTAATCCTCTCATATTACCTAATAATAGCCTTTTAACAAATTCTACAAATGCACTTCATACATATTTCATAATTTATACTTACAAGAAATTTAAATTATATTTGAACATTAAATACCCCACGACAATAGTTATACACTTTTGATACCCCCGTTTTTCAAAAACTAATATTGCCCCACCATTTGTTAGGGCTTTTTCAATAAATTTCACAGCTTTATAACAATTTGGTAGGACCGTGGTTAAAAACGATTCACCAAAATTTAATTCTAGTATCTCCAGATCATAAAACCTGGAATCACATTTATGATCAATATTTATGATATGGGTAAATCCATGTGCTCTTAATTTATCTGGTGTCCATGTGTCCTCCGAGGTAGCATCTAAATATATTCCAGGAATTATTTGTTCAACGTCTAACAAGTTTTGTAAATTTGTATATTCATGCAGTAGCTTGTGTTTGAAGCTTGTGTATGACATCGTCTGTAAACAAAAACATGACATTGGTGCCATTAATGAAGAGAAATTTAGTGCTGGATGTTTGACCCATTAATTTTTTTAGATCAAATATGTCCAAAATATTGCAAATACATCCAAGAAGCAATAAATTTTATTTAAATCTAATTATAAGTTGCCAATATTTTACAATTGTACGATATTATTCCCTTTTGGCGCAAATTGTAGTAAACATAACCTAGATTATATAGACAAACATTTTTAATTAACTGAAAAAATTACCATGGTATTTGAATGTTTACTTTGTGATTCAGACGACATTTTATTAATTGAACACTAAATATTTTCACATAACACATTAAAATCCACAATACAGAAAAAATAATTTTTATTTTCAAAAATTGGAAAGCTTGTATAATATTATGTATTTTATATTTTTGTTGTTTTGCTTTGCACAGGAGTGCGTTCGTAAACTCTATGGGACGTAAACTCTCTATTTGTTCGTCTTTTACAATTCAACTTGGATTTTACCGGAACGTCATAGTAGTGGTGTACATATTGAAGTACGTCCCAGTAGGAAATCTGTCAACATGCAAATGAATTAAATTTTTAGGAAAGAAATGCGTTTTCGTTTTTTATACTTATTTCTCCAATAGATAAGAAAGAGAAAGATAATATTTATATTTCGGAGATTGATAGCATGTTGACTAATAGACAAACTGATGACTTGTCTTATAGGAATCTCATATGACATTCATCTACTTTTACAACATCAGAGACAGATATAGGACTTTTCCCATGTTTCTATCCCATTCATTCTATTACACCGCATTTATCAACAACTTAAAAACCAAAAATGGTGTATTATTTTTCATTTGGTTTGTGTTCTTGCGTTCCTAGAGTATTTGTTTTTTTTTGCTGCGGTGATATAATTATTTACGGTAATTTAACCAAAATTAAATATATTAAAATTTAAACAGTTTTACAGAAATAAATTTCTGTTCGTATCCTATTGAAATATACATCTAGTCCTCCATTTTGTTTTTCATGTTTTATAAAACTAAAAATATTTATTTGTATATATTTATGTATATAGTTTTTTTTTAAATAATAAGTGAAATTATAAATTAAACTGTTTAATTACATTAGAGTGAGTTAGTGTGTAATTTGGAGCTATGAATAATATAAAAGGATTTTCGAAAAGTAATTTTTATAGAAAATTAAAAAATTCGGAAGATTTAATAAATAAACAATGGCTAGAAAGCCAAATTGAGATTCAGGATAGTGTAATTGATATTGGAAATAAGTGTGTTAAAAATAATGTGGCGAGTGAAGAATTAGTAAATAATGGGGATTCATTTATTGCGGAAGTGGCTAATGAAAATAAATTAGTCCCAAACAGCGAATCTGTTGAAGTCAGTATTGACTCTGAAGTTAAATTCAGTATTGACAAAAAGTTAGCATCGTGAGCTGTACAGCATAATATTACTAGAGCTGCATTTGAAGATTTAATTAAAATACTAAACGATTCAAAAATAATTACTACAGCAAGATCGTCTAAAACATTATTAAAATGCACTGGTGATATGCCTGTAATAAAGCCAATATCAGGTGGTAATTATATGTATTTTGGAATTCAAAATTCAATTTCCAATATATACTTCCCAGAAGAAATTTTACGAAGTACAAATGGATTTTGTATAGATGCGGGCGTTGACGGAATCCCATTATTTAAGAGTAGTTCAACTACACTATGGCCCATTTTGGGTTCAGCAGTAGATTTCCCAAATTTAAATCCATTCGTCATCGGATGCTTTATGGGACAAGGAAAACCATTGTGCGTGAATAATTTTTTAGAGGATTTTGTAGAGGATATAATAGTATTAAGTAAAAATGGTATTTTAATTAACAGTCGAATTAATAAAAAATTTTCTGCTCGACTTTTCACGTGTGATGCCCTGCCAGATCATTTTTGACGGGAACGAAAGAACACACGTCTTTTGTTGGTTGCAGTAAATGTTGCCAAAAAGGACTAAAGATTAATAAACGTGTTAGTTTTTCAACAAGAACTTCAGGTAGTAGAACCGACCAATCTTTTTTCAACAGACAACATCTGGAACACCATTGCGTCGAATTTCATAACAAACAAAATATTTTGGAGAATATTATTGGTATGGTGTCACAGTTTCCGGTAGAACCCATGCATTTATTTGATTTGGGCATTATGAAAAAATTATTGCATATTTGGGCTGATTCAAAATACGGATCAAAGTTTAGGATGGCGAGAATTAACTCATTACGAATGTCCAACCAACTTATGAATTTCAAAGAATTCATTCCAAAGGAATTTCAGCGAAAACCAAGATCTCTTAAAGAATTACCTAGGTGGAAGGCCACTGAACTCCGACAATTTGCTCTATATACTGGAGTAGTGATATTAAAAGATTTGATTGAGCCTAAATTATACCAACATTTTTTGTATTTTTTTGCTCGTATCGAATGTTGTCTCATCCAAATAATTGCAAAGAAAATACACATACAACCCAAAAATTACTTCAAAATTTTGTCACCGATTTTGCAGAAATTTACGGAGAACATCTAATATCCTACAATATCCATAACTTACTACATATAACCGAGTGTGTACAGCAATATGGATGTTTAACTTCCTTCTCAGCTTACAAATTTGAAAATCATTTACAGCTATTAAAAAAAAAAAATCGAAAGCCAACACACATTTTGCAACAAATCTATAATCGAAGTTCCGAAATAAATACGCTTACACAATTTCAAAACCCTCAAACATTCACAACATTTTTTATTGGACGTACAAGGGCAGATAGTTATTGTGTTATTAATTCCGATATTTACTTTTCAATTTTGCGCGTGGAAAATGAAACTATTGTGGGGCATAGATTCAAAATGAAAAAGGACTTTTTTAAATATCCAGTATTGTCATCATTCCTTGGAATTTATGAAGTTTCTGATTTAAGTGATGAATTAGAAACATTTAACATTGCTGACATTGATTATAAAATTGATGATAGTATTATTAATATTATGATGATTGTGATAGTATTATTAATATTATATATTAATATTTAATTATTTTTATTATATTTTTATGTTATTGAATTATTATTATAATAAAATATGATTATTATTTATAATATATGATTTTTATATGACATTTTTTTGAGTTATGATAACTGTCACATACGATTCATTAATGAACTGTCATATACTGACCATCTCAGACATATCACCTAATAATCATCTAAGACAAATGACACATGAATCACTTATGAACTGTCTCGCCATCGTCACTAATGGCTAGCCACATGGTAATCAGGCTTGACTTATCACATAAGATTCTTCTATGAACTGTCTTATACTGATCATCTCAGACATGTCACGCATGAATATTATTCCCGCCTTGTGATAAAATTCTATATAGTGTCATGCGAGATAATCATGCATGAGTCATTAGTCTGTCTCGTATGACTTTCCTGCTGGGGTGTTGTGTTTTTGACGTCATTTAAGAACACAAAATAATATGTTAGGTACATAATTTGTCAATTTATTAAATTTCACCATACCATTTAAATTAAAAAACTGTTGTGTTAATTCCCTAAATAGTTTAGTCTAAGTTCTAGTAAAGTAATTTCATTATCATTCATATTTCCTAAGTTTATAAGAGTTCATTCCTTCTACACGCTAAATTAATTTAATATATCCCTTATTAATATGTGTAGGAAGCCGTTAACAGGAAAGATTAAATATATTTAACAGGAAAACATTTATCGAATTAAATCGAAATTTTTATTTAATTTTACAATAACTTTCACTATTTGTATGCACAACAATATTCAACTTTCTTTTTTAGTTAATTTTTTTACAATGAAAAAATAATAGAACATTATTATATATTTTGCTTCACTACATACTTAGGTAGACCAGTTTTTTTCTCTTCCATAATTTTAGAGAGTTCATTGAAATTTGGATAAAATCAAGTTTGTAAACATCGCCACAATACTCCCTCCCCAATGAATTCGGAAGAATTTATGAAAATACAAGTATGCCGTGGCCAAAAATAAACCAAATAAAAGAAACGACGATGATCCAGAAACTGCTTCAGTTAAAACGAGACGGTGGTCTAATTTTTTTTCCAGTCCTGGTTTGAACTGGTTCCTTTGGTGGAAGATTGAATCGAACCTTTTTTACCACGTTTGTACAATAAGAACCCGACTCATTATCCGAAGTTGTCTCACACAGCGGGGCCGCCGTAAACGATCCCACGATGTCTGCATTCTCCGGGAAATACGGTTTGAGGCGATCCAAAAATATCATACTCGCCCTGCCGTTTGGTAGGGCAATAGTGAAGAACGTATCCCCTCTTTCGAGAACTTTAAATGGTTCTGTATAAGGTGGTTGCAAAGATTTCCTCACAAAATCCGACCTTATAAACACGTGTGAACACGTTGAAAGTTCTCTGCTTACGAAAGTTTTTACATTAGAGTGCCTGGTAGCCGGAGACGGTCTTATCTCATCGAAATGTTTTTAAGATTATTGACAAAATCTGTCTGTTGAATTTTATCTGTCGAGAAAGAATTTAGAAATTGACCAGGCACTCTCTACATACCTCCGTAAACAAGTTCAGCCGGAGAAGTTATTAGTTCCTCACTATGTCACGTGCGTAAACCTAACAGTACGGTTGTCGAGAAACTTACCCAATCAGCTCGTTCGTGACACATGATTGCGGTCTTTAACGTTCTGTGGCATCTCTCAATCATACCGTTGGACTTTAAGTTATAAGCCGTCGTTCTTACTCGTCTGAATCCGATTAACGCTGACAATTCATTAAAAAGACAAGACTCAAACTGCGAACCTTGGTCGATGACTAAGACGTTCGGTACCCCGAAGCAGGAAATCCATGTGGAGTATACCGCAGAAGCGACAGTAGCCGCAGTAATATCAGAAACTGAAACTGCCTCAGCCCACCTCTTATATACCTGTCGATTAATGTAATGCAATACCGCTGATTGTCAGAAATAGGCAAAGGACCAATGATGTTTAAGTGAATTTCTGCGAAGCGTTGCGAAGTTCATTGATAAGATCCAAGAGATGAAACGGTGTGTCTTGAAATTTTAGATTTCTGACTAAGCTAAACAGGATTGTGCCATAGTTTTTGAAACTTTTGTGATGGAGGGCCAGATGACGTCAATATTTTAATTGCTGCTTTAATTCCGGGATGCGAAAGATTGTGAAAGGCTTCAAAAACTTGTTTCCGAAACTCAATTGGAATAAAAGGTTTTTGATTAGCTGTCGAAATATCGCAATATATAGTTTTGCTAGAGTTAAAACTCAAGATCATCAGATCTTTTAGCTCGACATCATTGCCTTGGGCATCTGCAATTTGTGCATAATCTATACTTTCAGCAATAGAAATTAGATTAATGCGGGAAAGTGTATCTGCGACGACACTAT
The DNA here is from genome assembly GCA_963691935.1 of Nephrotoma guestfalica. Classification (NCBI taxonomy): domain Eukaryota; kingdom Metazoa; phylum Arthropoda; class Insecta; order Diptera; family Tipulidae; genus Nephrotoma; species Nephrotoma guestfalica. The sequence continues at coordinate 146,845,985 of OY829914.1, read as the reverse complement.
ATATGCCTGAAATGTGTTGGATATCGGTAGTGAACTGTTCGATGAAATCCAAATGTCGGAATTGACGCGGTAATGCCTTTTCCGGATTCTGTCAAAAAGCATAGACAAGTGGCTTATGGTCCGTAAACAACGTAAACTGTCGTCATTCCAAAAGATATCTGAAATGCTTGATGCCAGAGTACGCTGCTAACAACTCTCTGTCATAAGCTCTATATCTTTGGTGCATTTCATTAAGACGAACCGAGAAAAAACTGAGCGGTTGCCAAATATCACCAATATACTGTTGAACTACTGCGCCGATAGCTGTGTCAGAAGCGTCTTCCATGACAACGAGTTTAGCCGTAGATAAAGAATGTGCAAGAAGAGTAGCTTTACACAACTTCCCCTTACAATTGTCGAAGGCATCAATGAACTCTGCTGACCAATTAATTGAAATTTTAATATTTTTCTTATAGCCTTTAAGAAAATCATTAAGTGAAATTTGATCAGCCGCGGCGTTTGGAATGAAACATCTGTAGAAATTAATCATACCCAAAAATATTTTGAGTTGATTAACAGTTAACGGACGTTCAAAATTTCTAATCACTCCAACACGTTCTGGAACAGGTAAAATGCCATTTGCGTTAACGAAATGTCCTAAGAATTTAACTTCAGGCGAAGCGAAGATACATTTTCCAGGGTTAGTTGTTAAACCGTTGTCTGATAATTTTTGGAAAACTAATTCTAGATACGTGCAATGTTTCTCGAAAGTTTTAGACGCTATCAGAATATCATCTAAGTAGATGAATGCGAAATTAAATCACAACAATACGGAATGCATGAATCTCTGAAAAGTTTGCGCTGTATTCCTGAGACCAAAAGTCATTTTAGTGAATTCAAATAAGCCAAAGGGAGTCGCAGTAGCGATTTTTGGAATTCCAGACGGTTCAGAGACTGTGCATTCTTCAAGTTGGTACGGAAAATCTTGAAGGATGGAACAGGAAAACGATCTGGAATAGTATCCACATAGTACAAACTCCTAGTGCCATCAGATTCTCAAATTCCTGTTTTGCAATCGTTAATTTATCAGGTGCCAAACATCTAGCTTTACAGGAAACCGATGGTCCAAAAGTTTCCATCCGATGAGTGATCATATGCTTAACTGGTTTGACGTTAAGAGAGTTTGTCATAATTTCTGAGAATTAGAAAAAAGTTCCTGGATTTGATTATTAACCTGTGATTTGTCTAGTTGAGACAGTGTTGGCTCGGCTGTGAGAGTGATAGAACCAATCGTAATCAAAGATGTCGTTCGATCTAGAAGACGATGTTTGCCAAGATTAATTATCAATTCAGTACTTTTAAGGAAGTCTCCGATAATGGGCAGCGATACATCTTCCACTATAAATTCCCACTTAAAATTACGCCGTAACCCAAAAACTAAATGTAGAATTTTTGTTCCATATGCTTTAATTGGCGTTCCATTCGCAGCGACTAATTTGGAAGTGGTTAAGGACTGCAGAATGTACCAAATTTTCAGTGGAACAACGGTAACGTCAGCACCAGTGTCTATTAGAAATGCAACTCTTGAATTAGCATCATGTATTAATAGACGACTGGTAGTAGGTTCATCAGTAACGGTCATCACGTCCTGATGAACATTTAAAAAATCCGTTTTGATCGAGTGACCTCCGCAGGTTTTATCGTAAAATGTACATCCAACACTGAGTCTTGTCACCAAACCTAAAATGATACTATCACAATTCGAATTTTGGGTTAACCCGACCTCTAGATCTCGAACGAGAATTTATGCGATTTCTGTTATTTGAACGAGATCGAGATCTAGGGTTAACGATAGTTTTAATCTCAGCCAAAATTTTAATTCTAAAATTCTCTAATTTAGTGTCTAAATTAGATGCTTCAGAAATGCCAGTTGGATTTAAGCACCCATTAGATGCTGCAGACGAGGATGGACCGAAAGAATTGCACGATTTAACGGCATTTAACGGCGGCATCACCTCCATCATATTATCTACACGTGCTGCCAAAACATTTAACGTCACGTCGTTCTCGAAAGTAGTCAGGATAACCTGAACTTGCAAAGGCCACCTCTTCATCCAAAGTTGTCTGAGCAACTTGTCGTTAAAATTACTACCAGCGTTCGAACATAGCTGACTAAGTAACTGCGACGGTTTTTTATTGCCCAAAGTCAGGTTTGCCAGGACGTTGTTCAAGCGTGACATCTCTGGCTCGCCCAACATGCGAATCACTTCCTCTTTAAATACTGTATAGGGAAGTGAACCCTTATCGCGGAGAATCAAATCCGCGAAACGATCATGTAGTCTCGCGTCCAACGCCCCACTGCGTGAGAAAACCTGGTAGCCTCCAACCTGATGCTCGCGACAGCAAACTGCGATCCCAGAATCGTGAACCAAACTGCCGGATTCTGACCGTACAACGCTTGTGGAGCTCAGAATCGCACCGCTCCAATCTCCAAATTTGGATTTTGGACATCAGTCCAACCAGGTCCTGAACCAGACTGCCCAGACGACTAAGCAACTCCTGGGTCCCGGAAAAAATTTTGAGATTGCAGAAACAATTGAAATTGCTCTGCGAATAAATTTTGCAATTGCGATGAAGAATTAGGCGGATCTACAAAACTTGCATCTCCATAAATCTCATCATTGACCGTAGAGTTAGAAGGAGTATCGGACGACATTTACAAACCTGAACAAAAATGCGAAACAAAAATGCAGAAACGAGTAGCAGAAAAAAAAATTAAGTAAATTTTAATTTTTAAATAAAATTTTATTTTTGCGAATTTAAGGCAATGAACTCAATAAAAAAATATCAAAAAAAAAATTACTCGCCCCAGTCTACTCACGTTTACAAATGTTATGAAATCATAATGATTATCCTGTGGCCTGATATCCAGATGACCTGTCCACTGTACCTCCACTGCTGTTGATACACCTATTGCAAAATTTATAGTATTGTTGTTGCGACGCTTGTTGCACTTCTTGGAGTACTCCACAGATGAATATTAATATCCTCGTTAAATCCAAAAACGTCCGTGATCTGCTGCCGTATCCTTGCGCACCAAATTAAATCTTCATATCACGTCGGGGTCACCAATTTATAGGAGTTTATTCCTTCTACACGCTAAATTAATTTAATATATCCCTTATTAATATGTGTAGGAAGACGTAGAACTTCTCACTTATAATATGTGTAGTACTTCACACTATTTACTGACGTTCTGTATGTAAAGATTAAATATATTTAACAAGAAACCATTTATTGAATTAAATCGAAATTTTTATTTAATTTTACAATAACTTTCACTATTTGTATGCACAACAATATTCAACTTTCTTTTTTAGTTAATTTTTTTACAATGAAAAAATAATAGAACATACAAAAATAATAGAAAATACAATAGAACCTACGTAGGTAGACCGGTTTTTTTTCTCTTCCATAATTTTAGAGAGTTCATTGAAATTTGGATAATTTCAAGTTTGAAAACATCACCACAAGTTAATCTACAATCCAATTTATTAAACTTGTTTTCTCAATATTATTCGCATAAATAACACACAAAAATATAGATAAATGTATAATTAAACTGGGGAATATTAAATTTATTAAAAAATATTAATAAATTTATTTTATTTAGGGTTTATCTAAATATAAATTAAAAATTCACACAAAAAAATTGCTATCAAAACTATTTTCTGATCTGTCATTTAAGTGGGAGCTATAGATGGAATAAAAAGAATTTAAAAAATAACGTAAGAGAGCGAATGAGAGGATTTACATGTATTCGACTATACTGAGAATAATGAATATAAAAAGAATAACAGAAATTGCGTTTAATTTTTTTTCATTTTTGGTGTCACTTAAAAAAATAAACGAGCGAAAATTTTCGTCCAAGAATAAAAAACTTAATAACTACAACAACAAAACCCAAACAAATTTTAGTGCGTTGAATGTAATATGCATATTTACTTTTTTATATAAGGGAATTTTAATTATTCGTGTGTTTTATGTTTTCTATTTATAAAATATTCATGTATACATATGCTAGTATGAATATAATATCAGAAATAATTTGCAATACACTGTAGAATTGTATTTTTCTAAACCTAACCTAAAAAAATAATTTATCGAATTGTGGTGGTTTAAACCGCATATAAACCATTTTTATAATTTTAAAAACATATATTTGTTGATATAAATACATTTATACTGAAAAATATTGTAGTTTCATTCATAATTTTAGGAAATATATCACTAAAATATATGAATGAACTTAATATTTCAAGTCATCTATGGCCGTAACGTCAAATTGGAATAATACATTTTTGTCTTCGATTCTTACGTTATTTTTTTATTCTTTTTATTCTATCTATAGTTCAGCCATTATTCCTTTGCTCGCGAGCAAAGGAAAAAATACTCATTATGTATTGTTTCGCAACCGATAGTGTACGTTTATAAAATCGGGTCAACATTTTGGCGAAATTTTATGAGAATTTGACAAACACAATGATATATTTGTATGTATATTTGTACTGTATACGGATATAAATTCCCACTTGAATTGCTTGAGAAAAACGAACAAAATTCATGTCCAGGGTATGAATTCAAAGTTTTTACAATTCAACTGGGATTTTACCTGAACATGATAGTAGTGGTGTACGTATTGGTATACGTGTTTTGTGTTTTTGACTGACGTCGTTTAAGAACACAAAATAATATGTTAGGTACATAATATGAGAATTTATTTAATTTCACAATATCATTTAATTTAATAACGTGTTGTGTTAATTCCCTATATAGTTTAATCTAATTCCTAGTAAATAAATCTAAAATTAATTTCATTATCATTCATATTTCCTAATTTAATCCACTTTCTAATTAGTTAAATTTAATCTTCTCAATATTATTTCCAATTTTGAACATAAAAATATAGATAAATATATAGATAAACACGAGAATATTAATATTTAAGAAAATACATTAATACAATTTATTTTGTTTAAAATTTATCTAAATATGAATAAATAATTCACAAAGTTGCAATCGCAAGCAGTGAAAAAATTCTCAAGATTTATCTTTTTCAACCGATTGTGCACATTTTTAAAATCGGACCGACATTTTGGCGAAATTTCATGAGAATTTGACACAAACACTATCAACCTTTCAAGTGTTGAAACCAACTGTTGGCAACATGTTATGTAAAATCAACATGTGAAATACTGAACGCAACCGATACATTATAATTCATACGGCAGAATCTACTTAAGTATAAGTCTTGCTCTAATTCTGATTGACAGATTCTTATATAAAAATAACTACCGAAGATTGTGTTGGTTCTAAACATCCAATGTAAATTTGATTTTTTTTCATTTTTTTTTTTGTTTTTGCAGCAACACATTTATACTTGTTATTTAAAAAAAAAATTACTATAGAAAAAAAAATTACCAATACATCCTTAGTTAGTTATTGTTTATTTCATATGTGTGGAGTTAGCAGGATTTATATATAAGTAGATTCTGCTCGAAACTATTGCTAACTAACTCGATGAAAGATCGTTTATTGCATTAACAAAACATAATATATAATCTTTATCTATTAAGTTTGAATCATTTTTCCAGATTCCGCTTTCCAATATTTTAAAAATTCTAATGAAGAAGTATTACAGATCATTAAAAGATGGTTTCAGTTGGCTAAGGATCGGATTAGAAAGCGACCAAAAAGCAATTAATTTTAGTTTTTAAATTTTTTAATAAGAAATCAACATATCATACTAAATTTTACTTAACACTAATTAAGTTGAACTGAATTTTTATTGTTAATGGCCAATAACAGTAGTGCTAATTATATAATAATTATATTATATGATAGGTATATTTAATTTGTACTGAATTTTCCTCTTTTTAAATATTCAAAGTGCTTAAGTAGCCTTGTTTATGATACTGATTAAATTTTATCTTAAGATAGCGATAGTACAAGAAACAAAATATCAAAGTTAATTTTTTAAGTTTAAATAAATTGCTTTCTAATGTTACCATGATAATAAAATTATATTATTTATACTGAAACATTCTATCAAATAAATCAAGACGAAATGATTTTAACGTAAAAAATAAACATCGTTCTTATTCAATAACTTTTCTGTAATTCGTAAGGAAATCCGTTATATATCTACATAAAAATTTGATTGAAATGTATAAGGAAATTCGTGTAATTTTCACACAGAAATCGCAGTACGACTTCCTAATATAAAACTGTGCGATTTATACTCGGAAATCTACATACTATTCGTCTCATTTTCCATCACTAACACATTGACATACATTGAATTTTTGTGCCACTTTTCTTGGGCTAACAGCACGGAATTCCGTGTAAGAATATTAATGGAATCCACATTCCGAGTGAATCTTTCGTATCGAATTTATTACGGAATTCCGTGAGGTGCGTTTATTGGGTACGAGCCTACGAGCTTGGCTCAACATAACAAAGTTGAAAGTGTGTGATCTCAAAACTTTTATTTTTATTGTTTGCTACTATGTAGATAGTACATATAATGCAATGGTGTTGTAAATATGCTAACAACGTCATTTCTATCGGCATAGAACTAAAAAATTATTTAGATCAATAAGAAATAGCAAAAAATAAAAGTTACCGCCGTTATGAGATCACACATTTTTAAGTCTTATGTTGAGCCAGCTCATAGACTATTTTCATGCGGCAGCGAGTCGCCTTTTTTGAGTGACTTGTACTAAAAGCGAGTAAAAGTGATTATGCACTATGCGAGTAGACACTCGCTCTCGCTTTTATTTCCGACCATGTATATTGCAGTGAGAAGAAAGGCGACAAGATTTTTAATACCAAATTCGTTTACTTTTACAACAACAATTTGACCGGAATTTATGTAAACGAATATGAAAGAAATTTGATCGACTTTTGTAGTAATATTTGTGAAAAGAAAGACAAAAAATTGTTTATTATAAATGGCGGGTTTATTATTTCAGCTTGTTAGCATCGGTATAATAAAAAATTATTAAAGCAAAGAATTAAAATGTTCAATATAGTGTCTCCCGTTTCTCAATGTTATTAATTTATTTACAACTCAATATCAATAATTTTCAATTAAAAGCATAAGGAATTATATAATTTCGCGGCGCATAAACACATTTTAGTACACAAGATATTTCGAAAACACGTCGCACAAACAAAATTACAAATTATCCTTAAAATTTTAATAAATCTCTTAAAAGCAAAAACACACAAGATATTTTGAAAATATGTCGCATAAAATTACAAATTATCCTTACAATTTTAATAAATTTATTAAAAGCAAAAATAAATTTAAAACTGAATTGTACCAATGGCGCGGGGTCTTTGTTTTGATGTTTATGTTTTGACGTTTACTTTTGCATATATGTATCATTGAAATAGATTATATAAAATGAATGTAATGAGCTGTCAAGTGAGTCAAATTCGGAGGGTAAAAGAGAAAGCATATAAATTAACAGGGTCATATTTAGAGTTTTTTTCGAACGAATGGAATGAAGTTAGGAAGTTAAAATTAAAAAATTATTTAAATTTAAATAAAATTTTATTTCTTTAATAAAAGTATATTAATTATTTTTATTTAAATATAATATTATGTATATAAAAATTAGTGATTATAAAACCACTACGCTTATTTGTTTCACATTCCTTTAAAATGTAATAAACAAACAAACTTGTTTCTTTTTGTTAATTTATATGACCTTTGGTTACAAAAATAATTCAACCGGATGTCATAATATTTTTCTATGATGGAGTGAGCTAACAAATTAACGTGTTCTTGAGAATGACTATATTGATCTTCATCATTGAAAATATTTACACTTATTAGGTTGCGAAGAACGTCATAACAAATTTGTTTAAACAATTTAGAACTAGATTGTAGTTGTGTTTTGTTTTTGTAGTCCGCAATAGCCAATTCCCGTTTTAATACTGCTTCGGAATATTTACAAATGTTTAATACTGACGGCGAAGGAGTTAAAATACCACCCCTATTTTTTAAATTGATTAGCGATTTATAAGAATTACATTGTTGTATTAATTTGCAACAGTCCTCACAATTCAATTTTCTAAATAAATATCGGACTATAATCCCCCCATTAATTGAAAATTCACTTAGTATAAATGGGTATCCAAAAAAACCTTCGTCATACGTATTAGATTCGTCTACTTTAGAAAATTCTTGGTCAATTGAAATATCATCTGATGAGCCTTCAACCATTGCTTTTTCAATTCTCCATATTTTGGAAATCTAAAAACAAATGTTTACATTATAATTTCTGTAAAAAATTGTATTTACAATACATAATACAAAATAAAAATAAATTATGAAAAGAAAATCACATAGCACATGAAACAATCAACACCATCTTTTTGAACCATAGTAATACGAAAAATGCGACACTGGTAAAAACATTTGTTTACAAAATGATAAAAACCAACGCCAACGAACAAAATTGTTTTCTTATTTTTTCTGATTTATAACTTAAATTAAGAATAATTTTACCACAAATCACTTTTTTCTTAACATAATTTACATTTTAATTTACATAAACACTTACTGATGGCACGAAATTTCTTCTTGAAATTTGTTAGGCGTATTTTTGTAGTTTTTCACAAAACACTTCATTTCATTAAGAGATTCTAATTTTTATTATCAAATGATACACTACACATTATCCACTAACAATTTTATATATTTTAATTATTTTTTTGATTATTTTAATTAATATTTTCAAGATTTTTTAAGAGCATAAAATTAAACGCGTCATTTTAAACAAAAACCAAAACTTGTATGACTAGTTTTTATTTTGAGATATGAGACCGCCATATGAATTTTTTATATAACCATCCTGCTCTGGCTTGTGACACATGAAATAGCAAATTTTATATGGGAGAAACTTTTCTATGATATGTTTGAATGCGTAAAAATCTGACAAAATATCGAGATTTTTTTGTTAGATCAACATTTTTGTGTGAAAAAAATTTGTAATGTCAAAAATGTTGATCTGACAGCTGAATCCGATCAAATCTTTTTGATCTGACAGTTCGAACGAATTTGGTGTTACATTCATTCTATATAATCTATTTCTATGAAAGGAATAGGGATAGAGAAGGACGGTAATAAAACATAATAAATTTTTAGTTTACCAGTTTATGTTATGAACAATTATTTGTATCAAAATAAATTTGGGCTTTATTTGTTTAGTAATAAAATATAGGAAATGAGTGAAAGTACAGCAATTTCGAATATAAATAATTTAAAGCTAAATGGTAATTGTGATGTTAAAACACCATTCTTGATTGGAGTTGCTGGGGGTACTGCCAGTGGAAAGGTATGGATTTTATCTTTTAATTGTGTATATTAAGGAAAATTATATAACATATACATAATACAGTCAACAGTATGTAAACGGATTATGGAACAACTTGGACAAAACGACGTAGACCATACTCAAAGAAAGGTGAGATTTCAATTGCTACATAAGTTGGGTTATGTCATAATGGGAAATTCTCGATTTTCATTTTAGGTGGTATGCATAAGCCAAGATAGCTTTTATAGGGAATTAACACCAATGGAAAAAACGAAAGCGGATAAAGGTTTATTTAATTTTGACCATCCCGATGCATTTAATGAAGAGCTAATATTGGAAGTTCTTCAGAATATTTTAAATGGGAAAATTGTTAATATACCACAATATGATTATCGTACGAATTCACTGTAAACAAATTAATTTTAAACTATGTTTGTATAATAATAGAATAACTAGAATATGCTTTCTTTCAGATGCCCAAATAAAGCCATTTCAATATATCCAGCTGATGTTGTACTATTTGAGGGCATATTGGTATTTTACTTTCCGGCTATTCGGGATATATTCCACATGAAATTATTTGTTGATACGGATTCTGATACACGTTTAGCACGTCGTGTTCCACGTGATATCAAAGAAAGAGGTCGAGATTTAGATCAAGTTTTAACGCAATATATGACGTTTGTAAAGCCAGCTTTTGAAGAATTTTGCTCACCAGTAAGTACATATTATTACATACGGGGTCTTGTTTGGGATGCTAATGTGGGTATGAATTCCATTCGTTTTTCTCAAGCAATTCAAGTGAGAATTTGTTATATTTATTATACCGTGTATAAATCAGTGCACTGATTAGGGTAGTATTCTAGGTGCACTGCCTGTAGTATTCTAGGTGCATTGATAATATATAATTTTTATATGGGCTGTCATTTTCTATCGTGTGTCAAATTCATAGAAATAGATTATATAGAATGAATGTAATGAGTTGCCAAGTGAGTCAAATTCGGAGGGTAAAAGCATAGAAATAGATTATATAGAATGAATGTAATGGGCCTATTTAGACGTGTATGCACTACATGATGCATTTTTCTCGCCTCTTACCTCTCCGCAACACAAATATCACCACTCCAAAATAAGTTTATAGGCGAAGAGGTAAGAGGCGAGGAAAATACATCATGTAGTGCATATACGTCTAAATAGGCCCAATGAGCATAGAATTATATACTTATGTTTCATTTATATGAATGTTTTCGGATATTGTTTTCGAGGTTGTTTTTCGATTTTAGTTTTTATTGTTGTTTTTCTCATATAAAAACTTATCGTTATATCGTAAAAAATATATAGTATGTAGATTGACAGTGTACCCAAAACAATGTTCGAAAACAACAAAAATAGTAGCCTATAGGTCTTTTTGGTTGTTTTCGAAAAAAAATTATCGATTTATCGGATATATTTTTAATATTTTTCTTTTTATTAATATTTTGAATTGAAATTGATGTATTTAGTAATTAAAATTGATTTTAATATATATGTTTAATTGTTTTTGGCACTTTTATTAAATAAAAAAATTAAACATATCGACACATCGATATATTTTTGAAAATGTCAATGGGCGCGTTCAGGACCGCCAACCGTTGGCATCATGATTAGTGAAATCATCGCCAATTTGATTTCAAAATTTCATAGTTCTAAACATTTTCATAACGTTGGCTTTGATTTTACTCAACATGTTCCCAACTGTTGGGTGCCCTGAATGCGCCCAATGTGTCAAATTAAATCATAAACAAAGCGGAATATAGCGGAAAATAAAGCGGGAAATTTTTTAATTTAATTTTTAATCGTAGTATATTTGTAAATTGGTATATTTCATTTTATAATTTGTGATTGTTAAGTGACTCGTGGTTGTTGTTATTATAAAATTTTTGTGATAGTGAATATAAGTGAAAAAAGATGAAAATGGATTCAGACTATGAAGCTGAATATTTAGACGATACGTTTCAAGGTGATATTGACGATATTGTGAGTATTGAACAAATGGAAAACAGTGAAATAAAAACCAAAAACATACCAGTGCCGCATTTTTCGTATTACTATGGTTCGAAAAGATGGTGTTGATTGTTTCATGTGCTATGTGCTTTTCTTTTCATAATTTATTTTTATTTTGGAATATGTGCTGTAAATACAATTTTTTACAGAAATTATAATGTAAACATTTGTTTTTAGTTTACCAAAATATGGAGAATTGAAAAAGCAATGGTTGAAGCCTCATCAGATGATATTTCAATTGGCCAAGAAATTTCTAAAGTAGACGAATCTAATATGTATGGCGAAGATTTTTTTGGATACCCAATTATACTAAGTGAATTTTCAATTAATGTTATTGAATACATAGGAGGACATATGCTTACAAAACGATAAAAACCCACGCCAACAATCAAAATTGTTTTCTTATTTTTTTCTGATTTATAATTTAAATTATGGATAATTTTACCACAAATCACTTTTTTCTTAACATAATTTACATTTTATTTCAAATAAACACCTTAAATTTGTTACGCGTATTTTTTCAAGATTTTTTAAGGGCACAAAATTAATCGCGCCACTTTAAACAAAAACCAAAACTGTTGTTTGACTGGTTTTTATTTTGAGATATGAGACCGCCATATGCATTTTTTATATAATCATCCTGCTCTGGCTTGTGACACATGAAATAGCAAATTTTATATGGGAAAAATCGTTACATTCATTCTATAGTTTATCATTCTATGGTCAAATTCTCATGATATATAGCCAACATGATTACCCGATTTTTAAAATTTCGTTACCGGATGAGCAAAATACATCATGACATTGGGCGCTTTCAGGTCCCCTATCATGATTAGTAAAATCATCGCCGATTTGAAAATTTTAAAGTGCTTAACATTTTCATAGCGTTGGCCACGATTTTACGCCACATGTTGCCAACTGTTGGGTGTCTTGAAAGCGCCGATTGGTTCTCGCCTGAATGCATCGCAAATATTCGCAAAGAGAAATTTTAGTATCGTGTAGTGGTATTTGTGTGTTATTTTTATTTGTGTGTGAATGATTTCTACGTTTTCCGAGCTCAATCGCTTATTAGCTACATTAATAAAACTATTTGATAAGAGATTTTTAGACTACGGAGTGAATAGATTTTCTAAATAATGCCAGCAAAATTAAGAAGTACGAAATCTACCAACGGCACAATAAGTTGCGCTACTAAAAATATTTATACAATTCTGGGAGTAACATTTAATCCATTTACTACAATTTTCCTGTATCAAAAATGAAACCATAATTATAAAATAGGGACGTTTGCTATTGCAAACCATTCTACAGCCATTTATTACAAAAGTTTGGCATAACATGCAAATGTTTGTTTTCAAAATATAAACAAGTTGCCAGCCGGGAGCACCCAATTTTCCATGTCAAAACTTATATGTAGCGCGCTATTTTTGCATATAATTAATTTATTTAACTCTAAACTAAGATTTTTCATTCTTGTGCTTCAATATTAAAACACGGCTATTATTCGAGCACTATCCGGCGCTGAAGGGAAATTTCTACTGAAACTGTAGCTATTTATTCACTGGTGTCGCTATACCATAAAAATGAAAAAATAAATTCATCCATAAAACAAACATTTAACAACCTGAAATGTACCAATTAACATTTATTTTGGCATGACGTTATAAAAAATAAATCATCTTGCTGCGTTTTAAATTTTTATTGTAAGATTAAGTTTCTAATGGTTTAAGGGTTGTACGAGGGCGGATTGAAAATGAAACTACCTAGCGCTAGATGGCAGCACAAGCACAAAACAATTTTATTTTTTAGAAATTGCGTGTCAAACGTCAGCTGTTAAAATTTCACCCAAATTCATCGATTAGTTTATTTGTTGTCGTTTGAAGTAAGCAACTTTTGTGTTTCTTGAAAAATGGCAAAAAAAGAATTTCGTGCAGTGATTAAACACTATTATTTGAAAGGGAAAACGGCGAAAGAGACAAAAGAAAAGCTCGATAAACATTACGGTGAGTCTGCTCCGTTAGATTACATGGTAAAATATTGGATTGCTGAATTTAAACGCGGCCGAAGAAGCACTGCAACAATACCATCAACAGGAAGGCCAAAAGAGGTGGTTACTGAAGAAAATGTCAAGAAAATCCTCGATATCGTTATGAATGATCGCCGAGTCAAGTTGCGTGAGATTGTTGAAATGGTAAACATATCATATGAACGTGTGTTCAACATTTTGCATGAACATTTGCATATGAAAAAGCTATCAGCAAGATGGGTGCCGCGTTTGCTCAGTGTCGAACGAAAACGAGTTCGACAGACCACTTCAGAGCGGTGTTTGGACATGATAAAGCGTAATCCTGTTGATTTTTGGCGTCGATTAATTACTGTTGATGAAACGTGGGTCCACCACTACACACCTGAAACCAAAAATCAATCGAAACAATGGGTGGAAGCGTATTTTGAGGGGTTCCCGAAATCGTATTATTCAGATGGTATAAAAAAGTTTGAATATCGTCTTACTAAGTGTGTCGAACTAAATAGAGACTATGTTGAGAAATAAATGGTTTTTGGCAAAAACAAATTTTGTTTTCCTACTTAGGTAGCTTCATTTTCAATCCGCCCTGTTATGGATAGTGCTCCCGATAAATGTGGAGAGCACGATATATTTTTTATCGATTTTTAACTAAAAAGTTGAATGAAAAATCTTAGTTTAGAGTTAAATTAATTAATTATATGCAAAAATTGCGCGGTAATATAATGCTTCACATATAAAATTGCGTGCTCCGGATACATCTATCGAGCGCTAATAAAAAAACACGGCTATTAAAACATGGCTGTTGGTTTATCATCAGTGGAAAAAAGCGTAATTTTTTATTACCGCCCGATAGCTGTATCCGGAGCACGCAATTTTATATGTCAAAACTTATATTTAGCGCGCTATTTTTGCATATAAATTTATTTAATTCTAAACTAAGATTTTTCATTCAACTTTTTAGTTAAAAATCGATAAAAAATATCTTGCTCTACCTATTTATCGGGAGCCGCTATCCATTTCAAAGAGAAATTTTAAATTTCCTTTGTTTTGTACAACCCTTAAACCATTAGAAACTTGATCTTACAATAAAAATTTAAAACGCAGCAAGATGAATTATTTTTTATAACGTCATGCCAAAATAAACGTTAATTGGTATATTTCAGGCCATTAATGTTTGTTTTATGGATGAATTTATTTTTTCATTTTTATGGTATAGCGACATCGGTGAATAAATAGCTACAGTTTCAGTAGAAATTTCCCTTCGGCACCGGATAGTGCTCTAATATTAAAACGCGGCTGCTGTGTTTATTGCAAGGTTGAAAATTTCTCTATACAATTTCGGGAAATTTTTGATTTCATTTTGTAAACGTAACGTAAAATTTGCAAAGCAAAAAGTTTTATACTCTACTACTTTCGATTGCAAATCGCTTTGTAATTGTTTTATGTATGTGTATAAATGTGTGTATAATAACTATATATATCTGTATATTTTTATATATAACTCGTTCTTGACCAAACTTCAGATCATCTAATCTAAAGGTAGCAGAACCCAAATCGAAAATCGGACCAGTGGAGTTCAAAATTTTTTAAATGGGCATTTGATTAGGCCTCAATGAGCCTAAAATTATTTGTTAATCAGCAGATCAAGTTTTTCGTTCTAATTTCGTTGTTGGTCCGATTTTCGATTTGGGTTCTGCTAGCTTTGGATTAGATGACCTGAAGTTTGGTCAAGTACGAGTGGGGCTCAAAATTTTTTAATGAGGTATTTGATTAGGCCATAATGAGCCTAAAATTATTTGTATGTCAATTGATCTTGTTTTGCGTTCTAATTCTGTTTTTGGTCCGCTTTAGGTTGAGATTACCAGAAGTTTGGTCAAGCTCGAGTGGAGTCCAAAATTGTTTAACGGGGTATTTGATTAGGCCATAATGAGCCTAAAATTATTGTATATCAATTTATCTTGTTTTGCGTTCTAATTTCGTTTGTGGTCCGACTTTCGATTTGGGTTCTGTGAATGAGTGGAGCTCAACATTTTTTAATGGAGTGTTTGGTTAGGCTATAATGAGCCTAAAATTATTTGTATGTAAATTTGTCTTGTTTTGCGTTATAATTTCGTTTTTGGTCCGACTTTCGATTTGGGTTTTGCTAGCTTTGAAGTGTCAAAGTCTTATGATTTTTCTAGAATTGGCAGAAAAATTTAAATAGGGCATTTAATTAGCTTAATATTAACTTTTAATTTTCCAATTGTTTTTAAATCATTTTTTGATATGGATTCTGCTAACTTTGTCTAAAGCTAGCAGAACCCGTCGTTTTAGTTGGAAGGGGTGGAGTCCAAAATTGTTTAATAGAGCATTTAATTATCCAATAATTATTCATACTATCTTGTAATGTTTTGCTGTACGAATTCTGCTAGCTTAAGGGACGTAATAAATGACAGTATGAATTTTGTTAGTTTTTTTCAATTCAAGTGGAAATTTACCGGAACGTCAGTGGTGGTGGTGTTCATGTTGGTGTGTGTTTCGTTTCGTGTTTTACGTCATTTAAGAACATAAAATAATATGTTAGGTACATAATTTGTGAATTTATTAAATTTCGCAATATCATTTAAATTAATAAAGTGTTGTGTTAATTCCCTAAATGGTTTAATCTAATTTCTAGTAAATAAATCTAAAAGTAATTATTATTCATATTTTCTAATTTAATCCACTTTCTAATTTGTCAAATATTTCTTCTCAATATTATTTTCATTATTTGCACATAAAAATTTAAATAAACAAACGCCCCAGAATTTTTATTTTTTGATGAATTTTATTGAATCAAACTAAAAAATGTTCACAAAATTTAGATTTTCGAATTGCATTAGCAGTTTTCGATTTGGCCACCCTTAGCCACAATTATGGCCTTCAAACGGCCGACAAAGCCAACAAAGGCCAACATAGTATTTTGGCCCATTCCCGGCGAAGCGCTTGCTTGAGATGATCGACACTTTGGTTTTTTTTTGTCCCGACCTTGCTCTTCAAAATACCCCAATCCGAGAAATCTAGAGTCCTGTTGAAATGTCCAGGCTCTGCGGCCGAAATATTTTGGTGCCCAAGGCTTCAACGCTCGCTCCAACACATGATCCCGATAAATTTGAGCATTTATCTTGATGTCACGGTCCAAAAAAACGAGCGGTGAACGGCTTTCGGCCGTTACGGCGGGCTAAATCTTCACCATTGGCGGCGCTTGATTTCGAGTGGCAATCCGTTGGTTCAAATTTTCAGTAGAACGGCCGGGCAAGAAAATCCGGTCGTTTTGCTTGTTCACATGTTGCTTAATAACGAACGGTGACTCATCGGAGAAAACCAAATTCGGCAAATCGCCACTTTCGTTGCGTTTTATGGAATTTCAAGGCCTTTAGTCCAAGATGATCTTTCAATATGTGTTGCATCCGTTCGAGCGAAATGTTCGCATTACGAGCCATTTTTCTGCCGCTACGGCGCGGATTCCGAGCCAATTTGGCCTTCACCTTCCGAATGATATCCGGCGATGTTGCAGTGCGTTTCGGTCCACCACCACGGCGTTTTGCAATGCTGCAACGATTTATGGTGCGACACACAAACATTTTATTCACATGCAGATGTTTTAACTGGTTAACAATCTGCGACTGTGGTTTTCCAACCAAATATAGCGCAATCACACTATTACACTTGGATTCCATTGCGGAACTTTTTTTCTGAATATTTCCCACTAAAATGCTATTGTACGCTTGTAAACAATGGAATGAACTGTCATTAGTGTAAATTTGAGCGCTCTGTCATCACTGATTTGACAGCAATGACAGTCTCAAGTTGCTAATACTTCGTATCAGTCACCCGGTAGATAAACTTGAGAATATTAGTAATAAATAAAATTAATTAATTAATTAATTTTAATAAAAAAAATTCTGTTATTGTTTTTCATATATGAAAAACAATAATAGATTTTTTTTTATTTAAAATATATCTAAATATTAATAAACAAAATTACAATCGCAACTATTTTCTCATGCAATTCAAGTGGGAATTTATTTATATACGTATACAGTCAGAATCTAGTTAAATATAAGTCCTGCTAATTCCACACATATGAAATAAACAATAACTAAAGATTAATTTTTTTTCTATAGTAAATTTTTACTTTTGTATAAATGTGTTGGTGTAAGTATACTACTCAGTATAAATGTGTTGGTGCAGAAACAAAGAAAATGAGAAAAAAATCATATTTACATCGAATTGTTGGTGTACTCAACACATTCTTCGGTAGTTATTTCGTATCTGTCAATCGGAGTTAGAGCAGTCCATTGATTTTATACTATTTTCTCATAAAATTCTCTTTCAGAGTTTGTATACGTATACAGTGTATAATATTCACTTTTAATATGTGTGCTGTCATTTTCTATCATTGTGTTTGTGTCAAACTCTCATGAAATTTCGCCAAAATGTTTATAAATGTGCACTATCGGTTGAGAAAAATACATCATGACAATTTTTCCAATAATTGTATTAATGTTTTTTCATGAGTATTTTGCTACAACGGCCAGCAACGTCGGTATGCTAAATTTAACCTGCAGACTTCTTGAAAAAATAATTGGCAGACATTTATTGTGGTTTGCTTGCAGACATCATATATATGAATTAATTGTATTTACTGTTTTTAGTAGCTTGTTAAAGGAAGTATCAAGTGGGCCCGATATTCAGCTTTTTCAGAGATTTTAAAGGCAGTGAAATTCTTTTAACCATACTCGGTTTCGATGACGCAAATATTCAAGAAATCTTCAGTTCACCAGAGAAGGAGAATATTATTACCTTTATTAATGATCAACGTGGAAAATACATAATGGGCGAGATAATTATAAAGAATATGTTTATCACTTTGGTTTCTTGAAGAACCACTTGTATATATCATTATAAGATCACTATAAGAGGATTCCTTTAGTAACAAAAACAAATATTAAGGCTGCTGTGCAACAGAAAAACTTATAAAAATATTAAATATATAAATTTTGTTAATTACATATGAAATATGTTAACATTTCTTGATTTTTAATCAAAATTTCATCTTTTAAAAATATGGAACCTAACTTCTCTATAACAAGCTATATATCTTAGAATCATTATTAAGACATTAATTAATTTTCAAATACAGTACTAGTAACATTTCTTTATCTATTTAAGTTTCTCTTTAATTTTTTATTAATAAACCATATCTAACCATTGATTTAGCAAGTAGTAAACAATTATTTGAAATTTGTCCCTTTTGGTCGTTTAAGGGCTATACAATTGTTAATTCTTTAGTTATGGCGACGTGCAATACCTCACATTTTTCGTGTTTCATTACTCTATAACCACAAATAGTGAAAAGTATAATAAAACTACAGGGACAATTTTAAAAATTCGCTGAAACTTATGACCTACAAATTTTTTGAGAAAAACAACCCGAAAATTAATTTTATACTAGGCCAACCATCTTTTTTTATTATTTCATTGAATTCGGCTTACTCAAAAATATTTAGAAAATATTAAACCGGCATTTTTGAACGAGCTGAAGTGA
Organism: Nephrotoma guestfalica; assembly: GCA_963691935.1. Lineage (NCBI taxonomy): Eukaryota > Metazoa > Arthropoda > Insecta > Diptera > Tipulidae > Nephrotoma > Nephrotoma guestfalica. Next base: position 146,826,979 of record OY829914.1, on the reverse strand, counting down.
AAGGGAGGAATTAGAAAATATGAATAATAATGAAATTACTTTTAAATTTATTTACTAGGAATTAGATTAAACTATTTAGGGAATTAACACAACACTTTATTAATTTAAATGATATTGCGAAATTTAATAGATTCATAAATTATGTACCTATTTTATGTTCTTAGATGACGTAAAACACGAAACAAAACACACACCAATATGAAGACCACCACCACTGACGTTCCGGTAAATTTTCACTTGAATTGAAAGAAACTATCAAAATTCATACTGTCATTTATTACGTCCCTTAAGCTAGCAGAATCCGTACAGCAGAACATTACAAGATAGTATGAATAATTATTGGATAATTAAATGCTCTAAACAATTTTGGGCTCCACCCCTTCCAACTAAAACGATGGGTTCTGCTAGCTTTAGAAAAAGTTAGCAGAATCCATACAAAAAATGATTTAAAAACAATTGGAAAATTAAAAGTTAATATTAAGCTAATTAAATGCCCTATTTAAATTTTTCTGCTCATTCTAAAAAAAATATAAGGCTTTGTCACTTCAAAGCTAGCAGAACCCAAATCGAAAGTCGGGCCAAAAACTAAATTATAACGCAACACAAGATCAATTGTCATACAAATAATTTTAGGCTCATTATGGCCTAATCAAATGCCAAATAAACAAATTTGGGGGCCCATTCGTTCTTGACCAAACTTCAGGTCATCTAATCTAAAGCTAGCAGAACCCAAATCGAAAATCGAACCACAAACGAAATTAGAACTCAAAACTAGATCAAGTTTCATACAAATAATTTTAGGTTCAGTATGGCCTAATCAAATACTCCATTAAAAATTTTTGGGCTCCACTCGTTCTTGACCAAACTTTAGGTCATGTAATCTAAAGCTAGCAGAACCCAAATCGAAAGTCGGACCAAAAACAAATTTAGAACGCAAAACAAGATCAATTGACATACAAATAGTTTTAGGCTCATTATGGCCTCAAATTTTTGCTCCACTCGTTCTTGACCAAACTTCAGATCTTCTAATCTAAAGCTAGCAGAACCCAAATCAAAAATCGGACCAAAAACGAAATTAGAACACAAAACAAGATCAATTGACATACAAGTAATTTCAGGCTCATTGTGGCCTAATCAAATACCCCATTAAAAAATTTTGAGCTTAACTCATTATTGACCAAACTTTAGGTCATCTAATCTAAAGCTAGCAGAACCCAAATCGAAAGTCGGACCAAAAACGAAATTATAACACAAAACAAGATCAATTGACATACAAATAATTTTAGGGTAATGACCTTATCAAATACTCCATGAAAAATTTTGGGCTCCACTCGCGAGCAGTGAATTTGCCAACCCACAACATTTACAAAATCGGGTCACCTTTTTGGCGAAATTTCATGATAATTTGGCACAAACACAACGATAGAAAATGACAGCATATTAAAAGTATATTATCCACTGTATACTTATACAAATTCCCACTTGAATTGCTTGAGAAAAGCAAACAAAATCTATACTCGGTTGGCCCTTTAGTTGCAATTATTACATCGAAATAAATAGAAGGTTATTCATTTTTTATTTTTGTGTTCCAGTTTTTGTTTCTTTGCCTCGTTCTCTAAAAATCAAAATAAATTTCGTCAATATAAAATTAGCAAACAATGAAAATATTATTTTTCACCGATCGTAGGAAAAAATATATCTTTCCGTTGTTTTTTCGAAACGAAAAGCTCATGAATAAAGTATGTTGTATTTGTTGCTAAGCAACAAGTAATAATAGTACGAGAATATTTTTTCTGGCCTAGGCCGGGAATAAACTTTTGAAAATAAACAATAGTATATTGTATAATTAGGAGGAAAAGTACAGCTTAGTGGACGGTAATGGAAATTGGCGGACTAGGCGATAGCCGAGTCCGGCAACCACGGGAGTCCGGGAATGCACTTTTCCTCCGAATTGTACATACTATTTTTTCTCCGATCGGACTTTAAAACGAATATAAACCCAAAATAATTTTTAGTATTATTCATTAATTTTCATATTAAGAAATCTAAACAAAGTAAAAAATCGAAAATAATATAAAATTATTGCTTAGTTAGTCACATCATTATTATTATATTTAATATCATATTATATTTAAATCTAATTTTCTTTATATATGTTGAATGAATTTGATGTTCGTTTACATTCTGTCAATCACGAATTAAGAATTCTTTACATAAACATTAGAGGTATGTGAAATAAACTGAAAAATATAGAAACCATGACAGTTTAATCTCGATATTTTAATCTTCTCAAACATAAGAGTCGCTAAAATATTTGTGGAAGAATGACTTTTGTTAAGCATTTAGGCATAAAACTCATCGACAGTAACATTAACGTTATCGGTTTGTGCCGTTCACATAAAACAGCATTCCTAATTGTTTTGTTATGTTAGTAAAATATATTTAAAGAAACACAAACGTAACATAATCCTTGGGGATTTTAATATGAATCTATTAAATTATCGAGATGAAGATGTAACAAATCACTCATAATTGGTGAACTCATATGGTCACCTGTTTATAAACAAACGAACAACTGAATATTCCACTCGATGTAGTAATAATTGACCATATCATAACTGATATGTTAGAGTATTTATTTATTTATTTTTTATTTTATTTTAATCCATGCAATCTTTTCCGGGGTCGAAGCACTCCCTGCTCTTTCGCGGTTGATTTTCCCGTCTTACTTTACGCATCCCTGCCAAATCGATATGTTAGAGTATGCAGGTGTACACTGCTACGAGCTGTACAAGTATGAAATGCGGATTTTAAACCACAGATGGTGCACCAATGCAGTTTGTGGTATAAAAATTTGACACTGCGCTATTTTATTGTGTCATCAACAAGTGTCAGACGTGCACGAGTGATAAATTGAGAAAGTATGTGCGTAATGTTGTATTGTTGTGTTCAATATGTTGACATTTATACCGCACAAAGAGCATTCGCGGACAGCATTAATTTTTTAATGTTTCAAAATTGGTGACTTCGTTGTCTGCAAGAAAGTGAAACACCTCCAAAAAAATACGAAGTTGCAAGCAATGTTGGACGAAGATGATTCACAAACACATTAAACTGTTTCCAATCGTCTACGAGACATGGGAAAGATTCAGAAAACCGGAGGTAGGTACCACTTTCGCTATAGTGATAGCTACGCTAACTTTATTTTCTAGGATGATAGTTTCCTCTCAATATAGTTTTCCTGTGATGTATTATTCTGAGATGGTAACATTTCTGGGCTGATAGTAATATCCTGGGGTGAAAAACTGTGTGATAGTTTCGTGTTGCCATCATCGTTTTGTGGGATGAATCCTTGGCTAACTTTATATACATTGATTTTAAGGACTATGTGTGATTCTAGATGGCTTTGATGTATATGCAAGAATTTACATTTATATAATTGTATTTTGAGTTATTAAGGATATAAATTAATTAAAATTTCGTTTTGACGTTTAATCTTATCGTATTCGCTTGATGTCACTATTTTATCTGGAGTAAAAAACATGTTTAGATAATGCTAAGAATCGTTATTGTATATAATTTTCTCTTGTAAATTTGACAAAACCATAATCCTTCCTAACTTGAATTTTTGTTTGTTAATAGATGCTATTTAGAATAACTTACGTACGCAAAAATTATGTTGAATGGTAATGGGGATGCAAGGTTTTGGCCCTGAAAGTCTAAATATGTATCTACGTGAATGTGTTAAATTTTTAACATTTGTTCATTGCAAATCGTTAAAATTTTATCTTGATAATGATGTACAATCAGAGAATGCGAATATTGAGCAAAACAGTAGGATACATTTTCGTTTACCCGTTTACAAATTATTATCTTACTGTTTAGAGAATTAGTTCGCTCAAATTGTTTAATTGTTAATTTTTCAGTTTTATAATGAATTTTCATAAGCTGGATCGTAGAAAAAGTACAGTGTTTCACTCGTCGAGAATAATTTTTGAAGCTTGAGAGCATTACCAAGCGAGGCGGTCTACCAAACTATTCTCTCGTTTCAAAAAATACTATTTTGGTCTCATCTGAAGCATACAACTACAATATATAAATATATTATCACATAATTTTAGCTGACTTCTCTAGATCATTAAAAGTAAACATTGTTACATTTAATTTCAGACTAAAAAATTTGCTGATGTAATTATTCCTCGTGGAGCTGATAATACAGGTAAAATAATTGATTTTTATAGTTAAAATCCTTCATCTAAAAATAGTGTTTCGACTTTCAACTTATCAAAAAAGTTTGCTTCATTTGCATGTTAGATTTTTTTTTAAGTTTTGGATTTAATCAGTTGAAAACAAAAATTTGTTTAACTAATTTTATGATGCTTAATTTTAGTATACGTCTTAATAAAATATTTTTATAGTTTATAGCCTTAATAGTTTCGAAATTTTTAAATAAAAAGTTTATGAATAAACGAAATTATTATACATGAAACCTATTTGGGAAAACTCGATTTTTTGGTTTTTATGTTTTTTTTGTAGTACGTTCAGTAAATATTTGGGTAGAGTAATCTAAGTTATGTTACTTTAATAATTCAGTCGAGATTTTCCAAACAATGGGATGAATATAAACAAGCGGATGAATAATTGTAATTTCATCGAGTAAATGTAGAATTGAAAATCGATGCACTATTTATGTATTTGCAGTGGCTATCGATCTCATTGTTCATCACATCGGTGAAATTCTGCGACCTGGAGAATCACCAGTAAACATTGCTCCTCCAATGAAGCGCCGGGATCGAGAACATTAATTTAAGTTTTAACTGTTTTTATTTAATATTTCGAGAGTACAGAACGGACGAAAAAGTGACTAAAAATATTTTATTGACAACGCATTGCAAACTATCTTAGAGGTTAATAAATGCAAAAATAAAATCATTCATTAGCATTTGCTTTTTAGTATTATAACGACAATATGCTATTAGAGAACATTAATCTATCTAGGTATTTTTTATTTCTTTACTCTAAGTGGGTTATGTTTATGACTAATTTACATGCATAATTTTATATTTTAGTATTATGTTTCTTAAACTATTTCAAAATGGGAATACTATTTCGTATAACTTTATTAATAAATGTTTAATATTTTTTTTTGATATGAATAAATCAACAATCAAAACGTTGATTACGTGTAAATTGACCATTACGCGTACATATACGAAATTTAATTGATTTAAAGGCACAAATTTCTATAACATTTTAATCCATACATTCTAATTTTTCTTGAAATAATGTAATTAAAACAGAATTTCCAGTCAATCCTCATCTAATTAAATTATTTATCGTATAAAATGTTCAGATAGTTTCAAATTCTTTACGCATCTGATATTAATTTCTTAACATTATTATTTTTCTAAATTAGTCCTTCAAAAATACCCTTACCGGGCACAACTTATTTTTTATTTTGTTTTTTAAATATTAATATCTTTGAAACCGTTTACCTGGGAGTAGATTCTAATAAAGTAACAATTTTTCATGACTTTTATTAGAACAAAATATTGTCATGGAAAATTTCCGATTCTAATAAAATGATTTATCACTTGTAGTAGTTGTAGCAGTTACAGTTGCATTGCTAAATTATACTCAAATTTTAACATATTTCGCCAAACACAACTATTACGTGAAAATTGTCAATAAACTGCAAATCTGCAATAATACAAATTTTATTAATTATTTTATTATTATTAATTTTTTATTTAATAATTTAGTTTTTGGAATTCTGTAATTTCGATTTAATACAATACAAAAATGCGGTTAAAATTGTATTCACACTAATTTAATAAGAAAATATAAAGTCACGGTAAATTAAATTGGTGACAATAGATTGGATGTGCGGCTAACTTCACAATTTTTGTTGTGTTAATGAAAACAAACTAAATGTCAAAAAATATTCCATGTATTTTTTTCGAAGCGAAACATATTCAATATTTTAATTAATTGTTAAACATAGTAATTGAATATATTTTATTATAAATTTACTACAAATTTGTTCATTACTTTAATTTTAAACCGACCCATGTAGGCAGATAGGAATATTGAATCGGATGTTGCATTGACTTCCTCTTCATTGCCCACTGGAATATTTTCATCTGCAGTATATACTACCGCCTTCACATTTTCACTGTTTGAATTTTCATTGAGAAGTGTGCGTTATTGATATGGTCTGCATTTGGTGACTTTATCAAATCGACGAATAGGAAGATTCTTCGATGGAATCAAACATTTGGTTTTAATTTTATTTGTGAACCTAGAAGAAAACAGTGGGTTCAAAATTTACACAATAATTTTCATTAACTTAAATCGCCAGCATACTTGTTCTGTAAGTGATATATACTTATCTTTTTTAAAGTGATCACTACAAACTTTCAAGTGCTTCGATGCCCAATATTTGTCCCTACGAATCATAAGTACCCATTTTTTTTACAAAGCTTTGGACTTGAAATTATAAAACCGAACTTTATTAACCTGTCCATACATGCGGCACTGCGTAATGTAGCAAATTGTAGGCATTTTCTATAAAATATTTTAAGAACATTATGAAAATTTCTTGTTACACTAACAAGACAACATTTTTTTTTAAATTACAAAACTACGAAACAGATTTCGTTTTTATAATAATTTTAGAAACACGTTCTATACTTAGAAAAACACAAATAAATAATAAAACAATTATTTTCTCACGTTAAAATATTGAAAACTTGTATTTTATTTTATTTTGCTTATAATAGCATAGATATTTCGATTAGTTTTCCTTAACACAAAAAAACTATCAAATCGGCTCAAATTTTGCTGTCAAATTTTCGATCTATTACAAAATTTTTCGTGACATTTTGAAAATCATCTCATCAGCATCGCTTTTATTGAACTCACAATTAAATTGTCATTTTATTGCAGTTACAATTTTAGTACAAAGTCACAAAAAATGTCATTTCACAACTAAACAAACAAAAATTCTTTCGGAAAATATGGATAAGACCTCTTATTTCGAATATGATGCGGTTGAGGTTTTTTACTTTTTCAAAAGCATGATGCACTTCAAAGTTTTCAAATCTGAATACCCCTTACACTACAATAGATTAAAACCAAATTTAAGCTCATTCAAACCCTCAGATTAGGCAAGGAACATAAGCACGGAATATAAATTATACATTTTGTTTTATTAAAAACGTTCGTTGTAAATTTACATTAATTCAGTTAAATTCTCTCCTAGCGTGGAAAGTGAAAAATGTGATTTTTTGTGATAATCTGATTCAGCGTGCAAAGATTTTGTTACTACGTTTTGCATTTCTTTTATTTTATTTTTTTGTTATTTCGAAATGCTTATGTGTATTGTTGATATTGCCAGAGATGTGACTGTAGAAGACGATGACCATAATGATCGATATGCTACTGCAATATTACGTGTGCAAGTAGAAACTCGGCTCTGAAGTTGGTTGCATTAAAATATATATATGAACGCATCCAAATCGAGCACCATTTTGCATATATGTAGCTTAGTCATTGCTGCTTTTATGATATAAGTTTCAATCATTTACCAGCTGTCGTCCCGTGTGCACCAGTTTTAAAAGATAGATGCCGATAAGCAACATTTACGTCTATTCTGTTTTCAAATGAAAAAAATGCTGCTCAAGCTATGGAATTGATTAATTCGACTTTGAGTGAACATTCTGTTTGTTAATCAACAGTAAAAAAGTGGTTTGCAGGATTTCACTACGATTGCATGCAATGGGAAAAATACAGAAGGAAGGAAAATGGGTTCCTCATAAACTGATCGAAGAAAACAAACACCGAAGAGTGCAGGCCAGCCATGAACATCAGTTGCAAAAATGAATGTTACTGTGTGTCTGGTGTGATTGGAAAGGAGTCATTTACTACGAGCTTCTGAAACCTGGTCAAATTGTTATAGCTGAACGTTACCAGACTCAATTGATCAAATTAAGGGATACTCTGGAGAAAAAAAGACCATTTACGTACGTACGAGCCAAGGAACGCCGAAGGTGATATTGCTGCATGACAACGCTCGCCCAGACACAGCAAAATCAACCCAGGAACTCATCTTCTCCTTAGGCTGAGAAGTTTTACGGTATGCGGCGTATTCTTCAGACTTGGCTCCCTCTGATTACCACTTATTCAGATCGATATCATCATATTTAAAAGACCAGCGGTTCACGAAAGTTGAAGATGTGCAAAAATGGCTCAATGACTATTTTGCGTCGAAACCAAGGTTCTATCGCGAATACATTCATCTTCTATCTGATAAATGGCAAAAGACCATAGATAACAATGGCGAATATTCCGATAATTAATCTTTGTAACAATTATATTTTCAATAAAGTTGAATTTGATCAAAAAGGCAGAGTTTTTGCTTGCACACCTAATAATTGAACATTGAACAAGAACTAAAGAACACGGTTAACTTACTATGCTTTTTACGACGATCTTTACATTATTTTTAAATGTTATGCATTTTGAAAAGGTCAAAAAACTCAGCTGAATGTTAAGTTAGAAGATCAACTTTATACCATAAAAAAGGACATAAAAGTAGTAACTTTCATACATGTAAATGGCATTCGATCCACCAAAATATTAAATTTTATGTAACCTGGACAAAGAAAGATCACGACGTATTTTTAATTATCTGCCTTTCTTAGTTTCGCATTATTTAAAAGCAACAAAACTTGATCGTATTTTTTTTACTTGACTCGGTTTAGTATGTATAAAAAAATTATGAATGAAGTAAACAAAACGACATTACAAAAATAACAAAAAATTTCCATACGGATGCAGAACTTTTTTCGTAAAATTTATTTTTTAGTTTCTTAAATTATACTCGCCATATTCATGCAACTTAGGAAATATACAATACATTTTGGATTAAATCGAATAATAAATATATTTATCATCCTTATCATTGTTTTTCATTTTTAAGATAGTTTTCATAAATACGATCGAGTATCGCGCATATAAAACATATATTTATATGACTATGCAATTGCATAGGTCATACGAGGGCGGATTGAAAATAAAACTACCTAGCGCTAGATGGCAGCACAAACACAAAAATTTTTTATTTTTTAGAAATTGCGTGTCAAACGTCAGCTGTTAAAATTTCACCCAAATTCATCGATTAGTTTATCTGTTGTAATCGTTTGAAGTAAGCAACTTTTGTGTTTCTTGAAAAATGGAAAAAAACGAATTTCGTGCAGTGATTAAACACTATTATTTGAAAGGGAAAACGGCGAAAGAGACAAAAGAAAAGCTCGATAAACATTACGGTGAGTCTGCTCCGTCAGATTACATGGTAAAATATTGGATTGCTGAATTTAAACGCGGCCGAAGAAGCACTGCAACAATACCATCAACAGGAAGGCCAAAAGAGGTGGTTACTGAAGAAAATATCAAGAAAATCCTCGATATCGTTATGAATGATCGCCGAGTCAAGTTGCGTGAGATTGTTGAAATGGTAAACATATCATATGAACGTGTGTTCAACATTTTGCATGAACATTTGCATATGAAAAAGCTATCGGCAAGATGGGTGACGCGTTTGCTCAGTGTCGAACGAAAATGAGTTCGACAGACCACTTCACAGCGGTGTTTGGATATGATAAAGCGTAATCCTGTTGATTTTTGGCATCGATTAATTACTGTTGATGAAACGTGGGTCCACCACTACACACCTGAAACCAAAAATCAATCGAAACAATGGGTGGAAGTGCTCCGAAGAAGGCAAAGGCAGTGAAATCGGCTGGCAAGGTTATGGCCACTATATTTTGAGATGCACACGGAATATTGCTCATCGATTATCTTAAAAAAGGATCCACAATCACAGGAAAGTATTATCGTGCATTATTGGATCAATTGGTTGATGTAATCAAGGAAAAACGACCACATTTAAAGAAGAAAAAAGTGCTCTTTCTTCAAGACAACGCACCGGTTCACACAACATTAGATACGATGCTAAAATTACGTGAAATACACTTCGAATTGGTTGATCATCCACCTTATAGTCCAGATTTAGCTCCTAGTAACTTTTTCCTGTTTCCAAACTTGAAAAAATGGCTCGCAGGACAAAGATTCATCTCAGACGAAGAAGTGATTATCGAAACTAACGCGTATTTTGAGGGGTTCCCGAAATCGTATTGGAATATCGTCTTACTAAGTGTGTCGAACTAAATGGAGACTATGTTGAGAAATAAATGGTTTTTGGCAAAAAAAAATTTTGTTTTCCTACTTAGGTAGCTTCATTTTCAATCCGCCCTCATAGATACACGTGTAGTGTGTAGATCGTATACGAAAATATAGAGAATAGACGAATTGATTTAAATTATCGGATTCCTCTCTTAGTCATAAGGTTTTAGATATTTATTAAAATCCAAATAGAATGAAATAGGACATCATAATAAAAGTTTCATAAAAAATCGTTTATGTGTGTGTTACTAATAAAAGGTAATTAGTGTTTTCCAATTGCACAAATTAAGCGGCGAATGAACAATATTGCTTTACGAAGGATCAAGCAAAACAAAGATAATTTAATATCATTGTTTTATTTGAACAAAATATGAATGTCCTTCAATGACATTGGTTGTATAAATATCAGATTTTTTTTGTTTATTCTTATTGAAGATCGGGAAAAAAATTTCTGCATGAATTAAATTGAATAAGAAAAACTGTGGATTGGAGTTTCGTTTTAATAATTGCAAAATGATTTTAGTTGAGATAATTTGAAAACAAATTTAAAATTCACCTACAATTTTGATAGAATATTTGCTATCGCAAAATGTTCAAATAATTAACAACAGTATGAATTAGATAGTTATTGGAAAGATTTTCTTCATTTATTCGGATATCGTATGAGTTTCACTTAGATAGGTTAATTGGTTTGTACTCATAATCTCTTTTAATTGGAATTATCCAAAAGAAAAACAAGAAGAAACAATTGCTTATTTTGGAGCAAATATTAGGTACACAAGAGGTAGAGGATGGCCATTCACAATGAATTTAGTTTATAGCCCGATTTCTAAACCAATTGAAATAAATTTATGAAGCAGAATCGTTCCCCGTAAAAAAGGCAGAACTATTTTTTAATAGCTCACCGATAATTATTTTGTTCTTTTTCGTAATTATAAATGGCTTATTAGATTTTCTTTTTAGCAAGAATGATTTTCAAAACATTCTAATTCTTTGATTCTAAAATTATCGTGGTGTTTTTCGTATCCAAAAAGAAAGAGACCAACACGGACATAACTAATATAATTCTTATCCGATAATGATGATATTGGGTATATAGAATGACTTTGGGAATATGGGCGATATGCTGAAATATGCCATTCTGATATGGAATTAAGTGAATTCTTAAGCAGTGCGTTCAATTTGGTATTCTGAAATGTATTACTTTATCAATACGATGATATTGGGTATGCAATGAAGACGCTTTTGAGCTGTTATTGATTTACCTATATACTAATAATCTAAGGACCAGCCATTCCAATCAAGATGGTACAATGGACTTTAATTCCTCCTGACCTTCTTTTTGTTCATTTTGAGGAACGTTTATAGGAATTCTATCCCAAGAGAGAAAATGGATTAAACCCAAGAGTTTTAAGTTTGGATCAAACGCTTTATGTAGGCCACGATGCAGAAATACATCTTTCGGGTCCGTATTTTGGTTAAAGATAATCGATATATCTCTTGTTAGTTGCTGGTTTTGCTTTTCCTGCTCCTTTAGAAATTCTGTATTGTTCAATAATTGCGCCAGAAGCAAGAACTGTCCTCCTCCTATTAGGCTAGAGTGATTGCGCTGCCTTGCTACACCAAGGTAGCCTAGAGTCTGAAAAATAATTTATTGGTCTTGAATTTAGTTTTTTGTCGAAGGCATTCTGGTACAATGGTTTCAAAAATATTCATTTAAAATAAATAAAAAATAATTTGTGTCGTTTTTATGAAACAATTATTTATTATTGTGTTTAGACACTGTTTAGCCTGTTTTAGACAAGTCTAACAAAAAACCTGGATTATTTCGTCATTTAAAATAACAAATTGGAATTATCTCCTAAATTCTAACAGAGGAGACAATTTATGAATAAACCCCAAATTCTGAGGTGTTGTACTAACATTTTTATATATGTATATTTTGAATGCCACTCGGAATGTGTTTAAGGAATCGTTAAATTGCCAACCATCACAAATAAAAAAAATAATAAAAACCAACGTGTCTTCGATAAATCTTCTAATACCTTAATTATGATCGTTCGATTTTTCGTTATCCTCGGAAAAGAAAAGGTTAGCTTATGTAGGTGAATTACATATAGAAATATTATTTTATTCGGAACATTGGTGAATTCTACGAGTTCAATGCTAATTTGGCAAGTGTATAAATGCATGAAAACTATAGACAGAAAAATGCAACATAAAATGAATAATATATACATGTTTGGATATATTTTTGTTTAAAACCGTTTGTTCCTTCTAGTTTCTAGAATTGGATTTATTTATAAACAATTTGTGACAAATAATTATTTTTGCGAGATCAGTTCCTGACTAGTAAGTCTCATGTGATTTGAATCAAAGGTATAAATATTTGTTATTTCGAAAATTCACTTTTGATGACAAATAATAAGGTAATGAAAATTTAGGAGCATAACATTTTTCAAATAATAAGCTAATGAAAATTTAGGAGCATAACATTTTTATATTCTCCAGCGTTTTGGTCTTGAAAATGACATCGAATTGGTCAGACATTGCTTTTATATAAATTAATATTTTAGTGGCTGTTTGTAAATCAGAGGATTGTAACAAGGCTCTGTTATTAAGTAATTTTAATTTTTTGTGAATAAGTGTACAATTTTGCAGCCCACATTTTATTTAATTAGAAACATTAACACTGTGTAGGTTTTATTCAAACTAAAATATTGTCTAATTGTGTAATATGTAAATTTAGAATATTTTTAAATTAAAATCTTAAAGCTGTATTTTAAAATTAAATAATTAAAATTGTGGTAAATACTTAAAATTGTGGTAAATACTTAAAATTGTGGTCATCGATAACAGAATTTTGTATAATAGAGCTACGGTCGAACACTCAGGTATTTACGTGAACCATTTAGGTTTCTAAAGAGTTGTTCAAATGAGACGCAGGAAAATAAAATATAATTTTGCAAAGGTGCCATGTGTGTTTTCTGTCATTTTGTTAGCTCAATGTTTGTCATTTATCGCTATTGAGTCGTATTCGATTGAAGACCGTGTTAAAGTTATTCAAGGCACTACAAAAATTGTGAATCAATAAAAACACGTTTCGCGCAATTCGTGAATATTTTGGTCGCCATAACCACCCAACTGAAACAACCATCGGTCGTTTGGTGCGTAAATTCGAGGCTACGCTTTTTGTGGTGCATGCACCAAAGCATAGCAGGCCAAAAACTATTCGCACACCAGATAACTTTGCTGTTGTGAGGCAAAGTGTGAGAGATAATCCGAAACAATCAGCAATGCGTCGATCACTTGAATTGCCAATTTAAAGGACACATCTAGACTTGGGTGATGTTTATTTTCAACAAGACGGTGCAACTTGCCATACTACGCGTGAGTATATCGACGAATTGCAAAGGTTATTCGAAAATCGCGTAATTAGATAAATGCCATAGAAACACCCCTATTGGAAAATGTCATCAACAATTTTTACCATCGGATCGACGTCCATTACGTCCACGTAAATCCCGTGGTGAACATTTCAGTGATGTCATTTTTCTTACATAAATGGCATCGATAAAGCTTCAAAATAAAGTTCCCAACTTGATTCAAAAATAAATGTTTATAGTTTTACTTTGCATTTTTTTTATTGAACAGCCCTTTATTTATTAGAATTCCAAGGTATCAAAGTAAGCGTGAAAATTGAAATAGTCAATAAAAATTAGAATAATAATTATTTTAGACACACAATAATTAAAGATCAATGAATAAATAATTAATATAAACAAAACAAAAATCATTTAAAACATCATAAATCATAAATTTACCTTTTATGAAAATAATTGTATTTATTTGCCTACGATGTAAACTGTTACAACTGGAGTAAGTCAGGGTCAACTTGAGTATTCGGCCGTAGCTTTAGAACCATTACCATCAATTTTTTTAATCGTTGTAGGTCATTAATAAACTAAGGAATTTCATTAAATTAAAAGTAATGAAGCATTTTAAGTTATGATGTTCAAAATTATAAAGTAATATACAGGGTGTCCCAAAAGTAGCTGACTCAAATGGTGCCGTTGGATTCCTTGATCAAAACGAAAGTGAGGTTGTTTCTATCACTTTGCACGTTAAAGCCCCTTTATCAAGTTGATGATCCTTTCACTAATTTCATTAAAAAGCTGACAACCTAAAACTAACTTAAATAAGATATAATCATTATGACTATTTAGTTAAACAGTATTTAAAATTTAAACAAAACTTTTAGCATTTTTTTTTTTAAGAAAATTATTGTTTGTTTCTGTACCATTTAACTCTTAACAATTACTCTACGTCAGTATATATTTTTTGATGGAAACATAGTTCAGACTCTTAGCTTTCAGGAAAGCTAACTTTTTGTCATATTTGCTATATTATGTTATCTAAAAAATTAAAAGTTCATAATAAAAATTTAGTATTTTCTTTATTAGACAAAAGTACTCGAACTTATACTGTATGCATGACTTTGTTTTCAAGGCATTGGATTGGCCGTGGAGGACCGGATCACGGGATCTAAATCCATTAGATTTTTATCTCTTGGGTCATTTAAGAACTAAAGTTTATTCCTCATCTATCCCAGATAAAGGAACTTTAATTACTAGAATAGGTGATGCTTGTAACAGAATCAAACGAGACCAGTAATGTTTTTGTAAAAGTTTGCAATTCGTTTATGAACAGGTGTTTGAAATGCGTAATCGTTAATAGTGATCATTCAGAGAATTTACTGTAAATATTTTTAAATAATTTATTTAATACTAGTACATATTGGTGTCAATATACTTGTGTCTAATAACGAAACTACATAATTTTATTGTGAACTTATAATTTTTTAGAGTCTGAACTATGTTTCCATCAAAAAATATATACTGACGTAGAGTAATTGTTAAGAGTTAAATGGTACAGAAACAAACAATTTTCTTAAAAAAATTAAATTCTAAAAGTTTTGTTTAAATTTGAAATACTTTTTAACTAAATAGTCATAATTATTATACCTTACTCAAAAGAGGATGTTATCAGCTTTTTAATGAAATTAGAAACTTCTAAATAAAATTGGTTATTTCTCAAGATATTGAATTTTCTTTAATACAAGGTGCATCCAGGCTCTTCTTTAAACGTTTATAACTTGATAAGGGGGCTTTAACGTGCGAAGTGATAGAAGTAACCTCACCTTCCGTTCAAGGAATCCAGCGGTACCATTTGTGTCAGCTACTTTAAGGACACCCTGTATATCTATACATTTATTTTTAAGTAATAAAATCAAAATTATGAAAGTTAATTTTTGTGAATAAGTGATAAATTGTGAATATTTTTGTATTTTGTATGGTTCAATACAATAATATTCACCTAATGTATTTTTTCAATTAGTTTCTACTTTAAATACTGTTATACCCTAAATTTTAAATGTCTAGGCTTTCTAAAAGAGAGTTGTATTTTATGAATCCTAAAAATCTCCAAAGAGAAATTATAAAGAAAAGAATTTGAACGATATGCAGGAGCCACTTAAATTGAGACACTCGAAAATACATAATTTTAGTTAAGCAATGTGAAGAGTTTTGAGCATTGATTACTGCAGGTTGATGGATATACGTATCTCTAATTATGTGTTGAAAAATTAATGTCCTTTGATAAAAGAAGGTTCTGTTAAATACGGGTAATTAAACTGTGCGTTAAGAAGAATACCATTCTGTAATAAAAATAGAGGTTTTCATGTAAAAATGAAATTCCAATAAGAACTTTCACAAGTTCTATCAAACCAAATATTCATTGCGCTACCAGTTTATTTTTGGGTCCCAGTCAAATTGCATATTTTAAAACGGCATTTTTAGAAACGGCATTTCTCAAAACTGCATATTTCAAAACGGCATAAGGTACAAAATAGCATATTTCAAAACGGCATAAGGTACAAAACGACATAAGTATAAAACGGAATTTTTCTAAACCGCATTTCACAAAATGACATTTTTTAAAATGGCATTTTTCAAATTGCATATTTCAAAATGACAGGTACAAAACGGCATTCCTTAAAACGCCATTTTTCGAAACGATATAGGTACAAAACGGAATTTTTCAAAACGACATTTTTCAAAATTGCATATTTCCAAACGACATAGGTGCCGTTTGTACCACCATTCCTTAAAACCACATTAATCAAAAAAACATTTTAAAAACGGCATATTTCTAAATTTCATTTTTCGAAACAAATAAATAAATTTTAACTTAATACTAATTACATACTAAAAGGATATATTTCCTGCAATTGCTTTCAAAAAACATATTTACTGTATTCTTTTTTTTATTAAAATTAAGTTTATGTTTTTTCCTTAATAATGCGAGTATATCTAGGTTTTTTAACAAATTTAAACCTTTAAATAATCTCATTGGTATTTTTTTTGTAGGCGTACCATTTTTTATATTTTTTTGAACCAAACAACCAAATAAAATTCGAGTACAAAAGTATAATGGACGACTGCAAACGAAATTGAGATGCGGCATCAATATCAATTAATTATTATAAGTTTGAAACGCAGTAAATATTAATGTTTGTTGCTACTGAAATATTCGATACATTTTAGTAGGTATTTCCGTTGTACTTCGCCCACAGTTTCGCTCCCCCCCCCCCAAGGAGAATATTATGTGCATACGAAATCTTCAAATAATTTGTAATTTCTAATGAAGATAAATTCCTTTCTTATAACATACCCACTAAAGTTTTTATATAAAACATGTAGAAGAAATTTGCCGTAATCAATTTCATTTCATATATTGTATTCAAAATCATTTGTAAATTCAACTCTTCCATAGAAACATGTGAAATTTGATCTTAATCGACCAAGAAATAGACGTTCCATTTCATTTTGCTTTATCCTAGAATTTGGCCCAAGATTCGTTTAAAAATTTCATTCATGTCAAATTTCATCGTGTTCCGTTAATAAATAACCGTGCCTGTTGGTCATATTCCAGAAATTAATGAAAAGATAATTCTAGATTCATAATCGATTAAAATATTTCATTCTATTTTGTGCAGTTTTAAAAATGTCGTATTGAAGTATGCAGTTTAGAAAAATGCAATTTTGGAAAATTCCTTGAAAAATGCCATTTTGGAAAATGACTGTTTTGAAAAATGTCCTTTTGTACCTATGCCGTTTTGAAACATGCAGTTTTGAAAAATGTAATTATGAAAAATTCCCTTTTGAAATATGTCGTTTTGAGAAATGCCGTTTTGAAAAATGCTGTTTCAACCTTTATAACATTTTGAAATATGCAGTTTTGAAAAATGCAAGTTTGTACCTTATGCGGTTTCGTACCTTATGCCGTTTTGAAATATGCTGTTTTTAAAAATGCTGTTTTGTACCTTATGCAGTTTTTAAATATGGCGTTTTGGAAAATGCAATTATAAATTATGCAGTTCTGAACGGATCCCTTAATTTTTTCCTTTAAATTCAAAAATAATGTTTTCATATTTTTCGATAGTCGACATCCATAGAACCACTTCAAGTTTTCGCCGATTAGATCGATTAAAAAAAGTAACTTGATAGCACCCTTAAAGTATATATTTCTCGTGGAAGTTCCCAAAACAACTATTTTGCACCAAAGATCATAAACATTTATGATCTTTGTTCGCACTTAATCTTACTTATGTTTAACATTTGTAAACAGTTACAAATAAATGGTACTGAAAAAAATCAGTACCATCAATACCTGAATGAATTAGATGAGTTAATAATAAATAAATATTATTTAATTCAAATTATTTACATATTTGCATATTATAATTTTTTTCGTAAACTGGAGATTGTTTTTTTTTAATTACGCTATAGCGAAATTTCGCAAAAAGAGACTTCGTTAAGCGAGGGATTGGTGAAAATTATTTTAATCAGATGAAACTAATTCGTCAAATGTCCTACGTTATATTGGATTTGAAATTTTTGGGAAAAAGTAGTTAAGTGGAAAAGGCAACATTTTAACTTATTCCATATTTATTTTTAGAAACATACAAATCGATTTCTAAATAAAAAGTATTTAGATACAATTGGAATTAAATTACAATTTTATTTACATTTTTATTTTCTTTAACGTATTAGTAATCCGAATAGATAAGCTTTTTCGACAAAAGGCATGATACCATAAAGTGCACATACGAGGAATTGAAGCTGACAACGTAGATTTCTGCGTTTTGCGCTGCGTAGATTTCCATGAGAGGACATTTACAACTGGCCTCCTTATCTCGACTGCTTGGTGCTTATTAATTTAAAGCCACTCCGTAAGCGACGATATGTTGCAGGCATCGTTTTCATTAAGAAACGCCGAGTGAGCCTATTACAAGAATGCTGCGCGAGACTAATAAATATTTCGAATTTTTTGACTACCACATTAACAACATTAACATTACCGATAGACCAATAAATCTAAATTATTTTATGTTTACTCGTATATACTTTTTCGTTTTTTTAAAAAATAGACTTACAGACTATCCAGTATTTATCATTAGCAACATTTTTTTAATTTTTTTTTTTCGCTTTTGCGTTTCATTTAATTTTTATTTTTACTTTATTATTTGTTTGATTTTGTCTCTTTTCCCCACATTCATATCTGCTTGCATTAAGAAGACCAACCGTCGGTTTCTCCTTTTTTGCGGCGGGGTATCATTCTCCTAAACTTAGTATACATACATAAATAGAATCAGCCATTTCATTTTCATAGTTATAGTTTTTAACTTTAAATACATTTTTTATTACGGTTAATATTATTTTATTTTTGTATTATCATTTTAAACTTTTATTTAGTAGAATAATACTCGTATCCTTGATTAGAATTTCCCGCATTAGATTTAAAAAAAATAATGATGACTCCTCGCGTGTGGTCAGGGGGGAGTGTTTGGTCATTGGGACTTATTATTATATTACGATTATTGTTATTGATAAATTGGGAGATCCTAGTGAAGTATGATGATAATCCGTCCATTGGAAGCAGCAGCTTTCGGTTTCTTGCAAATTGTTGAAAAGTTCGTACGTTTGACTTTTGTAAAGGGTGGTTTTTTAGAGTTTCACATCTTTAAGTTGGCAACACTGTTTCATTTGACAACCGATTTGACAGCTGATATTTGCTTTGTTATTAGTTTGATTGGCCATTTCATAATGAATAGACTCACGCCAGAGTAACGCTTGCAAATTGTTGAATTATTTTACCAAAATAATAATTCTGGTCGTCATAATCGTCCATCAGAGCGGAAATTCGGTTAACTATGGATCGTTTTCGCACCACGTATACTCTAAATGATAACGTCGTCGACGTCGTTCTCAGCAACTAGAGATGTGTCCATTCATTTTATGGAAGATTCTGTGCAGGAATTAAAGCCCTCGCACACGCCGCCAATTCTTCCAATGAGCTGAAGCACAAATTGATATTGATCTTGATTTTCCAAACTAAATTTTGTTCAGCGATGAAGCTCACTTTTGGTTGATGGGTACGTTAATAAACAGAATTGTCGGATTTGAAGTGAAGATAATTCACAAGCCTTTGCCGAAACAAAATTACATCCAGAGAAAATCACTGTTTGGTGTGATTAATTTATTCAAATAAACATTTGATAAAAGACTAACACGTAACGGCCTTGCTAATTGGCCACTGAGATCGTATGATCTAACACCATTAGATTATTTTTTTGGGGTTATGTTAAGTCACTTGTCTACGCCAATAAATTCAGAGACGATTGAACATGTGGAACGTAACATTTGGCGAGTTATTAGCGAGATATGGCCGCAATTGCTGCGACGAGTGATCGAAAATTGGACCTCCAGATTACGCCGTGTACGCGCCAGCCGCAGCGGCCACCGGACCGAAATCATATTCAAGCATTAATGGCATAAAATTATCTATCCAATAAGCTGTTCTATTTTAAGTTAAAATTGTGAACCTCTAAAAAAACATCCTTTACGTTAGTCGACTGTGGGCTAACAGGTATGGACCATCCAATATTTTTGGCGCAAATTTTTTTTAGATAGTCATTTAATAATTAATAATGTTAATGTTTAATTATTTACCGTTTAATACATTTTATGAACAAAAGATGGGTAGCGCAGAGCACACTTAGGTATAGCAAATATCAAGTTTATAAATCCCTTATTATCAGGTACAGTTTAAGACAAGAAATAATCTAATTTTTAAAATTTTGTTATTTAATCGAATTTGTTCGTTCTGTATACTAATAGCAATAACCACGTATTTACATTAGATAAAAGGATGTATTATACCATTTTAGAATCTGCGTGCTTAACGCATGTTTTTAAAATTGTTGGCCACTTAGGTACTCATACATTTTTTTACACCAAAGACTACCACATTTCATGCTGAAAATTGAAGTTTAGATTTTTTTCTCAAAAAAAGTGCAACAGCTACTCATACTATTTATTGCATATCTATTAGTATAGTCCATTAAGAATATTATAACACCAAAAAACCGCTGGATTTAATTTATTTGTAGCCGCGGTGATCGGAAACGTAAAGTAATGTGGAAAAAATGGACTTTTTTAAAAAAAAATTATATATATTAGGTCGGGATATATTTTTTTTGTATTTTATTTTGAGCGCCCAATAGCTCTACTATAAGGTGCTTCAGGCTTTTCCATTCATTCTGGGATACCCTGAATACATAAACAAAACAGTGGGTACACGTACCAGCGTGAAAAAAAAACAGTTTTCGATTTGGCCACCCTTAGCCGCGATTATGGCCTTCAAACGGCCGTCAAAGCGTTTGCAAGCAGGACGAAAGTGGCTCTGCGGTCTTTTGGCCCATTCCCGGCGAAGCGCTTGCTTGAGATGATCGACACTTTGGTATTTTTTTCTCCCAACCTTGCTCTTCAAAATACCTCAAACCGAGAAATCTAGCGGATTTGCATTCGGTGAATTTGGTGGCCATTGGGCAGTGGAAATGAACCGTGGAACGTTGTTTCTCAGCTAATCTTGATTGACGCGCGCTGTATGACTCGACGCCGAGTTCTGTTGAAATATCCAGGCTCTGGATATTTCAACAGGACTCGGCGTCGAGTCATAAAGCGCCACGGTCCAAAAAAACGAGCGGTGAACGGCTTTCGGTCGTTACGGCGGACTAAACCATCACCATCGGCGGCGCTTGGTTACGCGTGGCAATCCGTTGGTCCAAATTTTCAGTAGAACGGCCGGGCAAGTAAATCCGGGTGTTTTGCTTGTTCACATGTTGCTCAATAACGAACGGTGACTCATCGGAGAAAACCAAATTCGGCAAATTTCCACTTTCGTGCAAGCGTAACAACTTCTTTGCTCTTTCCACTCGAACTTTTTTTGGGCATCGGTGAGACCATTTCGTTTTATGGAATTTCAAGGCCTTTAGAGTGAATCCGTTCGAGCGAAATGTTCGCCTCACGAGCCATTTTTCTGCCGCTACGGCGCGGATTCCGAGCCAATTTGGCTCTCACCTTCCGAATGATATCCGGCGATGTTGCAGTGCGTTTCGGTCCACCACAATGGCGTTTTGCAATGCTGCCAGTATCGTTATAACGATTTATTGTGCGATACACAAACATTTTAGTCACATGTAGATGTTTTAACTGGTAAACAATCTGCGGCTGTGGTTTTCCAACCAAACATTGAGCACATACACTATTTCGCTTGAATTCCATTGCGGATAACTTTTTTTCTGAATATTTCCCACTAAAATGCTATTGTACGCTTGTAAACAATGGAATGAACTGTCATTAGTGTAAATTTGAGCGCTCTGTCATCACTGATTTGACAGCAATGACAGTCTCAAGTTGCTAATACTTCGTGTCAGACACCCGGTATATACCATCTCCTGATGTACCGAAACAACATTTTAACTCGTTTATATTTTTTGTACTTTCAAAATCCATACAACGAAACACGCGTTTTTGCGTGAATGGACCGTAATTGTTAAGTAGAGATTTACCTTCAGTTAAAGTAATCATTAAAATAATTTTGATTGCAGATTGACTTTAAGTTAAATTTAAATTTTCCTTCGCTTAACAGTTGCAGATGATATTTCAATATAAATCTCGTCCTTTAGTGTACTATGTACTGCTTTGTGATGGCCTTCTTTAATCGGACCTGTTCCATACCATCTACTTTAGTGTACTATGTATTGTTTTGTAATGTCCTGTTTTGTGACACCCCGTTATGAAAACCTATTCAGACAAAAACAGGAGAGCCTTGCTGCATTAAATTCATGTTATAAATTTCCCCACATACACATTTACAGTAATGATACGACCCTTGCAAACTTCAGAATCAGTGCTGAGATTACATTTTACCAGAGGATCATAGTTTAGTTTTATTTTTTTGTATTATCCCTGCAATCTGTCCAGGGGCCAAGGCTCTCCCAACTCTTTCGCGGTTTGCTTTTTCCGTCCTTACTTTTAACGCGAGTGTCAGCCAATTCAAGTTAGTTCGATTTCGAGTTTAGTTATCACATATTGCAGTTTGATGAAAAGCATCGTTATCACAGTTAAGCTCACATGTGTGGGAATATTAGATTACTAATGTAATGTAATGCGAAAAATTGATTAATGTGATTATCACGTAAAATGACATGACACGGCTATGGGAATTGGAGAGATATAAGATATCGTTTTTTAAACCGGACCTATCTTAACAATCTAAAATGGAAATTATGCAATAGTTACGTACCTGAACGGCTGATTGATACCAACTACATAGACAACTCAGCATTAGTGTTAAATATTGTGGAACTATTAAGTTTGAGTGGTTCTCCATCGATCCCAAACGCAGACGTCAGACATCTTTTAGTTCTATAGATTTTGTCTTAAAATTTACCTAGAGTTTGAACATTATTTTGAGTTGAATACTCCCGAAACTGGCGATTATTTATGGTGACATTTCCGCGTTAAAATTTTTTTATTACAAATTTCAAGGATTAAATAAAAAACAAATTACAGCAATTAGTACTAACAGTCTATTGTTATTTTAATCATATTCTGTATTTTCAAGAAACCAATTTTTCTAATGGAGAAACAACTAAATATGGTAAGTAGTTTGGAAATGTCTTTCCACAAGACTAACAACTTTATAAAGTGATTGTAAGGTTTAATTATTAATTTCGTATTTAAAATTTTTAGTTCGAAATATTTTCATAATAATGTTTGGGCTTGCCTATTTGTGTTTGCATTAAATTGCCACCAAACGACAGTTATAAAACCTCATTACATTATATATACATAAATATAACTATGGTTTCGTAACAATTGAATATAATTCTTATTGTTATAAAATGTTTTAAATATTTTTTTTTTCGTTTTACAGTTGCAATTGATTTAATTGTACAACATATTCAAGATTTTTTGAAAAGCCGTAAAAATTACGATTTTCTGTTACAAAGGACCACGTCGTTAGTGTATTCAATGGATATTGTTAAACCAGAACCAATTCTTATATCAGCACATCGGCCGCACTAAAAGCCAGAAGACTCCCATAATTATATTTAAATATTTTACTGGTTAAGTTGTTTTTGATAACTATGAATTTCGTTTTTTGGTTAAATTTATATATGTATTTCTTGTAATGGATTTCATTTTTTTGCCTAATAGTAAAACTATCCTTCGACCAATTGTTTTGATATTTTCTAATCCACTTGATTCATTGCACAATTATATTTTCTTATTAAGATATTATGATTAATTATTCTTATTATAGTTAGATTTTGTTTATTTTTCAAAAACGATGTGACGAAGCCAAAGAAAAACTAATTTTTGAAGTTTTGTTTTTTAGATAGTAATTTAATATTTGCCGCATTTCATGACACCATCCGGATCGGATGTTCAAATTTGTTATGTTTGTTAAACTTGTTCTAAATTTTATTTTTGATCAAAAATTTTGAGTTGTAATCTATTTAGCGCCTTTGTATTGTTTCGTGTAAACTGAAGTGAACCGGATCAGATCGTCAAGAAATTCGGCTATTATTGTATATAAAAATATAAGATACTATTGTATATATAACTGTAAATTATAAATTTAATGAATACTATTAAATAAAAACAACAATTTTAGTTTTTATTAATTTAACAGAAGTTCTCCTTGCCAGAGAACAACATCACGGGCTGAGTTTAATTTTAACTGATTCAAACTGTATAGGTTTTTCTATTTTAGAATATCTGTATCCAACGTTTCATTGTTTTCTTTTACTGACCTATACAACGGGGAATCCGTTCAGAACTGCATAATTTAAAATTGCATTTTACAAAAAGGCATATTTAAAAACTGCTTAAGGTACAAAACAGCATTTTTCAAAACAGCATATTTCAAAACGGCATAAGGTATAAAATTTAATTTTTCAGAACTGCATATTCCAAAACGGCATAAGGGTTAAAACGGCATTTTTCAAAACGACATATTTTAGATCGACATTTTTCAGAATTGCATTTTTCAAAACTGCATGTTTCAAAACGGCATAGGTACAAAACGGCTTTTTTCAAAACATCATTTTCCAAAATGGAATTTTTCAAAACTGCATTATTTCAAAACGGCATTTTTCAAAACTGTATATTTCAAAACGGCATAGGTACAAAAGGGCATTTTTCAAAATGGCATTTTCCAAAACTGCATTTTTCAAAACTGCATACTTCAAAATGGCAAAGGTACAAAACTGCACAAGATAGAATGAAATATTTTAATCGATTATGAATCTAGAATTCTTTCCCTTATATGTTGCATATAGAGGTTCGAATTTCTAGTTAGTTACTACAATTGCATAGTCGTAGTGTATTACTCCATATTGGAATACATCTCATGGAAGTATTTTCTTAATTTATCGGGTTTATCGAAAAATTTGATTCAAAGATATTAGTTTCAAGATATGTAGCGTTATTAACGTACGTCGCCATTACAATTTTTGTTTGAGGTGTGTTCCTATTTATGGTCCTGTTCAAGATAATACATTTTTAAGAAATCACAACAATTTGATTTTAGTTTTTTATTGGTATTTAACTCAACGTACAAAAATAATATATTTCTGGTTTAGCTTTCGACACCCTTTGATGACCCTTTTTTTCGGTGTCATTTTCAAAAGCAATATAAAACGAAAACAATATATTTTTATAAAAACAAAAAACCGATATAGCAAAATCTAAAAATCGAGGTTTACATAGAAAAACGGCTATCCAGACTCTTTCAGAAAAATCAAATTTTGGAAGTACACTACATAGACGAACTCTATGAAAAAACGTTGTACAAATAAATTTAAACTTAATGTGTAAATAAGACAAAAACTACAATAATAATAGCATGTCGATAATGGGGTCGAGAGTGGTGACTCGAGACAGTAGTAGGACGACAGTCTAGGCTGTAAAATCCATTCATTGGTTGTAAAAACTAGAGAGATTAAGATAAAACGTAGAAGCTATTTCAACAATTTTTATCAGTTGTCGTCCCTTCGACATCCTTCACACAGAAAATTTCCTATTTACTTTCAAGTTACGGTTAAAATTTTAAGCTTTGCCGATTTTTAAATTCCACAAACAAAGATTATTGACATTTTCAAAACCCATCAATATTTAAAGTCGGTAAACGATTAATAAAATTTGAATTTGATTGGAATAGGCTTAACAATTTTATTTATAGCCGACGTTACAACGGTATGTTCTGTCTTTCTCAAGGGAATTTTATGCAAACAAATTAAGATTGAATAAAAAACAAAGCTTATTATAACATAAATTGATTTATAAAATTGTTATGTCAATCTATCAATAAATAAATAATAAAATCTTTTAATAGAAGTAAATTAAAAAATTTGATAAATTCTTGGCGAGATTCCTTTAGCATTTGATTGAAATTGAACGTACAACGACTGTAGGTTTCTACACTACCTTAATAAAAATTACTTCTATTTTACAAAAAATAATAACAAACGATTTTTCAAGTTGATTTTGTTTACGATTAATACGAACGGTTGGTTTATCGTAAATTATTAAAATAAATTATTACATACTTTTTTATAAACGTAATCGTATGTCTGTAAGTAATGCGCTTGTGTTGCAAAATTAAATAAAATACCTAATTGATCATTTAAAATAAATACATAGTCAAATAATAATGCATTTTGTTAAGATCATCATGCGGGAAGTTACTGTGTCTGATACCATAAAGTATATGTGTAAGAAAGGACAACAATTGTAATAAATACGCAGGCGCAAAACAAGGTCAAATACAATAAGGTCAATGAAACTTTGAATAGTACAAGGTGGGCCATCTAACTTTTTTTTTGAACTAGCGGTTATTTTGAGTATGGTAAGGGGTATATCACTTCTGATTTGACAGAAAGGTAGTTTTATCCTTCTGCTGAACGAAAATGGTTGTGTATTCGCTTGAACAACGCTGGGAAATATTGAAACATTACTTCGAAAATCATGGTAATGTTGCAGAATGTGTGCAAAAATTGCGTGTGGTTTTCTGAAGAAACGAAGCGCCGGGAGCTCTATATGTGCGTTATTTTGTGAATAAAGTCAAAGAAACAGGCTTGCTAATTAATAAACCAATACGAACCAAGCAGCCAACCAAGCGTACACCCGAAAATGTTGATGCTGTAGCCGAGAATGTGCGTGAGTCGCTGGGAACGTCAACTCGTCATCGTGCTCAAGAATTAAACATTTCACGCACAACATTGCGACGAATTCTGCATAAAGGCCTTGGTGTAACACCGTATAAAGTTCAATTGGTTCAGGAATTGAAGCAAAGACATCACCCATTGCGTTTTCGGTTCGCTGAGTGGGTTTGCGATCGACTTGAATAAGATGCCGATTTTGGGAAAAAAATCATCTCGGATGAGGCGCATTTTCATCTTGGCGGCTATGTAAACAAGCAGAATTGTTGCATTTGGGGCACGGAGAGCCCGCACGTGATCGTAGAGAAGCCGATGCATCCTCAACGAGTGACTTTTTGGTGCGAATTTTGGTCCGGTGGCATCATTGGGCCATTTTTCTTTGAAAATGAGCAAGGAGCCGCCGTTACTGTCAATGGTGAGTGCTACCGCGCCATGATAAACGATTTTTTGTTCCCGACACTTGAAGAGAAGGAAATAGGCAATATTTGGTTTCAACAAGACGGCGCTCCGTGCCACACAGCACACGTTGCAATTGATCTTTTACGCACTGTCTTCGAAGATCGAATTATCAGCCGAAATGCTGATGTGATTTGGCCGCCTCGGAGCTGTGATTTGACGCCGTTGGACTATTATCTTTGGGGTGCCGTCAAAGATAAGTGTTACGCCGATAAACCAGCAACGATTGACGCTCTCAAGAACAATATTCGCATTGCCATTGAAGACATAATGCCGCATACCATCGAAAATGTGCTCAAAAATTGGATCGACTGTATGGGGTACGTCAAGGCCAGCCGAGGCAGTCATATGAATGAAATAGTATTCCATAATTAATCGGAAGGATTGTTCTTTACAATGAAAAAATAAATTTGAAAAAATATTGAGAACTTTTTGTTTTATTGCATTTTAAAAGAAAAAAATATTTGGCCCACCCTAAATATAAGGACCGTTTAAACCAATAATAAACATTTTATTTTGATATTTTTGTTTTTGATCACACTGAAAACAAATACATAAGGTCATCATTTAGAGAAAATTATTAATTTAATTTAAAATTAAAGTGAATAACATAAAAATAATTTCCTCTACGCTAATTTCAATTTTTTTCCAAAAACTGAAAACTAAAAATGTAGAAAGAAAATTCTAAAAATGTTGTCAACGTTAACGGTTCATCTATTCAACCAATATTAAAATCATAGAATTATATACTTAGAATGAATGTAAACTTTTTTCGCATATAAAATTTGCTATCGCACGTGAAGCCAGTCAGAGCAGGATGGTTGTATAAAAAATGCATATGGCAGTCTCATATCTCAAAATAAAAACCCCTCAAACCAGTTTTTGTTTAAAGTGACGCGTTAAATTTTGTGCTCTTAAAAAATCTTGCAAATATTAATTAAAATATTAATAAAATACTTAGTGGATTGTGTGTAGTGCATCATTTTAGTAATAAAAATTAGAAACATTTAATAAAATGAGTGTCTTGTAAAAATACGCCTAAAAAATTACAGGAAGGAATTTCGTACCATCAGTAAGTGATTATATAAAATAAAATGTAAATTATGTTAAAAGGAAAGTGATTTGTGGTCAAATTATCTTTAATTTAAGTTATAAATCAGAAAAAAATAAGAAAACAATTTTGGTTGTTGGCGTGGGTTTTTATCGTTTTGTAAACAAATGTTATTACCAGTCCCGCATTTTTCTTATTTTATTTCAGGTGCTTTAAGTGCTTTGCTTTTCATAATTTATTTTTATTTTGGAATATGTACTGTAAATACAATTTATTACAGAAACCATAATGTAAACATTTATTTTTAGTTTACCAAATTGTGGAGAATTGAAAAAGCGATGGTTGTTGCCTCATCAGATGATATTTATATTTAAATTGGCCAAGAAATTCCTAAAGTAGACGCATCTAATATGTATGACGAAGATTTTTTTGGATACCCAATTATACTAAGTGAATTTTCAATTAATGGGGGGATTTATAGTCCGATATTTATTTAGAAAATTGAATTGTGAGGACTGTTGCAAATTAATACAACAATGTAATTCTTATAAATTGCTAATCAATTTAAAAATAGGGGTGGTTTTTTAACTCCTTCGCCGTCAGTATTAAAAATTTGTAAATATTCCGAAGCGGTATTAAAACGGGAATTGGCTATTGCGGACTACAAAAATTGTTTAAAATTGTTTAAAAAAATTTGCTAGAACGTTCTTCACAACCTAATAAGTGTAAATATTTTCAATGATGAAGATCAATTTAGTCATTCTCAAGAATAGGTTAATTTGTTAGCTCACTCTAGCATAAAAAAATATTATGACATTCGGTTGAATTATTTTTGTAACCAAAGGTCATATAAATTAACAAAAAGAAACAAGTTTGTTTCTTTATTACATTTTAAAGGAATGCGAAATAAATAAGCGAAGTGGTTCTATAATTACTATTTTTATGTACATAATATTATATTTAAATAAAAATAATTAATGTACTCTTATTAAAGAAATAAGAATTTAATTAAATTTAAATAATTTTTTAATTTTAACTTCCTAACTTCATTGCATTCGATCGAAAAAACTGCTAAATACGGCCCTGTTAATTTATATGCTTTCTCTTTTACCCTCCGAATTTGACTCACTTGACAGCTCATTACATTCATTCTATATACTCTATTTCTATGATTAAAATACGAACACTACTCGCAAACAAACACAATAACACCAGTGTATCGATTTTGTCCCAAAATGTGTGAAACGAAATGAGTGTAACCGGAAAGATATAGTAGTAGTATTTATGTTTATGTTGGTTAGTGACGCGCGTATAATTGGTTTGCTTTACTATACACATGCAAACCACGTGGCATTGTTTATTTGTTTATTCTATTAAACCTCGATGAGATTTTGGATTCCTATATTGAGGAGCGCGATTGCGCTCTTTGGCACTCAAAGAGTTAACCATTGTAAACGCCATATTATTGTGTTGTTTGAAAAAATTAAGAAAAATTTATCATTTTGGAACAATATGATTGGTCGAAAAAATTCTTTAAACGAATGAAAAGACAAATTAACGCAACACTGAATCCGCCTTTACAAGATAGTGTTACTTTTTAACTATTTATGTATTTTCGATTTTTGTTGTAATAATTAATATTTTATTTTTAAAATTTATTAAATTTAAATTAAATTTGTTTATAAAATTTTAACATATAAAATTAATTTATTATAGAAAAATATTAAATATAAAATACATTAGCATGTTAAATAATGACACTCCACAGCTCGTGAGCAGTCGTAATGTGTTGAGAAAAGGAAATAAACACCATAACGATTAAACCGATTCACCCGGATCCGGATCGCGTTATTTTGGTACTGTCCATCATAAAAATGACACAAATACGAAATACGAATTGTGTATTATACAGTGTATACGTATTCGATATTTTTTGCTTCACTCATTTTAAATGAGTAACTCACGGGACAAAATCGATATACTGATTTGTACAATTCTCCCCAAAAAATTTAAAAATTTACAGACGTATTTTAATGAGCAATATTAACTTAAATAAGGATACGTTTAGTTTTTTTATATAATTTTTAAATAAATAATCAACAGTTTTAAAAAAATACAATCTAAGCTTCTTCAAATTGAAATAAATCAAAAATTTTAAAATAAATAAAATGTTACACCAAAGGTAAGATAACCAATAATTTATTTTTATAAGTTTCTATGTGAAAGATATACATACGTACGTACAAAATATACTTAAATATGTCCTGCTAACTCCACACATATGAAATAAACAATAATTAACTAAAGATGTATTGGTAATTTTTTTTCTATAGTAATTTTTTTTTTGAATAGCTAATTATAAATGTATTGGTGCAGAAACAAACAAAAACTGATAAAAATCATATTTACATTGAATTGTTAGTGTAACCAACACAATATATGATATATAATATTTTTATATAGGTATCTGTTAATTCCAAATTAGTTAATTGGTCTTAATTGTTGAGAGTGTTTGAGGTTACAACGGATGAGGCCTCAAAATACTCTAAGAATGAACTGCACACTTTAACTAAACTGAACAAAATCACTTATTATTTATTGAACATACTCCCAGGTAGTAATGAATTCATTGGTTGTGCTACAGTTGGATTCTGTGGGTGTCCTTTACGGTAAATTTGGTCGAGGAAGTGGTAGCACGAAGCAAATGATCAACATTCCTATGATTGTGTAGGAAACCGTGTAGTGATGAACATCATGGTGATTTATTCTTGTCGGCAGTTGTTGATTTCCTTTTATTACTTCCTGGTCCTTCTCCAAATATGTTGCGTCCAGTGCCGTTATGAATTTAGGATTATCGTTCACTATTCTTCTTGTTTTTATTTGTGAACCGAATTCCTTTAGATTGATGGCTCCGTTTATACGTTTAGATGACTTGTGAAATTCATTGTTGATATTGTTGCGTGCTGTGCCAATGGCAATAATTTGAATATTTGCATATTTTATTGTGTAGCCGGCATTCATCGTCACTAAACCGGATCCGTGAAAATTATATGAGTGGACTTTGGATTCACATACGACTTCAACCGTTGTTTCATTGGGAACTACGTATATCCAGTGATTCGCAGCGTTGAGTTGTATCCAATGTTTCCTTGCATTTATTGATTCAACGCTGCATAATGTATCAATCGTCGTTTTTCGCTGCAGGATTGCTACCTCACACTGGTTGTCGTTGGCCATTGCGTTAAAGATCGGTGATATTTCGCATAAAAATTGCGGGGGTTCAAATCTTTGGCAACGATTCACTTCTTCTGTTGTTAAATATGCGAAATGTTCTCGATGATTGTCCACTGCTAAGTATTTTGTTGATGTGATGATGCGCGATTGGGTGTTGTTATGGTTAATGTCAGGAACTGGTATTACGGCTAGTAGATTATAATCAATAGCAAAGGACAGTGGTATGATAATTTCAATTATCACATTTCGTTGTGTTACCCTACTACGCACATTCATTGTTTGGTATATGTGCAAAGGATTATGAATGTCGTGGCCTGGGATGGTTATTGAAGCTGGTATGAGTTGTGAAATTCCTTGTAGTTGATCTTCTAATTGTGCCGGCGTAAGTATTGATGGGTGTAAGATGTTATGATGTGCATAGTGGGCGAAATCAAGAAGGCCTTGTTGAGTAGCCTCTAGGTTCTTTAATATTTAGGTCAATTCGATCATGTTCATTAATATTGAGCGGACCCTGTCTTCGTATGTTCGATACTCGTTCAACAGCTCCATTTCCAATCTTAGTTTCTGTTGCTCTTTAATTAGATTGTTCAACGATGTCACTGTTAGATTGGAATTGTGCTTTACCAACTTGATTGTGTTGTCTATTATTGATTTTTGGTTTCTCATCAGTGCCATTAGATGATTTTCATTGTTGTTAATATTCTCAAATTGGACTTCTAGTTGGTCAGCTTCACGCTGAGTGAGGAGTCCAAACATGTCTCCAAACATAAGACCTACTGTGTCACCCAAGCCCCGTTTTACTCACCGCCGTTCCTTGTTGATTGTTAGTAGAAGCTCGTTATCTGCGACCAAGTTTTTGAATTGCCACTGAAGTTGTTGTAGGATGATGTCGCATCTTAAGCTAGAGAGCTCCTTGCAAGGTGCTTCCAATTCGATCTGAGCTTCTTTAAAGACTTCTATCTCCTCCCAATAACTCGTCATGTTGTAGTAAATTACTAACGCCCACTTCATGGCTACCACTTCAAGTTTGTCTATATCCTCGAAATATATCCCTGCCGAATGGTTGAATGGTGTAACATCGATCTGAGCCTGTGCCAAACCTAGTACGCAGCAAATTGAAAATACTGTTAGGACTAGATAATTTACTTTGGTTGTACCCTTCGCATGTCTATGGGGCTGCCGTCTCAGGGTTTGGTTGTCCTTCTCAGCATGGCGCTGTGTGGTATTAATAGACTGTGCATTACTCTGGTGCAATTGTTGTATCTGAAGTGCCTTTGTCTAGGCACTTTGTTGGTTGCTGCTGTGTTTTGTTCTCATCCTTAATTGTTGTTGAATGGACACCGTCACTATTTTGGTGATTCACGTTCATATGATCGTCCGAGTTGTTAGTTATGGGTAGGCGACATACCTTTGTGATATTTCGTAGATAACACGTTTATATCTTTGTATTAAAGGGAGACTACTCTGACAGGTTCATCTTGTCCAGGATGTAGTTCGACGACCCTTGCCAGTGGCCAGTGCGTGGGGGTAAATGTTCGTCCTTGAGGATCACTAATTCTTCCACTCGAAGGTTAGGTTGTTCAAGTAACCATTTTGGCCTGTGTTGTAATCGCAAAAGGTAATCCGTGTGCCATTTCTTCCAAAACCCTTGACTGAGTTTGTTTAGCAGATTCCATCTTGTTGTGATCTGGGTACCTTCGATGTCAGGCTGTGGCATTGCTATGATGGATCTCCCTGTTAGAAAATGCGCTGGACTTAAGAACCCATCATATTCTGGGTCGTTTGAGACAGGAGCAAGTGTCCTAGAATTCAAGCACGCTTCTATTTGTGCTAGAAGTGTTGAAAGTTCCTCAAAGGTTAAAGTGTGAGTTCCGATTATTTTGCGGAAACGTTGTTTCATCGATTTTACGCCGGCTTCCCATAACCCTCCGAAGTGAGGACTTCTAGAGGGCACAAAATGCCAAGCAGTGCCCATTTGTGCTGCTTTGCATTTAATTTCATCTTCTTGTTGTTTAGCCTGCTTTTGTAGTTGTTTGCCAAGTCCGACGAAGTTTGTGCCACAATCACTGAATATTTTCAGACAAATTTCTCGTCTGGATATGAATCGTTTGTATGCGGCTAGGAAGGCATCTGTTGATAAGTCACTCACGAGTTCAAGGTGAATTGGCTTTGTGGCTAGACATATGAATATAGCAATGTAACCCTTTGTTGTTTTGTTGTTGCTGGTTCATTTTCTGAGGTTGAAACCTCCTAGTGAGAGAAGTTCTTGTAGCTCCCTCTGCGCAGTTTTTGCCTCTTTTATTGTGTTTTTAGCATTTATTATCTAATACCGCGCTCTCAGGTGTGCTATTGTTGCTTGATTGCCACCATGTAATGTTTTTAAGTGAGCATCCTTGATGATTAATTTTGATAAATTGTGACTTCTCAGCAGTATTATTGGATACTGTTCTTCATATGAAAGGTCCGAATTTGACAGTCTTCCTCCGACTCTAAGTATATTGTTTCCGTCGATGAACGGAGTGAGAGTTATGATTGCGCTTCCCTTTTGTAAGGTTTGATTTGTTTTTAGTCGTTTTAATTCTGTTTCAAAGGCTTCTCGTTGGGCGATTCTGATTATGGCCCTTAACGATACGTTTAGTTCTTCTGGTGTGAAATGTGAGACGTTTCTGGTGTTTGGCCTTATATTGACGAGAATTAATTGAATCCAATCACTCGGTATTCCACTGTTGTTGTTAATGTTCTTATGGACTTGCATTCTATGAAACTTGCTTGTTCCATCTCTTGACTATCCACGTTGGTTTTAGATCCGGCTCGAACGACCAATGTTAATTTCAAATTAGTTAATTGGTCTTAATTGTTGAGAGTGTTTGAGGTTATCACGGGTGAGGCTTTAAAATACTCTAAGAATGAACTGCACACTTTAACTAAACTGAACAAAATCACTTTATTTAGCAAAACTTTCTGGGTTTTATACAATGTTGTCGTTGATTATACTAACAACAATTTACATTCATTACTCTAATAACAAAATTTTTATTTAACTATATTCAAATAAAGTGCAGCGCTAGGACAAAATATGTGAATTTATTTTACATCTAGATTTAATTAAAACGCGGTGTAAGAGAAAAATTAGATAATACTTAATGTGTTAGTGACTTAATTATGTTCACATAAAAGATAAAATGCAACGCTAGCAAAATCATGTGTCGATTTGTTTTGGGTTACATCTAAATTTAATTTTAACGATGTAAGGAAAATCCGGAAATGACTTAATACTGTTCAATCATAAGTTGATCAGTATCTATCAACGAGCGTTAGAGCGGGACTTATTTTAATACCATCGACCCTCTATGTGTATAAATGAGATAAATGACATGATCATATTGAAATAAAAACTGTGCGAAATCAGAAAGGGAACACATTACATGTGCTATATCATAAATAAAAAAGAGAAAGATAACCTAACAAGAATGAATTATTTAATCCAAAACGCGGCTAGCGACGCATCCAGTATATTACTTTTTGGAACTAACATTACGATCGTGAAGTACAACAACTGCAAAACAATATAAAATAAACAAACTCTCTTTCTCTCATTTTCTTTAATTTATATATATAATAATTATGTGACATGGTATCGGTCGGCGATTGATCGTCGTAGAGGAAGGACGTGTTTTTGTCTCTCCTTTAAATAAATAAATAATTTATTTTAAATGTATTTTAATTAACTAATAAAAAGTATAATATTGATATAGTTGATAATTTTAATAAATAATAATTTCAATAATAATTTGCGTGAATTTAATAAGTGAAGTGAATAGTTGTACGTATTGTATATTTATTTTAATCTGTGTACGGTGCGCTTGTGATGGTATAGAATATGTACATAACAATTTTCGTTTATATGTATTTTGATACCGTTGCTTGAACGCAACGTACGCAGTGTACGTAAATCTTCAATATGTATGACTTTTTTGATTCCAATGGATGCCTAAGATAAGTGTTTTTCATTATTTTAATTCATATTTTTCTGAAATAAATTTTAATTATATAAAATATGTATTTAACTGTTTCTATTTGCGTAAACCTGTTAAGAGAGGAGCGTAAAATAAAATACCATTTCATTTATATGTTTTGGTTTAGTATATTAAATATATATGTACATACATTTCTATTTTTTGTTTTTGCGCTTGTTGCGTGAGTGAGAACTGAGAATAGATTATTATGATCATGCTTAGTGTTTTATAATTTATCCCTTCCAAGTTATAACTAAAAAAGAATAAACAGGAAATAGACAAATAAAATACATAAAACAAAATTTTGAGGGGATAAATATATGACGAAATTGGATAGAAACTAAACAAGCATGATCGTGGTTATTCTGTACTTTTCGTTTTCTCCTTGACACGGTAGATTGGTTCCGCGGAAAACGTATTATCGCATTCATATATACAGATCCTTATAGAAGTATAAATTAATAATTTATTAATTTGAATTTTAGGTTTTAGTGTAAAATTAAATTAAATTTCTTAAATTTCTTATTATTCTTGTTTTGAACGTGAAAATAATAATTTAACGAATTTTGGAACTTTAGTTTAGGACATGTAGAGGTAGGCGGCTGTGATCGAATTGGAATTGTTGGCTTAACTTTATAACTTTGCTATTTCTGCGAATATTTGAATATTTGGAATTACATGGAAGCTACGGAGTACATTTGAAATGCAGTCAAATTTGCTATATGTAGATAGTTTTTCGGGATCATGCACTTTTTAATTAAATTTTTTTCTAGATTATTTGGAAGACTGTAAATTGGTAAAGGTTTTGGTTAACTTGTTCTAGATTGGACAAATAATTATCGACGTATTTCGATTATATAATTTATAATTTATTTAATGCTGTTGTAGATATATATATGTGTGTGTGTGTATGTATATGTGTGTGTGTATGTGTGTGTATGTATATATATATGTATGTATGTAATTTTTTTCTGATTTATTTATTTTATAATTAAAGCATTGAACCATATAATTGGGTTATTTGATTATCATGGATCCTACAGATGTGCTAGCTACTTATTATTAATTCTGTTATCTTACAGATTCCTGATTACTTTAATAGTTTTATTTAATTTTGGTTGAATTTGTTTAGGTATTGGGGATTCTAAAGCTGTGAAAACATTCATTATTAATACATTACCTTACAGATTCCAGATTAGCTGTTTTTGGAACCAGTTTTCGTTTGGTCATTTTCTATTTTTATACATAAACATATTTGTATTAGATTAGGGATGACAAGGACAAGTGACTTTCATAAATATTTTTTTATAAATAAATCCATCAAATCAACAGACTTAGAAGTTAGGAAGGCCGTGCGTGCCTTTCCTGGATTCGATTTATTTTATTTGTTTTATGAGAACCAAATTAATTTAGTTAATACTAATCGTTACTTTACATTTATTTTATTCAAGTATAATTTTATTATATTGTATATATATTGTCCTAAATATACTAATGAATTTTAGAATTATTTTGAATATAGTTCAAATAACTTTGGTTTCAGGAAATTCGACTGTAAGTTGCGGAGTTGCAGAATGATTAAATTAATAAATGTTTCAATTATTTAGGAAGCCGGAAAATATGAATTTAGAATTAAATTTCAGGAAATTTACAGATGCTTGTGAATTAATGCTTCATTGTAATTGCTGATTGTGTAGTTTAGAATTGTGTTGTCATTTTATTACTAACGACTTTACATAGGTGTCTGTAACGGGTCGAGTCAACCAATTTTGGTTAGGAAGCCGAAAAGTATTAATAGAATTAAATTTCAGGAAAATTCCAGATGCATGTGAAATAATAATATTTTTTCTTAGGTTGCCGTTTTAAAGAAGCAATTGTTGAAGACCAATACCATCGTTATCCATTAACCTATTAAGCCTTTATCCTTCATCTAGTAGATTAGAATTGTGTTGTCTTTGTGTTACTAACTATCGGCTATACCTAGGTGTCTGTAACCGGGCCGATTCTGTCCCACTTAACTAACCTATCCAATCCTTCGGTTTTGTTATGTGTAAAAAAGGGTGTACGGTGGACCCGGCGTCATCCGGGAACTCAAGCCTAAGAACTTGGTCGTACATTCAAAATCAATCAATCAATCAATCAATAATAATTATGTGACATGGTATCGTTGTGTTTCATTTTACTCATACATTTTTATGTAAGGCTGAAGGAAAAGTTATGAAATAGGACGGAATGAACAATTTTTATTTTTGTTAAATTTTTTTAATAGACCAGTAAAATTGTGAGAAATTTTGTTATTGTTATGTAGAGAAGGGAATTGAAGGAAGACGAACAAATATGTACATAAATAAAACCAATTATTTTTGGTGTTTAGATCAATGGGGCTGTTTAGACGATGAGTATTTCAACAATCATAACTCAACATTTGCGTTCACACGATAAAACGTAGTTGATGTTATTTACTTATGTATGTGTAAAATTATTTTCATTTCATATTGAATTTCTTCGGAGAAACATTGTAAAAGCGGTTGTCAATTTATTCGTATATTTTTTTAGTTGTGTTATAAAATAATTTTTTTTGTGTAATTTACATTAACGATAATTATTAAAATAAACTGTTGTTAAAAAAATAAATAATAATAATAAAAATTATTTTAATTTTTTTGTGAAAATAATTATAATAAATCACGTGAAAATAATTTTGACGGTGTACCGATGGCAGTGTAAAAAAGTAAGTTGGCTTAAAACGTGTGGATGAATCGTATATAAATCGATTCAATTGCTCGTATACAAAGAAGCATATTAAAATTGCGATTAATTTTCTCTAGCTAACGACCAAGACGATGGCGGCAAACCATGACGCGGTAGCAGGAATGCTTGCATCAGCAGCTGCTTGTTTATTTTTGGCGGCCGCGTCAGAGGTAAAAAAGAAACTAACCAAAAAGATGTTGGATCAAAGAATATTGAAAGACTAGTAGGGACGAAGGCAAAACTCAACATCTAATGAAGGAATTAAACCCGAATTCTCCAGAAAAATTTTCTAAGGATGGATGAAGAAATTTTTAAATGCATTTTGGATGTCGTCAGAAACGACATTAATAAAGAAAATACCAATATGCGAGCAGCGATCACACCAGAAGAGAAATTAGCGGTTACTTTGAGGTTTTTAGCAACGGGTGAGAGTTTTATGGATTTGGATTATAATTCAAAATTATCAAAGCTTTTCTTATCGATGGCAGTCATGGATGTCTGCAATGCAATTTTTCGAAACTTGAAGGATCAATTTACTAAGGTAAATTAAATAATATAATTACAAATTTTAAATTTAAGTTTGTTTTCATAACAATATAATTTTTTCAATGTAATTTATAAAATGGAACTTCACTCATATTTACATTACTTATGAAAATTAAAAAGAAATTGAACAAGCCATAAATGGAATATATAATACAAATTAACAAATACAATTATTGTTTTATTTCAGTTTCCAACAACCCAAAATGAATGGACCAAAATCGCGGATGATTTTAGTCTAAAGTGGCAATTTCCCAACTGCTTAGGAGCTATTGACGGGAAACATATAGCTTTTCGTCCATCAAAAAAAATTGCTCCCCTTTATTATAATTACAAGGGGTTTCATAGCATTGTATTACTTGTTATTGCAGACGCTTACGGATTTTTTTTTGGAATTGGAATGGAAGGATCAGCGATAGGGGTGTCTTGCAATGGAAGTTTGAGTCCAATATATTCTACAACAGCCTGAAAAGTGCCACAAACAATATTTAGGCAATGGCAGATTACTACCTCACGTTTTCGTTGCCGATAATGCCTTCCCATTAACGGCAACGAGTAAGGTCTAACTAAATTCGAGTATGGTCTGGTTTGAAAACCCCATTTAAAAATAAAAAACATTTAGCAGGCGGTACACTGT
Organism: Nephrotoma guestfalica; assembly: GCA_963691935.1. Classification (NCBI taxonomy): domain Eukaryota; kingdom Metazoa; phylum Arthropoda; class Insecta; order Diptera; family Tipulidae; genus Nephrotoma; species Nephrotoma guestfalica. The sequence continues at coordinate 146,787,410 of OY829914.1, read as the reverse complement.
TCAAAAATATATTTTATGTTATTGTGGAAAATATTTTATGGCTCAGGTAAATACGAGTGGAATATACCTGCCGCTTAATAAAATCAAATACAAAAAAAATTTAGTAGGTTAAGCTGGCTAAAAATATATTTTGTTTTATTGTGGACAATATTTGTGGCTCAGGTAAATACGAGTGGAATATACCTTCTGCTTGAAATCAAATACAAAAAAAAATTATTTTTTCAATTTAAAAATTTTCAATAAGTTACATTTAAATCATTCTCGTCGTCTAAGTAGTGAACTTGTGTTTATTCATTTGTTATATTTTATTTTCATTAGTGAGAATTGGAGTCGCCACCATACGTTAATTTTAATTAGGGAATTTCGAAAAAACCCATGTCCTTGGAATCCAATGGATTCTAATTTTGTGAATAAAATTTTAAAAAGTGAAAAGTTACATTTAATATTAAATGAACTGTTAAAAGTGAAAAAAATGTGACTATAAAACCAATTAAAAATAAACTTCGAACTCTTCAAAGTCAATTATCAAAAGAAAAGGGGAAAGTATTAAATTCAAAAAAAGCGTGGAGCTAGTGCCAACGACGTATATGTACCAAAATTATGGTGCTACGAGGAGCTATCATTTTTGTTGCACTGTAGTGATGCAGAAGAGGGAACTTCTACAATTGAATTGGAAAAGGTAAGATTATTTTAAAAAAAACAAAAAAATTAAAAAATTAAATTCCTATTGAGTTCTTTTTTACCCATTTTCTACTTGAGTCAATGAGACGGATGAAAAGCGTTGACAGCATTTGGAGGCAAATCGAATAAGAATTTATACAGTCGAATACAGTCGAGTTTGACTTGCTCAGTTGGAGCTTACGCACAAAACAATTTGGAACGTCGACAAAAGAGACGGCTAAACTTGACATTCGAAATGAACGATTGGCGTTCCAATACGACCCAACCCCCATTTGGGGTTTCAGTGTCGCTTTTATACTAAGAGGTACATATAACGAAATTGGCTCACTTTTCACAGAACCTTCTATAGTGGTATTAATGCAAAATATCTTCAGCCAAATTCTGTTTGTATTTGTTCCACATTCGATGGAAAACACATTGAAATGTTTATGGCAAAAAGTGATCGAATTTGATACGCAGTAGACGAAATAACAGCATCAGCGAGTGTATATGATCCCAATGAATGTCGTCCTCGAGTAAATCTAAATACTGACAAGCGACTCATTCGTAGAAATTCAAATGAATTCGGTCCACGAACATTAACCAATAAGAAACCCAGGTAAAAACATTCGTCATTGCTCGGATGAACTGTGTAAATGTGCCCCAATGCATCGGTTGAATATACATTTACGTATCCAGGAATATACAGAGCTTCGTGTTTCCGATGTTGGAATTTTTTGATGATGCGTTCCATGTAAGATATCTCGACATCTTCGAGTAAAGCAATGTTCTTGCAAATGGATCACTTGCGCATGTCACGAAGAAGCTTGTTAGAGTTGTCGCGGTTCTTCAAGTGCACAGCTAATTGAACCTCAGCGGGATGACGTTTGTGTATTGAGAATGAAAATATTCACCAAACCGCCCCATTGCTGCTGATATTTTACCATCTGATATTTCGAAGCTTCATCGTTGGTATCAGGAGCTGCAATGCCAAGTAAAACCATGTCGCTTCCTTTTGTGACGTACTTGCAAACGTATTTGATAGATTTTACAGAATTGCAGTACTCAACATTGCAATGCGCTTTAAATGTTTTGGAAAGCAGCGGCGAATACGAAACAATCCAACTGTTGTTATCCACTACAGAGCGACGACGATACACGGGGTAACCGTCATTGCCTGTGATTGTGTCATCCAACAAAGCATGCATAAAACGTTTGGATCATTTGTTTTCGATCATGCGCGGTGATTTCCGGTTGTGATCGCCACACAGTTCATGAACCATATTCGTCGTCACTACTTCACACAACTTTGGATCTGTTTCGGGATCCGAAATTTCTGCGCAAACGATGGCGCCAATAGAGGCACTTCCCTTTTCTGCCATTCCACAGAGTACCATCCAACATCACACGTCTCCAAAGACACGATACTTCACTTCACAATGAAGTTCACGAGTGCCTCGATTTTCGGCTTGAATACTTGTGTTGTAATATCGTGGCGATCGCTGAATGATTGATCGAGTAGTACCAGCTGCATGATTTCCATCCATTTTGGGTTGCAAGTGAAAGTGATGAATAAGTCTGGTAAACCGTATTGGGGTACGTAGGTCATCGCGTCTTGCGCATATTCGTGCATGTCCACGGGCTTCCAACATACGTCGCTGGCAAAATAATTAGTCGGCCGACATTGCTTATATTTCTATCTACATTCAAGGCATCGCGCTGATGAATGTATTCTTTCGTACGCAATGTTTGCTGATTTATACGTATGTATGTCAGACGTTCTGTTTCGATTTTGACATACATATCAACAGTGAACTGATGAAACAATCTGCGGCATTTCGATATGTGGTGGTTCTCGTTTCGACGAATCATCAAACGATAGGCATAAGAATTCATCGAGCTGACCTTTTTGTTTGTTTCTCGAATTATACATGAATAATAAGCTTTTGTTAGGAATCGAATTGAAAAACAGTTAACATCATTGCTACGCACAGGTTAATGGATTAATTATCTTGATCATAAAGTGATATTCATCCTTTCTTCGGCAAAATAGAGTTTTGTAATGCATCATAAGAACGATGGGTTTCGCAGATACGGTAAAGCTTAACACCATCGTCATCGAACTACAATGTCGCGAGACTCCAAGTTCTCGCCAACAAACACTACGACAATTTCATTCTACGTCGGTGTATTGAAGCGCCTTTTGTGTTCGCCAGCTGGTCTTTTGTCTGCTCTGATCACTATTTTGTGATCATCCGAAGGCATAATTTTTAGTACAGTCTTGAACAATTTCACCAATTGATTGTGTTCATGTAAAAGTTGTTGCAGTTGTGTAATAATGTCGCGCTTTAGCGCTCGATGGCACACCGCTGATTGATTTCATCATCAGAATTGCCAAGAAAATAAATCTGAATACATTTGTGGTCAGCATTCAATGCTCCTGCACCATTGTGGCGGCTTCAATGCTCCTGCACCATTTTTAATTTGTCCTTGAACCTGTAAAATTGAAGACAAATTCTTTATTTATGGGCCTCGGAGTTCTACATTATAATGAAAATGGAATTTACCTTAAAGGTTAAAACCATTGATAATATTCGTCCCATATTCTGCAAGAAATGCTTCGATCGAGGTTCTTGCCCAGAAAGCAATGATGCGGCGGTTCGTGTCGAAACCTCATAGCATTGCAATGTTGACAAACAGTGCTCATTGTTCCGAAGTCGGCTCCAAGCCCCAACTCAGCGAGTCAAACTCGACTGTTTAAATTCTTATTCGATTTGCCTCCAAATGCTGTCCACACTCTTCATCCGTCTCATTGACTCGACGATCATGTAGTTGGCTTGCGTTGCGCACCAAAGATATGATTACCACCGATAACACACTGAACTATCGCTTTCAATTTAGCAGAACTATAAAACTGAACATCGACGCCTCCTTTGCCATTTTTTCATATTAAAATACTATCCAAAATTCCCACTTTTCAGGTAGATTTTCCCAAAATTCTTTTTCATACAAACCTTGTCCTGACAATTACGAATACAATAAAAAAAAACAGGCAAATCAAGCCATTCTCAAAGTGACGATCTTTCATACATGCGGTAATTGGTTTTTATTTATACAGATTTACGCATCATTGCAGTTTCATTGGCCCTTAGGTTCCGTTAAGCTTTGCTACTTTATTTTCATTTTCTTTTCTACGAACAAAATAATAAATTTCTTTTAAATTTTTTCCTTTAATTAGAAGATCCTTGCGAAATTTGATGGACATCTGTGAACGGAAGTGGCACCTTCATTTAAAGCTTTTTCAATTTTTGCAACGATGTTGAAAAATTTTACATTTACAAAAAACAGGTAAGTTTATTTTTCTGCTTTAGAAATCAAGATCCGAGATCTATATATACTTTCGTGGTAGAACAAAGGATACTTGTCTGTTAATTCACCCTAATTATTTTTTTTATTTTTTGCAGAAATGAATGCAAAATCATTTGTTGTAACATTCTGTTCTGTTAAATTATTTAATTAAAATTTATTTTACTTGCTGTTGTTGTTTACTTGCTCTGTAGTTTATTTATTCTATCACTGGAGCAAATACTCAACGAATTGAACGTCCGTGGAAGGCAGCAAAATAACGGAATAAACGTTACAATGGAACCCACAGAAGCATGTTGGATTCGTACATGTGTATACATGTGGCGTAAACGTACAACAGTTCGGCAATTGAACGTATTTGATGCGATTCTCGCTGATGCTTTTTTGGCACCTGTTTAACCTGTGACTATTAGTGTGCAAACAATTAAATATAACACACTTAATGTTGTTTTATATTATAATAAATGATTTTGTATTCATTTCTGAAAAAATAAAAAAAATTGCATCTCAATTTAATAACCAATTTAATTTCTTGGACATTGGTGCGAATTCTAAATTTATTTAGGATATTTTAATGGATGGATATTTTAAGGGATATTTGAATGCAATCCGGTAGTTAATCTAGTTAATCTGGCATTGATTAACATTGATAGTTTCCCAAGAACCATAGCCTTTGGAATGCCTCACATATTTTTTTGCAACTTTTTTTTTTGCTTGCTATTTCGTGTTCGCCCAATTCAACGGTTAAATACTAATGAATTTTAGAGTTATTTTGAATATAGTTCAAATAACTTTGGTTTCAGGAAATTCTACTGTAAGTTGCGGAGTTGCAGAATGATTAAATTAATAAATGTTTCAATTATTTAGGAAGCCGGAAAATATGATTTTAGAATTAAATTTAAGGAAATTTACAGATGCTTGTGAATTAATGCTTCATTGTAATTGCTGATTGTGTAGTTTAGAATTGTGTTGTCATTTTATTACTAACGACTTTACATAGGTGTCTGTAACGGGTCGAGTCAACCAATTTTGGTTAGGAAGCCGAAAAGTATTAATAGAATTAAATTTCAGGAAAATTCCAGATGCATGTGAAATAATAATATTTTTTCTTAGGTTGCCGTTTTAAAGAAGCAATTGTTGAAGACCAATACCATCGTTATCCATTAACCTATTAAGCCTTTATCCTTCATCTAGTAGATTAGAATTGTGTTGTCTTTGTGTTACTAACTATCGGCTATACCTATGTGTCTGTAACCGGGCCGATTCTGTCCCACTTAACTAACCTATCCAATCCTTCGGTTTTGTTATGTGTAAAAAAGGGTGTACGGTGGACCCGGCGTCATCCGGGAACTCAAGCCTAAGAACTTGGTCGTACATTCAAAATCAATCAATCAATCAATTTCTGAAAAAATAAAAAAAATAATTGGGGTGAATTAACAGACAAGTACCCTTTGTTTTACCACGAATGTATATATCTCGGATCTCGGATACATCCACTTGATTTCTAAAACGGAAAATTAAACTTCCCGGACTTTTGGTAAAACTGTCTTAAACATAATAGAGAGCGTTGAAAATTTATAAATTGCAATGCCGGATCTTCGAATTCATGGTTTATCTGTGGCAAGTCCCAAGCTGCACTCCGGGGGATAAACCAGCATTGCCGGTAGCACTTGGAATTTAAAAATGTATTTATGATTGTTATAAACCCGAGCACAACATCTGTTCTGATTTAAATAGATTGTTTGCGTACAGACATCAAAGGTTCTATTGGTAATTAAATGCGGGTATTTAATGAGCTACTATCTCAATTGATGTCAATACGTTAAAACTCAATTTCGGTAGTTGCTAAATTCAACACTAAACATTTCTCAAAAATTAATTTCCTAATGGCAAGCAGTTTTCATACTCGTGTGTCATTTTTGCACTTGTACACTGGCAAGGGTGAGTGATGCGATCCCTGAGCATATAACTTTCCTGCCAAGCGACGATCTTGGGTGGTATAAAGGGCTGCTCATTCTCAGGCAAGTTGACACATCATCCGCATCCCAGCTGGAATTCTAAAATTGAACCCCTAACCATCCTCCGTTTAGTGGCAACAATATGGTTTGTGGCTAGAATTTACCACAGGTTAAATTTTGTCATTTTTAAAATTACATAAAAATTGAATTTACAATCTATAACTTTATATTTAAGAGTCGCGTTTTAACCCAGAAGCTGGGAAACTTAAATGAGCTGCAAATGCCGGACGACCTGGATCCAGAACTCGATGAAATCTTGGACGCGGTCCGAAGTCTGCAACAGGAAGAGGCGTGGTACCCGGACTTATGTTTCACGAACCGAATTTATTTAAAAAAAAACAAATTGTTAATTTATATTTTCAGAAAAACTTTATTTAATTTATTTTTACGACTTTAATATTTAATTAATTTTATTTATTTAATATTTTAATGTTTCTAGCCCGAATGATAACTTAATACTAATTTACAATCATACTTAATTCTAAAATGTTGACATGCGACCTATGAAGATACATAAATGCATTTATGCCAGCTTGCAATTCGCACGGTTGCATTTATGTATATTCAGCGATTTTGCTGCGCGTGGTTTGTATGGTGTTACTCCGCGCGTCATAGAAAAGTAGTTATTTGTTATTGATGTTTTCCATGTTACGTTGTTGTTGTGTCGCGTGTAGAGGATCGTAACTCCTCCCGCCGAAGAGAGGGCCATAGGGATTTCCTTATGGTCTTTGGTTCCGTTGTTGACGATGTATTGACTTCTATTGCTACAGGCTGTGTGACTTTGTAGCATCGTTTCCAGATACAATACATTATGATTCCAATAATAGAGATTGCAATTATGCTTGTAATGCTGTATGCTTGTATGCTGTGAGATAACGCTCGCTCTTGTAATAGCGTGATGTGATCTCTATGTTGTAGGGTCCAATTAGTCATTTGTGATAACGACAATGATTGTATAACGTTTTGACTTGCTACGTCGTGATATGGTATAATGACGATCCGGTCTTCCCGGTAGACATATTTGGTACTGCTATAGGTAATGCCCGAGATGTGAACGTCGTAGTTGTCAAATTCAATTAACGCTTGGCTTTTGATGGACTTCGTAGATTGATGGCAGGTAGATGTGAATTCTACTTCTGTTGGTGCGGCTACGTACAATTTCCCAGTAATGATTTCTGAGACTTCATCTTCCAATTCGTAGACAGTGTGATTACATTGAGCTGGTTGTTGTGAAATGATGCTTGGTATGCAGGTGTTGCTTATTGGTTGTAATGATTGTTTGGTGCAATAATACGTGTTTTCCAATTCGTTGCATGGTTGTACGATGTATTGATAGTAATTTTGTTCGTTTAGGATGATATTATATGAGGGAATTGGGGTAATTATGAGGTTTTTGGATGGAATTGGTTTAATTTTGAAATAACTGAATATCGTTTTCTGTATTTAGTTTTTGTTTGCGCTCAATGTACTTGTTCTGGTCGTCTGACCTTTGTATTAGTTTGTTCAGTTTCATTTCAATTTCTAAGGTTTCATTTTGTAGTTGCTCAATTGGTGTGGATAAGGTATCGAAGTTTGACTGTAATAGTGCTATATGTTGGTTTTCTAATTTTAATAATTTTGTTTGTCCGTTGTTAAGTGTTGCTAAGTCCTCATATATTTTAGATGAGTCTTCGGCATCCATAGTTGCGAAAATGAATTTGCTAATTTTCCCTCCTAAATCTATTAAACCTCGTTTTTGTTTACCGTACATTTCCTTTAATTTGTTATCTTGTCTCTCGATTTGTCCTATATGCCATTTCAATTCTTGCCTGAATGGCTTGCATATATTTTCTGGTTTTGTTCTAATATTTCATCGCATAGCGCTTTCAAATGTGTGTTGCAATTTAAAAGAGTGTCTGTTAATTGTTGTGCTTCTGGGATGTCGATAGTAGTTATAATGTGTAATTCTTCTGTAAAGAACACGGTTTTATCTAGGATTTCAAATATTATACCTGTGTTGTTTAATCGTTTATGGATGAAGGGTAATTTTGCTTGTGCTAACATGATTGTTGTTGTTAGTATTATTGTGCTGTAGACGATAATTTCATTACCTGAAAGTGGATTTGGGTTGTTAGTTTAATCGTTTTGTTTGATTATTCTGTTGTTATGGACTTTTATATGCTTTCTGTTAATCTCAATTGTGGTGTTAACTGGTGAGTCTATGCGTATTACTTTGTATGGACCTAACCATCGTGCGTCTTGTTTGTTTTTTCTGTTTTCGTTAGTTAAGCAGACTGTGTCATTTGGCTCTAATGTTAAAGGTTTGGAGTTCTTGTCGTAGTGTAGTTTTGTCTGTTGTTTTTTTCGTATGATCCGTTCGCGTGCTATTGCGTGTGCTACTTGTAGTCGTGCTTTTAATTCGTTTACGTAATCGTCATAGCTGTAAACAGGTTCGGGTTCCTTCTGTACTGCACTAGGGATGAGTGCTGGTCGTCCGTATATTAGTTAATGGGAGGTAAAGTTTGTAGTGGTATGTGGTGTGGTGTTATAAACGAAAATGGCATAATGGCACATCTCGTCCCAGTTATTTCTATCTATTTCCGTGAAGGACCTGAGATATTATTTTAATGTATTATGTGATTTTTCCAGGGCGCCATTTGTTTGTGGGTGGTAGGATAATGTTGTGAGGTATTTAAGTTTAAGTAGCTTGCACAGTTCTTTGAATGGGTCGCTCATAAAGTTACTGCCTTGATCAGTCAGTATCTTTTCTGGGATACCGTATTTGGTGATGTAATATTCACATAATACTTTCGCAACAGTGTTTGCTGTTTGGTTGGGTATGGGGATTGCACCCGAAAATTTTGTCAAGTCATCTTGAAAAGTCCATAAGTAGTTGTTAAAATTTTCTGTAGTTGGGAGGGGTCCGACGATGTCAAAGGCTACTCATTGGAACGGGTAAATAGAGAAGTATTTGATAGTTGCAATGGCATCTTAGTCCTTCTGTGTGTTTTGTTCCGTTTGTATAACGCGCATTTTCTAATGAATTTGTTAACGTCAAATAACATTCTTGGCCAGTAGTAGAGCATTTTTATTCTTTTGTACATTCTCCATGTACCTGCGTGGCCGCCCAATGGGAGATTGTGGTATTCGTCTAATATTTGCTGTCTTTTTCTTGTATCGGTTACTATTTCTACTTTCGTGTCATTTGTGTTTGTTCTGTCCAGGTCGTGGGCTGTATTTTGTTGCTCTGGTTTCAGTGCTTCTGTTTTGCGTGCTCCATCCTGTAACATTTTTTTGAGATGCTTTTGTTTGGTTGCGTTTTCTATTACTGTCGTTGCTTCTGAAGGTACTGTGTCTTGTGTGTCTTGGTTACTGGTTTGGGGACAAAGGTCTGTTTTCGTGTTTGTATCGTGTTTTTGTTCGTTTTTTGTTTTGTTTTGTGCTCTTGTGACTGCTAGTATTAATTCTTGGTGTTTGATGCGGCTGAGGGCGTCAGCGTTTGTATTAAACTTTCCAGGCTTGTGTACTGTTTCGAAATTGTATTCAGATAATTTTAAATTCCTCTTAAGTATGCGGTTTAGGATTTTGGTAAGATTTCCGGTGAGGGGCTTGTGGTCGGTTACTACAGTGAATTTTTTTCCATACAAATATGGTCTGAAATTATTTATGGCCCAATATATGGCGAGCATCTCTTTTTCAATTGAGCTGTAATTTCTTTCCGATTTGCCGAGTGCTCTACTGGCATAGACTACTAGGAATTCTCCTTGTTGATAAATTTGTGAAAGTACTGCACCGAGGCTGTATTCGCTAGCGTCTGTGGTGAGTGTAAATGGTCTGTTTAGGCCGGGGTATTTGAGGATGGATGGATTTATGAGGCAATATTTTAATGTGTTTTGAGCTGCTAGGCATTGTTCTGAGTATACAAATGGTGTACTTTTACGGGTGAGTTTTGTAAGCGGTTCTGCTATTTCTGAAAATTTGGGGATGAAATTTTGGTCAATGGGTATTGGGAAATTTTGTACTGCGCTTACAGTGGAGGGGTTGGGTTTTTTTTCCTTCTGGAGTGATTAGATGACCGAGAAAAGTGATTTCTTTTCTGAGAAACTGGCATTTCGTACATTGCAATTTGAGATTGTTCTGTCGGCAAATTTCGAACACTTCTAATAATTTTGAATTGTAGTCGTTTAGATTTTTTCCATAGATGATTACATCATCTAGGTAAATGAAACCTTTTAATCCTTGAAAACCTCTTAGTACATGGTTAATGGTTCTCTGGAACGTGGCTTGTGAATTTTTTAAACCGAATGGCATTCGAGTAAATTCGAAGTGGCCATAGTCTGTGCTGAATGCTTGTATGAATCTGCTTGGTTCATTTGAATTTGGTGATAACCACTAGCCATGTCTAGTGTTGAAAAGTACTGGGCGTGATTGAGTTGGTCTAAAATGTCATTAATATTTGGAAGGGGGAAAGAGTCTCCGATTGTGATGTCATTTAATTTTTTGACGTCGACGACTATTCGCCATTTTGGTTTGCCATCTGCGCCTGGTTTCTTGGGTACAGCGAGCAATGGACTATTGAAAGAAATTGAACTTGGTTGGATTTTTCCTTCATTTAGCATTTCATTGACTTATTTTGGTCGACCCAATAAGTCATCCAAGCAGCCTCTCTGCTTACCGCAGGTTTCTATAAACCGCTTAGTGCAATTTTTTTTCTAAATTTGTTCTTTTAATTTTAGAGTTTTCTTTAATTTACCATTAATAAACTAGCGATTAGTTGCCTATTTATCTAACGTAGAGTTCATTATTGTTTTTAAAGTTTAAATCTTTTTATGATTTGCTGGTTAAAGTTTGTGTATGGATCTCATTTTCGAGTGAACAGGGTTGTAACATGGCGAAGCCACGAGTTCCTTTTGTTCAGTCTACTTATGTATCTACACAGGCATATTTAAACCTTTTCCTAATCATAAATAAATTCTCCTTTTCTTAAAAGTATATTTCTATGAGAATTTTCTTGATTGAATTTCGAACAGGTTCGTGTGCTTGAATACATAGAGAGTCTATGTTAATCTCATTATCATCTGTTTGACCATCTCAGGGTAAATATTCATCGAATAGAATCCGTCTCCATTTAAATTTTATTAAAAAATCATTCTTATCTAAAAATTATTATAATAAATTCACATGGGATAAATTCACATGGGTTTTAATGATCATCCGTCCATCACCAATACCTACATGTATATTTTTTTTGCCGCATATATATATATATATATATATATATATATATATATATATATATATATATATATATATATATATATATGTGTATATATATATATATATATATATATATATATATATATATATATATATACATATATGTGTGTATATATATATATATATATATATATATATATATATATATATATATATATATATATATAAAGATATATAAATATATATATATATATATATATATATATATATATATATATATATATATATATATATATATATATATATATATATATATATGTATATAAATTTGTAAATTGAAGAAACTGGGAGGAGAACATGGCGCTAATACAAAACTCAATTAAATAACTCATTAGTCAAATAATTACACTTAGAGGTGGTTCCAGTGATGAACTGAAACGGCTTGCTCAAGATCACGTGGGCCGATTGTTAATCATTTTTAGAACTAAAGTTAAGTAATATTAGACCAGTTCCATTGCTCCTAATTCGCGGGCATGCAGACTTAATATAATAAGTTAACTTTACCAATATATGCTTGTTCATTTATTTACTAAACTGAAATTTATTACACTTGGACATTGCATGTCATAAATTTCATAACGTAAATAACATACATGTTCAGCTAGATTACTTTACAAATTCGAAGATAATCCTTTCAATCTATTTTACCAAATCAATATTTTTAATAGATTTGGATTTATTATATATAGTTGCTATTCCTATATCATTTTAGTGGCTGGTTTTGTTCAACGAGTTAGCTAGCTCTTCTTTTTTGATTAAAGGAACTAACGGTTCAACGTTACAAGATTATCTCTCGCTGAATATTAAAATAATTTCGCTAAATTTTTATCTCCGCTCGGAACAACGCCAATCGAAATATATTTAGTTCTTTTCATTTAATGTTACAAATTGCTTATCATGTTTGAACGAACATAGAAATATTTAGTAAGGCACTCGAACACTCTAAAATTTTTAATTATTGTTGCGACAGTAAAATTACATATTTTATTAAATAAAAATTAAATTTTAGGAAAGAAACGAAATATAAAATATTTTATAGGAGTACAAACCATTCGTGTTTTTTAATCTCACATCACAAACAAAAAGCATTATTTATTTAAATTTAACGTATAACATATATTATTAAACTAAACGTCTTATGAAATTAAACGATCTCCTGGCAATCACAGTAATTTATTTCTATCTTTAACATCTTCAGGTTCATTTACCGACAATCGTTGCAATAATTCGTTAATATCATGGCTTCTAATTTCTTGCTGATATATATTCAAACACATAATTTCCTGTTTCTCTGGCTTTGCGTCATCAAATTTGTCTGGTGACGTAATACATTCGGTCAAAGTAATAAATGGTTTAGCAAGAATTGATGCTTCGCCAGATCTCTCATTATTGGATAGCTTTTTAGATTTGTCCCACGAATTCGCCATCTTTCAATATTAGAAATAGAGATCAATTCGTTGTTCTCGAATACCCACTGAGTTAGCTAACCTATGTGTACTACTGCTGGTACAATAACACGTATACGTGGTATACCATTTTTGTCAGATTATAATAAAATGGTGATTTTTATATATTCGCGATATGAAATTTAAAATAAAATAAAACAAAAAAGATGAATCCGTTTTACATTGAACCAGATAAGAGAACATTTCCGAATGTAATTTTCAGTGGAAATAGCTTGGTTATACATGAGTAACTAATGGTACAGAGCCAATTATTGTTGTGCAATAATAATTATTTATTATACATATCTCTCTGATAAATTTTAAACTTTTACTATAGGCAAACCGATCTAGTAAATTAATTTGCAATTATTCGGATTTACAAGTATTTTAATTGTTATCACAAATACAAATTTGTTTACATAAAGTTGTTTAAAGCGGTCGCAATCAAAAGTAGTGCTCTTCGCCGGTACAAGTATCCAATACAGCGCTTTATCGATGTCGAAAACGACCATCCAAATAACTCGCTCTGCAACACGAAGACGCCAAGTAAGATGACCGAATACTGTAAATTATATGCTTATGTCACCTTCAGAATTTGCTTAATATTTTGAATTTGCAAATGGTAAATCTTTTACTGTAAAAGTAAACTATGGTTTTACCTCGCTATAGTGTCTCAGTGATATTAGTTATTTTTTCGGTGTTAAGAGGCACGTAGTACATACCGATGAAATACAAGAGCTATAATAATTATCCGTATTTAACGACCGATTACTCCAATGACTCCATGATATCGTAATCAACTATGAACAACGAATCATATAACATTAAATGCCAAGAGAATATTTTAAATAATTTCTGGAACCACTTTTGCAACCGTCTCTTAACGGTAACGACTGTACATTGACTTATAATATTCTCCATAGCTATGCATTTTCGAATTTCTGGATTTATAGTAATTACATATTCCCAAATTGTAGCCTACAACTTGCCCTAATTAAAAATATAATTTCTGTATTCCATTTTCCATTTCAATGTCGAAATCATCGTTTTCTAAAGATCGAATATTGTTAACCAATGTTCTAATCGAACATTTATTACCGCATATATTGTTATGGTGTACTAACTTCGAATAACTTTAATTATTTATTTATTTGAATTAACAAACAAATTACCAGACTAAAAATTTCATTTTAGTGTATACTGTATATTTCACTTGTGATCTGAATTTAGTTTTATGAAAAATGAAAAATGAATTCTTTGTTATAAGGGAACAAAAACAATATCATTTTCCAGAGTTCGCTTCAGTTTCTCCTCAGTACTAAGTGTAAACCTTAACCAATATTAATGAAACACACAAATTCATAAAATAAATAATGCATTTAAATATAAAATTTAAAACGCCACCTAAACTAACTAACTAGTAAAATAAAGTATAGTAATCATGAACATTTTTGACCTGGAGATTTTTGCAGATATAACAATCGCTGTATCGCCAAAGTCAAAAAAGGTTGTTTTAAAAAAATCTCTGTGTTTGCGTGCGTATGTAGTTCTGTGCAGACTAAATGTATGTAGCTTCTGTACAGCCCTGACTGATTGACTGCTCGGGATGAAACTTCATACCTCAGCTTTTACCATAAATTGAAAGGCATCAGTGATGTTTGGCCGAAATAGATAAACCGGAAGTGGCAGCTTCCTAGGAGCTAATAAATGATATTATCAGAAAATGAACTGTGAAATAAAGATTAAATCAATTTTGTCACAATACCGGTTCAGTCAGTTTACAAAAACTTAGCGGAAATGTCCATTTAAACAAAAAAAACTGTTTTTCAGAAAAATTTCGGTCCCTGCACAGCCCATACAGTTTGATTGATCGGGGTGAAACTTCATACTACTTACTTCATAATTATAAATAAAGAGATCCTAGTAATTTTTGTTTGTAGCAAATATTTTGAAAAGTAAAGTAAAACTTTCTAAATTAAATTTGCAACAATACCGGTTCATATCAGTTTTCTAAAATTTTAACGGAAATGAGGATTTTTGTAAAAAAAAATTTTCTTTACAAAAATTTGATCCTGTGCTGCCAGACGAATTGATTAATCGGGTAAGATTAACATTTTCTTTCAAAAATTGGGAGATCTCTGGAAGTGGCAGGAAGTGACAGCTTCCATACACGTTTTTTTCATTTTTTCATTTATTGCAAATATTTTAAAAAGTATATCATTTACGTGCTAAACGACTATGAACTAAACGATTTAATTTAATTTTTAAACAATACCGTTCTACATCATTTTTCCAAAATTTAAACGGAAATTACGATTTTTGTCAAAAAAACGTTTTTTCGCTAAAAAATTCTTTGAAGTTTCTTAGGATGGAACTTCATAACTAAGCTTTTTCCACAAATTGGGATTTTGCAACAATACCGGTCGAAATCAGCCCGTACGGATTGATTGATCGGGATGAACCCTTATACTTTAGCTTTTTTCATAAATTGGAATATCCCTGTGGTTTCGGTGTTCCACCGAAAGTGGTAGCTTTCATAGTAGGTTTTTTAATTTTTTGCAAATATTTTGAAAAAAATATAGCATTTACGATATATGATTAAAAATATAAAGAGTGTAAATTACATTTCAAACTAGAGTTTTGATAAAAAAAAACTATATTTCACCAAAATTCGGCATCTCTACAGACCAGGCGGATTGATTATTAAGAATAAAACTCCATAATAAAGTTTTTCCATAAATTTGGAGATTCTTGCGAAATGTGATGGACATGTGAGTACCAGAAATGGCAGCTTCCAAAGGAGATTTTTCAATTTTTGTAATGATGATTAAATTTTTTTTACAGAGATTGCCCTTGTTGGCTTTCTGAAATTTAAGCAGAACTAATGATTTTTGATTATAAAAGACATTTTATCACAGACCCGGTAAAATCTGTAATTTGATTATATAGATAAAATCCTCATAAATAGAAGTAATGCTACGCAAGTAGCAGTGGTGTATGATGGTACTATTCCATGGTGAAAACAGAAACATTTTGCTGAACATCTGACAAAGACAAGAACTAAAATTTACATTAGAGCGACTGAGACCCAACATTTTTATTTTATGGTAGAAAAAATTGGGGAAATTTTGAAATCAACAAAACCTAACCTTAAATTATTTAAATAATTAACTAAAAATCTTTATTTCTAATAATTGACAATTATTTTATATTTCATAAATTAGTAAAAAAAATTAATATCAATTTTGCGATGAAATCAAAGTATTTTGTTTAATTATTTTGGTTAATTAACGAAAATATTTAAAAAGTGTTCTGCTATAAAATATGGAGGAGAAATTTTTGACAAGTTCGTAAATTACCCTCAAATTAAGCATCAAAAAATTTCTCATACAATTTAAAACCCAAACAAATTACGAAATAAATAATAAATTAGATAAATTTAACAAAAATATTTTATAAATATTTAGTTGTACACAATAATAAATCTTGTGAATATGTTTTTAAGTTAAAATTTGAGTTATGTGTGATACTTATAACGGTTACTACAATGAAAGCGTCCTCTCGAACATCATTCATATTCAAAACACCGTTGCCCACAGTAAACGAGCTAGATTTGATCGTGAATTTCATTAAATGACCTAATTTGTTTTGTGTTTCTTTTGTAGAATGATAATGAAGATGAAAGACGACGAAGTAGATCGGAGACCAGTAGTACAAGTAGTGTAGATGTTTCGATACTGGACAATAGTGAAGAGTTGAAAGTTTATTTACAACAGTTCTTGGACAATGTAAGTGGTGATGATTAAAGATCGCTTGGCCAATCTTTCAAATTACTTCAAATTACAATTTGGTTACAGGCCATCATAAATATGTGATAAATTTCCAAGTAGTTGGTGTCTCATTGGAAGCATCGAGTAAAATTTATGGCTACTGGGTCGATATCGTGCACAATGATTTGAATGTCTGGTGGTGTATCTCGTATGATTGTCGGCGGTGAAAAAGACGGCGAAGGAAATGAGAATGAAGGGGAACCGAAAAGAATGATTCAATTACTGATGGAACTCGGAAGGCGAAAAAGCGACGTCAACAAACTTCAAGTATAAGTATAGAACTTCTATAAATAAATAAAAAACAAAACAAAAATTAAAAAATAGGTGCTTAATTTATTCCATTACTTTAACTCCAATCAACGTATTTTGAATATTTTGGCATTATTCGAGGTTTTGCCCCTAAATTGCAGGTAAATATTTTTTTTCAAAAAAATTTGTTTGTTTTGTAATTTTTAAGCAAAAAAAGAATCCAATTTGCAATAAAATATGTTTGCCCAATTGCGAAAAATTCCCTGAAATATAATGGAATGACCCATATATATATATATATATCCGGGTGTTTCTTTTAAACTGAGACAATCAAATATCTCGAAAAATAGCCACTCACTCTACGGAAAAAATTTCCATAATCAAAATTTAATCATACCGCGGGGGAAATACATTAGTGGAAAAAAAATAGTCCCCCACCCCCCGCTTTGTAGGTGGGGCGGTGGTAACTTTTAAACTAAGATAGGAAGCCATATTTTTTATTGCAGATACGGATTCAACGACTAAAAGTACGTATGATTTGAATGAAATATTTTGTTCGGTTCATGATAGATGGCGTTGTAATCGACGAAATTCAATTTTTTCAATTTCTCCTTCTTAGAACACACGCATTCGATTCTGCAATACGTTTGAAATAAAAAACCACGTTTTCATTGGAAATACGCAATTGTCGCACAGATTCTGCAACATTACCATGATTTTCGAAGTAATGTTTCAATATTTCCCAGCGTTCTTCAAGCGAATACACAACCATTTTCGTTCAGTGGAAGGATAAAACTAACTTTCTGTCAAATCAGAAGTGACATAACCCTTGCCATACTCAAAACAACCGCTAGTTCAAGAAAAAAGTTACAATACCATGTATTTGTAGTTCTAGCGAATTACTGCTAGTCAATTCGAGATAGACCAATGTACGGAAAAATCACAATAAAAACCATTACAATAGAAAACAAAAAGTGAAAAAAATCGTAAAAATGGAATAAATTTTTTTAAAGCATAAGGGTTTAAGATTTCAAAACTTGCTGTGGTTAAATAATACGCATAAAGTTTGACGTCAATTGGAGATTATTAATAACAAATTGGTACCAAAAAATGTTTGTCTCGCAAGTCGATTCTACAAATTTACAGTACACATACTAAAGGGGGTTTTTTTAAGAGGTTGCCGATTTTTTTTTTGAATAAAACACATATAAAATTATGAAATGACCAAAATTTTTTTTTATTTGGTAGATAATTTTTTGGCATTTAACATTTAAACACAATTTCTGGCATATGGCTACCACGACTATTTTTCACAAATGTCATTCTGGAGGTCCAATTTTCCAGCACTTTTTCAAGCATTTGAGGGCGTATGTCAGCAATGACACGTTGAATATTGGTTTCCAAAGCGTCAATCGATTGAGGTTTATCCACATAAACCAATGACTTCACGTATCCCCACAAAAAGTAATCGAGTGGCGTCAAATCGCACGAACGCGGAGGCCAATTCACCGGACCATTTCTCGAAATAATGTTGTCGTTGAAAGTTTCTTTCAATAAGTCGATTGTTTCACGTGCTGTATGGCAAGTGGCACCATCTTGTTGAAACCACATTTCATTCATATCCATATCTTCAAGATTTGACAACAAAAACTCATTTAACATGGTTCTGTATCGATTTCCATTCACGGTAACGCGTCGTCCTTCCTCATTTTTAAAGAAATATGGACCGATGATCCCACCAGCCCATAGACCGCACCAAACAGTACATTTATCAGGATGCATTGGTAATTCTAGAACGGCGTGTGGATTATCTTTGCTCCAAATGCGACAATTTTGTTTGTTGACGTATCCATTTAACCAAAAATGCGCCTCATCACTGAAGAGAATTTTACGGTAAAAAAATGGATCTTCGTTCAATTGATTTAACGACCAATCACTGAATTCACGGCGCAAACGATGGTCGTGTGGCTTTAATTCTTGCACCAATTGAATTTTGTATGGCACCAAACCCAAATCTTTACGTAAAATTTTCCATAAAGTCGATGGACAAAGTCCAATTTGCTGAGCACGACGACGAATCGATAAATTGTCGTTTTCTTCGACACTGGCCTCAACGACAGCAATATTTTCTTCTGTACGAACTCTTCTCATTCTTGTCGGTGGCTTGGCATCCAAAAGAGTGAATGTAGACCGAAATTTGGTAATTACGTTCTTTATGGTGGTCTCTGACGGACGATTATGTGCACCATAAAATTCACGAAGTGCTCTATAAACATTTTTAATTGAACACTGATTTTGAAAATAAATTTCCACGATTTGAAAACGTTGTTCTGGAGTTAACCTATTCATAATGATTTGCCAAACAATACTGAGTAGAAATGCCACTTTGAGCTGTCAAAACAACTGTCATAAAATAAAACGACATCTATCGGAAAAACAAACCTCCTAAAAAAACACCCGTTATAAATGTATAATCGTTTATATAATACTGTGTGCAAAAAATAGTAAGACTTTGTTCATAATTTTAAAATTCTTTATTTATTTCTCCAAATCTATTTCGTCCCTCTCAAACTAATCCCCCCCGGCCTCAATACACTTGTGCCAACGGTTTTTCCAATCCTCGAAACAGATGTTAAAGTCAATTTCCAGAATAGCCTCCAATGCGCGTAGCGATTCACGTTTAATGTCTTCAATTGACTCAAAACGGTTTCCCCAGAGCGGTCGTTTGAGTTTGCTGAACAGCTAGAAGTCATACTGAGTTAAATCAGGCGAATACGGTGGTTGCGGAACGATATGGGTGGAATTTTTGGCGAAAAAATCACGTAAAACCAATGCAGTATGAGAAGGTGCATTATCGTGGTGAAAGAACCAAGAGTTGTCGACCCATAAATCCGGCCTCTTTTTACGAATAGCTTCGCGCAAACGACGCATAACACTCAAATAGTATTCCTTGTTGACAGTTTGGCCGGTCGGAAGGAATTCGGAGTGCACCACACCTCGATAATCGAAGAAAACTGTCAATGTCACTTTGATTTTTGCCTTGCTTTGACGTGATTTTTTCGGCTTCGGCTCACCTTTGGCACGATATTCGGCCGATTGATCGTCTGTTTCCAGGTCGTAAGCATAGATCCAAGACTCATCGCCAGTTATAATACGTTTCATGACATCCTGGTAGTCGGAAAGCATTGTTTCACAGACGTCAACGCGACGCAGTTTTTCCAAAAAATTGAGTGATTTCGGAACCAATCGTGATTTCACTTTTCTTAGGCCCAAATAATCTTTCAAAATAGTTTTCACTGATCCTTCCGATATTTCAACGATGCCAGTAAGGTCTCTGACTGTTAATCGTCGATTCTCGAGCACCAATTCCTTGATTTTATTAACGTGTTGATCATCAGTTGATGTTGATGGCCGTCCTAGACGTGGTTCGTCGTCAACACGTTCTCGACCCTCTTTGAACAATTTGTACCAATCAAAAACACTTGCTCGCGACATACAATTATCACCGAAGGCCTCTTGCGACATTCTGAACGTTTCAGCACCACAAAATTGATTCCGCATACAAAATTTAATGGAACCTCTTTGTTGAATAATTTCACTCATTGTAAAAATCGCCGAATGCACTTTTTGTACTTCAGAAAGATAAGCATACTAAACACTAATGATTATTTTGATGTGACATTTGGCACAGATGTCACTGACAGTCATACCAACATAGAAAACAAAATATTACTACTTTTTGCCCACATCCAAGGGATTGCAGGAAAGCTGTTAATCATCGGCTGAGTAACAAAATTTAAGGTATATTGAGGTACATTTAATTACACGACGTATTAGTCATATTATTAAGAGCGTGAGAATAGAACAAGACGGGATCCGTAGTTGGTGACAAGCGGATTTCTCGCTGTTCGTTAAGAATATTTTGGTTAAGTGAAATGGGTTTTCGAATTTCGTAAGATTCTAAGATTCTACGTCTGCTTTTAGGTTGTATATGTAATATGTCTAAACAATTTAGATCGACGTAGACAAGTGACTTAACATATCCCTAAAGAAAGTAATCTAATGGAGATAGATCATACGATCTCGGTGGCCAATTAACAGGACCATTACGTCAAATTAGTCTTTCATCAAATGTTTCTTTGAGTAAATTAATTGTAAATTAATTGTAAATTAATTGTATCCCGCATGTGGGTTGTATTGGCATGTGGCACCGTTGAAACCACATTTCTCCAATAATTATGCCAGTACAATTGGTGTACAAAAAAGTTAGAAATCATGTCTATACCGTTCATCGTTGACTGTAACATTCCGCCCATAATCGTTTTTGAAGACATATGGCCCAACGATGCCGCCGGGCCATAAAGTGCACCAAACAGTAATTTTCTCTGGATGTAATGGTGTTTCGGTAAAGGCTTGTAGATTTTATCTTCACTCCAAATCCGACGATTCTGTTTATTAACGTTTATTCAACTAAAAGTGGGCTTCATCGCTGAACAAAATTTCGTTTGGAAAATCAACATCAATATCAATTTGTGCATCAGCCCATTGGCCAAATTGGCGGCGTGTGCGATGGTTGGATGGCTTTAATTTCTGCAATGAATTTTGTAAGCATGTTAACTTAGAACCAAGCTCCTTAGATAAAATCTTCCAAAAAGTGGATGTGCATATCTCCAGTTGCTGAGAACGACATCGAATAGATTGATTTGGGTCTGCCTCAATGATACGCTGTACAGCGTCTATCGCTTGTTCGGTACGCCCTGTTTAACATCTTACTGGATGCGTATTATCATTTAGACTATACGTGGTACGAAAACGATCCATAATTAACCGAATTACTCGCTCTGATAGACGATTATGACAACCGTGAAATGGACGTAATGCACGTTGAGTTTGGCGAACAGACCCATTATTTTGATAAAAAAATTCAACAATTTGCAAGCGTTGCTCTGGCGTGAGTCTATTCATTACGAAATGGTAAATCAAACTAAAACCGATTTGACAGCAAATGTCAGCTGTTAAATCGGTTGTCAAACAAAACAGTGTTGCCAACTTAAAGATGTGAACATCTAAAAAACACCCTTTTTAACCAAAAATCATTATTCCCGCTTAAATTTAAGAAAACCTGACCTTGTTGGAAATTTAGTCTTTAAATTTAGTTAAATCATTTAATTTTCCGTCGTTTTTGCTAATGTTATACTTTTCAACAACATTACAAAAAATGAAAAACTCCTTCGGAAGCTGCCATTTCCGGTAACCAGATGTCCAGCACATTTCGCAAGGATCTCCCGAATTTTAGTTATATAAAGCGTTTTCTTGTGAAACTTATCATTTTCGGTAAAATTTAAAACAGTAATGTGAACTAATTTTGTTTGAAATTTAATTTACAATCATTTTATTTTTTCGTAAATGTTATCCTTCAAAATTTGTGCAAATATGAAGCACCTCCTATGGCAGGTGTCACTTCCGGTGGATTGATTTCGGCCAAACATCTCTCGGATCTCCCAATTAGTGAAAATATCTAAGTATGACATTTCATCCCAATCAATCAATCCGTCTAGGCTGGAAAATGCCAAATTTTTGTTAAAAAACAGTTTTTTGTAAAAAATCAATCATTTCCGCTTAAATTTTGGAAAACTAATCTAAACCGGTATAGTTACAAATTTAATTTAGACTGTTTTAGTTCATAGTCGTTTTTCTCATAAATGAAATATTGGGTGTGTGAATATGGCTCCACCCATTTTTATTAAAATAAAACACATTTGTTTGTTTAGAAAATGAAAGAATTATTTATCGAAAGTATGCTCCATGTGCAGCTACAACTTTCTTCCATCTTTCTTCCATCATCAAAGTAGAAATTCAGTGAGGAGTTAATTCCAGCCGAGCAGCGAAAGCTGAGCCTGTATCGCGAAGTAATACCTAACGGTAGTTCCACGGGGCCGAACGGCATGGTTTATCGGGGGTGGTGGTTTGGTCGGTAAGAATCCGACTCTATCGCGAGTTTGATAAAGGGTGGTTAAATTTTAAGGGCCAATGTTGATTTTGAATAAAACACAAATTATTTAGGAAATTATTGTCAATTCTTTTTATTATGATAATATGGTGTGGTTCAATTATGTATGGAACAAAATATTCGGCGGCACACCTCCACCCGATGGTCCAAATTTTCGATGACGCTTAGGCATAGTTGAGGTTTTCTATGCCGTTAATGTGCCGAATTATCTCGTCCCTTAGCTCTTGAATTGTTGCTGGCTTATCGACGTGCACCTTTTCTTTCAAATAACCCCAAAGAAAGAAGTCCAACGGTGTCAAATCACATGATCTTGGCGGCCAATTGACATCGCCACCACGTGAAATAACACGGCCATTGAATTTGTCGCGCAAAAAAGCCATTGTTTCGTTAGCTGTGTGGCAAGTGGCACCGTCCTGTTGAAACCACATATCGTCCACATCCATATCTTCCAATTCGGGCCATGAAAAGTTCATTATCATCTCACGATAGCGAACACCATTCACAGTAACTGCCTGACCGGCCTCATTTTGGAAAAAATACGGCCCGATGATGCCGCCAGCCCATAAACCGCACCAAACAGTCATTCTTTGTGGGTGCATTGGTTTTTCGACAATCACTCTTGGATTATGATTCGCCCAAATGCGGCAATTCTGCTTATTGACGAATCCACTGAGGTGAAAATGTGCCTCATCACTGAAGATGATTTTCTTCGAAAATTGATCATCCACTGTTGCCATTTCTTGCCACCATTCTGACCATTGACGACGTTTGGAATGGTCAAGAGGCTTTAGTTCTTGAGTCAATTGCACCTTATAAGCGTGTAAATGCAAGTCTTTATGCATAATGTTCATCAACGACGAGCGTGAGAGGTGCAATTGTTGGGCACGACGACGAGTTGAGGTGGACGGCTCTTCAGCCACACTATCGCGAACAGCAGCAATATTTTCTGCTGTACGAGAATGCACTGGTGTTTTAAAATCTCCTACAGACCCACCTACAGTACGCACATTTGGACGATTAAATTGACCGAAAAAATCACGAAGTGCACGATATGCATTTTGATTTGAATGCCCATTTTCATAATATGCTTGAATAACTTTAACGCGTTGCTCGATTGTGTATTTTTCCACGGTTCAAATTGAGTTAGTCTGAAATTGAGAAATGTCAAATTAAATGCAGAAAAAAACTTGACGTTTAGGTGTGGTTCACATTCAACGTCGGCCCTTAAAATTTAACCACCCTTTATATGGGTTCACGCGTGAAGCCTATCGAAGGTTCCCCTCCTCCGCCCACAAAAAAAAACCTAGAATTCTACAGGCCACACTGCTTTTCTATGTCATCAAATTTATGTTTACAGTTTATTCTTTGAACTATAGACGGCAGTCGTATTCATAAAAAGAATAAACGAAAATAAACAGAAAAAATAAAATATTTATACGAGTGCTAAAAGTAAGGTTATGTCTTCCCTTAAATTACAAGAAATGCGTGCACATTTTGTACGTGTTTACATATTTAACACAATTTAAAATGTATAATTTTATAAAAATACTATGAATTAATACTTACCAATAGCTTTTTATTAAATTTTAAAATATATTATTAAAGTATTTTTCTTGTTGTTTGTTTACAATTTTTTTTATCAATATGACAGCTTAAACTGAAAAAAAATCAATACAATCTTTATAATTTTAGTGCTGCCTACAATAGACAAAAAAGGAACTGACGACATAAATTGACACCATATAGCAAATTTTTTAAAGCAGTGTGGCCTGCAGTATTCCAGGTGCACTGCACACACACACAGCTACACACACGCAGACGCACGCACACGAACACATAGATACAGACGAAGGCACAGCAGACACAGACACACACACTAAATCTGCAAAAATCTCGAGGTCTAAATATTTCATGATAACCATACCACGCACCTTTATTTCACTTTGTTCCACTTACAATAAAAGAAAATGTTGTTGTTGTAGCAAACAAATCACACAGGAAAATAAGCGGCTAGCAAAGCAAAATATTTATATTTTCGGAGGTATTTTTTAGGGTTTTGTGATGTTTTGTAGGCGGAAGTTTCAAACAAATAAATAGGTTTTCACACAAAAAATTTAAAGATTAAACTTTTTTTTTTTTTTTTTAATCCATGCAATCTTTTCTGGGGCCGAAGCACTCCCTGTTCTTTCGCGGTTGATTTTCCCGTTTTACTTTACGCATCCCTGCCAAATCGAAGACGTACGGCTATAGGACCGATTTAATTTACCATCTGCGCATTGCATAGCTCCATGCCAGCCCATAGTACTGGACATGGAAGATGGGTCGGCCCATGAGTTTTGCACGCCGATAGGGGGTCGTAATTGTGTTCCTTTTAATCACAGATTACAATCTGTTGATGAAAATTTCCTTTTGCATCCTGCCCCTATCGGGATTCGAACACGGTACCTCCCGATCCAAACGCCAAAGCTTTAACCACTGTGCAATTTGGTCGGTAAAGATTAAACTTATTTTGAGAATTTGTTTGACAGGTTTGGACTGATTTGAAACGTAATCTGAAGCAAAAGATTTCAAAAAAATAAAAACGAAACTCGTGCGACTGGTGGTGGTAACAATGCTCAATACACGCTTACACCACTAGAACAACAGATGGACGCGATGATGAATCTAAGTCGATCAGGGGCTCCCAGTGGGCAGACGTTTCCACATGAAAAACTAACACAACACACAAATTTTTCGGAAGTTCAATGGAGTGTACCAATAATCTTGTTTTTCATTCTAATTTCGGTTTTGGTCCAAGTTTCGATTTGGTTTTTGCTAGCTTTAGATTAGATGACCTGAAGTTTGGTCAAGATCGAGTGGAGCCCAAAAACGTTTAATGTGACATTTTATTAGGCCATAGTGAGTCTACCTAAAAATATTTGTTTGTCAGTAGATCAAGTTTTTTGTTCTCATTTCGGTTTTGGTCCGATTTTCGATTTGGGTTCTGCTAGACTGGAACTGAAGAAAGACGCGTTTTACTCTTTCGCTGGGTAGTAAAAAATTAAAATTTAATGTGATCAAAAATGTGTTATAAATATTAAAATATACATAAAGTGTTAATAATTAATTTAAAAGTGAATTATAGTAAAAAATGTTAATGAGAATTATTTTTAGTGAAGTGAAACTAACATAAATAAAATAAATTGTATGTAGTGCGCAGCAATGGTGAATGCAATTTTTATATAGGAATACATATATGTTTACCGTGTGGGGATTCCAAAGGATTCATAAGAGAAGTGTTTTTATTATTTTAATACATATTTGATTATATTTTCCATATATGTAAATTTTAATTTTATTTATATAAATATATATTTATATAAATATGTTTTGCAATGAAAAAATTTACGCTATTACATACACATACATGCGTATTATGTAAGATAAAAATAAAATTTAAGGGAATGCAGTGTTGTGTTTTAGCGTCATAATGATCAAAAATGAAAATGATCATTGAAATTACGATGTGTATGCGCCCGTGTGTGTGTTTTAAATTATGTTACTATGTGAATGTAGTGTGTGTGTGTGTGTCTGTTTGTGTGTGTGTATATGTATATATATATATATGTATGTATGTATAATTAATTATCTATCTAATTGATGTTTTATTTTGATATTTTAATAATTTTTCCTTACTTTAAACAATTCAATATATTGAAATTTTGTCGAAAGTCCTGATTTAAAACAATAAAGTTGTCGACAAATATAATTCAATTTATTTTTATTATTATTTAAATTTATTATTTATTTATTTTTTTTACATACCGGAAGGTCAGGGAAGATTGTGAATGCAACATTCTTGATCAGTAGGTCTATTTAATTACTTACGCTTTGAACATAAACTCAATACAATCAAATATGTTAACGATCTAAAGAGTTTTTGCTATGGAATGTTGTTTTTCGACGATCTCTCTGGTTGAATTCAGGTTATGAAATGTTAGATAAATGAAATGTTAGATATAAATTAACCCTGCTTTTAGTTGGATGAATTTAAATATAGGTAGCTAAATGACAATACCGAACCTAAATTTTTTTATTTTGACTTATTGACGGCATATTTAGGTCATCATATGTATGATAATACTGCCGTGTCATTACGAACGTGAAGTCCCTCGGTTAGATGGTGTTGGATGATAGGGCAAAATAAGGTTACCAGCAGTATATGATGAGATGACCCATAGATGTGAATTAAATAACCTAACCAGTCTAGTAGGACTGATGCCGAATACATATGATGAATATTAGTATCCTTTACCTCAAACACTACTAACTTACATTAATTAACTAACAAACTCTAATCTATAGTGTGAATTTAATTGAGACTAACATTCTAATATATTTAAGTAGTTAAAAATGACTTTGCTGCGGTTCGCCCTAGTCGTTTCTGTGACTAACATCCTTTCCTAATTAGTCTTATCTCTTAAGGATGCAGGCAGGGCCTGGGCCCGCATGATGCTGAAATATTATTCGCATTCAGATATAATTTGTTATTTGATTGTTGATATTTCAGGATTATGGTAACGTACCTAGGATCGCCGTTATGGCTGGCCTGTACGCCTCTATCATATCATATCATATCATATTATTTAACTTTAAAATATTATTAAATAATTAAACATAATTTTTAATTAAATAAGTATTGAATTTTGACGACATTTGTGGCACTTTTTTATGGATTAGTCATTTTTCCTTGTAAGTGGATTGATTTTTGGTTACTTGGACCATTGTTGTTTACAAGTTTATGTCACTGTGTATTTTTATTTGAAATTTCAAAATAACAACATGCAATGGAATTTTTTGGGAATTTTTTTTTTGAAGAAGTTTTATAAATGATCGATTTGTGCTAATGTGCTCCGATTACGCGCCGCCACTGGTATATTTATACGAAATCAAAATGAATCTCTGACTATGTTTTGATTATTTCATAATTGGACATAGGCATTTTTAGAAAAGGTTTTGTTTCTTGTAGTTCTGTCGGACTTCGGAGGGTGCAGAACAGCATTACGACAATATAAGGAAATATTTAATAACCTTAACCCGAGAGTTCAATGCATTAAAATGGCATTTTGCACGTAAATGTTTATAATAAAATTTATTTTATTTATCATTGATATAAAATAAATGGTGTATGTATATTTATTAACACAACCAAATAATAGAATTTTTATTGTTTGACTAATGCGTAACACATTTAAACTTAAACTAATTCATACCCCGTTTACATCACTAGAATAAATGTATGTAGCAAAAAAGTATGTTGGTGTAAATTCAAACTAAAATACTTTAATACTTTATCACGTACTATTTTGCTATTGAAATATAATAGCTATCAAAAAAATATTGGTGTTATAGTCGTGGTGTAAACTCTACTTTAAAATTATAATACTTTAATTTTGTTTATTATTTTCTTCAAATGACCGGTAAAGACATTTTTTGTTTGGGTATACATTTCCATTTGTGATATTAAGCAAAAAAATGTATACTTGCCTACAAAAAAAAGCAATAAAGTATTATAGTATGGGTTTACACCACTTGTGATATAAACTGGCCGGGTATTATACTTTATTAGCAAAAAAGTATTTTACTATTAAAGTAGCTTTGGTGTGGATGGTGGAACGTGGTATGAAATTATAAGAAAAACGTTCTTTTAAGCTGGTGTCACAGTAAAATCAAAATCAAAACCCAAAATCGTTTTCTGTTCCAGTTTTAATACGGAAGAACCAGTAAATTTTCCTGTTGGTAAAACCTCAGGTAATTGATCCTCATCAATTTCATAGTCTCTAACAGTATAATTTCCCTGAAAAACGAAAAAAAACATTAATTGACAATTGAATTAAAATGTTAGTTATGTAAACTTAACCTTAGGAAACGGACATGTGTCTGGAGGAGGTAAGTTTGATTTTTCCACAAGACTCGGATACATCATTTTCTCATTTAGCAAATAATCACATAGCTTTCCTTTCTTCGTATACACTAACATTAAATTTCCGGATAATCCGATGTTATAAACAGTTAAAATTGCTACAGCCTGATTTCCCACATTCTTATACAAATACCACGTTCCAGACACAACATATTCATTCCGAGCTTTTTGTGTGATACGCAACGTTCCTTTATCGATAAAGGACGGATCACTTTCTGCATTCACTGCGAATCTTGTCATTTTTACTACATAATTTCGTTTTGACTTAAATGTGTTATAAAATGAATTAAACTATTTACTCGTATATTGTATTCTTGTGTCAGTCACCAAAACTCTACTTACATGACAAACCCCGACTAGTATTAAACATATAAAGAAAGTTTTAAGCATTTTGAATGTTTTCAGTCTAGATAATTTATGGAGTGTGGTAATTTTGTTTTGTGTAACAAACTTAAATGAAATAAAACTCTATGTAATTAACGAGATTCAAATTTAAACAATAATTTTTATTATTAGTGATACAATTCAGATAATAAAAGGTAACGAAAATGACCGATCAATTGTTTATCATTAAAAGTTATAAATTGAGATAATATACACGGCAATCAATATTATTATTTACGAGTATATATATATATATATATATATATATATATATATATATATATATATATATATATATATATATATATATATATATATATATATATATATATATATATATATATATATATATATATATATACATATATATATACATATATACATATATATTTATATATATATATATATATATATATATATATATATATATATATATATATATATATATATATATATTTATATATAAATATACACATTTATATATATATATATATATATATATTATATATATATATATATATATATATATATATATATATATATATATATATATATATATATATATATATATATATATATATATATATATATATATATATATATATTGTAATTTATAAATTTTGCGTGACTTTTATGTTGATTTTAGTATTGATAAAAGAGCTAATGTTAAAATTTACTATTTACAAGTAAAACTACCTATGAGAACATACGAGTGTAATTATTGAAACTATAGGAAATGTTTCAAAATGACACGGGTTGATTTATATTGTTTTAGAGATTGTATAAATAATCATTAGACTATTACAACAAGGTAATTTTTCTGAGATTTTGTAGCTAGAACATATTAGATTTTCCTACATATTTAGATGAAATTCAATATAAAACACGCGCAAATAAATCCGTGCATAGGATTTAAAAGCTAAATCAGGGTTGAAAATTAATTGCATTAATAATATTAGTATTCTGTATTAGTTTGTAAAGGTAGAAAATAAAATGTTGTCTACGGCTTGAAGCGTATGCCAGTTTAATAATGTTTGAAAACAACCGGATTGTGCTTCTGTGTAAGTTGCGCCTTTTAATATTATTCTGAAGATTAGTTTTAGATACCTCGCTTCGAAATAATTTGATTTCTAGTTGTCAGAACAAATAAGTCTAAAGTAAGTCTAAAGTTAAGATCCAATTGCAATTCGGCCATAATTCCAATGTTTATCGCCTGTAGTAAGCACAGAAACAAAAAGAAGTAATGTAGAACCTATTTGATATTATAGATGCTTTTTTGTGAAAAACAATCGTGTCGAGTTCGCGATAGTTTTATTATAATTTATCTAATTTAAAATTAAAAAATTATTATTTTTTAAATTAAATAACTTAGATCTAATAATAATCTAAGTATAAAAAAAATCCATCATAAAAGTTCTATAGTTTTCAACAACAACAGTTCCAGTTCTGAACTATACAGAACAACGATATTACAAGAAAACTATAGAAATTGTATGATTCATTTTTATGATATACTTAGATTATTGTTAGATTTAAGTTATTTAATTTTAAAAAATAAATTTTTAATTTTAAATTGAATAAATTTGAAAAAAGGTATCGCGAACTCGGCCCGATTGTTTTTCACAAAAACGCAGCTATTGTTCCCTTGTTATTTCTTTGCCTACTATAGAAGAAAGAAGGCCACATCAAATTATCGCCGAGATCCATAGTACAGCCCCTACAATTCCAAATGATGTCATTGTGTTACTAACTATGAACTACTTAGATGTCTGTAACCTGGATCGAGTCTATCACTACTAACAATCCTATCCCGTCTCTCGGGTTTGTTATTTGCAAAACACGAGTACGGAGGGCCCTGCGCATTCCGGTAGATTCTGGTTAATCTTTAGCATACATCCCAATCAATCAATCCAGTCATTTTCTATAATTCTATAAAAATTCGAACTTATTTTCGATTAAGAAACAAACATTCACTAGCATTGTGATTTTCCTTTTGGGAAATAAATATTTTATCAGAGTCGGCCTATAATACGCTTTCGGAATTGCTTTAAGTTTAATAGAGCTAGTTTGTAAATTCAGTTAACGTTAATTTTATAGTATTAGGTGTGCAAGTAGTCACTCGGCTCTGAAGTGAAGAATCGCCCACCATTTTGGATATATGTACCTTAGTCATTGCTATTTTTATGACATAAGTTTCAATCATTTACATAAGCTGTCGTTCCTTTTGCATCAATTTTGAGAGGTTGATTGCTATAGACAACATTTGCGTCATTGCATTCTATTCTATAGTCAAATGAAAAAAAATGCTGGCCAAGCTATGGAATAGATTAATTCGACTTTGAGTGAACTTTCTGTGTGGTTTGCAAGATTTCGTAATGGTAATTCGTGATCTTCAAGACTAAGAAGACGATCCACATCCAAGTGCAGTAAAACAAATTTGGAGACGAAGAGTTTAAAGTTTTAGTAGATGGAAATCATTGTCAAACTCAAGAAGAGCTTGCGGAACAGTTAGGAGTTACTCATTAAGCATTATCACTTCGATTGCACGTAATGGAAAAAATACAGAAACAAGAAAAATGGGTTCCTCATAACCTGACCTAAGAAAACAAAAACCGAACCGAAATCATTACGAGTGATGAAAAGTGGATTTTGTACGATAACCCTAAACCATGGGTTGATCTAGGCCAGCCATCAACATTAGTTCCAAACATGAGTATTCATGCCAAGAAAGTGTTACTGTGTCTGGTGGGATTGGAAAGGAGTCATTTACAGAATGTTACAGCTGAACGTTACCAGACCCAATTGATCAAATTAAGTGATGCTCTGGAGGAACGAAGATAATTTACGGGCTAAGGAAGTTGGGATTTGATATTGCTGCATAAAAACGCACGCCCAGATAAGAAAATTATTCACTTACATATACCAACGCTATATACTATGCACATTGCACTTGTTTAACACTGCGACCTTTAAAAAAACGGCAACAGAAAAATAAATTTTTTCCAAATGATAAGTTTTTGATTTTTTCGTATCCTATGCCTATCATCCTCAAACAATTTTATCTTAAAATTTTTATTTACAGTTCATGTAGCACACCAAAACATAATATTCCATGTAGCTACATACACCTAACCAGATTCAATCCTTTTCATGATCACGTATTTAATTTTTATATAGCTAAACGAAAACGAACCTCGATCGTGTACACATATTATTTTAAATAGTATATGTATCTAGGAGTATATATGTACATAATACGAGCGTGTGGGTTTTCATACGTAATGAAGCATTGTTTATTTTGTTCGTTTGTTACTTTTTGCTTATAGTAAACACACCATACTCGTACACTACTTTTATAGCAGAATAAAAATAAAAAACAAATTCTGAAAGAAATCAGAAATAAGAAATCTCTTATAAAATGAAAGAAATAAAAATAAATGAAATAAGAAAGGAAGAAATCTCTTCTTTTAATCATTTCGGAACTCAACAAAAATAAAAATAATAAGGATATAAAACATGGAAATAAAACTAATGAACTGAAAGTGATTAAAAACTTAAATGAAAAATTGAAAAACGACAACGCATTGGTCATAAAAGCTGATAAAGGAAACACAGTAGTGATTATGAAAACGGAAGATTACAACAATAAAATAAACCAATTCATAGAAAACAACAATATTGAAAAATTAAATGCAGACCCCACCAAACAATACAACACAAAAATAAAAGAAATCATCAGCAAATCAATCAACATCCTAAGTGACAGAACAATAAGATATTGTAAAGCAATAAAACCTGCAGCACCAACTATCAAAGGACTGCCGAAGATTCATAAAGAAGATGTACCAATAAGACCAGTTATAAATTTCACCACAGCACCGACATATAAGATAGCCAAACACATCAACATGATATTAAAACAGCATATCAAATCAGGCGATAATAATTTTTCCTTAAGAAATAACCTAGATATAATAGATAAATTAAAATTAATCAATATACCTAATAACTCTAAATTAGCCTCTTTCGACATAACTAATATGTACTCTAACATACCGGTAAACGAAACATTAGAAATTACAAGAACACTACTAATTAAGAATGGAACAACAACAATAGATACGAACGAAATAATTAACCTGTTAACAGAAATCACCAAACAAAACTATTTTATACATAACAATGAATCATACACACAAACAAAAGGATTACCAATGGGAAGCCCACTTTCTGGTACACTAGCTGAAATATACCTGAACGACTTCGAAAATAAATACGTAATTAACAACAGAAATAAATACCGAAAAAACATTATCTACTGGTACAGGTACGTCGACGATATTATTTTACTATTCAACGGATCAGACCGACAGCTAAATAATTTACGCCATTATATTAATAACCAACACCCCGCAATAAAATTCACTTTAGAAAAAGAGAAAGACAAACAAATTAACTTTTTAGACATTACTATACAAAACATAAACTCAAAACATTCATTTAAAATCTACAGAAAACCGACCCAAACAGATCACACTATACATAATGAGTCACATCATCCTTACCAGCACAAAATATCCGCCTACAACCACATGGTAAACAGATCAAACATTGTACCAATGGAAAAAAGACTATGACGAGGAACTGAGAACCATTAAATATATAGCGAATCAAAACGGATACAAAACAGCAATAATAGACAAAATAAACAACAGAGTAAAGGCCAAACTACATCAACAACTCACAACGACATTAAGACAAGAGGAAGAAAAAACTGAAAAATACATCAGCGTAGAGTATCAGAAAGGCACCAGTAAAATAATCCAAAAAACGTTCAAAAAAATGGGTTATAAAACAGCATACAAAAATAACAACAAAGTAGAAAGAAAACTAAAATTCAACAAAAATAAAATACTTACAGACACAGGAGTATACAAAATACACTGTAATGATTGTGATAAAATTTATATTGGACAAACAGGCCGTTCTTTTGAAATAAGATTCAAAGAACATGTCAGTGATATCAAAAAACCAGATCCCAAATCCAATTACGCACAACACATAAAATCAGAAACACACACATACTCAGACTACCACACAAACTTAACAGTATTACATAGACTCACCAAAGGACAAAAATTAAACAGATTAGAAGAATTAGAAATATACAAAAATAAAGATAGTAATAACCTTTTAAATGACAAAATAAATACAAAAACAAACAGAATTTATGACTACATAATACAAAATTTATTTTAAAAAAGAGAAAAAACAGGAGGAGCCAATAACATTACCCCAAACACATATAAAAACAGGAAAACTTTTAGAATTAAAAATAGTTAAAAAAGAACTGATGAAGGAGTAATCCGAAATTAATATTCTTAAAATAATAAATCATTGTTACTATAAGGTAATTTTTAATAAAAATAAAAAATAAAAAAACTACGTTTTTTATTATAAACATTTATAAGTGACAAAATACACAAAAAAAAAAAGAAAATATGATAAACCAAGGCCTATGTGTGTGTATATGGCCGTCTCGCAATGTATAGACTTTGTATGTTAGTACGTAAAACGTAAACTTGAGAAGAAACTTTCAAACGGATGATATGGAATTTTGTTTTTGAAAAGTTTTTTCGCGTTACTTGATTGTATCTTGTAGATGCGGTGGAGAAATGAATTTTCATTCGCCTGAGCATGAACTTTGTTTGTTTATCTTCGGTTTTGTTGAACTCTTTTATTTTTAGGGTAGTTTTCGTTTAGAAATTTACCATCTTCTGTGGTGGTATCTTTGATTTGATGATCGTCGTATAAAATGTATAGATGTGTACGCTTGATAAGTGGTAATTTCGTTCGTCATCTGTATATTGTACGGTGATCGTCGGATTAGGTATGTCCTAGAGGAGAATGATGAAGTTCTGAATGGGGAATGACTTGGAGGTGAAAGGTATAGTTTATTGGGATTGAGGATGGATGGATAGAGTTTATGTGCACGCCGCATACGAGATATGGATGAGTTAGGTCGAGGAGGATCTTGAACGAAGGAAATTCCCATGGCATTTGTATGACGATGTCGACCGTGTTTTTGTTCGCCTTCTACTCGACTATATTTTGATTTCAAAGATTGGCTGATTTTAGTGTTGTTCATGTATCCAATTATTCAGCTTCTGAGTAATTAATTATTATATTTATTGGATTTTAGTTAGTTATCGAGGTTTATCAGGTGTGAATTATTAATATTATTATTCATTGTAGTTCCTGATTAAGCTAATTTATTTAGGTCTAATGGAGTTTTTTGATTACAGAATATCTTTGAAGCTGTACTAATTTTTCACTAAAAATTAAATTTTAATTTAAAAGTCAATCAATGTGGCCTTAATTGGTTGTAATTAGTAGTAATAATTCTTTTTATTCTTTTAACTAGTTGATAATCACTATTCAAATTATTGATTTAGTTTATTTGGGAATTTAAGAATCTAGATTCTTAGATGTTTAATGTTAATACTGTCCTTTATAGTTGGTTTCCTTTATAATTTCATGATTGAATAGTTAACAATACTGAGTTTTATTTAATTTAATATAATTTAATTGTATATTTAGGATGTAATTCGTTTTACGCCATTGGGTTTATAAAACTATTTTTATTGATCAAACGAATATGATTGTATGGAAAATTGAGGTATCGGAGGAGGGTAATTTTGTATGCAACTTTATGTAATTTATATAATTTTATATGCAACAGCGGTGTTGTCTGATTCCTGTTTAAATTAAATTTTAATTCTAATTAATATTTTTTAGAAAGCTTGCAAATTTTCATGACTTGTTGTGGAAGAAGTCAAAGTAGGAATCACAATGACTATAACCGGGTTTGCTAATGAATTTGATATTTCAGTGGTTGATGGAATTTTTGAAATTATAAATGGATTTGCAGACAAATATTGATGTACTTAGATAGTTTTTGTATTTTCGGGGTTCATGGCGCTTCTGTAATTGAATTATTTTCTAGGTTGAGGAAATTTAACAACTAAATTTTTTTAGGATCTTGATTGCTGATTATTTATATCCAGATAACAAATATTATTGTGCCGTCTTGTGCTTGTGTTTTACTAACTATTAACTACTTAGGTGTGTGTAACCGGGTCAAGTCTATCATATCTAATAACCTTTCCTATCCCTCCGTACTGTTATATGTGCAATGGGTGTGCGGTAGGCCCGGCGTATCCGGGATCCTTGCTAAGTCTTGGCTGGACATCCTAATCAATCAATCAATCAATAAGGATAGAGTGAAATCCTATAATTGTAACACTTAAAATTTTAGAATATTATAAATAATTGTAAGAGACAAAAGTTAGTATTATATAATTATTAGTTAAGTAGTAATTTTATAATGATTATAATAGATAATAAGTATAATAATAAAAAAAAAAATATAAAAAATAATAATGAACAATTATGTATGTATATATATATATATATATACATATATATATATATATATATATATATATATATATATATATATATATATATATATATATATATATATATATATATATATATATATATATATATAAATATAATATACATACTCGTAGTTTTTTTTCCTTAAAGGCCAGGCCAGGGATGTGCTACATGCGTACCACCCTGTACTTCATATACATAAATCATTGCATTTCGTACATTTAGTTGAATAAGCATTTCCCAATAAATCAAATAAATATTTGCCAATAAGTTAAATTAGCTTAAACGGCTTAATATTGCTATTAACAAATATTGATGATAAAAAAGGTAAATGTACGGAGTGCATTGTACTGAAGAACGCTTACGGATTTATTTGTACGTTGGTCAAAAATAGATAATGTAAAATTATTGTGAATTAAGCAAGGCAAATGACAGGTAGTAAAAATGTAATAGAGAATAAAGTATGAAAAAAGTAAAGTCTAAGAGTGTTATAATTTCCTGTGTTGTTTTACTAATTACATAAGTGAATACCAAGAAATATTAAACATTACATGGCAATACAATATAACCAAATATGGCATACCATAAAAGATTCTCACAGATCAAGGCAGTTACTTCATGAGCAACACATTTAAAGAACTATGCAAACTTTTTAAATCAAAGCATATAACTACCACAGCATATCACCCAGAGACAAATGGAGCCCTTGAAAAAGCCCATAAGAATA
Source organism: Nephrotoma guestfalica (assembly GCA_963691935.1). NCBI lineage: Eukaryota > Metazoa > Arthropoda > Insecta > Diptera > Tipulidae > Nephrotoma > Nephrotoma guestfalica. The sequence goes on along the minus strand of OY829914.1, from coordinate 146,750,042 downwards.
CTTACGTCCTTCACGGATATAAGCAGACACAATTGGGATGAAATGTGCCATTACGCCACATTCGTGTATAACACAACTCCCCATTGCTCAACAAATTACACTCCTCATGAACTCGTTTACGGACGACCAGCCCTCATCACCAGTGCCATAAAGCGAGAACCAGAACCAATATACAATTTTACAATTATACGACTTACAATTATACGACTATGTCACCGAACTAAAATCTAAACTACAAATCGCCCACGAAATCACAAGAAGAAACATTATAGACCGCAAACATAAAACCAAGATTCATTACGATAAAATCCTAAACCCCACAAAATTCCTAATAGACGATTACGTTTATTTAAAAATCGGAAAACAAAACAAGATCTGTTATGGCTTGGCCCTAATTGGCCAAGTAATTGACATCAAATCACCAGTTAACACAACCATCAAAATAAGCCAGAGAAATGTCACAGTTCATAATAACCGACTGATAAAACATAAAGTTTAACGCAAACTACTCGCAAGCAAACCAAAAATCATCCAGAACAATCATCCTAAACTCAGTGGAGAAACCCAGATATCATAATTTCAAACCGTCACAATAATCAAAGTTCACGGTACAATCCAAAATACGCATTATAAATCCATCGTATAACGGAATCATTTACAAATTCTTCTACTTCAACCAACATGAAAAACCCGTGTCCAATGACAATTCGAAAATCATCATGCCATCATCATTGCAAATGCACAACTTGAAAGCATCACCAAGTCAGGAAATTCCATCATTATACAAATTAGAGAATTATAAAACGACAAGAATTCATCATCAAGCAATTCTACCAATTCAAATCAAGATCAACAAATTCATCACAGCATAGAACTCATCGTCGAGCAATCATCAACAAAGTTAATGTTCACCAAGCATAAGAAGATCTATCACACCCTAGTATACCCAATATACCACAAATCTGTACACTGAAAAAATTATTGGTCTTACATTCTATGTTTCGCCAGTTTTGTTTTAATGAACTTATATTTTCTTTAATTTAAGGCAAAATATTTGAATTTTCCTTATTTGTATGCGAGTTAACATTAAAAATAAGAATTTGGAACCCTTAAATTAGGTTGGAAATGATGATCAGTGAACATATCCTGTCTTAAATGAAGGAATACTTTTAGAAAAAATACTTCAAAGTTAGGATGGAAACATTAATTTCAATAAAACCAACATCATTCTAAAGCGCATAAAAGGCCTTTTATTTAATGTTTTTGTTGACTTATATTTAATCTAAATATGACTTCAACTAATGTTCGTTTATAATATGATCTAGCCACTCTAAACCTTAGAAATACAGCTGTTTAACTGAAATAATGGTATAAAAAAATTGTATTTTATTCACTCGTATGGTGAATTATGTGGAACAAGATAAGTCTGTTTAGCAATACGTTTCATTTTAAATCTTGATGATATCGGTATTAAGTATTGTTTCTTGCATGCAACTGGCGTAGCACATGGCTAATAATTCTATGATGTCATTTCGTAATCGAGCGCAATATTCTGTACATTCAATTCCTGGTTGTATCATTTTATCTATAATTACATATATAAAAAGGACTATGAACAATTTATTTTAATACATTGATAACGGTAATATTAGTAAATGAATGAGTTTGTTTATGTATGTACTCGTAATAAGAGGTTTTCTTATTTGGATTAAGGAAATTATGAATAAAATTTTAGAAATCAAAACTTTAATTTTATGCGTAAATTGATAAAAATATTGGTAATTTTTAGGTCCATGATCTTAAATACTAATTCATAAAACTAAAGTTTCCATTCCTAAAACTGTTTCAGGTTTCCTCAATTCGAATACATACTGTCATGAAGTTATAAACATACATATTATTAGACATGAAGTTGTACACATGAGAGTGACAACATAAAAGAATATAGTGGGTCATAGGGTTAGTCAGTATAATAGAAACCACCATCAAGTAATGAAGTACAAAGTAATTTAAAGTACAAAATAATTATATAATATAGTTTAAGTAATCCATGTAAACTAAGTTAATAAAATAAACATTAAAAACATAAACAATAATCTTTAAATTAATAAAGCCAATCAAATTATGACATGGCGCAGCCGGATGGTCAAGAAAATCGAAGATATAATTAAGCACATGGAGAAATAAAATAAAGGTACTTGGTGGTGCATAAAAAAAAAAAAAAAAAAAAAAAAAGTAAAAAGAAAAGAAAAACGTGTAAGGTAAAAATAAAAAAAAAAAAAAAAAAAAAAAAAAAAAAAACATGAATTCGATAAATAAGCCAAATCCATTTCAATTTGATGGTAATACGCATGAAAACTTTGAGAAATGGTTGAATAAATTTGAAAATTATTTAACGGCGATAGAAGCTGATGAAAAAAGCGATAAAGTGAAAATCGCAATATTTTTTAATTTGATTGGCGACGAAGCAGTAGAAAAATTCAACACAATGAATTTGGACGACGATAAAAAACAAAATTATAAACAAGTGATTGAAGCTTATAAAGTATATTGCGGAAAAAAGAAAAACTCAGACAGTTTGAGCCGATATATGTTTTTTCAAAGAAGACAACAACCGAGTGAGACGCTCACAGAATATATTAATCAATTGCAAAAGATGAGTTTCAACTGTAAATTTGATAAACTACGAGAGGAATTAGTAAAAGACCAAATAATAGGTGGAATTAATAACAATGGTTTGAAGCAGAAACTATTAAAAGAGGAAGACATGAATTTAGATCGATGTATACGTATATGTCAAACAACAGAGCTCGCTGAAGAACAACTTTTACAGCTAAAACAATCGAATGTTACGGTTGACATGGTACAATCACAAAAGGTGCGCACCAGCTCTTCAAAATTTAGCAGTAACAATCAACATACATCAAATAATCGAAGATGTAATAAATGTGGGTACGATCATGAGGTGAAAAGGTGTCCAGCGTTCAATAAGATGTGTTCAATTTGTCATCGAATAGGTCATTTTAAGGTAAAGTGTTACTTTAATCAAAATCAAGATAACTATAATAGAAATAAGAGTGATCGTAATTATGGTAGTAATAGTTTTAATAAAAATTATTCAGATAGACATAATGGTAATGGATATTATAATCAAAAAAGAAATGTTAGTAAAATAAATAATAATGATAATCAGAAAAAACATATGCATAGCATAAATTTAGAAGATAATGAAAACGATGAAAATAAATTTCTAGGATCTGTTACCATAAAATCAATTAATTCAATAGGAAATGTTTTTAAGGGGTGGTTCGAAAATGTAAATTTATTAGATTTAAATATGTCAATATCATTCAAGATAGATACGGGAGCAGAATGTAACGTAATTAGTTTTGATATAATTAAAAACCATGACTATCAATTAAAAGAAAGTGCATCAAAACTGGTAACGTACAATGGTGATGAGTTAAGTGTATTAGGTACAGTCATACTTAAATCAAGAATAAAGGAAATGACAGAAAATATTGAATATTATGTAATAGAAGATAAGGTTATACCGATTTTAGGGTTAGAAACTATAGAGAACTTTAATCTAATAAAAAGAATCGATAATATTGATTTTGGCAATATTTTTGATAGATATGAGGATGTATTTAGTGGTCTGGGTCAGATATTGAATTTTACATATGAATTTGAATTGAAACGCGATTACATACCTAAAATTGAAAATCTTAGAACTATACCATTTAAAATTAGAGACAAAATAAAAGACGAGTTAGAGCAAATGGAAGAACAGGGAATAATAAGAAAGGTGACTGAACCGACAGAATTTGTGAGTAATTTAGTTATAATAAAGAAACAGGATGGAAAACTGCGAATATGTTTAGATCCTAAAAATTTAAATGATTGTTTACTTCGACAACATTATCCAATGCCAACATTTGATAGCATAGCAAGTCGTATGAAGAATTCGAAATACTATAGCACATTTGATTGCAAAACAGCATTCTATCAAGTGAAATTAAATGACACAAGCGCTCTATTAACGACTTTCATAACACCATATGGTAGATACTGCTTCAAGCGTATGCCATATGGCATAAAAACCGCAACTGAGATTTATCAGAAACAGTTCAAGGATATTTTTAGCGATATTCCAAATATAGAAATATATGTTGATGAAATTATTACATGGTCAGAATCAAGAGAAGACCATTACAGAACATTGGAAAGAATTTTAGACAGAGCAAGGGAATTCAATATAAGATTCAATAAAAACAAGTGTAAATTTGCACAGAGTTCAATAAAGTTTTTAGGTCACGTATTTGATTATAATGGTATACATATGGATGAACAAAAAATTAAAGCAGTTAAAGATATGCCAAAACCAAAAGATAAGAAAGCAGTCGAAAGGTTTCTGGGTACCATTACATATTTGTCAAGATTTATACCAAATACATCTCAACTGACTGAATCACTACGAAATTTAATAAAAAAGCAAACAGAATTTGAATGGAAAGAAGAACATGACCGAGCATTTAAAACATTAAAAGATTGTATTTCATCAAACCCAGTCTTAGCATATTATGATGAAAATGAGCATTGTGTTATAAATGTAGATGCATCAAGCACAGGAGTAGGAGCCGTACTATTGCAAAAAGGTAGACCAATTGCATATAGCTCCAAGTCATTTACTGAGTCACAAAAGAATTGGGCTCAAATTGAAAAGGAATTAAACGCGGTGGTGTTCGGGTGTATAAAATTTCATCAGTACGTAGCAGGAAATGATTTTACTGTTGAAACAGATCATAGTCCACTAATATCAATTTTAAAGAAAAGTTTGGCAGACGTACCAGTGAGACTGCAAAAGATGAGAATGAAATTACAACCCTATGACATGAATTTAATTTACAAACCCGGAAAGGAAATGTGGATATCAGATATGCTTTCAAGATCTCATTTGGAAGAAGAAGACGTTGCTGAAGAGATGAATGAAATGACGATTTTAATGCTTAACTTAGAAGAAAATACATCTGACGCAAAAATTGAAAAATTAAAAGCTGAATCGAGATCAGATGAAGAAATACTAAAATTAAAAGGTTTAATTATAAATGGATGGCCCGATAAAAAACAACAAATACCTGAGGTAGTGAGACCATATCACACGTTCAGAGAAGCTTTATACGTCGAAGGAGATCTGGTATGGAAAGATAATTGCGTGGTAGTGCCAATAAAATTACGAAAAGAAATGTTAGAGAAGATGCATTACAACCACATGGGAAGACAAAAAACAAAAAATAGAGCACGGCAAATTGTCTTTTGGCCCGGAATGAGCAAAGACATTGAACAAATGATTGAAAATTGTTCGACTTGTTTAAATTTTCAAAAAGCTAACGTAAAAGAGACATTAATTCCAATGGAAATACCAGAAGGCCCATGGCAGATAGTAGGAACCGATTTATTATATTTTAAAAATAGGAATTATGTGATGGTTGTGGATTATTTTTCCAAATTTATTGAAGTATTACAATTATCAGATATGTCAAGTACGACAACGATAGAAGCGTTAAAGTCCATTTTTGCTCGTTATGGAATACCATATGAAGTACATAGTGATGGAGGACCACAGTACAGTTCTAAACAGTTTAAGGATTTTGCTGAACTTTATAATTTTAAACACGTAAAATCCAGTCCTCATTATCCTCGTAGTAATGGGATGGCTGAGAGGCATATTCAAAATTTAAAAAACATGTTAAAGAAAGTTGATTTTGATAATAAGGATATTTATTTAGCTTTATTAGAATATCGCAATACGCCGATTTCAAACGAAATAGAATCTCCAAATGTATTAATGTTTGGAAGACCGGTTAGAGGGATTCTACCTCATTTTCAGACATATGATAACAATTATAGGTTGACGCGACAAAAACTGAAGGATAGGCAGTATAAACAAAAGGAGTTCTACGACAGAAATGCTAAAAATTTACCTGAATTTAATGTAGGAGATAAAGTTAGAGTCGTTAATAGGAATCGACAATGGGATAATGCCATAATTCAACAAAAGACAAATAATCCTAGACAGTACAAAGTTTTAAGATATGACAATAAAATATTAACTAGAAATAGATATCATTTGAGAAAGGGTTCAGGTAGAGAGGTTGATTTTTCACCAGAAATCACTGAAATAAATACACCACAGTCAGATTTAAATGAGAATAATGATAATGATGTTGTTATGAATAATGATAATAATGTAATATATGATAATGATAATAATGTAAATAGCAATAAGAAAAACATGGAAATCAATCAAAAAATAACACAAACTGAAAAAATTGATGATATGAATTCATCAACTAGGCCAAAGAGAATAATTAGGCAACCTAGTTATTTAAAGGACTATATTCAGTATACATAAATAAATAAAGAAAAATTATAAAAAAAAAAAAAAAAAAAAAAAAAAAAAAAAAAAAAAAAAAAAAAAAGGATGTCATGAAGTTATAAACATACATATTATTAGACATGAAGTTGTACACATGAGAGTGACAACATAAAAGAATATAGTGGGTCATAGGGTTAGTCAGTATAATAGAAACCACCATCAAGTAATGAAGTACAAAGTAATTTAAAGTACAAAATAATTATATAATATAGTTTAAGTAATCCATGTAAACTAAGTTAATAAAATAAACATTAAAAACATAAACAATAATCTTTAAATTAATAAAGCCAATCAAATTATGACACATACTACCTAACTTTAATGCACCAAAAGCAAAAATTCAATGTTTTTTGCCTAAAAATATAGCATTTATAACGGTACATTTTATAGACTTATATTTTTTAGTAAACGTCTATTCAAGACTTAGAACATTACAGTGTGCATTTGTCGCTCAATTTTTGTGAATTATTTCAAAGAATAAGAAGAATATCCATATAATTGTTATATTTTAATTACTTATTGTACTATAAGTTACCTTGAACTATTTGTGTATAAGTGTGGTAAAACTTTAATAGTGTTGAATTATCGAACAGTGAAAATTTCCATGTGCTTTCAAACTTTTCATCTTTTTGGTACAAGATGGCCAATTTTTAAGTGGATATAAAATTTTACAGCAGATATAAACACTAAATTTAGAGCGCTACGGAAATACTAAAAATAAAATTCTTGTAAGTTAAGTTTAGTTGTATACGGCTTGCATATAAAACATACCCGTGTATAAATATTTTATTTATCATTATTAAATATAGTTTATAACTAGCACGGCAGTGTTGTCCCTTTCCTAAACATTATTTTATAATTTACTTGAAATGAGTGAACTTAAAGGTAAACTAATTAACTTAATAATATTATTTGCCTATACATATTTTATATTCGATCAACTTAAAATTATTTACCATCTTAATAGAAGCTGAGGTAAATAAAGTAATAACTTTTGATGAGTTTTGCGCCAGCAATAATCTAGTAATAAACACTCCTCAAAATCAGATTTTGCATATCGCATTACAAAATTCGGAGGAGGAGTCGTTCAATGAGCTTGAGTTGCTTTTGGAAGAATGGCAACTTCTACATTTAAGAGGAAAATTTGCAGGTATTGTATAAAATAACTTCTACGTCGTACCTTTCAAACATTTATTCCCATTTTTTATTTTAAAGCGTGTGGTTATGACCAAGTTAACGATCTCAAGATTATCACGGAATCAGATTTAGATGCCATGTTTCCTAATATAACGGAAAGAAGCCAAAAAACAAGACTTCGAGCAAAAATAACCGAATGGCGAGTAAACATGGTAAAACATATATTGATATATAGAGACAGAATTTACCTATTAGTTTTTAACATCCTATGTTAGGGCTACAAAGTCAACGTAGGCTTATTATCTGGAACAACAGAATCGGTATCGACCTCAGTCAATAATTGGCTAGAATCCCAAGGGGGTTCATCCACAACATCACAAGGTCCATCTGGTTCAGTGACATCTTTGCGTTTTATAAGTACATATATCAATAATATTAGCTAAGCATATGTAAATAATATATATAAACACATCTTTCATGCCTTTGGTTACCTTTTTCGTTTTTACATTAAAAATCGTAAAACACATCTAAATCTGGTTAAAATTTTGTAATTTAGAAACCAAAGTTAAAAATTTATTGAGAATCAGTCGCACCAACCTAATCAACGCGATCAAAATTTCATAAACATTTTTGTAAATTACAGGATTTGAAAAAATTTATAAATACCGAAAGAGGCCAGAAAATTTTGAAGTGCTGCAACAGAACAAATCCACCAAAATTAGGTAACCATGAGCGGAAACTTTTGATTGACTGTATATTGGAACACCATTATACTACAAATACACGTATGTTACACGATGATTGTGAGAAAATTGCCAGTGATATAGAAGATAGTTTCTTAGGCGAAAAGAAGGTAAATATAACATTTAAATTCTCAACATCTAATTTTAAAATAAAAAACTAATTTTTTGGAATGGGTTTCAGGAATGGTATTACCATCGAGTAAAAAATTGTCGGCCAACAGGCCGGTTGTTCACAAAATTTAGAAATCAATCACCAGTACTGAATAAAATTCGGTATTATGAGACACCTAAACGAGCGAGACGTTTGAATGAAATCTAAAAAATAGGTAATATTTTCTTATAAGTACTTGTATACTTAAAGAAAGTAAAAATTTCTCAACATAAAGTGTTTTATAACTTAAATAATTCAATTTCATTTCTAAATAATATTTTATGTTCAGTAACATTTCTGTTATCTGTTAACTTTATTATTTTCTGACTAATAATTTAGATATAACGGCCTCCACTAGCCGATTTAGAATAGAATTTAAAATAGAATTTTTTTTAGTTATATTTAGTATTTTCATCCACGTAATTTCAAATTTAAATGTTTAGCTCTAAAGCTATACAATGAAATTTTTAGGTTTCATGGTTTTCACGCAACAGGACCGATTTTAACACACATCACAAAACCGTACTTAGCACAATGGCGGTAGAAAATTATTTGAACATTATTTAAAACTGTTAGATGAAAGGAAATTTAAAGTAAATTAATTTAATTAATTTTCTACATAATTAATTTTCTACATTAATTTAATTTGTTGAATTAATTTAAATAATTTATTTAATTTTATAATTTAAATATTTTACTTTAATTGACTAAAATTATTTAATTAAATAAATTTTGTAATTTAATTTAATCATTTTATTTTATTGCAAATTTATATTTTTTCTTCATATTTATTTATAGTTTTTGTAAATTATATTTCTTTTAGAACCACCGGTCGAGCTGCAAGACAACGATCAAAGCGAAGCATATAAAAGAGATAAAGAATGGCTTGGATGCATGAGTACTCCATGGAGCACAGTTGAGATAAAATTTAAAGATACTTTTAAAGGACGGCAGCAAGAACTTGCCCGGGGCAAGTCCAATAATGTTGGCTTTTATAAAGATTGGGTTATTTATTTGCATCCAGATGGCTATAGACTGGTAAGAATTTGAAGCAATGAAATTATTGTTAAACATATTGTATCTAATTGCGTTTTTTAAATAGATTGACTTGGATTTCGAAATGTTATATCCTGGTAAAGAACATTGTCTCAAACAGAAGTGGCCTGAATTTGAAAATAACGTTTTACCAATTTTAAGACGAACAATTAAGGATAAGTTATTAATTCAAGAATTGGATTCAATTTCCGACAATAATGGTAAACTAAAATTTAAATATGATCATTACTTACATAGCAAAACAATACGAATAGGTTTAATTTGGTCTTTTTGGTTTCTTTGATGAATCGAAATTTTAAGTATTTATATTTATAAAGTTAACAAAACAAAACAAAATAGATTACATAATGAGCTCTATCACAATTTATTCAATGATAAGTTGAAGCCCAAACATCACATACTTATGCATTATCCTTCAATAATCAAAAATTCAGGCCCACCAATTCACTATTGGTGCATGCGTTTTGAATCTAAGCATAGGGAGATAAAATTTTACACTAACGCGACAGTATCCAGAAAAAATTTTCCTGTTTCTATTGGGAAAAAATGTTTGTTAAAATTTGCTTATACTGTTTTAGAAAATGTTGGTTTTAAACAAATACTTGTTATAAATCAACTAGAAAACAATCAATGTATTTCAGAAAAGCCATATTTTGAATACATACAAACCAAATTACATTTCAATTCTAGATTTTATCAGTTGGCATATTCAGTTACGTTTCGAAATACACTTTACAAAATTAATTTTTATATATTTGATAAAAGCAAAATTAAACTTATGCAGATAAATGATATTTGTGTTATTCAAAACGAACCGTTTCTAATCACACAATATCGCGCTATAGAATTCTACGATAAACATTTGAGTGCATATATTGTGGGAGATTTAGAACTGCAATTCGATGTTATAAAATTGAACGAAACTCATGTAAAACCATTTTTGTTATACAAATTACCAAATGCCAAAATTTGTTTTAAGCCGCCTTTATTATAAGTTATGTTTAAATATCTAGTATGTAATCTATATGAAATAAAGAGACATAGGAAAAATGTATTATAAGTTATCTATTAATAAAACAACTATCTAAATGAATTTAATTGTATGTATTTTTTATTTCGGATTGAAAATTGTGTGGAAAATGTATGTCAATATGGAAAAATCATATTTAATGTAACTGAAACATATAGGTAAGACAAAGAGTTCCTTAGATTAAGGACAAGCATCCAATTATTTAGTGATGAATATTTCTCAATTCAAGGATTAATTTTCATTGCTTTAATGTTCAAAACCTCAAACATAGAGTAATTTTACTGTAAAGTGATCTTAAAACAAGGTATATTACATAAATTATAGGTATCAAAACACAATTTTTTATGTTTTTCGCCATCAAAATGATGTGTAATTGGCATAATATATATGATATATTTATCAATTTAAAAAATTGTTCCTAGAATTAATGTTACAATTGACATCGTAGAATGTATTTAAACATTAATTTTATGGCCAAATACATGGCTAAAGGTTAGATTTAATGTGTTTAGTTATTAAAATTGACTATAGGCTTGGCCTTAAAAATATACAAGAATTCCTTAATTTTTTCTATAGGTGTAAATCAAGTCACAAAATCCTTGAAATTAATTACATTTACATCAAATATAGGCCAGAATTTTTTCAGTGTACCAATTAAGATTTTCTAATCAAAAACAACATCTACACGAATATCAACAAAAAAACATCAAACACCTCACTGGTTCACGGAAGAGACTTAAAAAACAACGAAAATTAAAAGTTTCCGCATCACCATGCATAAATAAAGACAACAATCTTAACATCAACAAAACTCTGCCGCATCATGAAAAATTCAAAAACTGTCGTTTCAACAAACTTCTTCCGCAATTAACATCATATCACATCAAACCAGTAGCAACCTGACGATAAATCAGCTAGTAACATCAAGAATCAGAGATAATCCAGCCGAATAATGCACAACATCATCATACTCATATGTACAACTCTAATGTGCATCCCAGCCAACGGAAACAAAACATTCATCATTCACGACCTTAAAAACCACAGAGTACTCTTCGAAAAAATCTCAACTACAATATTCTACAAAAAACAAATAGATTTAGTTACTGAGATCAACATTCCAGAAACAAGACAACTAACTGCCACGCGATAAAGTGCAAGAATTATTTAAAAACGCTATGTGATCAGATAACAAAAGAAGACCCAGGAGATCTGTGCAAGACGATGCAACATGAAATATTATGGCACACCAACCACATACAAATCCAGATCAACAAGCTTCACGAAATTTACGGAAGGCAAAAACGAGGACTACTGGATATTGGAGGCAAAATATCCAAACTTATATTTGGTAACATGGATTTAGAAGATGCAGATACAATCTACAAAAACCTACAAACCCTCAAACATTGGCAAACAAAACAGATAGAAGTAGAACACCAACACATCACGGTACACCAATCAAATTTCAACGCATTATCGAAACCACTAGTTGAATCAATTAATCCAACAGTCCAATGATCAAAAATAACTAGATAAAACACAAAAGATCAATCACAGAGTAGCAAAATTAACATCGTTACTAATGATTCAATGTTTGCACATCAACCAAATGCAGGAAGATGCATCGGAAATTATAACATCTCTAGAAAACGGAAAATCACACCTATTAGTGATACCCCTCAATACAATAGTAAACATAATGGAGACAATCGATACAGAGATGAACATCATACTAAGACAAAACCAGATTATAAGACAAATTACAAAGGTGAAGTACATAGAGGTAAATGACAAACTAGTTGTAAAAGTCACTATACCAATCCTGGAGAAAAATGGTTACACATTATACAAACCATATCTGCTTCCCTTTTCCGTAGAAGGAGAACATAGGACACACCAGACAGATAGCAATTAACAAGGGAAAAGACAAAGCCATCGAACTCCATGCATTTGATATAGAAAATTGCAGACAAATTACAGACAACTCCGAAACATCACTAAAAATTTGCCAGCATACTCAACCTGTATTACCCATAAGCAACCAGCATTGCCTACCAAATTTGTTCATAAATCTATTAAATTTAGAAAAACAATGCAGAAGCATACCTGCGAAGCCACTAAGCAGGTTTACCAAGCTGTCTTCGAAAAATACATGGTTAATGGATAAACCCACAAACATGATCATTGAATGTAAAGACGACACTCAAGCCATACAAATCTCAGATAACGGCTTAATCACTTTCATAACAAATTGTAAAGTTACAACAAATGATTTCACAGCTGAAGTAATTGGACTACCGAAACAGATCAAAATTGAACAACCAACAATCCCAGCAATGTCGACAGAAGAAATCACCAATCTCTATGAAATGAATTCACATGAACAAAATGAATTATTCTACATAAAATTCATCGATCATAAAAACTACAATATAGATTTCCTAGAAGAAATAAACAAAATCAACAATCTCAAAAAAGCAGCTGATAATTGAAGGAATCAAGACCAACAAATTAAACACAACATCTTAAGTAACAATTCATGTAATCATGATAGTAATAATTATCATAATCATTATCACAACCATCCAATGTATAAGAAGAAAGGTGAAACAAACATGTTCAATCAGCCAACCAATGAAAGTAGAAATCCACAAAGATACCATAAACCAGGATATCAAGCCAAACTAGAACCGGAAAAACAAACCTGAAATAGAACCACAAGAATAAGAATCATCAGAAAATGAAGCAATTATAATATTATATACCTAGAACAAGTAAGCATAGCATATTAAGATAAAATTTTATTTTATATAGGAGCTCATAGCTAATAAGAATAAATTATAAGGAATTAGAACTTAAGATAGATCTCAAATCTATATAATTCATAAAAATGTCACTACACCCACCCACACACACACACACACACACACACACACACACATACACACACACACACACACGCACGCAACATATAATCATAAGCGTGATAGCATGCCATGCAAAATCCCATGAAATGCGAAAATAACGACGATATAAGACATACATATAATATAATCATAAAAGAAGCTCCCGTACCGGGAACTTCTCCTAAAACGGGGAAGGTGTTGTACAATACTTACGTATGTGTCTCATCCTAACCTATGGAAAAAAAGAAAGATATAAAGTCTCATGCCTAGAGGCATGTAGATCATGTCATTCATATAATGCGTATGTTCATATTTTGATAATATGTAAACAAATTTTGTACAAAATATAGCACAAAAAATGTTTTTGTAACCCAAGTTACCATTTTATATTTTATGTAGGTTACACAAAATATAATATACAAAATTATGCATATCATATGAAATGCATATTTTAAATTGCAAAACATGACATACTCTGTGGGCAAAAAGTATATAGTAAGACATTTTAATTTTAATTTCGCGCGGAAAACCATTCGTCGAAATATTTTTTTTCCTATGTTGGTATGACTCAGTTTTTGCCTGTTTTGTTTTTAACATGTCACCAATCCGCATGGAGAGAATGTGGAACTGGGGGTGGTGCTCGTTGTTTTTTGTGTCAAAATATGTTTTGTTCTCGTAGGTATGTTAGAGGTTAGAGAAGGTTGCCCCCAAAATAATTTTCTTACGCCAAAGTATACAAAATTAGATAATACCAGAAAATAGGTTTATTATATAAATCCTATTTGAATTTTCAGATAAATTTCGACAACATAACAATGAAGCACAGCTATTCATGGAATTACCGTCTCGCAAACAATAATGAAGATGAAAATAAGCTTAAATTTCGATCGATTATGGTTCATCGTCCACTCCAATGTCTTTCATGCCATACCCATTCACATGACGAAGGTGCTGATTTTTAGGATTTTTACACAAACGAAGAAAAAGCAAACGGGTCAATGTTAGAATCGATAATATTAACGCTTAACAATTAAAGCGTAATTCAAAAAATAATAATTCTGATAACGATGATTGGGATGTGATCTCAATAAGCTATCGTGGACTAATCAGCAACAATTGAAAAAAATATTGAATTCTGGTCGCTTAGCACGGTTGGCATATAAAAATCGACAACATGAAGCTGAGTTGAGACGCGTAATAAATAGGTAAAGCGGTTCAGCGAAACTGATAAGCCCTTGGAAATGTATCATGGGATTCAAAATTAACTCAGTGGTTACATGGTGTGCTTATGGATAATTTACCACCATACTTCTTAGCTGGGTATCTTACGAAATTTGAAAGCTAAAATTCCGAACTTGGCGGATAAAATGATATTTGGTCGGACGGGTGGTAATCAAGATTTGTTAAAAACTGTATTCAAGGACATGGTCATCGACCCCCATCGATTGTAAACTACCAAATCAACCGGTTATAGTGATCGTACCGTCAGGCTCATCTTCCAATGAGATAAGTACTTGGCCACATAATAAGCTTTATTTATTTATTGACATAACAATTTTAGTAAAGGAAAAGCGCATATGGAAGCATTATAAATTAATAACAACAATAAAAAAATACTTCCATTAGGCATTTTTCAAAAAACAAATCCACTCCATACTAATACCCTCCATATTGAGCTCAAGCTCATTTGTTACGGAGGATACTGCAAGAAGTGAATACTTACAGACTATGGCTGCCGTTGTTCAGATACACTGTCACATAAGTGGATTTGTAGGATTTTAATTTATAACGGATCAGTTAATTTCGTTGACTCACGAAACAATTCAAGAACTCAAAAGGGAAACCACATCGCTCAATCTTTTTAGTATGCTTGAATGATGTAGCTTCACTATCACTACAAATATCACTCATTGAAAATGTTATTTGTATCGTGTGTATGGGATTTGGTTATAATAGGGTCCACGGCGTTCGTGATGCGCCCGATGATAATACGCTGGATATTGTAACACCAATACAATTTATCATCGGACAAAATTCGGCGCGTCAGTCCCGAGTCTCTTCAGGAAAATACACGCGCATACAACGTTGGTTGTAGTTGGATCAGCCGATGACTCGCCTCGCGTGGGCAAGAACAAACGTCAAATTAAGGTGGTTACACAAGCTATGGCGAATAATATGGTTATGGATGAAATTCAAGAATTTGCAACAAGTTGCCTAATTAATCCACCCAGACCAAGACAGGCAATGCAATTAATGTGTTATGTATTATGTAGCAGTGGATCATTTTGTACCGATACATTCAAAATGCTTAAATAAAAAAAAAGTTTTGTGAAAAGCCGCCGAACAAGCCAAAAAATGGAGAGAAGGCATTTCACACCACCGATAAGTTTGTTGAATTTTTACATGAAATAAATTAAAAACAAAGTGACTACTAATCAAAATAATATTATATTAAGTAATAAATCTGCAAAATTTAATAAAACAATATTGGATTTTCTGCAGGTTTTCTTTTGTACCAGTGCCGCATTTTTCTTATTACTATGGTTCGAAAAGATGATGTTGATTGTTTCATGAACTACATGTTTTTCTTTTCATAATTACTTTTAATTTGTGTATACCATAATTACAAGTTTTACAGAAATTATATGAAAAACCTTTTGTTGTTTTTGAGATAGCTTAATGCGCGGAACTAAAAACATAATGATTGAAATCAATTGGCTTCGATGTACAAGATGTAAAACCAAGATGTGGGTAAGCCCAATAATGTAAGTAATACATAAAAATGATTTTCTATATCAATAATATTAAATCTAGCATTAAAGTGATTGGTAGTATCTATAAAAATTAAATCTATTAAACTAATGCGTTGTATTGATTTTAAAACTAACGTATTATATACTAATTTTTCATTAATATTAACATAAATTTTAAAAAATTTCTCACATTCGAGTAAAATTGTGTATGTATTTAATGATGGGGTCATTGATTTACCCCATTTTTTTAAATTAAATAAAGCTAGATTTAGCTCCCACCGTGCGCTTTTATTTATAATTTGGAGACATTCCTCGCATTTTAAAAATTTAGGCAATTGTTTGGCTTCAATATACCCCGCTAAATAAGTAATAATATCACACGAGTATTCATCAAGCTCGACTTCAATTAAATCTAAAGCAACATCATCATTTAAATTTAATTGATTTTTGTTTCGGCTGGATGATATAGTGAATATTTCTGGTAAGGAAACATTACCCGTGCCTTGGGCTTTAATAGATTTATTAACAACTAGCCGTTTGTATGATGCAATAAATTGTTTGCATGTTGGATTGTCGTTTTGACCAGTTCGATAACGAATCAATCCAAAAAACAACTCCAAGTGATCCTGACTAAACTTATATGTTAACAAATATTCTAATTTACCATTTATAATTAATTCAGTGTACATAATCTTTAGGCTTTCAGCATTTATTAAAAATCCTAAAAATTCTGTATTAAAATTACTATGTAGTACATTTAATTTTTGATTATATTTGTTAACATATTTTAATTCATTAATATTTTGTTTTAAATATTCTAAATTTTCAAAAAAAATTTGGTATGTCGATTTTGAAAGAGGTCTTTTAAAATAATATTTTGCCATTAAATTATTACTATTAAAAATATCAAAACCATTGATATTTAGTAAAAATTTAACAGTAGGCATACAATTCTTAAAAATTGGATCGGTTTGGCTTAAATATTCTAGTACATTTGCTACACTGCGACTAAACACTTGTACTGCATATTTTACCCGCATAATAGAATTTTCAAATTTTATATGGGTGGCATTAATTTTTGGTGCAAGTGCAATTCCCCTTTCAGTTTGAATATTATTTAGTTTTTCAATGTAATGCCACTCAATTTTATCGTTAGTTTTTGTATAAAATGTTCCTTTTAATTTTAAATGATTACGAATAAGTTTAATCATATGACAATTATCCAAATATATAAAAAAAAATTTGATCACTAGGTTCGACATAAAAATAAGGCTTTTGTAAGTGGGATATGACAAATTTTAAAATTTATTATATGTGTTCGGTCTGTTAAGGAACTGTTAAGGAATTAATAAAAAAATATGCAACAGATATTTTAAATTTCAAATTTATAGCACAAATGAAGAACACTAACACATTAGATGCCTGTGTTTGTTCATCATCTACATTGTCATCCAAACACCCTGCGCCGTAATTAACAAACCCCACAAACTCCTTATTTTTGTCCCATCCCAATCAATACATTTTTTGTTGACATTTCGTCCATCATTAGGGAGAAATAGATGTCTTTAATATCTGTTTGGATTTTTTGCCGCAGTTGTTCCACGGCTTGTATTATAATAACAGGACCACTTGTTCTGGTACCATTGCCTTATGGTCCTTATATGTGGTAGTTTGAATACATTTTATAAAAAATTGCCGAAGATGCTCATAACCAGCCGTCGAAAAAATGACATGGCCATCGCAAACTGTCGCAACTTCGGTGTATATTTACCAAATTTTACGCCGGATATTAATTCATAAATAAATGATTGTTCTTGGCTTATGTCCTAATAAATTAGAGAAATACTTATTAATATTTAGTATTAAATTATTACAGTGCTTTGCCGGTAGGAATACTAAAAATAAAAACCGTATTTTTCATCAAATTTTTCTTTTCAGTTTCCGTTGGTTAATAAGCGCTTAATAAAAATAAAAAATAAATAATAATAATATTAAATAATAATATAAATAATAATAATATAATAAAAAATAATTTTCTTACATTTAATGTATCACGAGATCCTCCACTAACAATTCCTTCTTTCTCTAACCTTTTCATGAAATTTTCGAAATCTTGAACCTTTTTTTGATAACGCTTACATTTTGTGACAAGAGCCTTGTTTATTTTTTGAGTTTTACTCGAGTGTAATTGAAAGATGCATCAATGTCTCCAGTATATCTGAACTGACGACTAATGGCATCACTTACTTGCAGTGTTGCTGGTATAATATCTTCACTTTTTGCTTTTTTAATTGGTGGTTATGTCGTGATTAACGTTGAACGATAATTCGGTGGCATGTTAATGATTGACTTTGAAGGATAATTCGGTGGCGTATTAATGATTGACGTTGAAGGGTAATTTGGTGGTTTGTTTTCTAAGTTTGTTGTATTATCATTACATGAAATTTCATTACCTTCTGGCTTTTTATAGTTTATTATTTCAGTAGGAACATTTAATATCGCATCCTCATCATATTCAGTATACCTAGGCGCAATTATAATAATTTTATAATTACAATCTTAAACAATAATTACATTAAAAAGAAATGTTGGTTCCAACTTACCATATGTCATTGTTCAAAACAAATTTCGAATGTATCGCATGTCTTGTAAGACGCTTACTAGTGGTTAAATATTTTTCCTCGAAATGTTTGGAACAAAGTTTAAATGAAGGATATTCCAAATCATTAGCTTTGACATTTGGAACAATATTTCGCCAAATTTTTCTATATTCTTCAGTTAATGGTGCGCTATAAACTAAATATACATATTAGTATTTAATAATAAGGGTACAATCTTTACAATTTAATAAATTTAAAATAGACACATATTTATGTTGTAATATTTTGCATCTAAAGAAATGAACAATTATGTCTTAGCTATATTTAGCATCAATTTACTTACGAATGCAAACCAATCTTCGCTGAACAATTGAAGCACTTCTGCGGCATTTTGATACAACACAGAAACACTTATAGATTATATTTATGTTATTTTATAACTTTATGATTTATTAAACACGTTTTTATAAAACACTTAACACATAAAACACTTTTAATTCACAAAAAAAATATATTCACTTTAAAGACGCTTTGAAGTAACAACAATATTATCAGTAATGACAGCTATAATGTTATAAAATTTTGTGAAAAAAATAAGAAAAAACTGTGTCGCGCGCCATTTATTGTTCTCGTTAAAAACGTTTGGTATGCCATCTAGAAATCTGCTCCGAAACTAATATTTAACGAAATCATACTGTCGTTGGCATTTACTATGGAAATTTACACGGTTCCCCTTATAGTATTATAAGTTATTTGTTTGTAGGTGAAGGCGAAAGAAACGAGTAAAAAATCACGAGAAAAGAATCAAAGTGTGGAATGGCGGGTTAACATAGATTTTTTAATTTTTACTTCCTAACTTCATTGCACTTTGTTGAAAAAGCTATATACGGCCCTGCTGTTTTATACGCTTTCTCTTTTTCTCTCCAATGTTGTGACGCTTGACATTCTAGCGTGCATAACCACACTAGGGTAACTCGTATCCGGTAACTTCATCGTTGGTTTCTCCTTTACCTATAAAACCATTTTTTTGTGTCGTAATAAAACCGATTTAGAGTATAAAGGGAATTCAAACCAAAGGAGGATACAAGTTACCCTAGTGTGGATATGCACATCTATCTATGCGTCCACACGAGACTTCAAAAGAAGTGGTTTCATCTTCGTTCCTTTGCTCTTTTACTTATAAAATCGGTTTTATTACAACTTCATTTTTCAACCAAAAATTTTTCTTCGTCACCACTAACACAAACAAAATGAAATAAAAAAAAATCAAGGCCATTTTTGACATGTATATTTTAGTTTTTAACTTTTAGATAATATTCTATTCTGTGATTTAACCTTCCTATTGCCTTTAGGGCCTATAAGACCCGAAGTGCCATTTTAGTTGTTAATAAAATGCTTTTTTGAATCGAGTACGATTTACTGTTATTGACTTTTCATCAGATACATTAATAATGTATTTGATGAAAAGTCACTAACATTTAATCATACTCGATTCAAAAAAGCTTTTTAAAAACAACTAAAATGGCACTTCGGGTCTTATAGACCCTAAAGGCAATAGGAAGTTTAAATTTGTTTTCTAGATAGCAGTAATAAAACAATACAAGAATTTTGTGTCTAAATATAAAATAATGGTTTAGTTTGGCATGCATTTTTAATTTTATTTTATTTATCGAGTGTGTCTTTTATTGTAAAACAATAAAAAAATTTGGGGTTATATTGTGATATATAAAATAACGGTTTCAGAGTAGTAATAATAAAAAAATTCCACTTCATTATATTTTGACCTGTATTTTTCAATTTAATTTTATTTTTATTGTGTAGTAATAATAAAATGAAACAAATTTTTGTGCGATAAGTGATATACTATACTTGAGAATTTTTACTGGATTGTATTTTTTAGTTATAATTAATTATTTTTATTTATAATATAAATAGTATATGTATAAATTTATAATTAATTATTTCTATGTGTAAATTTTTCCATTTATCAACATATTTTTGTGTAAATTATTTAACGAAGATTATTTACTTACTTACTATGTGAAGTAAATGATTACTATGCAACATCAAACATGATTTTTTGACAATTTTTTACACATACACAGACATTTATCGATGACGATTTTTTTGAAACCAGAGCGTCGATTTTGTACAAAATCCGAGACACGAGGCATTACGTTTTCATATACGTATAAGGAATATAGTATACAATTTTATATTAGTGTGTGTAATATTTCTGTGGTTATATTTGTTTGTTTTCTGTGAATGTAAGCATCAAAAATTATGAATCGGTACAAATCGGTTCAGTTTATATGGTGCTTATGTCGCTTTGTTCTCTCAGTTTATTGACATCTCCCTTGCTTTTGAAAAGGCGAGTTAACACGTTCGCGCAAATGACTGCTATAGCAAACATACACTGTAGTACACACATTTAGAAAGTGTGCGTCAATGTGTTAAGAAAAAAAGTTTTAACTACACATATTACGATTTAATTTTTTTTTTTTTTCAATGCGATGTCGAAGAAATGTTTTTTTTTCGCAGAAACACAGAATTTGCAATTATTTTAAAACTAGAGTTAAATAATTAAATAAATTTAATTTTATTTAAAGCATATTTGCATTTACAAATTTTAATTTATAAATGAAAATGCTATCTAGAAATGACATATCCAAAAAATTAATTAGCCGCGCATTCGCACTAACACAAACACACATACCACTACTATATACTTGAGGTTATTTTTTCGTCATGTCTCGGATTTTACAGAAAATCGACACCCAGAAACCGAATTTAAATGAAGTCTCGTGTGGAACCACTCTATGCGTCGACACGGGATATCATGAGACGGGTATCAAACTTCATTTTTCAAACCAAAATTTTTTTGGTATCTCCTAGTCTCACCATACTAACCAAACAAAAATGAAATAGAAAAAATTTCAATGACATTTTTGACATGCAGATTTTAGTTTAAATTTGATTTTCGAGAGAGTAGTAATAAAACAATAAAACAATTCTGTGTCTAAATATGAAATAAAGGTTTTACAGTAGTAATAAAAAAAATTCCTGTACATGTTTGGCATGTATTTTTTAATTTTATTTTATTTTTCGAGTGTGTGGTAATAAAATAATAAATTTTAAGTATATTTCAGACCTGTATTTTTTAATTTTATTTTTTTTTCCGAGTATGTAGTAATAAAAAAATGACACAAATTTTTGTGTGATATTTGTATAAAATAAACGTTTCAAAGAAGTAAAAATTCTCAAGTTCATTTTTGGCTTGTATTTTTTAGTTATAATTAATTATTTTTATTTATAATATGTGTAAATTTTTCTATTTATCAACATATTATTGTGAAAGCAACAAAGGGATTAAATAGGATTAAAATGCAAGTGTCGCCTATTAAAAATGAGGAAGGAACCTGGGTCAAAAGTGACAAGCAGAAAGCTATTTTATTTGCGGCTTACTTGGAAGAAACCTTTCAACCGTTACCTAGGCAAACTGCAGATGAAAACATAACAACAAAAGCAAAATTGATGACCATAATATACGATCGGTAACATTGAAAGATGAGATAAAGTACAATTTAAATGCGAAAAAACTCCAGGTTATGATTTAATTACTGGTCAAGTCGTAAAAACCATTCCAAAGAAGGGATTACGAAAATTGGTTCAAATAATCAATGCTGTCTTCAGACTAAAATATGTCCCACGACAGTTGAAGGATGCTGAAGTAATTATGATACTTAAACCAGGTAAATCAGTAAACGACAAAAAGTCGTACAGGCCTATTTCACAACTTCCTCAAAATTATTTATAAAATTACTGCTCAAGAGGCTCAAGACAATAATAGAAGAACAAAATTTAATTCCACCACACTAATTTGGATTTAATGAAAATCACTCTACGGTAGAACAAGTTCACAGAATATCGGCCATAATAGAAGACGCATTTGAGAAAAAGAAAATCTGCTCCAGTATCTTCTTAGATGTAGCACAAGGTGCCGACAAAGTTTGGCACCAAGGACCTAACTACCCTTCTTGACCTAAGAATTCTTAAATCTTGCATGGTAGATCGGCATTTTCGTGTAAAATATAACGGAGAGTATTCTGAACTAAAGAGAATAGCAGCAGGCATACCACAAGGTAGCGTACTGGATCCATTTTTTTTTTTTTTTAGTAAGTCAAACAATATATCAAAAACTTACTTACTATACTTAATATTAGTTTACAAAATTTAGGCCTCCTTGGCAATAATAATTGAGGCTCTCAATTTGTTTAAATTTTTAAACTGTGATGTTTTCAATTTTACATACAATCATGATAACGTTTTATGTTTTTATGGAATTTCATATTGCGAACAGTTTATTATTTAAGATTTAAAAAGTTATTGGTATTTCTAAAAACAATCCTTGAAAATTTTAAATATGACTAGAAATGATATTTGCAAATAAATGCGTTTTTTTTTTTTTATTAACTAGTTTGGTGTAAACCACCAATATTTTTCTATATTATTAACATGTTTCAGTACCGATTTGTTCGAGATATTCGTATTAAATCTAATTTGTGTTGGGTCGTTGAAGACGTTTGGGTTAATCGATTTATTATTTTTCCTTCTGTTTATGTGATATATTAAGGGTATCGCCGTGTTGTGGTTTTGTATATATGAATTTTGATCTAAGTAAATAAAGGATTCTAGAGGGGAAAATTTATTTTCTATTTCTTCTTTGAACTGTTCCATTTCTGTAAGATATGGTGCAAAAATCATCAAATTTTCATTATTGTTAGTTGACCTTACTATGTGTTTCCTTATTTGCTCGAGTATGAATAAATCTATTCTATCAAATTTGATATAGTTATATAAGGTTTTATTAGAAATGTAATGGTCCTTATTTTCTGCTTTTCTATATACTCGTATTTGTCCTATATTGTATATCCTGTGCACCAGAGATATGCCAAATATATAGAAGGTGCTACCATAGCAACATTTGCCAACAATACATCTATTCTAGCAACTGGAAAGAGTATATCAGAAGCAACGACAAAACTTCACAAGCAACCAACTCAGTAAGTAGCTGGACAAAGAATTGGTGCATTAGCCAAAATGAAGCAAATCGATTCACGTAAACTTCACAAAACGAAAGTTAACTGGATTCCAGTGGAACTTAATTCAAGGCAGGTTCGAAATGCAAATATAGCCAAATACCTTGGCATGGCTCTCGATTGCAAGCTGAGATGGAAAGAGCATGTTAAAAAGAAAAAAGAAGAATTGAACATCAAATATAGAAAAATGTATTGGCTAACAGTTAGAAATTCTGAGCTTACAATACATAATAAATTGCTATTATATCGGCAAATACTTAAACCAATATAGACCTATGGTATTCAACTTTGGGGTTGTACCAAGAAGACAAATATACAAATGATATACTATTCTCAAAACAAAGTGCTGCGTGTCATTATGTCAACGCACCAAGGTACATCAGAAATGATAACCTACATAGAGACTTAAACGTGGAATACGTCAATGAAGAAATAAAAAATCATGCAAAGAAACACATTCAGCGGATATCTCGGCACCAAAATGCAGACATACGAAGTTTGTTGGACACTATCAATACAGTAAGAAGACTTCAAAGGCAGAAACCTTTAGAACTGAGCAGTTGCATTTAATTATGTCAGAGAAATATAATAAATTATGTAAATTCAAACGGGAGTAACCATCAAAATCCGTCAAATCTAAATCTTTAGTTAAAAAAGATAAATTACTAAATGATTTGTAAATCAGTTGTAATATAAAAATATAAATTAAAAAAAATATATTTTTGTGTAAATTATTTTCGATAAATTATATTGCGTACGATGGGAACTATGCGAAGACATTTCAAAAAAGATTTTTTTTGACAATTTTTTCACACATACATAGACATTTATCGATGACGACTTCATATCAAGAGCTACCCTAGTTCCAGCCTTCAATTTTGTCTTGTCTAACTGACGTCAACATCCAACAACATATCCAACAACATATCGTGGCCCGTTTGTGCCTTCAAATATAGATAAACATAAATTACCATTTCATTGAATCACTGACATATTAGAGGTAATTACATTTATCCTCAGTCAATTGTTTGAGTACCTCCCCTACAATTTGCCAACACTTTGCAACCCATTTAAATTATTTTCTGATTTATCGAACTATTTCGTTAAATGTTTTAATTGTTCTCGCACTGAAAGTAAACATATAAAATACCAATTTGGTACATTTGCAGTCGAAACGATTCTGCTATTTTCCATTCTACTTGTATTCATAAACATTCAAATTGAAAGCAACATTCAAATAGAAATTGATCGGTATAGTTGTGCACAAATTGTATACAATCGGTAGCATTCAAATGATTAATCGTATTATCCTTTTCTTCTGAATCCGAATCATCCACTTCCACATCACTGCTGTCTCGTTTCAATGATCGATACACAGTTTTATAGAAATATTTTGATACAAATATTTGACTGGACTGGGTTTTATTAGGATTTTTTGTAGGTTAAAAGATCTGACAGCTTCAATTTTTTTGATTTTTTTCCGCCTGCTGAATGATATTTTTAGGTTAGTATGAACTTGTCAAAAATTTCCCGTCTTATTTGTGACGTAATAACAAAAAACAAAACGCAATTTCTATTATACGGAAGAAAAAAATTTATTGATATGTTGGTCGTTTCAGTGCACCTAGAATACTATACAGGCCACACTGCTTTAAACAGTTTGCTATATGACGTCAATTTATGTTGTCAGTTCCTTCTTTGACTATTGTAGGCAGCACTAAAATTATAAAGATTGTTTTGATTTGTTTTGTGTTTAAGCTGTCATATTGATAAAAAAAATTGTAAACAAACAACAAGAAAAATACTTTAATAATATATTTTAAAATTTAATAAAAAGCTATAGGTAAGTATTAATTCATTGTATTTTTATAAAAT
Source organism: Nephrotoma guestfalica (assembly GCA_963691935.1). Lineage (NCBI taxonomy): Eukaryota > Metazoa > Arthropoda > Insecta > Diptera > Tipulidae > Nephrotoma > Nephrotoma guestfalica. The sequence goes on along the minus strand of OY829914.1, from coordinate 146,724,250 downwards.
TATGCATTTTAAATTGTGTTAAATATGTAAACACGTACAAAATGTGCACACATTTCTTGTAATTTAAGGGAAGACATAACCTTACTTTAGCACTCGTATAAATATTTTATTTTTTCTGTTTATTTTCGTTTATTCTTTTTATGAACGTGACTGCCGTCTATAGTTCAAAGAACTAACCGTAGTCATAAATTTGATGACATAGAAAGCAGTGTGGCCTGTAGTATTCTAGGTGCACTGGTCGTTTCCACTAGATTTGAAAATAAAAACTACATATATTACATTTAGTCAAGCCACATTTTTGGAAACATGTATGTGTAGACGTACTTATTTAAATAAGTCTCCTCGCGATGTGACTTATTTGAATAAGTCGGTGTCCACAAATAAGTCGGTGTTTGAAAAACAGCCTTAGGCTGTTTTCCAAACACCGACTTATTTGTGGGCACCGACTTACTCAAATAAGTCACCTCGCGAGGAGACTTACTTGAATAAGTACGTATACACAGAAATGTCTCCAAAATTCTGTCTTGACTAAATGTAATCATAAAGCAAAATATACATAAGAGGACTCATGTAGACATTCCGAGGTTAATCTATTTTACTTTTGGCAATCTGTATAAGTCTAACAAGAACAATGAACAATAAAATAACTATGCCGATATGTTTATGAGATACGTATATATGAATTAAATATAGCAAAAAATTAAATTTGTGTATATAAATACATCAAAACTATAAGAGAAGATTAATCTCGGAGAAATTGGCTTATAAAATTTGCACTACTTGATTTCTCTTATATATTTATTCCTCGATGTTGTAATACATGCAGTTTTTATTTTCAATTCTAGTGACAACTACCAACATGTCAAAAAAAATTATTTTTATAATAGAAATTGCGTTTTGTTTTTTGTTATTACATCACAAATAAGTCGGTACAATGAATTGGAATGACTTGACCGACTTATTCAAGATGGCGTCAAATAAGTCAATAAGCCTGTAATAAGTCGGTGTTTGGAAAGCACCTTAGTAGCAATTTAATTTTTTTTGTTGTGGAAAATATATGAATTCCATTTTCTTCGCTATTCTTTCTTATTTTTTTGCCTTCAGACATCAGACAAAACATAATTTTCATCAATATTTATCTGACACGACACGTGTAGGAACTGAACGGAACGGGTAATATAAATACTCCTATATAAAATATATGTAACAATGTTTTTTGTCTGAGACGATACGTGTAGGGACTGAACGGAACGGATAATATAAATCGACCTTAAATTATCTCTTTCGCTCTCTTACAATATTTTTTTATTCTTTGTATTCCATCTATGGTTCCCACTTAAAGGGTGATGGCAGCCGCATGAAACTGGTCTACGAGCTTGGCTCAACATAACAAAGTTAGAAATGTGTGATCTCAAAACGGCGGTACCACGAAGATAAAAATGTATTATTTCAATTTGACGTTTCGGCCATAGATAACTTGAAATATTAAGTTCATTCATATATTATTTTTATATACAGTTGCGAGCAAAACTGAGTATATAATTTAAAAATCATTTGTATTATTAGTTTACTTTTTATGGATGACGATAATAAATGCAATCTCTGTATTATAACTAAGTATACATTAACAAATTACGTTACAAAAAATAAAATAAAAAATCACGTTTAAATTAAAAAATATAATGTAATAATCATTTCAAGCATCACTTACTCAGATTTGCAAGTGTTTCACATGTTTTGCTTTTAATGAAATTCCAAGTAGAAAAAATAAAAATATACCGTTTTCTTGACGTAGGCGCAGTATAAAAGGATTATAGTTATTTGTTATTAGTAGTAAGCCGGAAAACAACATTGGTTTCGTTTTTTAACCCAGATATTGCCGTTGTCCTTTATAACGCCACATAAAATACTAAAAATTTCACGCACAACTTGTGGAAATTTGTTTTCTCGAAAGTCCCAGATATTACCGTCGTCCTTTATAACGCCACATAAAACACTAAAAACTTCGAGCACCACTTGTGGATAATTTTCTTCTCGAAAGTCCCAGATAATTCGAGCACAACTGCTGAAAATTTTTTTTTCGAAAGTCCCGTTAGGCCTGTTTACTATATAAAGATTCATTCGTTGCAACGTTTTTTAGTATTGAAGTGTTTCTGTTTTCTGAAACAAGTAGAGTAAATTAAAATTAAGCAACATATGACAACATCTGGATTACCAAAAGTTTAATAAACCGTCTTAAAAATAATTTGAAATCAGACAAATAAGTATAGACGCGGAAAACAACATAGTTTCCTTGACCAAACAGGGACATTCATCAAGGAAAGTTGCAGAAATAATGAAAGTGTCGCAAAAAACTGTATGTTTAGTACAGAAAAGAAAAAATGTGGTTGCAACAAAAAGTAAAGGAGGTCGTCCAAGGCTTTTGTCAGATACTGATGCTTGCTTGATATATCGTTTAATGAAAAATGAGAAGGCTAAAACACCCAAGGAGAGTAAACTAAAGTGTAAGTGAGTAGACTGCACGAAGAACGCTGCAGAAGTTTGGATTACTACCGGAAATGAATAAGAAGAAGCCGGCAATATCCGAAAAGATAGGATCAGGCATTTCAAATTTTGTCAAGATCACACTGCACTGTTGAAGATTCGAAACGAGTAATTTGGTCCGATGAAACTAAAATTAATAGGTACCAATCTGACGGAAGAGCTTATTATTGGCATCGTCGACAGAAAAAAATCTAGAAAGGTACCAAATTAAAGAAACTTTCAAGCATGGCGGAGGTAGCCTAATGGTGTGGGGGTGTTTTACTTGGTGGCACTTGGGTCCATTAGTCAAGATTAATGGGATAATGAAGAAAGAAGACTACCTCCAAATATTGCAGGAATATATACCGAATTTTGTAGAAGAATGTGCATATGCAATCGAAGAAATTATTTTCCAACACGATGGGGATCCGAAGCATACCGCCAAAATTGTGACAACATGGTTAGGAGAAGCGCAATTTACCACGTTAAAGAGGCCTGCTCAAAGCCCCGATATCAACCCAATAGAAAATTTATGGGTCATTGTTAAACGACGTCTCTCTGCTTACAGAGAACCACCTAGTAGCATGAATCAACTATGGAATAGATTCCAAGCTGAATGGCTAAAAATCGAAAATAAAATAATTCAAAATCTCCTTGAAAGTATGCCTAGGCGAATGAAATCAATCATAAAAAACAAGAGGCTTTGGACAAAATATTGATTTTCTGGAGTAAAACCAACAAAACACAAGCAACCGAATTAGTGCAAAACTGAGTAAATGTGGTTTCAATGAATTTTAATGTGATATTTTTTAATTACACATGAAATTTTGTTTTTTATTACATTATTTTATAAGAAGTTAATGTATTATGAATCATAATTGATAAAACTGAATTTATTACCACTATCAATAAAAAAGAAAATATGTAATACAAATGATTTTTCAATTATATACTCATTTTTGCTCGTCACTATATTTCCTAAAATTTTGAATGAAACTACAATAATTTTGAGTATAAACGTATTTATATTAACAAATATATGTTTTTAAAATTATAAAAATTATTTATATGCGGTTTAAATCACCGCAATTCGATAAATTATTTTTTTAGGTTAGGTTTAGAAAAATACAATTCTACAGTGTATTGAAAATTATTTTTGATATTATTTTCATATTAGTGTATGTTTACATGAATATTTTATAAATAGAAATGATTTAATACACGAATAATTCAAAATTTCCTTATAAAAAATAAACATGCATATTACAATCAACGCACTAAAATTTGTTTGTGTTTTGTTGTTGTAGTTATTAAGTTTTTAATTCCTGGACGGAAATTTTCGCTCGTTCATTCTTTCTAAGTGACAGCAAAAATGAAACGCAATTTCTGTTATTATTTTTATATTAAGGCGGAATTCCATTACTGCGGCTTTTTATGCAGAAAACCAGAAAGAGATAAAATCAAAAATCCCTATGTGTGTGAGCGGCGAAACAATAAAATTTTGTATACTTAAACTTTTAGTTGTTGTTGCGTTTTGGTTGCCATAAATATAAATAAAAAATACAAAACGAAGTATTTTTATGGCAACCAAAATGAAAAATACTCCACACTCTCAGCAAATTTTAGTTTTGTAATATTTTTATGGTGAGCACTTGGCTCAGACATTTTATATGTTTGGAGGAGTGTGACATAAATCGCGTTTTCATTATAAATTTATATTAATGTTCACATTAAAATATTTTGCAATTTTTAATTTTTATTATTTACTCTTAATTACATAATTTTAATGCATGTGATATTACTTAGGTTAGGTTATAAACGCGGTCAAATATTCCCCTAACTTCTTTATAGGAAAGTGTTTTTATAGTTTTTAATTATTGAAAGGAAATAATTAAAATACATAATAAAATGATGGCTACAAATAATATTTAGAATTTCTAGTAATTAGGAGATAGAAATAAAATTGATTTAACAATAATTTTAATTTTTTAACTAATATATTGGTAATAGTTTCGTAGTTGTCAAATATTCCCCTTAAAATTTCGCTATAAAATAAAAATAATCGGTCTTTGTCGGATTTTTCATTTTATCTCTTTCTGATTTTCTGCAAAAAAAGCCATAGTAATGGAATTCCGCCTTTATTCTGAGTATAGCTAAAGTGGGAACTATAGATGGAATAAAAAGAATAAAAAAATAACGTAAGAGAGCGAAAGAGAGGATTTACATGTATTCGACTATACTCAGAATAATGAATATAACAGAAATTGCGTTTAATATTTTTTCAATTTTGCTGTCAGTTAAAAAGAATAAACGAGCGAAAACAAAAGGCAAAGAAGTTGTAATGCGTTGAATGTAATATTAATGTTTATATTTTATATAAGGGAATTTTGAATTATTCGTGTGTTTTATCTTTTCTATTTATAAAATATTCATGTATACGAGTACATAATATGAATATAATATCAAAAATAATTTTCAATATATTGAAGAATTGTATTTTTCTAAACCTAACCTAAAAAATAATTTATCGAATTGTGGTTATTTAAATCACATATAAATAATTTTTATAATTTTAAAAACATATATTTGTTGATATAAATACGTTTATACTCAAAATTATTGTAGTTTCATTCAAAATTTTAGGAAATAAATCAAAAAATAAATGAATGAACTTAATATTTCAAGTTAGATATGACCGTAACGTCAAATTGGAATAATAAATTTTTATTTTCGTTTCTTACGTTATTTTTTTAATTCTATTTATTCTATCTATAGTTCAGCTTTAATACATGTAAATCCTCTCTTTTGCTCTCTTACGTTATTTTGTTTATTCTTTTTATTCCATATATGGTTCCCACTTAAGCAACTGTAAGCAAGCGTCACAATTCGGAGAGAAAAAGAGAAAGCGTATAAATCAACAGGGCCGTATTTAGAATTATTTTCGACCGAATGCAATGAAGTTAGGAAGTTAAAATTAAAAAATCTATGTAAATTTAATTATATTTTAATTCATTAAGTACAACAAATTAATTGTTTTTTCCTTAAATACAATAGCCGCTTTCAGAAATAGCCCATGGTAACTTTTGGGTGACTTGCTGACACTAAATTACCAAATCTATTTCCGAACATGTAGGGTAGCTTTAAGGTAATTTAGTTTTTGTTGTTTTTGTTTTTGTCTGTATTAAATTAGACGTATCAGAAAAATTGAATTATAAACTTTTAAAGTACAAATTGTACAAAAAGAAGCAACAAAAATGTCGTATGTGCCAAAAATACGAGATTGAATTTTGCTGAATAAAAATATTCACACGCGAAATGTATTCTTACTTTTTCTATAGTCAAGGTAACTTGAGTAACTTTTGTTACCAACATTAAAAAAATTAAAATTACCCAAAAGTTACCACGGGCTATTTTCGATAACGGCTAATATAATGTAGATTTAAACCTGTGTATATCCAAATAGTTATTGGTCCTATTTAACTTAATATTATTTTCATTGCCGTCAAATTTAACCGTTGGCTATTTTATCAACAAGGGAGTGACTCGTTTCTTAAAAATATTTACCGATTCTCTTTTCTCTGCGGCATAAAATAGTTATTTTCAAAATGTAACGAGCAACTAATTGAATTTTTACTCATTTTTACAATTTTACATCATCTACATCGAAGCCGATTGAGTTCAACCATTGTTTTTTTATTCCTCACATTAAGCTTATCATAAAAGAAACAAAATATGTTTTTCATATAATTTCTGTAAAAACTAATAATTATGCTATTCAAAAATAAAAAGTAATTATGAAAAGAAAAGCACGCAGTATGATGTTGATGTTGAAAGGCCGAATGTGAAAGCAAAATGCGGAATTCGAAGCACTTTGAATAAATTAATAATAATAATAAATAAAAACAAAAAATTTAATTTAATTTTAGAAATTAATAAAAAATTTTATTGGAAAATAAATAATTTCGGTGCTGGTAGTTGAACGGCTGCATCTTCCAAAATCCAAAACTAAATAGGAAAAAATTAAAATTTTGTATAATTTATATACAAAATTTTGTAATGCAATCTGGATCGTAAATGTTGGATTGATCCAGTATTGTTGCATTTGGTAAACAAGACAATAACAATCTGAATTGCATCCACCAAATCTGGTTTCAGCTGGTTACCAATTTGTTTGTGTTATAGACGTACGTACGCCTATGAACAGTATTGCAATGATAAATTTTATTTGTTCTGATTGCCACGCCATCATGTTAACTTAGGTATTAAATGATTGTGTCATTGGTTATCACAATTATTTAATGATGATGGGGGGCATCTATAATACAATTTTAACAACTACCGTGCCATCGTTTAATTTAAATATTTTGTGTCTTGGTTATCACAAAAGGATGGTGGCATCTATGATACGATTGCAATACTGTTCGTTTCAATGATAAGTTTACTATTGGTAACGATTTTTATTGATATGAAAATCGGCATGATAATGAAATTTACTAATTTTGTTTTGTGTACCGATTTTATGTAACAAGACTGTTGTTGCATATTCATTTGGAATATAATTATTTATACGGAGAATTGTCCGTGAATAAATAATTCAGTCTACGGAGAATTGTCCGTTCGTATATTGTGCGGTGTTTCTTGTAGTTGAAGAAACAGGCCGCTACAAGTACATGAAACAATCAACACCATTTTTTCGAACCATAGTAATACAAAAAATTCGGCACTGGTAATAAAACATGTTTACAAAAAGAAAACCCCAACAACAACAACCAACAATCGATTCTTATTTTTTATTCTTTATAACTTAGAATAAGGATAATTTTACCACACATCACTTTCTTTATAATATAATTTACATTTTATTTTATATAAACACTTGATAAACTTACTGGTCGTAAGAAATTTCATTATATATTTTTTTAGGCGTGTTGTGGCAGCTTTTCATAAGACACTTCATTTTAATTAAAATTTTCCAATTTTTATTACCAAATGATGCGTTATTACACTATCCACTAATTATTTTATAATATTTTAATAACTTTAAATAAAAATTTCAAGATTATTTAAGAGTGCAAAATGTTGCTGTCACTGTACAAAATCAAAAGTAGCTTGGTTTTTTTAAGTCCGGTACATACGTCGGTTGGAAATCTAGGATGGTGAAACCCGGTACATACGTCGGATGGAAATCCGGAATTTTTTGCATCTTTAACGGGAAGTTAGTAACATATAGGTTTTTTTGCTCTATATTTGATCTATTTTTTGTGACATACTCGTCAAAATTTTTTATTTTTATTTTAGCGCAAGCTTGGTTTTCTCGTGTCATTTCTGAAAAAATACAATGTTTCTATTATTTAATGTAATACATTTGTATTATTTAATATAATATGCACATACCGTTCCAAATAATATAAAATAATTTACTTAATTAATATTTTAATTTTTATAATATTTATAATAAATAATAAATAAAGCCCGGTGCATACGTCGGATGGAAATCCGGGATTTTTTCATCTCGCCATTTTATCCAATCAAATAAGAGAAATAGTACAAAATACCCGCTTTTCATCCCAAGAAGTTGAAAAATTTCAACTTTTGAACAAAAAATCCTGCAGACAACCAACCTAAAAAAACAAAACTGTAATTTTGTAGATCATTTTATTTGTTTACTCAAGTTTTTGTGTGTTGTAAGAGTTCTTCATAATGATATTTGTATTTTGTTTGTGTTGTAAAACGTGCCTGCTGTATTAAACTTATTTATTATTTATAAAATATTAATAAAGTAAATTATTTGGAATTATTTGGATCGATTCGGTATGTGCATATTATACTAAATAATACAAATGTATTAGATTAATCAATACCGACATTAAATTTAATGTTCCGGGTAGTAGTAGTTAGTTAATGTAGTTTTCAGAAATGGAGACACGATAGAGCCAAGCGCAAGTAAAATAAAAATAAAAAAATTTGAGGGCTACGTCACAAAAATAATAGACCAAATATAGAGCAAAAAACCTATATGTTACTAACTTCTCTTTTGAGATGTAAAAAATCCCGGAGTTCCATCCGACGTATGTACCGGGCTTAATTTAATACGGCAGGTACGTTTTACAACACAAACAAAATACCAATGTCACTCGCAAGAACTTTTACAACACACAAAAACTTGAGCAAAAAAGTAAAATGATCTACAAAATATTGCTCACAATTACAGTTTTGGTTTCTTAGGTTGCTTGTCTGCAGGATTTTTTTTGCTCAAAAGTTGAAATTTTTCAACTTCTTGGGAAGAAAAAGGGCGTGTATTTTGTACTATTTCTCTCACTTGATTGGATAAAACGGCGAGATGTAAAAATCCCGGATTTCCATCCGACGTATGTACCGGGCTTCACTGTAAGTCACATCTTACCGTTTTAGGCAATCGAAATAAGTGAAAGAGTACAAAATACACGCTCTCTTCATCCCAATAAGTTGAAAAAAATTCTAATTTTGAGCAAAAATTCCTGCAGACAACCAACCTAAAAAACCAAACCTATAATTTTGAGCATTATTTTGTAGATCATTTTACTTTGTTGCTCAAGGTATTTGTGTGTTGTAAAAGTTCTTTCTAATGATATTTGTATTTTGTTTGTGTTGTAAAACGTGCCCGCCATATTAAATTTATTTAGTATTTACATATTATAAAACATTAATTAAGCAAATTAGTTAGAATTATTTGGAACGGTATGTGCATATTATATTAAATAATAAAGGGTGATTTTTTTGTGGTTAGGATTTTCATGCATTAGTATTTGACAGATCACGCGGGATTTCAGACAAGGTGTCAAAGAGAAAGATGCTCAGTATGCTTTGACATTTCATAATGAATAGACTTACTAACGAGCAACGCTTGCAAATAATTGAATTATATTACAAAAATCAGTGTTCGGTTCGAAAAGTGTTTCGCGATTTACGTCCGATTTATGGTCTACATAATCGACCAAGTGAGCAAACAATTAATGCGATTGTGACCAAGTTTCGCACTCAGTTTACTTTATTGGACATTAAACCAACCACACGAATGCGTACAGTGCGTACAGAAGAGAATATTGCGTCTGTTTCTGAGAGTGTTGCTGAAGACCGTGAAATGTCGATTCGTCGCCGTTCGCAGCAATTGGGTTTGTGTTATTCGACGACATGGAAGATTTTACGCAAAGATCTTGGTGTAAAACCGTATAAAATACAGCTCCTGCAAGAACTGAAGCCGAACGATCTGCCACAACGTCGAATTTTCAGTGAATGGGCCCTAGAAAAGTTGGCAGAAAATCCGCTTTTTTATCGACAAATTTTGTTCAGCGATGAGGCTCATTTCTGGTTGAATGGCTACGTAAATAAGCAAAATTGCCGCATTTTGAGTGAAGAGCAACCAGAAGCCGTTCAAGAACTGCCCATGCATCCCGAAAAATGCACTGTTTGGTGTGGTTTGTACGCTGGTGGAATCATTGGACCGTATTTTTTCAAAGATGCTGTTGGACGCAACGTTACGGTGAATGGCGATCGCTATCGTTCGATGCTAACAAACTTTTTGTTGCCAAAAATGGAAGAACTGAACTTAGTTGACATGTGGTTTCAACAAGATGGCGCTACATGCCACACAGCTCGCGATTCTATGGCCATTTTGAGGGAAAACTTCGGAGAACAATTCATCTCAAGAAATGGCCCGGTAAGTTGGGCACCAAGATCATGCGATTTGACGCCTTTAGACTATTTTTTGTGGGGCTACGTCAAGTCTAAAGTCTACAGAAATAAGCCAGCAACTATTCCAGTTTTGGAAGACAACATTTCCGAAGAAATTCGGGCTATTCCGGCCGAAATGCTCGAAAAAGTTGCCCAAAATTGGACTTTCCGAATGGACCACCTAAGACGCAGCCGCGGTCAACATTTAAATGAAATTATCTTCAAAAAGTAAATGTCATGGACCAATCTAACGTTTCAAATAAAGAACCGATGAGATTTTGCAAATTTTATGCGTTTTTTTTTAAAAAAAAGTTCTCAAGCTCTTAAAAAATCACCCGTTACAAATGAATTACATTAATTAATACAAACATTTTATTTTTTCAGAAAAACGAGACACGGGGACACGAGAAAGCGAAAAAAAAATGACAGCTACGTCACAAAAAAATAAGCCAAATATAGAGCAAAAAACCTATATGTTAAGTGGGAACTATAAATGGAATAAAAATCATAAAAAATAACGTAAGAGAGCGAAAGAGGGGATTTACATGTATTCGACTATACTCAGAATAATGGATATAAAAAGAATAATAGAAATTGCGTTTAATATTTTTTCAATTTTGCTGACAGTTAAAAAGAATAAACGGGCGAAACATTTCGTCCAAGAATAAGAAACTTCTTAACTACAACAACAAAATCCAAAGAAATTTTAATGCGTTGAATGTAATATTCATGTTTATATTTTATGTAAGGGAATTTTGAATTATTCGTGTATTTTGTCTTTTCTATTTATAAAATGTTCATGCATACATCTGTGAAATTAAACAAAAACAGGATATCTACCAAATCTCAAATTTTGGGAAATTGCATTTAAAGTTATGGTTATGATTTTTTTAAATATTTTACTTACAGAGTTGAATACTTTTTTTTTTTTTGTTAAATCGATTAATAATAATAATCGTTCATAAGTATTACTGATTATTTATATATAAATATTATATTAAAGCTTAATTTGGATTAATTAGAAGATATCCTGTTTTGTTACTGAAATTATGATTTTCCATAAACTTGCTATGTACAGTTGCCCAGTTTTAATCAAACACAATGACAACAATTAGATATTGTTAACTACACATAACCCATTTTTATCAAACAATTTTTTTTTGGAATCCGAGGTTTTTTATTTTATTAAATAGTACCATTTGAGGAATTTGAATCCTAAATTTTTGAAAATAAAACAAATTTGTTAAAAAAATAATTCCAGTCTTTTCTAATTCAACAATAATCGACCATTTTTAAGATTAAAATAATTTGAACCATAATCCAAAATAATGCTAAAAAAGTTGACAGTACGTTCCATTGAAACCGCCTAACTGCAGATAGGCTCTTATTCGATATTTTATTTATCACAGTCTTAGGTGTTTTTATTTTTTTTATATATATTTTTTTATTACAACTGATTTACAAATCATCTAGTAATTTATCTTTCATAATTTATATTCTTGTTTGGAGGGTTGTAGCCCTTTGGCTAGTCCCCTTTACAATTTTATTATATTTTTAGTCGATCCTGATTGGATCTTGTAGATCATGCGGTTTCTTCCTTCGCAGCCGTCTTACTAGGCTTGAATCATCCAACATACGACGTATCTCAGCATTTTGGTGTAGACTAATACGTTGCATGTGTTTTCTCGCGTGTTTGCTTATTTCTTCACTAACGAAATCCATCTTCAGATTTCTATGGAGGTTGTCATTTCTTATGTACCACGGTGCATTAACTATTCCACGAAAGACTTTGCTTTGGAATGACTGGATGATATTGACATTGGTTTTCTTTGTACAGCCCCAGAGCTGAATACCGTAAGTCCACACAGGTTTTAGGATTTGCCGGTATAGTAGCAATTTATTACGTAGAGGTAGCTCAGAATTTCTTCCTAAGAGCCAATCCATCTTTCTGTATTTGATGTTTAACTCTTCTTTTTTCTTTTTCACATGCTCTTTCCATTTTAGTTTCGCGTCTAGAGTCATGCCTAGATATTTTGCCGTATTTGCATAGGGAATTTGCTGGGAGTTCAGTTCTACTGGTATCCAGTTGACCTTCTTGTTGGTAAAGTTTACGTGAACAGATTTTGTTTCATTAAGTTTTATTCGCCATCTCTTGGTCCAGGTACTGACAATATTAGTAGCTCTTTGCAATTTGCTTGTAGATCCTTCTATGCATCTATCCTCTATCGTTGGCAGGTCCGAGGTGTATAGAACATATAAGGTTGGTCCCAGAACGCTACCTTGTGGTACCCCTGCTGATATTTTCTTTATTTCTGAGTATTCGCCATCTAATTTAACTCGAAAGTGTCGGTTAGATATGTAAGATTTTAGAACTTCATAAAACTGCTTTGGTAAGTCTCTTTGTAATTTATATTCCAAACCTTTATGCCATACTCTGTCAAAGGCCTGTGCTACATGCAAGAAGACGCTTGAACATACTTCCTTTTTTCAAGTACGTCTTCAATTATGTTTGTAATTCGGTGTACTTGTTCTATTGTTGAATGATTTTCTCTGAAGCCAAATTGATGTGGAGGAACAAGATTTCTTTCTGCTATTATTGGTTTTAGTCTCTTTAGGAGTAGTTTCTCGAATAATTTTGAAATTATTGGAAGTAAGGAAATCGGCCTATACGAATTTTTGTCATTAAGTGGTTTGTTTGGTTTAGGTATCATAATTACTTCTGCTACTTTCCATTGACTTGGAACGTGTTTAAGTCTGAACACTGCATTAATTATTTGGAGTAGTTTACGTAGACCTTTTTCAGGAAGAGCTTTTACTATTTGTCCTGTAATTAAGTCATATCCTGGAGATTTCTTTGTATTTAGGTTGAGATTGATTTCCTCTTTTAATTCTTGTAGTGTGACAGGAGATATATTGCAGTTATCCATTTTATATACTGGTGGTATGTTTTCCTCTGCAGTTTGTCTTAGATGTGTAAAATTATATATGTTGAGTTAATTAATTTTTTACAAATTTTTACCGTTCTGAATTTTAAAGTTACACTGGCTATCTGAATATAAGCTGTTTTTGTGGAACGATTTATTGTGTAACCCTAACATAACCAATTTTTATCAAATTTTTCTCGGAAAACAATGAAAGTTTCGGGAGATGGGTTAGGTTATCGAATGAAGCTTTAAATTTTAGAGCAAATGGCGGAATAAATTGAAGAAGTGATTAACTGCAGATATCCTGTTTTTGTTTAATACCACAGACATATGCTAATATAAATATAATATCAAAAATTTTCAATACACTGTAGAATTGTATTTTTCTAAACCTAACCTAAAAAAATAATTTTTCGAATTGTGGTGTATAAATAATTTTTATAATTTTAAAAACATATATTTGTTGATATAAATACGTTTATACTCCAAACTATTGTAGTTCCATTCAAAATATTAAGAAATATATTAAAAATATATATGAACTTAATATTTCAAGTTATATGGCCGTAACGTCAAATTGGAATAATAAATTTTTATCTTCGTTTCTTACGTTATTTTTTTTTATTCTATCTATAGTTCAGCCGTTACTCTCGTTTGAGATGTAAAAAAACGCGGATTTCTATCCGACGAATGTACCGAGGTTGAAGCCCGGTACATACGTCGGATGGAAATCCGCGATTTTCTGGATGTCAAAAAATTGTTAAAATCTCAACTCTGAGCAAAAAATCCTGCAGACAAGCAACTTAAAAAAAACCAAAACTGTAATTTTTGAGCAATATTTTACTCAATCCTTATACTTTTTTGCTAAAATTTTTGTGTGTTCTAATGCCCCATTTACATGTAAAAAATTGTTTTATTCTGCAAATTTTTACAAATAAATAAGAGTACAAGTAAATAAGAAGCATCCGTTATATAAAAATTTTCAATATGCAAGAAAGAAATAAACATATATAGTACTGCCATAATTTTTTATAAGAAAATTATTAATTTACTTTTAATTAATTCAAATGCGGAATTTACATTTTTATCTATGGCGTCTGTTTTTATTATGAATCCTTAACGTTTATAAATTTAAAATAATTTTATTTTGAATTTGAATTGTTTTAGTAAAACACTTGTTAAACATTTTCCTTAGAGTGACAATATTTATTAATTTATTATTCGGTATTCACCGGCTTCGGTGTGGCTAGATGGTACCTCCGGAATATTTTGCGATTTGATCACAATTAAAAGTTATTTTTAAATTAATTAAAATTGTTATTTTAATTCAATAAATGTGTTCAATTAAATATAAATAATTTAATTTATGAAACATTAGTTACAACTGTAAAGTAGGGTGTTTTTTTAGGAGGTTTGTTTTTCCGATAGATGTCGTTTTATTTTATGACAGTTGTTTTGACAGCTCAAAGTGGCATTTCTACTCAGTATTGTTTGGCAAATCATTATGAATAGGTTAACTCCAGAACAACGTTTTCAAATCGTGGAAATTTATTTTCAAAATCAGTGTTCAATTAAAAATGTTTATAGAGCACTTCGTGAATTTTATGGTGCACATAATCGTCCGTCAGAGACCACCATAAAGAACGTAATTACCAAATTTCGGTCTACATTCACTCTTTTGGATGCCAAGCCACCGACAAGAATGAGAAGAGTTCGTACAGAAGAAAATATTGCTGTCGTTGAGGCCAGTGTCGAAGAAAACGACAATTTATCGATTCGTCGTCGTGCTCAGCAAATTGGACTTTGTCCATCGACTTTATGGAAAATTTTACGTAAAGATTTGGGTTTGGTGCCATACAAAATTCAATTGGTGCAAGAATTAAAGCCACACGACCATCGTTTGCGCCGTGAATTCAGTGATTGGTCGTTAAATCAATTGAACGAAGATCCATTTTTTTACCGTAAAATTCTCTTCAGTGATGAGGCGCATTTTTGGTTAAATGGATACGTCAACAAACAAAATTGTCGCATTTGGAGCAAAGATAATCCACACGCCGTTCTAGAATTACCAATGCATCCTGATAAATGTACTGTTTGGTGCGGTCTATGGGCTGGTGGGATCATCGGTCCATATTTCTTTAAAAATGAGGAAGGACGACGCGTTACCGTGAATGGAAATCGATACAGAACCATGTTAAATGAGTTTTTGTTGTCAAATCTTGAAGATATGGATATGAATGAAATGTGGTTTCAACAAGATGGTGCCACTTGCCATACAGCACGTGAAACAATCGACTTATTGAAAGAAACTTTCAACGACAACATTATTTCGAGAAATGGTCCGGTGAATTGGCCTCCGCGTTCGTGCGATTTGACGCCACTCGATTACTTTTTGTGGGGATACGTGAAGTCATTGGTTTATGTGGATAAACCTCAATCGATTGACGCTTTGGAAACCAATATTCAACGTGTCATTGCTGACATACGCCCTCAAATGCTTGAAAAAGTGCTGGAAAATTGGACCTCCAGAATGACATTTGTGAAAAATAGTCGTGGTAGCCATATGCCAGAAATTGTGTTTAAATGTTAAATGCCAAAAAATTATCTACCAAATAAAAAAAAATTTTGGTCATTTCATAATTTTATATGTGTTTTATTCAAAAAAAAAATCGGCAACCTCTTAAAAAACACCCTTTAGATGTAATATTATAGTGAGACACTTTCAATACATTTTTAAAAGGAACAATCTCCTATAAATTGGTGACCACGACGTGATCGAAGGTATTAATTTTGTGCGCAAGGATACGGCAGCAGATCACGGACGTTTGAAGATATTAATATTCAACTGTGGAGTATCCAAAGCAGTGCAACAAGCGTTGCAACAACAATATTATTAATATTGCAACAAGTTTATCAACAGCAGTGGAGGTACAGTGGACAAGTCATCTGGACTACAGGCGACAAGAAAATTATTAAGATTAACAACATTTGTAAACGAGAGTAGACTGGGGCGAGTAATTTTTTTTTTCATATTTTTTATTGAGTTCATTGCTTTAAATCCACAAAAATAAAATTTTATTTAAAAGTTAAAATTAATTTCGGCATTTTATTTATTTCATTTAACTCTTTTATTAACTCTCCGGTCAATGACGAGGTTTATGGAGATGCAAGTTCTGTAGATCTGCCTAATTGTTCATCGCAACTACAAAATTTATTCGCAGAGCAATTTTAATTGTCTCTGCAATCTCAACATTTTTTCCAGGATCCAGGATTTGCTCAGTCGTCTGGGCTGATGTCCAAAATCCAAATTTGGAGATTGGAGCGGTGCGATTCCGACCTCCGCAACCGTTGTACGGTCAGAATCCTGCAGTTTGGTTCACGATACTGGAATCGCAGTTTGTTGCCGCGAACATCATGTCGGAGGCTACCAGGTTTTCTCACGCAGTGGGGCGTTGGACACGAGACTACATGATCGTTTCGCGGATTTGATTCTCCGCGATAAGGGTTCACTTCCCTATACTGTATTTAAAGAGGAAGTGATTCGTGTGTTGGGCGAGTCAGAGATGTCACGCTTGAACAACGTCCTGACAAACCTGACTTTGGATGATAAAAAACCGTCGCAGTTATTAAGTCAGATACGTTTGAACGCTGGCAGTAATTTTAATGACAAGTTGCTCAGACAACTTTGGATGAAGAGGTTGCCTTCGCAGATTCAGGTTATCCTGACTACTTTCGCATCGTTTTCGAAAGTTAGATGTTTTGGCAGCACGTGCCGATAATATTATGGAGGTGATGCCACCGTTAAATGCCGTTAAATCGTACAATCCTTTCGGTCCATCCTCGTCTGCAGCATCTAACGGGTGCTTCAATCCAACCGGCATTTCTTAAGCATCTAATTTAGACACTAAATTAGAGAATTTTAGAATTAAAATTTTGGCTGAGATTAAAACTATCGTTAACCCTAGATCTCGATCTCGTTCAAATAACAGAAATCGCATAAATTCTCGTTCGAGATCTAGAGGTCGGGTTAACCCAAAATTCGAATTGTGATAGTATCATTTTAGGTTCGGTGACAAGGCTCAGAAATGTCAGGTTGGATGTAAATACTACAACAAAACCTGCGGAGGTCATTCGATCAAGAAGGATTTGTAAATGTTTATCAGGACGTGACGACCGTTACTGATGAACCAGTCGTCATATTAATACATGATGCCAATTCAAGAGTTGCATTTCTAATAGACACTGGTGCTGACGTTTCGGTTGTTCTACTTAAAATTTGTCACATTCCGCAGGCCTTAACCACTTCCAAATTATTCGCTGCGAATGGAACGCCAATTAAAGCATATGGAACAAAAATTCTAAATTTAGATTTTGGGTTACGGCGTAATTTCAAGTGGGAATTTATAGTGGCAGATGTCTCGCTGCCCATTATCGGAGCTGACTTCCTTAAAAGTACTGGTTTCATAGTTGATCTTGGCAAACATCGTCTTCTAGATCCAACGACATCTTTGTTTACGATTGGTTCTATTACTCTCACAGCCGAGTCAACATTGTCTCAACTAGACAAATATCAGGTTAATAATCAAATCCAGCAACTTCTTTCTAAATTCTCAGAAATTATGACAAACTCTCTTAACGTCAAACCAGTTAAGCATATGATCACTCATCTGGAAACTTTTAGACCACCGGTTTCCTATAAAGCTAGACGTTTGGCACCTGATAAATTAACGATTGCAAAACAGGAATTCGAGAATCTGATGGCACTAGGAGTTTGTCGTCCAAGTAATAGTGCATGGTCTAGTCCTTTGCATTTGGTCTTGAAGAAAAATGGAGATTGGAGATCATGTGGAGATTATCGAAGTTTGAAACGTGTTACAATTCCAGATCGTTATCCCATTCCACACCTACAAGATTTTTCGTACCAACTTGAAGGATGTACAGTCTTTTCAATTCTTGATCTTGTCCAAGCTTATCATCAGATCCCGATTGAACTGTCTGATATTCCAAAAACCGCTATTGCGACTCCCTTTGGTTTATTTGAATTCACTAAAATGACTTTTGGTCTCAGGAATGTAGCGCAAACTTTTCAGATATTCATGCATTCCGTATTGTTCGGACTTAATTTCGCATTCATCTACTTAGATGATATTCTGATAGCGTCTAAAACTTTCGAGGAACATTGCGCGCATCTCGAATTAGTTTTCCAAAAATTATCAGACAACAATTTAATAATTAACCCTGGAAAATGTATCTTCGCTCCGCCTGAAGTTAAATTCTTAGGACATTTTGTTAACGCAAATGGCATTTTACCTGTTCCAGAAAGTGTTGAAGTCACCAAAAATTTTGAACGTCCGTTAACGGTTAATCAACTCAAAAGATTTTTGGGGTATGATTTATTTCTACAGACGCTTCATTCCAAACGCCGCGGCTGATCAAATTTTACTTAATGATTTTCTTAAAGGCTATAAGAAAAATAGTAAAATTTCAATTAATTGGGCAGCAGAGTCCATTGATGCCTTCCACAATTGTAAGGAGAAGTTGTGTAAAGCTACTCTTCTCGCACACCCTTCATCTACGGCTATAAACTTGCTATCATGGTAGACGCTTCGGACACAGCTATCGGAGCAGTGTTCAACAGTATGTTGGTGATATTTGGCAACCACTCAGTTTTTTCTCGGTTCCTCTTAATGAAACGCAACAAAGATATAGTGCTTATGACAGAGAGTTGTTAGCAGCGTACTCTGGCATCAAGCATTTCAGATATTGTCTATGCTTTTTGTCAGAATCCGGAAATATTCATCACCGCGTCAATTCCAACATTTAGATTTCATCGTACAGTTCACAACCGACATTCAACACATTTCAGGCATAGATAATGTCGTCGCAGATACACTTTCCCGCATTAATCTAATTTTTATTCCTGAGAGTATAGATTATGCGCAAATTGCGGATGCCCAAGTCAATGATGTCGAGCTAAAAGATCTGATCCGCGATAATTTAACTTTAAAGTTTGTCCAAGTTCCGTTGAGTTTTAACTCTAGCAAAACTATATATTGCGATATTTTGACAGCTAATCAAAGACCTTTTATTCCAATTGAGTTTCGGAAACAAGTTTTTGAAGCCTGTCACAATCTTTCACATCCTGGAATTAAAGCAACAATTAAATTATTGACGAAAAACGTCATCTGGCCCTCCATCACGAAAGATTCAAAAATTATGGCACAATCCTGTTTAGCTTGTCAGAAATCTAAAATTTCAAGACACACCGTTTCACCTCTTGGATCGTATCAATTAACTTCGCAACGCTTCGCAGAAATTCACTTAGACATCATTGGTTCTTTGCCTATTTCTGACAATTAGCGGTATTGCGTTACATTAATCGACAGGTATACTATGTGGGCTGAGGCAGTGCCAGTTCCTGATACTACTGTCGCTTCTGCGGTATACTCCACATGGATTTCACGCTTCGGGGTACCAAACGTCATAGTCACCGACCAAGGTTCGCAGTTTGAGTCTTGTCTTTTTAATGAATTGTCAGCGTTAATCGGATTCAGACGAGTAAGAACGACGGCTTATAACCCAAAGTCCAACGGTATGATTGGGAGATGGCACAGAACGTTAAAGACCGCAATCATGTGTCACGAACGAGCTGATTGGGTAATGTTCTTGCCAACCGTACTGATGGGTTTACGCACGTTACATAGTGAGGAACTTAAAACTTCTCCGGCTGAACTTGTTTACAGAAGTACGTTGAGAGTGCCTGGTCAATTTCTAAATTCTTTTTCGACGGATAAAATTCATCAGATAGATTTTGCCAATAATCTTAAAAAACATTTCGATGAGATAAAACCGTCTCCTGCTACCAGGCACTCTAATGTAAAAACTTTCGTAAGCAGAGAACTTTCAACGTGTTTTTAAGATCGGATTTTGTGAGGAAATCTTAGCAACCACCTTATTCAGGACCGTTTAGAGTTCTCGAAAGAGGGAATAAGTTCTTCACTATTGACGTAAACGGCAGGACGAGCGTGGTTTCTTTGGATCGCCTCAAACCGCTGGATGAGAGAATTTGGGATGATGTGTCGGGTTCTGATTGTACAAACGTGTTAAAAAAGGTTCGCTTCAATCTTCCACCAAAGGAACCAGTTCAAACCAGGACTGGAAGAAAAATTAAACCACCGTCTCGTGTTAACTGAAGCAGTTTCTGGATCATCGTCGTTTCTTTTATTTGGTTTATTTTCGGCCACGGTATACTTGTATTTTCATAAATTCTTCCGAATTCATTGGGGAGGGAGTATTGTGGCGATGTTTACAAACTTGAACGTCAAATTTAACTGTCAAATAACCAAATTTCAATGAACTGAATGAAAATTATGGGAGAGACAAAAAACCCGGTCTACCTACGTAGATAGTGAAAATAAATTGATAATAATGTTCAATTATTTTTTTTCACTTATAAAACAAATTACAAAAAGTTTAATTTTGCGATTTGATCACAATTAAAAGATATTTTTAAATTAATTAAATATGTTATTTTAATTCAATAAATGTGTTCAATTAAATATAAATAATTTAATTTATGAAACATCAGTTACAACTGTAAAGTGCTTATAGATGTAATATTAAGCCCCATTTACATGTAGAAAATTGTTTCGTCTGCAAATTTTTGTAGGTAAATAAGAAGCATCCACTATATAAAAATATTCAAAATGCGAGAAAGAAATAAACATATATAGTAACGCCATAATTTTTTTATAGGAAAATTATTAATTTATTTTTAATTAGTTCAAATGAGAAATTTACGTTTTTATCTATGGCGTCTGTTTTTATTATGATTCCTTAATCTTTTGTAAATAGAAAATATTTTTTTTTTGTTAATTTTAAAAATGTTACCATAAAAATACTCGGATCGAATATATTTTATGGCAACATTTTCATTTCACTTTAAAGTGGGTTTTGCAGTGTAGTGGCTCAAAAAATCTTCTACAACATTTTGTTGGGATATATTTCTTTTCTTGTCTCTCATGTGCAAAAAGTCAATGTTATATCTCTTTCATTTTGTAGAAGAAAAATGTTGGTCGCATGTAAATGCCTCATTATAGTGAGACACTTTCAATACATTTTTAAAAGGAATAATCTCCTATAGTAGCAATTTAATTTTATTTTGATTGTCGTTGTTGGCTTGAATATACATGAATTCCACTTTCTTCGCTATTCTTTCGTATTTTTTCGCCTTCAGATATCAGACAAAACAATATTTTCAACAATTACCATCTTTCCATGACAGAGTTAACCTAGGTTAACTCAGGTTTACGTGCATGGAAACTCAGATTAGGGTTGAGTTTCGTTAAACCCAAATAAACTCAACGAAACTAGTGTGGTTGGGTTAGATTCTATATGTCAATATTTTTTTATTTTTTTATGCGTAAACTAGTTAACATCCATTCATTAAAACAAAATGTCATCTAGGGTACATTGCAATGATGACGAATTTGGTTTACACATTAGACGCAGCAATCAAATTAACTAGATTTACGATGTTCATGGAAACGGTATGGGTTAACGCCGCCATGTTTTTAACTCTACGTTAACCCATACCGTTTCCATGAACATCGTAAATCGAGTTAATTTGACAGCTGCGTCTAATATGTAAACCAAAATTTTTCTTCAAAAATGTAAATAAATTTTGCATTCGTCATCATTGCAATGCACCCTAGACGACAATTTAGGTCATTTAGGCGATTTTAGTTCCTAATTTAACTCGGTTCATGGAAACATGGTAAATATTTGTCTGACACGATACGAGTAGGAACTGAACGGAACGGATAATATAAATACTATAGAAAATATATGTAACAATGTTTTTTTTTGTCTGACTCGATACGTGTAAGAACTGAACGAACCGGATAATATAAATCGACCTTAAATTGATGATGTCGAACACGATGAGTGCAGGAACTGAACCGATGATATAAATCGGCCTTTATACAATGAAATTGTTGTTGTAACCGTGTCAAGAAAATGCGCTATTTTATTATGAAATAAATATTATACATACTTTATTTAAAACATAGATGCATGGATTTGATGAACGGATATCGATCAAATCAACTATTCCGAAAGTATATAAAATGAGTAAACAAATATAATTTGCTAAAATCTAAAAGATTTGCGCCTGTGGCGGTATTGGTCCACCTAATATGTTATTACTTATATTAATATTACCACCACCTATGCCAGATATACTATTGTTCAAACCTAAGTGCTCAGGACTATGACGCTGCTTTTTGCGTTTCTTTTCTTTTTTACGTTTTTTCCGTTCTTTATCATCTTCATGTCGTTTCTGTTTTTTGTGCTTTTTCTCATGAATATCCAAGCCTTGTGTATCAGTTACAGAGGTTTCCTGTGGATTAATTTGACCATCCTTATGTTTATGTTTCTTATGTTTATTTTTATGTTTTCTTGCTGGTGTGGCATTCAAATAGCGATAATGTTCTGGTAATGGACCAGGATGAAGACGAAATCCAGCTAGTTGCATACTAGATAACGGCAATAATTCCTTACCGGTAATTGGTGGTTTATCGATAATACTCCGCAATGAGCTATTATCTAATTCCACTTGGTTTCCAGGTCCATCAATTACTCCTGGTAGATTTGGAAGAAACGAAGATAACTGTTCCTTAACCTTTTTCCCACTAAATTTACTCAATGAATGTTCTAGTCCGTAATATGCCATAAGATTGGTTGCCCCGGTTAGTTCACATTCTCCTATTGCAAAAACACCAATATTTGTGACAATTTTGTAGTTTTATTATTATCGATTTTCTCACCTGGAGGTTCCTTCATCAAATAAAATGGGCCACTATGTACAATTGATGGATTTTTTCCTAGTGATATTGTGGTTTTAAGTGTCCCAGAAGAATCTTGTCGTGAAACAACTGGAGATCGAGCCCCTCTTGGAGATGATTTTGGCGAATATGACTCGACTTTGCGAAATTGGTCGGTTGTCATTATGTTATTGTAATTAAACATTTTATGTTTAAAAATAGTATTAGATTCTATCGGTTTTATGATAAAATGTTCTTTGTAAATTGCACAGATATCTCATTCGATAATTTATTTTAAAATGTAAACGATAAAATCTATATACAATATACTAAAATTGTTACACTTTATTGTTTGGCCATCTTGAATTTTCTAAATGTCAATTAAGCCGCGTTTAGAAGAATTGTTGTTGTATTTCGTTCGTAGGGCAACCAAGTGCCTATGTATATGTATATAGCCGTCTCGCAATACAAGGAATTTGTATGCATGCAGGCCTACAAAACAAACACGAAAAAATACATACAAATGCTATGAAATTTTTTTTAAAACTTTTTTTTGAATTTATTAATTTATATCTTGTAAATGCGACAGAAAAATAAATTTTCATTCTCCTGAACATGAAATTTGTTTATTTATCTTTAATTTTGGTTAATTGTTTTATATCTGTAATGGCTGGACTATAGATGGAATAAAAAGAATAAAAAAAATAACGTAAGAGAGCGAAAGAGAGGATTTACATGCAATCGACTATACCGAGAATAATGAATATAAAAAGAATAACAGAAATTGCGTTCAATTTTTTTTCATTTTTGCTGTCACTTAAAAAGAATAACCGAGCGATAATTTTCGTCCAAGAATAAAAAACTTAATAACTACAACAACAAAACCCAAATAAATTTTAGTGCGTTGAATATAATATGCATGTTTATTTTTTTATATAAGGGGATTTTATATTTTTCGTGTGTTTTATCTTTTCTATTTATGAAATATTCATGTATATATATACTAATATGAATATAATATCAAAAATAATTTTCAATACACTGTAGAATTGTATTTTTCTAAACCTAACCTAAAAAAATAATTAATCGAATTGCGGTGATTTAAACCGCATATAAATAATTTTTATAATTTTAAAAACATATATTTGTTGATATAAATACGTTTATACTGAAAAATTTTGTAGTTTCATTCATAATTTTAGGAAACATATCACAAAAATATATGAATGAACTTAATATTTCAAGTCATCTATAGCTGTAACGTCAAATTGGAATAATAATTTTTTGTCTTCGTTTCTTACGTTATTTTCTTTATTCTTTTTATTCTATCTATAGTCCAGCCATAAGGTAGTTTTCATTTAGAAATTTATCATTTTCCGCTATGCTGTCTTTAATTTAATGATCATCATATAAAATATGTAGAGCATAGTTATGCATAAAGAGTAGTAATTTCCACCCTACGTGCATATACACAAATGTTGCTCTATATATTATAAAGCTCTCACAGTCACAATAGAAAAATGTTTGCTTCTAAATTTTGCCTTAAGCTATATCTATTACTGCCTGGTCGTCGAAAATAAACGGGGCTTCGTAAAAAATGGTTAGCTCGCAATACTGGTCTGTCACGCTGTCTTCGCGCTGGGAAAGCCACGACTCGGTGCCTTTCACAAAAGAAGCTCCATCGTATTGGCCCATGGGTTGTGGTGGGGATTATTACAGTGTTGTACACCCTGACAGCTGTATTGCGGACCAAAGGTAATTTGGTCTTTTTTATAAACTTTTGCATATGTTAGCGCCGGCTTAGGTTTGAGCTTGAATATGTGCCTTGATATCGCATTGTGTCAACACGGGTGAGGTTAGTTCCAGCCGGAGTAGGACTGGGAAGAGGATCGGGGGATGAGGCTGGATCTTGGGTAAGTGTGGTGCATTTCACCGGATTTGACTCTAACCTGCCTACACTTAATGAATTGATTAATTCTTAGTGAATTGAATAATTCTTCATTAATGGGTTGAATTGTGGTGGTGTCTCGAGTAAAGCTAATAATTTCATCGGCGTAGGCAAGAGTGAGTAGTGGTGGTTGTAATCTTGTTGTTCGAATTTTGGTTCAGGGTGTGAGTCTGGTACAGTGTAAACCTTGATAATTATGCGTATTTCCGGTTAATGGTCGGCAGTTTTTTTGTAGGGAGGGGGGAGGGAGGTCTGCTTAAGAGTTTAATTAAGGGTATTTTGGTAGGATCTTTTGAACTTATTTTGCAGATTTTATAGAGTGAGCACTATGCCCAATGGTTGTTTTCAGATTGCCATATTAGGGGTTTTGGCGTCACTTACTTTAAACTTAGGCATTATAATAGTAGTTTAACTTATTTAAAAGTTTGGTACGGATCAACATGCAGAATGGAGTGTTACTTTTGCTTGTTTGTAGTTCATCGAACTATCTATATTATTATAATTCTACTAAGACATTTTGTTTTAATCCAATAATTAGTTTTCAGTTGTGTTTTCATTGACAGTTGCTGTAATATGTACTATTGCAGCAAATTCCCTGGCATAAAATGGATTTAATGATTTAGTAATTTCAGGAAATTTTCGAGACTGAGGTGCGGCTAATAATGAACTCACTATTGAATTGTTATGTTGCGATGGTTGGTTTTTTAAGTTAATTTTTTTAATTTAATTCAGGGAATTTCCGAAAGCCTGTGCAATAATAATAGTTTGTGTTTTTAGGTTCTGATTTAAAGAAGCAATTGTTGAGGACCAATGCCATTGTTAACCATTAAACCTATTTAACCTTTATCCTTTCTTCTAATAGATTGGAGTTGTGTTGCTTGTGCCGTATAATCGGTGGGTGTCTGAAACCGGGTCGTTCCGCCCGACTAAGGAAAAAAAGAGTTCCTTTTCTATTCTTCCCTCTTGTGATGTCCGGCACATTCTGTTTGGTACTTGGTTCTACTGCCCAATCAATCAATCATAATAATGAAGTTTTATTTCAGCAACTTTATCATTATATTATCAACTTAATTAATTAATTAAGTGTTAGGATGCTGATTATTTATATCCTAAAAAACCAAAAATAATTGTGCTGTCTGTGCTAACCGTTTTACATTATATTTGCAACTAACAATTTACTAACTATTGACTACTTAGGTGTCTGTAACCGGACCAAGTCCAAAGGGTCCAAACGGGTATACGGTAGGCCCGTCGTATCCGGGATCCTGGCTTAGTCTTAGCAGTATATTCCAATCATTCAGTCAATCAATCAATTTTTAGTCGATCCAGATTAGATCTAGTAGATCAAGTGGTTTCTTCTTTCGCAGCCGTCTTACTGGGTTTGACTCATTCAACATACGACGTATCTCAACATTTTGGTGTAGCCTAATACGCCGCATGTATTTTCTCGCATGTTTGCTTATTTCTTTACTGACGAAATCGATCTTCAGTTCTCTATTGAGGTTGTCATTTCTTATGTACCACGGTGCATTAACTATTCCACGTAGGACTTTGCTTTGGAATGACTGGATGATATTGACATTGGTTTTCTTTGTACAGCCCCAGAGCTGAATACCGTAACTCCACACAGGTTTTCGAATTTGCCGATATAGTAGCAATTTGTTATGCAAAGTTAGCTCAAAATTTTTTCCTATGAGCAAATCCATCTTTCGGTATTTAATGTTTAACTTTATTTTTCTTTTATATTTCTTTTACTTTATGTATCTTTTTAACTTTATTATTGACATGGCCTTTCCATTTTAGTTTCGCATCTAGAGTCATACCTAGATAGATATTTTGCTGTGTTTGCATGAGGAATCCAGTTGGCATTTTTGTTGGTAAAGTTTATTTGAACAGATTTTGTTTCATTAAATTTTATTTGCCATCTCTTCGTCCAGGTACTGACCATATTAGTAGCTCTTTGCAATTTTCTTGTAAATTCGTCTATGCTATAAGCGACTGCTAAGATGGCCGTATTCGCCGCAAACGCTGCTATGTTAGTTTCCTCTACCGTTGGCAGGTCCGAGGTATTTAGAACATATAAACGTGTGGTACTTCTGCTGATATTTTCTTTATTTCTGAGTATTTCTGAGTATCTAATTTAACACGAATGTGTCGGTTAGATATGTAAGATTTTAGAATTCCATAAAACGGCTTTGGTAAGTTTCTTTGTAATTTATATAATTTATATTCCAAGCCTTATGCCATACTCTGTCAAAGGCCTGTGCCACATCCAAAAAGATACTTGAACATACTTTCTTATTTTCAAGTACATCTTCAATTATGTTTGCAATTCGATGTACTTGTTCTATTGTTGAATGGATTTCTTTCAAGCCAAATTTATGTAGAGGAATAAGATTTCTTTCTTCTATTTTGAGTCTCTTTAGGAGTAGTTTCTCAAATATTTTTGAAATTATTAGAAGTAAAGAAATCGGCATATATGAATTTTTGTCATTAAGTGGATGTTTGGTTTAGGTGTCATGATTACTTCTGCGATTTTTCATTGATTTGGAACGTGTTTAAGTCTGAATACTGCGTTAATTATTTAAAGTGGTTTACGTAGCCCTTTTTCAGGAAGAGTTTTTACTATTTATCCTGTAATTAAGTCTAACCTCGAGATGTCTTTGCATTTAGGTTAAGATTGATTTCCAGTAATGTGACAGGAGATATATTGCAGTTATCCAGTTTATTTACTGGTAGATTGTTTTCCTCTGCAGTTTGTCTAGGAAGAGGCTGGCGTGTTCTTGAGGTGGGTTGCAAAACAACGAACCTTTTTGCTTTGTCGTTTTAAACTTTTTGTCCCTTTCCAAAGAGAATACTCGGTATACCTTCCCCCAGTAAGACCACTGAGGTATTTATTAATGGATTCGTTCTTGATTTCTTTAATTAGCAACTTTAGTTTATTGAACAAAAAATTAGAGTTGTTTTATATTCTGACGCTCGACTTATTTGCCAGGCCTTTCTTGCTTTTCGTTTTTCGGCAACCAGTTCCCTAATTTCCAGAGGGTAAATAGCATTTCGGCGCTTTTCCTTTGAACTAGAGGGGTGCTACTCCACGCCGCTTCTTGTATTTTGTTGATGAGTTGTTCTCTAGTTCTTCTTCTAGCTGTATCGAGTTTTTATTTTGCACCTGAAGATCAATATTGTCGTCAACTAGTTTCTGGAATTTTTCCCAGCAGATTTTGCTATTATTTAGCGAAAGTAGACTAGTTTTCTTAACAGCTGCTTTCTAGGTATATATAGTTTTCGTCTATACCTTTGGTGATAAAGTCAGTACGGTGGTTGATCTCCAGAATGAAAATCGCACCTACATAATCTTCCTGCTGCAAACAGCTCTCTTCGTTTTTTTTAGAGATTAGTCTTGATCCCCAGTAGGTATTTTTTGCATTAAAAACACCTCCAATTATGAAGCTTGATCCAAATGATTTAAATAATGTGCTATATTCTTCTTTAATTAAATTTTATCTTCGGAGGCAATATACATATTGACGATACACTATATTCTTTGTTGTTATTTATAAATACTTTTACGGTAACTACTTGCATAAGAGCAACTTTAAGATCTATAATGTGTTTGATGTTTCTTTTATAACCACCAACGGTCCTCTTTTCGCCCTGCCTGCTGGTTGAATGGCGTGGTAGCAGCTATGAAGCATATTTTCAGCTATGAAGTTGAAGTAAAATGGGTTTCGGATCACAGAGGAAAAAAGTTAATAAGATCTCCCTCTTAACAGTGCATGCAGTACATAACAGTACATGCAGTTTGTATCATTTCGGCTAGTGCTACAATCACCAAAATTTTTGAATTTTTTGACTTATAGATGGCTAATGTGTAAGAATCACAACAATCAGTTTCGAACAAATGAGACTATTGATTTGAAAAAATCAGTCTTCTCATCAGGTCGCGACGACTGATGTTGTATTTCTACATTGGAATATTGTCTATATATATAGAACATACCATGTAGTTGTACTACTAGCGAATTACTGCATAGCGTACGAAAAATTTTTGATTCTTTCATATTTCCATCTATATTCAATTTTTAACAATTAAGTTTTTTTCGCATTTACGAATTTTATTATATATTTTACCTTTGGTTTTTGCAATTGTAATGGTGTTATTGTGATTGTTCTGTATATTGGTATATTTCAGCACTCTCGAATTAAATTCACGAATCGTAGGAAATTCTTCCATTTAGCGTCACTATCTGTGTGACAAACGAATATGATAATCGACACTTACTTATACACAATCAACTTCCCAACCACCCCATACTTGCTTTCCTTTTAACGCCGGATCGCGGATAAATTTGAATTTTTTGACTTATAGATGGCTAATGTGTAAGAATCACAACAATCAGTTTCGAACAAATGAGACTATTGATTTGAAAAAATCAGTCTTCTCATCAGGTCGCGACGACTGATGTTGTATTACTACATTGGAATATTGTCTATATATATAGAACATACCATGTAGTTGTACTACTAGCGAATTACTGCATAGCGTACGAAAAATTTTTGATTCTTTCATATTTCCATCCAAACTGATTGTTGTGATTCTTACACATTAGCCATCTATAAGTCAAAAAATTCAAATTTATCCGCGATCCGGCGTTAAAAGGAAAGCAAGTATGGGGTGGTTGGGAAGTTGATTGTGTATAAGTAAGTGTCGATTATCATATTCGTTTGTCACACAGATAGTGACGCTAAATGGAAGAATTTCCTACGATTCGTGAATTTAATTCGAGAGTGCTGAAATATACCAATATACAGAACAATCACAATAACACCATTACAATTGCAAAAACCAAAGGTAAAAAAAAAATTAAAAAAAAAAAAAAAAAAAAAAAAAAACCAAAATTTTATTGGCTTTTCGTCACATATGAACACTGACCTCTAAAAATTTGGTGATCGTACCGCTCCCCTAAGTGGTCTAAATGGAGCATAACTTAAGCTCTTAAGTTATCGCTGGTTGAGGCTTTTGTTATCCTCGATCAGACTCGAGAACGTCTTATATGAACATATAAACCGTTAAAATATTGAAAATCACATGTCGGACGTCGCACCCCCGCTGCTTTTGAACACTTTTGTGTATTTTGTAATTTGTTCTGAGATACGCAAACGAGTAAATTTTTGTGTAGACATCATAAAGTATATTTTCACCCAGAAGATTTGTTGTTGTTATGATGTGTGCATTAATATTTTTTCAAGAATCTTATTTACTTTTATCTTCCTTATTCCCGGTTTCATACATAAAAAAAAATAATTTAGTGTTATTAATCTTTACCTATATAACATGCAATTGTATACAATAACAACAATCATATACGAGTATTATTCAAGTTTAATTTTTCATTAGATTACTTTTTTAAAATTTTAGTTTTCGTTAGATGGCAGCACTTTAAAAAGATCTTTATATGAAACTTTTTTGAACTTTCAATTTTGGGTTTGTGTCTTTAACCTTTTAAAGTGCTGCCATATAACGAAAGTAAGAAGTATGACGAGTTTTTAAGTGCTACGATCTAGCGGAAAGTAGAAAACTTACAAAATGCTATATTTTTGTATGACGTAAGATTATTGTGAGCTTTGGGATGGGATTATGGTAGAAACGGCAAATAACATATACTGGTATTAAGCGAAGCCGAACAATTAAAATTGAAGGACTACATTGCACGTCGAGGTCAATCCAAGGCAGCTATTACGCGTACCGAAAAATTTTGTAATGAAATAAATGTCGCACACGCATTGGAAGATGTAAATATAAGATTGGAAGCGCTAGAAAAGGCTTATTTGGAATTCAAGGACTTTGACTACCAAATATCTTTGTTAGGTCAAACATCGGAATTAGAAACGACTGAATCACGTTACTTCGCAATCAAAGCTAAACTACGTAAAGCAGCTGCTGATCGGAACACTGTAGCGAAGGATCTTCAACAATTTCATGAATCGATGTTGGCGTTTGCTGATCAACAGCGTGGTTATTTAGAGACACTATCTACAAGTTTCACAACGGCTAACAACAATCATATTGATGTACGGTTCCCAAAATTAAACATATCTCAATTTGGCGGAGATTATGCAGAGATACCGGCTTTTAAGGATTTATTTGAATCTTCTGTGCACAATCGAGAATCATTGACAAATGCACAAAAGTTTCAGTACCTGAAGGGATTATTAAAGGGAGAAGCTGCAACTTTAATTCAACATATCAATGTTACCGATGCCAATTACGAAGGAGCTTGGACCAAATTAATTGAACGCTATGATAAAAAAAAGACGTGTTGTTGCTAATCTATTAAATACATCTTTTAGTATTCAGCAAATACATCAAAGGAGCAGACTAAGACAACGGCTATATAATGTTGCAGATGAAGTCTTGAGAGGTTTAAATGCATTTTTTCTCTGGCATGCTTTTCTACCATATTACCAACCGCTCTAGCTAAGGTGAAAGACAAATTTGGAAAATTTGTTTTGTGCAGGATCTTGTTGGATTCTGGGTCGCAAGCAACCTTTATTTCGGAGTCTTGTATGCAGAGGCTATGTTTGTCAAAAACAAATGCCAAACTCACAGTATCGGGCATTGCTACAAATAATCAGTACACCAAAGCATAATTTAATCATATAATAGTGGTACCATCATACGAAAAAAATCTTTAGACGATGAAGTTCCAGGTAGCGCGTTAATCGAAACTAACTTATGCAATAATTTTACTCATTCGCCTAAATGCGCGCTAGCTTAACTTATACCTAACATAAAACACAGATTTTTTATGCATATTAAACAGTATAATTTTAACTTTACTACAATAGCAATACACTAATTATAGTTAATAGTACTTACTTTTATCAATATTGCACAAAATGTGTGTTATGCGAAGTTTAATCGACTCTTCGATCGTAACAAAACAATCAAAGTAATTCGCCTTAATATATGTTGGATCATTTTAATATTTTCAAAATGGCCGAAAAATAAAATAAAATTTAATAAAAAGCGAAGGATTCCTTTTTCGCATTATGCTAGAAAAGTAAAATATATTGTAGTTTCTCGTGTTTTGTATGTATGTATGTTGTATGTTATTCAAAATATTTTATTGAATGAATTTTTTACTATCTTTTGGTATATACGATATGCTATATGGCTATGTGTAAATAAAAAATGTGTACGTGTGTATTATATTACACACACAGAAAATGCTAAATAAACAGAAAACATTTAGAAGAATAATGAAAAATAAAAATAAATTGTTTTTATTTCCATTCAAATTCGTTAATTTAAAAATTAATAATTTTTCAAAACGATCACAATTTGTCATTTAAAAGTTTGAACTAAACCACATGCAAAATACGACATGTTCTTGGTCAATAAACATTCCCGATTGTGTTTATATATTTTAAAGTGATATTTACTGAATCGATTCGATTGCTCGTTAGTAATTAGTTATTCAAATCAATCGAAATAAAAGTTCTGATTGTAATTTGGTTCATCCGCCACTTCAAGGCCACAACAGAACAAACATTGGTATCTAAGTTTAAGATGCAACCCATAACAGTACACTATATAGAAATAAATACTAATATTATTTTGGGAGTGTAACGATATCCTATGATATAAGCAAAAGCAAGTAGATTTATTACTGAATTACTAAAGAATTTACATGATGTGCTTTGTGTTGCAGGTACATATTAATTTTAAATTATTTATAACATCGAATTTAAATTATATCATTGGCGGTACAAATAAGTTTTGAGGTTTCTTTTATAACTTCGAAGCTTTATGCCCCATTGTAGAAAATTTTTTTCTTCTGCAAACCTTTGCAGATAAATAAAAAGCATCCACTATATAAAAAGATTCAATATGCGAGAAAGAAATAAACATATATGCATATAGCAATGCCATAATTTTTTTATAGGAAAATTATTAATTTATTTTTAATTAATTTAAATGCGAATATTACTTTTTTGCCTATGGCGTCTGTTTTTATTATGAATCCTTAACATTTATATATGTATATAAAATAATTTTTTTTTGTTAATTTTAAAAATGTTGCTATAAAAATACACGGGTCGAATATATTTTATGGCAACACTTTCATTTATATAGTGGTTTTGGCGGTATAGTGGCTCAAAAAGTTCAGCAAAATTTTATTGGGATATATTTCTTTAGTGTCTCTCATGTGCAAAAAGTCCATGTTGGTCGCATGTAAATGGGGTATGATTCAGAGAAATTGGTACAATGTATTTTATTCAAAGTATTGGCAATCGTTAGCTACGCCTTTTTCCCATCTTCCAGGCAGCATACTGGTTCCGCATCGAAAAAATTCCTCGTGTTTTGAGGCGATTCAAGAATCGTCGCAATTTATGACCTCTGCCAAAGTTTTCTTGACGGAAAGATCATTTATTCATGAATATTCGGTTTGATGGTTGAAGTTGATGACCCGGCTTATCCCATGATTTTCTGTGCTTTGGGTTGCCTTGGTAAATGCAATGAAGTTAGGAAGATAAAATTAAAAAATTATTTAAATTTAATTACATTTTTATTTCTTTAATAAAAGTGCATTAAACAAAATCCTTTCTTTTTGTTAATTTATATGATCTTTGGTTACTACACAAATAATTCAACCGGATGTCATAATGTTTTTCTATGATCGAATGAGCTAACAAATTAACGTGTTCTTGAGAATGACTATATTGATCTTCATCATTGAAAATATTTACACTTATTAGGTTGTGAAGAACGTTATAACAAATTTGTTTAAACAATTTAGAACTAGATTGTAGTTGCGTTATGTTTTTGTAATTCCCGTTTTAATACTGCTTCGGAATATTTACAAACTTTTAATACTGACGGCGAAGGAGTTAAAATAATTTTTTAAATTAATTAGCGATTTAGAAGAATTACATTGTTGTATTAATTTGCAACAGTCCTCACAATTCAATTTTCTAAATAAATATCGGACTATAAATCCCCCCATTAATTGAAAATTCACTTAGTATAATTGTGTATCCAAAAAAATCTTCGTCATACATATACTAAAAACAAATGTTTACATTATAATTTCTGTAAAAAATTGTATTTACAGTGCATATTCTAAAATAAAAATAATTTATGATAAGCAAAGCACTTACCTCATGAAACAAACGACGTTTTATTAAATTAAAATAAGAAAAATGCGGCACTGGTAATAACATATGTTTTCAAAACGAAAAAAAACCCACGCCAACAACGAAAATTGTTTTCTTATTTTTTCTGATTTATAACTTAAATTAAGGATAATTTTACCATAAATCACTTTCTTTTTAACATAATTTATATTTTATTTTATATAATCACTTACTGATAGTACGAAATTCCTTCTTGTAATTTTTAGGCGAATTTTTGCCGTTTTTTAAAAGACACTTCATTTTATTAAATGTTTCTAATTGTTATTACTAAAATGATGCACTACACACAATCCACTAACTATTTTAATAATATTTTAATTAATATTTTCAAGATTTCGCGTCATTTTAAACAAAAACAAAAACTGGTTAGAGGGTTTTTTATTTTTACATATGAGACCGCCATATGGTTTTTTATATAACCATCCTGCTCTGGCTTGTGACACATGAAATAGCAAATTTTATATGGGAAAATTTTTTACATCCATTCTATATTTTATAATTCTATGATATACCTTTAATTTGGACAATTCAGTATAGACAGGCATATAAGATATACATAATGTATACTAAATACAAATATGTATGTATGTATATAAATGTTTACTACGACAACTAAAAAACTAATTATTTTTTTCCTTTTCGTTGATAAATTTTGATGTTTCGTATCCTTCCTCCAAACATTTGTATTTTTTAAAATTATATTTCATGCAGCACAGCACACCAAAACATAATCAATGTAGCTACATACATCTAAAATAGATCCTCTTCCTTTTTAAGGTTACGTATTTAAATTGTATATACCTAAACGACAAGAAATATTCGATCGTGCACACATTTATTTTAAATAGTATGTATATACGAGTACATATAGGGTTTTCTACTAAGAGTGATATGATTCGCAATAATTCAATTGTTGCACTTGCTGTGTGGCACGTAGCCCCGTCTTTTTGGAACCAAATATTGTCAAGATCAACTTCTTCTAATTTCGGCCATCAAGAGTTGGTTATATCGATCTCCATTGCCAGTAACGGTGTTACCAGCTTCATTTCGAAAAAAATACGGACCGATGATTCAACCAGACCAAAAACCACACCAAACTGTCACTTTAGGTGAATGGAATGATTTTTCATGAATAATTTGTGGATTTTCTTCGCACCAGAATCGACAGTTTTGTTAATCACCGCACCACTCAGATGAAAGTGAGCCTCATCGAAGAAGATGATTTTGTTGCAATTGGAGAACGATTATTTTTATAATAAAACATAATAATTTGTAAACGTTGTTCTTGCGTATATCTCACCATGATGAAATTGTAAACATTAGCATTACTGAATACAATGAAACAAAAAATGACAGACAAATGATCATGACATATTACAAATGGCCGAAACGTCACTTAAAAATCATATCATTCCTATTGGAAAACCCATTATGTACATACATAATAAATACATGCGTTTTAGTTTTCATTTCATTCTGCTTTATTAAACATAAACTATACAATAAGAGAAAGGATACTTTCAAACCCTTCCTTGTTTTTTTGCCTACAACGAACACCACCATAATGATTTTCATATTATAATAAAATTTAAAAAGCATTTTTGAAGAATAATTTGGGTGTATACTGTACAAACAAATTAATATTTTTTATTTGTACGTGCGTGTATAGAAAAAATATATTGAGCGAGAAATATGTGTATGAATTATGTATGTATATTGAGCAAATAGACCAAAATATGGTTTGAGTTTTAGCTAAACATTTCTATAAACAACCGCTAGAGATGTTTTTCCAGTTGTAACGACATCGTGAATTTCATTTAACAGATTTTTTCTTCCGTTTAGGTATCTGATTGTGATTTATTTATCTGTGCTATTACGAAGGGATGGGTACCACAACCGTTCGTTCTACAGAACATTGCCCAGAGTACGGTATCCATTTATGAATACTTCGTGGTGGCTCTCAATCCCGTACTTCTATGAACGGGATATAATTTATACACCATTTATTATATAATTATTTTGTACCGCAAAAATAATGTATCCTTATAAATTTTGTTGGATACATACAAAAATATCTAAATATTTATGAAAACTATTTGTAAACAACTAAAATTTTTTGACAAGACTATATGGTTACCATAACGACAAATAACAAAATCTAAAAAATACAAGAATCCACATAAGACGCCTCAAACAACGGCTCGCCAAAATAAAA
The DNA here is from genome assembly GCA_963691935.1 of Nephrotoma guestfalica. NCBI lineage: Eukaryota > Metazoa > Arthropoda > Insecta > Diptera > Tipulidae > Nephrotoma > Nephrotoma guestfalica. The sequence continues at coordinate 146,687,905 of OY829914.1, read as the reverse complement.
GGGAGGGGAATCAATATCAAATTAGAACTCGGGCGACTTTGATAGTCACGGCGAGTGATGTGGCGAGGTGAGTATCACAATAGATCTATTAGACTGTGTACATGACATCGGAAATAAATAACATCACAGTCGCTCCCACACTCAAAACCAATCAAATTTCGAGAAATGCTTTTTGCCTCGCCACACTCGAGTTGAAATATTTTTAACTTTGTTGTTGTTTTAATACATTCTGTGCGATACCACAGTATTTTTTCCTAAGAAACTCCCGATGACATGTACGCAGTCTTAAGCTCGAACAAAATAAGATGGTCTAAATTAACCTAAAGTTAATCTACACGTTCGTAAATAGGTAAGGGTAGTTTTTGTGTTAGCAAATTACTCTGAAGAAATCCGGATCTATTTACGAAAAATCCTATTATTTTGGTAAAATGATTGACTTATAATTATGGCAGACAGAAAAAATGCTCGCAAGTCTCAAATCTAAAAAAAACGGTGCAATTTTCTTTCCATCTATACACAATTAAAATCGAGGAATATATTCAATTGAGTCAATTGCACGTCAATTAAATGGTTCACTCTGAATTAATTAAGTTAATTATTATATGACTTATAATTATAACAGACAGTAAAAAATGATCGCAAGAGACTCAAATCTGAATCATTTACAAGTAAAATCGAAGAATATATTCAGTTGAGACATTTGAACGTCTATTATATTTGAAAAAACAAAAATCTGAGTGCCATGGGCATTTAAGTACTTTATTAAAAACAAATCGGAACCGGAAAAACATTGATTCGATTCACTCATTACAATTTTCTTGGCGGCAGATGACAATCGTGGCCAATGATTCTTGTTATTATTTTAAATTAATTAAAAAGACATTAATCAATGAATGATTATATTACTTCAATATAGAACTATTAATTAGTAATTTATTAGTATTAAAATTAATATTATTTGATTTGAAAATCATAATTTAAAATATTGTAGACTTAAAATAAATTGACTTATTAATTATACATATATAACTTTAGTTCTTATTATAATTATTTTAGTTTCATTTTGGTTGAATAACAATTAAAATTAATAATATAACGCTTCATCTTTATATTTTTATAATAAGATCTTTATTTTTTCCATTTAATATATATCCTTAAAATAATCAAGTCACAGCCAAACGATAAGGAGCCCTTTTTATTATTATTATAAACTATCCTTTTCTTTATATCTTGAAATAATTAAGTTCCAAATAATTTTAATAAAAATTTTATTGAAAACATTTGTGTCTTAATCGTACATATTATATTATAGTTATTATATTATAGCTGATCTAATTTTGGATGGAACCATATTTTGTAAAGCAAATAAAAAAATTATTGGGAAACAATGATATCGCAGTTCTCCTTGTACAATTTTACAACATAAAATAGATAAATTTAACTAAATAATCTAAAATTAATGTTATAAAAACTTGTTTTTATTTAGCAATTAAATTTTCGAGTCTTTTATTGATTTCTTGTATTATATTTATATCAGTTTGTATTATGTAGGTATACTAAGAGTGCCTCAAATTACCTGGAACCTTTTCACGAAATAGTCCTCTTAAACTTAGCTCCAAATCCTTCTGGCATTTTCGACGATGATTTTGTTTTAGAAAAGAAGTATCCCAAGATTTGTTTAGTGTATGACAACCTAATCTCCTTCCGAATTTGTTTCTATTAAAAGGAATAGGGGACCCTATGTACAGTGGCGGGCAAAAGTAGCACACGAAATAAAATTGTATTACATGTCTTATAATTTTTTTTCAATTTTAATAATATAAAAGAGGCGACATTAACAAAATCAATGAAATACAATGTTATAATAGTTGTAAATGGGTCATATAAATGAAGCTCCACGGAGTATAAAAATATAAAGATAGTGTTGGGTGATTTTGGTCATATTTCCCATCATAATATTGCACACTATTATCTAAATCGTTGTTGTTTTCTCTTTGTAAATGAATTTCAGCGACCAACCTAAAGAATTCGTTCTAAACGTCAAAAGATGGAGAGTTTATTACAAACAAAACATTACGTTTTTATTCTTTTTACAATTTATAATGTTTTGTTGTATAATACAATGAATGTATTTTTAAAAAGTGTATGAACTTCGGGCTAAACTTTAATACTTTTATCGCTCATTTCATACTAATAAAGTAATCGGCTCATAAATTCCCGATTTGCTTATAGAATCCCAGTCTTAAGCCCGCCGGAATATTTTTGAGAAATTGAGACGAAACCACAAATTTGTGTATACGTATACGACGAATAATAACTATTTTGAATATGTGTGCTGTCATTTTTTATATAAGTATGTGTGTTGGTTTTGTGATCATAAGCATCAAAATTTATCAAACCAGGTAGAATCGGTTCAATTTTTTGGTGCTTCCACTCCTATTTTGAGACATTTTCCCATGGTATTGAGATGGGGAATTTAACTTTTCAGTATAAATTTGAACATTGCAGTATAAATTTAAGCATTTCAGTATTTCGGGCTTATCGTTAAACCAAAATCGTTAAAGCAAATGATTTTTGGCATTTATTTTTTAATTTTATTTTATTTTTTGAGTGTGAAATGGTGTGGCGCGACGTCCGAACAAGCTACACGTGTTTACTAATACAAACACATTTATGCAACACTATTGCGTTCCGGTAATTCTTCTCTCTTGTCATTATTTCTGGACCAAAATACGGGCTCTGCAAATTAAATTAAGGGAGCAGTACTAAAGATATTCCCAAGATGATGAACTTCAATCAATGTCACACCCGCCATGCAAATGATGCATTTGCTCCTAGTAAATGATTTACTGTTTAATTCTGACAATCAAAAGAGTTTGGTTATATGATTATTCATAAGGTAAAAGTGAATAATTTTTAAAAATTAATTACATTTTCCGACGAAATTGATAATTATGTGTACCGGTGTAATTACTTATAATATCTAATTTATCACTTTGAGTGTAACATAAACACACCTTCCCAGAAGTTCAAATTAGGATAGATTACATTTTTAGTATTAAAAACTAGAAATAAGCAGAGTAATACTCACTAAATAATACCTTCAACAATTTTAGTTCGTGTAAAATTTTTAGGGGTATTTTAGACAATCATGAATTTCGATCAATTAAAAAATATTTTCTTGCAAAATATATTTACATGCAATTTTTGTTGTTTTCTCTTTCTCTTAATACGATCGCTTTACAACAAACAGTTAAAAAAATGAAATAGTAATCAATAGAGGTCTTCACAGATTTTAGAGACAAAAATATACATCGCATTAGTTCATACTATTTTAAAAAAATATTGTGGTGACGGGGAGGGTCACCAAATTTAAAAAGCCTCTAATGCTCCTGGGTATTAGAGAGAAATTCAACTAAAATTGAGGTTTGCCCGAGCCTCCGAAAGAGTAATGTCAATGCATAACAACCGTACCGAAATCTGTGTTACAGCTACAATTTATAAAAATCAAATATGTATAACGAAACGTGACATACCTTTAAAAGGCTAGAGAATTTTATTGAGTGTGCAGCGTTCTCCAATGGTTTAATTAATTACAAATAAAAAAAACTAAAAATTAAATTTTTAATTGAAATATTTTATTTAAGAAGATTCCTTCTGGAGGAGATTATGTTTAAATTATTCTTTATATCGATTTCAATGTTCACCACAACTATAAAGATATTACCTAATAAAAATTTGGAAATATTGCGTCGAATCAGTCACTGTCAATTTTACTAATCTAAAATCCTTGGTTGTTGATTAAATAATAAGCCAGTTATATTTGGAAAGTTTTGGAATACGCATAAAATGACTTATTGCAAAATTCCAAGAGCACAAAATAATTCAAAGGACTTCTAACACTCTTTCCCGCCTTATGTTAGTCTCTTCAAACAGTTCTAGTGTTTATCTCTGTACACCTGCCATTGTCCACAACTGATCTATATACATGTATGTACAATGTAATTATATTATTTTAGTCATCTCCCCCACCGGGGCCATTACCGCTAACATTACCACTATTTCGTACTACCACTATTTCTTGCTGCATCATTAATGCCGTTGATGTCGAAGTACCGCTTCCATGAATATGTGAATGAGATTGGAATGGTGCAACTAACGGAGGAACATCATTAACATCCCAAATTTCTTCCAAAAATCTCGGTAGTTTTCTATTTTTCAGTTTCAATGAAAAACACATTTCTGAATTTTGATTACCTAATGTTCGCAATTCTGTTAATATAGAAAGTAATTTAGCAAATAACACAGATGATTTTGGATCACCGCCATGCCGATTTAATATATACACTTTCAATGTATCTATATAATAACTTTGAACCGCTTCAACTAAATCGGCTTGTTCTAACCCAGGTCGATCCGAAAATATAACTATGGCGGTTAGTAATGCGTATTCTACATTATCAACAGCCATTCTATACATTTGACGACAAAAATGTAATAAATCTTCAATAGTTTCTGCCATGCCCGCCATTATGTATGAATCACGAGTGTATGTTCGATTATTTGCGAATAGTATTGAATCGGAGTCAGCATCGTATCGACGTGCCATTCGTAACATCATGACTTCGCTAGAACAGGCCTTTGTAAAGAAAGAATAAAATTTAAATACATATCAAATTTAGAAATTTAAAAATATATTATTTAACCTTTAGTAACGTAATTTGATCTTCCTGAGGTATTTTTGTAAATGCTGGCAAACCTTTAGCAAATTCAACAATTAATTGAACTGTTAAAATTGTAATTTCTGTTATGTGTCGGAAATGTATATCATGTTGATCTTCTTCTTCATTTGGTGAACCAATCATAATACGCTTAAGATCCTCTTCTGATGGCTGTTCATAACCATCTTGATACCATATTAATTTGAATATTACCGCCATTTGATTTGCCGTTAGTTGTGGTATATTCCTTTGTCGGTTTTCATCTAGTAACTTTTGAGGCAGTAATTGCTGTTGAATAATTAATTTTGAAATTGTTAGTAAAATAATATCATCAACTAATACAAAACAATTACATACATTAACCGTACATTCCTGAGGTGGCGGTTCACATTTCATTAGTTTTGGTAAAACTTCTGTTTTTAGTGGGTCACTTGTATTGACGGGTACAGCTGTTTGAACAATGGTATGTTTATCACGTTCCTTTTGAGCCTTTTTTTCTTTCCTTTTAATTGCACATTGGTTTTCTGGTACTACACATTCCGGGCGCATCCCGACAGCCAAACATTTTTTTAATCGGCATTCTTGACATTTACGCCTCATATACATATCCATCTCACATTCATGACCAAATTTACAACAATATACAGCATTTTTAGTGACGCTCCTTCTAAAAAATCCTTTACAACCTTCACAAGTAAGAGCATTATAATGATACCCTGATGCCCGATCACCACATACTAAACATAATTCCTCTTGCTGACGCGGTGTCGGCCCTTTCTTGGGCCTTTTCGGTTCAGTGCCATCTACAGAATACCCATTTATGCTACTGGATGGTGATAAATCATCACGACCTGAAAATATAAAGAACGATTGATTTTGTAAATATTAACGTTGTAGTGAATTTTTGTATTTCTATTAAAAATATTCAGTTATTCTGTTGATATAAGGAAATGCTGACTTACATCATCCCAGCTAGAATTGCCGTACGATTTAGATAAATATAATAAAAAACTTAGTATAGAAAAAATCTCTTTAATAACCAATTCAGTCTTCCACTGAACAACTACAACCGAACAATTTATATAAGCAGATTATGACTATATAAAATTGTTCCGTTGAAGTTGTTTAGTGGAAGACTGAATTGGTTATTAAAGTGATTTTGCTATAATAACATTTTTGTTATATTTATCTAAATCTTACGATTTATAGTGCCTAAGGGATGATTGTTAAGGTTTATAATATTTAAGGAATGAGTTTGTTTAATTTTTTGTTCTGGGTTAGTTTCCTATTTATAATATATCGTTTTGTAAGTTAAACGCTACAAAAGTTGCGGTTCCTTCCCTGTACCTATAGAGAACAAAAAAAAAGATGAAATCGCACATTCAAGGAAAAAGAATGCGAGTTTAGATTGCTGTTTTATTACAGCTCTATTTTAAAAACTTTGAAAATAAGTAATGCAATATTTTTAGGAGGATATATTCTTAATCGTTTTCAAATTCCGTGTGTTCTATCAAAGTTCGATTTAACAACAATTCTCAAATATGGTTAATAAAATGGACTCAAGAGGTTATTATTGAATTTGACGGTAATTTTCGACGACTATCGTTTGTCTGTAGTAAACAGAAACAAAAGTGAAAAGGAACAGTAAAAATTCCATATACTTTTATTCTTTATTCCATTGTCTACTAAAGGAAAACAATAGCCATTGAAAATTAACGTCAAATTCAAAAGTAAGAATGTGTTTCAATTGGTTTAAATACCGCATAAAAAGTTAAAAATTGAGGTGAATAACAATGTCAAACCCTTTTATCTGCTTCGAGAGCTGATAAAATTTTTATATGGAAAACATGTGGCTGACAAAAATATTTGTTTGTATATTATAAACTGTTACATAAAATTCAATAAATAAATAAAAATAAATAAACTAACGAAAAATATATAAATTAAACAAGTGAAAATTGTTATTTTATAATAAAGTTGTGACAAAAAATATAAGTTGGTAGAGAATATTTTTAAATATTCAAAAAACCATACGCGAAATATCAGGTGCGCAACTAAATCTCCGGGTTTCACACATAGATGGTGTTAGCGGCACATCTAGTTGTCATTTATGTCAGAAGTTGTGTTTTATTCATAGCGTGGACAGTTGTTAACGATAACCAGTTGTCATACCAGCACATATCCCACAAAACAACACGATAGCCAGTTTCGCCGATGGCATAGCCATCATGGCAGTAGGTGATAACAACTGATACAACAGAGAAATTACAAACCGCCATAGAGCAAGTACACAACTAGACAAAAATGGCGCATACAATTAAATGAAACCAAAATCTGTACATGTCGACTTTACAAACAAGAGATTAGTACACAAACCAGTATATTTAAATAATCAAGAAGTACTACATGCAAACACTGCCAAATATCTTGGTATGACATTAGACGCTAAGCTTCGCTGGAAAGCTCATGTAAAGAAACAAAAAAACAAGGGTGGGATTAAAATACAATAAAATGTATTGGTTACTGGGAAGAAACTCTCATCTATCAATCCCTAATAAGCTTCTGCTTTATAAGCAAGTAATGAAGCCTATCTGGACTTATGGTATACAGCTGTGGGGACGCACCAAGCAGAGCAACACGGATATTATCCAACGATTCCAAAATAAAGTGCTAAGAAACATCGTCAACGCACCATGGTTTGTCAGAAATAGCGACATCCACAAAGATCTAGGTATAGAATCCATCAAAACTGAAATTATGAAATTTGCTAGAAGTCATGAACAACGGCTACTTCACCATGTCAACATAGAAGCCGTCCAGCTACTGGATAGTATGGATTTAGTAGGCTCAAAAGAGTAAAAAAGCCTTTTGAGTTAGTGTAAAATCAGCTAAAATAAATCTCTATCTACCGCACAACAAAAGCGTGATCAAATAATACATATCAAAGCTAAGGAGTACATTGATGGATGAACCCTTAAATTTTAGTAAAATGTAGTAATTTAAGTTAGAATAAAATTGCTTATTAGTCTTCGACTAGATTGTAATTAAAAAAGAAATAATAAAGAAATTATTTTAAAAAAGAAAAAATTGTGCAAAACAAACAACATTTGCGAGAAGCTTTGCTTCAACTTGAAAAAAAGCAGCTGAAACACGCCATTTCCTTGAGAAGGCCTACGGCGAACATGCACCATCGAAAACTACCTGTGAAGATTGGTTTAAATGCTTGAGCAGTGGCGATTTCGACATTGAGGACAAGGAGCGCTCCGGAAGACCAAAAACATTTGAAGACACCGAGCTGCAAGCGTTATTGGATGAAGATGATACGCAAACTGAAGATCAACTTGCAGAGGCGTTAAACACGACTCGCCAAGGTATTTCCAAACGTTTACATGCTATGGGAAAAATTCAAAAGGAAGGAAAATGAGTGCCGCATGAGTTGACTGAGGGACAGATGGAAAATCGAAGAGCAACTCGCCGAGCAATTGGGCGTTAATCAGGAAGCTGTTTCCAATCGGCTACGAAAGGTGGGAAATATTCAGATAACCAGTAGATGGGTACCACATGAGTTAAACGACAGGCAAAGAGAAAAACGAAAAAAACACATATGCCATTTTGTTCGCCCGGTACAAAATAAAGTCGTTTTTGCATCGTATAGTTACATGGGATGAAAAGTGGATGTTTTGAGAATCCCAAGCGCAAAAAAACATGGGTGGACCCAGGCGTACCATCCACATCGACCGCAAGACCGAATCGCTTTGGCAGAAAGACGATGCTCTGTGTTTGGTGGGACCAAGAGGGGGTGGTCTATTATAAGCTGTTAAAACCTGGGGAAACGGTTAATACTAAACGTTACCAACACCAATTGACCGATTTGAACCATTCGCTGCATAAAAAGGCCAAAATACTGAAAGAGGCAACACAACCTTTTTCTTCATTACAATGCTCCATTTCATACGACAAAAAACCGGTTCGCGACACGTTGGAATCACTCAGCTGGGAAGTTCTACCCTATGCGGCTGACTCATCAGACTTGGCTCCTTCCGATTACCACTTGTTTGCATCGATGGGTCACGCACTTGCTGATCAGCGCTTTGGTTCGTACGAAGAAGTGAAAAATGTCTCGATGAATGGTTCGCAGCAAAAGAGGAAGATTTTTATTGGCGTGATACTTACAAAATGCCCGTAAGATGTAAAACAAGCGATGTCGCATACATTGAATAAAACACTTTTCACTTCACGATAAACCTTCAAAAATAATAGCCGACAACGAAGGCAACATGAACACAGGGCAACAGGGCGATTCATCGACCCTGCATTGTCAAACGCACAAGAGTACCTATTCAACCAGATGTTATCATACGATGAGTTTTGCAAACGTGTTTATAAGGAAACTCACGCAAAGAAAACCAAGCTAACAAACTTAATAATGATCGAGCCGGGTTTGATTTGAGATCGTCGTTTATTGTAAACATGGATTGTTTGGTTCACTTTTAAATTGGGTGGCTTAAACCTAATTTAAAAGTGAACCAAACAATCCATGTTTACAATAAACGACGATCTAAAATCAAACCCGGCTTCGTAGTAAAAAAAAAAGTTCTAAAAGACAACAGTGACTGTCGTAACAAAAGATACCACAAGAAATTGATAAAACAACCTTTTCAGGTGCCCCTAACCATGAGTCAAACACTCAAGGTGACCAACAAGAGAACAACAAAGCCCTGATACGCCTACCTAGTGGGAAAGTCCATAAACAATTACAACTAACAAATAATACACAATTTTCCCTAGAACCATAATAAATTAAACGAACAAAACGCTCAAATTGCGATTAACCAAGGTATGATCGATAGGTTCAACTATATATAGAAGTACGTGAAGAACAATAACAACAAAATCACTTTTGAATTAAACCGATTGGCTAAACATGATTAAAATAGATCAATATATATTCAAATTAATCAATACAATAGACACATTATCACAACATATCGACATACTCGACGCATTCAGTTCAGCCAAACACAGATGCATTTCAAGACATTTACTGATCAATAACGAAATTAATTTCATTAACGACCATCTATCTAATAACGACAGTGAAATATTAAATCCCAATAAAGTCTACGACTTACTGAATCTACAGGAATACTACAACCAATCGAAAATTATACTATACTTATAATTAGCATACAAGTACCATCATTTTTAGAATCAACATTTAGTTACTACAAAATTAAACCTATTCCTTCCAAATACCTAAAGATTACCCCAATTCCATCATATAGCATCATCCTAGATGAGCAAAATTATAAGTCGTACTTGAGCCATGCAACGAGGTGGAAAACATATATTACTGTAATAAACAAATGCTACGATCAATATCGGAAATTTGCATACCAAGCATAATAATCCAAAAACCGGCCCGGTGTAACCACACTAACTTCGATACGGGAGGCGAAATCAGTGAACTGATAAGTGGAAAAGTAGCTACAACGGAAGAGCTACAATTATCATCTACATGCCATAAAAAAGTAAAATCCATCCAACGGCAGTCATTAATCGAATTCAACAATGGTGAAGTTAACTCCACGGCACCATATACAACAGTAAGAAATATGTATATGAAGAAGACGAAATACATATATTGCCATATCACGATGTCGAAAGCCACCACATCATACCATCATTGCCCCCACCAACACATGACAAATTGGACGTTAGAACATATGGACCACATCCAACTTTTACAGGAACAAACTTAATCCAACACAATTAGAAGCTACAGCACAACCGGAATTGTACCGATCATCATTATATCAATTGCCGTCTATTTCATCTGGACGAGATGTTACAATCCAAGGTCGAAGGGCTGCCATACAAATTCTTTGTAAATGTTTCTAAAGCACGTATAAGAGTATTTTATTGAAAATTTGCACTCATGTGTATCTCCGGTGACAAAACATTCCACTAAAATGTGAAAATGATCGGACTCACAATCGAGCTTACTCGGTTCTAATAAAAATTGTAATATTGGATTTTTTAATCCTAATGTAGTTCGTGGTAAAAAAGATTTACCGTTTAAATAGTCTGATGCCTCATTAAAACTGAGAGCTCCTATTTTTTTATTTGCTGGCTTGTTACTTTTTATAGTTTCTCAAAAATTGTGATGAACATGAATCGATTTTGTGTGGTTAAGAACCCAGAAGTGTAAATCCTACTTAAAGAAAGGCAGAAAGCATAAATCCAACTTAAAATAATTATATAACCAAAAATCAACCCAAATTTAGTACTTAATTTAAATGGGATGCGCTATATAAACGAAAAAGCTGTGGAGATTTCGCAATACAAATTTCTTAAATTAATAAAAATTTCACATTTAACAAAATTAAATTATTGGTATTATTTTTAAATTAAATTTCGTACAAAAACTTTTGTAACATTTTATTCGTCATATCGCGATATGAAATACCCGAATGAATTGATTTATCATCGTGCACAGCAAATGAAATGGAGCTGTATCCATTAAATGAAAGATTTTGCGGAACGTTCTTAGTTTGCGAAATTACAAGATTCAGCTCGTGCAAGAATTGAAGCCACATGGGTATCGTGATCTTCGTACGTTCAGTGAATGAACCGGAAACGAAATTGCTATTGCTACTCATTTTCATCACAAGTGAAAAGCGATGAGACTCATTTTTGGTTGGAAGGCTACGCCACCGATCAAAATTGACGCATTGGAAAGTAAAAACATCCACAAGCCATTAATGAGATGCCGTCATATCCCAAAAAAGTCATTGTTTGTTATGCGCTATGGGCCGATAGAAACACTGTTGCTTGTTTCTTTAAAAAATGACACCGTCCACAACGTTATATTCAATGGAGGAGACCGCTCTAGAGCCATGATTACAAATTTTTTCGAACCCCAATTCAAAGGCATTAATGTGGAGAGCTGGTCCTCACAGAGCAAACTATCTAAATTATATTTTCAAGAAAAACAATACGAAAGCCATTACCATGATTTTTATGTATTTCACTTTAAAGTTTTATACACTTATATAAAACACCCGATATGACCATTCCAGGAGTTTTGGAACATTCGGTATGTAAAACACTAAGGCTTATGAATGAAAACAATGTACATATTCCAAATTTTTATTTTTTTATATAAGGGACCTCAAACATATGGAGGTAAAAGATATCCTTCATAGGTCTAGAATAAAAAGTTTTTTAATGAAAGATGATGTAAAGCCACACTTAGTAATATCAAGCCCATGAAAACGATTTATTTCTCAGAATAAACCAAGGAATTACCACGTATTAGATTAGCGTCATAAAATCAGATCGCACTGTATAAATGGTAAAACCAAAAATTTCATTTTGCAAGCTATAATGTTATTTTCATCACACAAAAACTAGAAACAGGAAAGCGGTTCAAAATATATTAGTAAATAGAAGTAATAAGTTTATTAACCTTATTCTTTCATTTCTAATGGTATCTAGCTCTACACAAATCCATTATTTCCATAACAACAAAAATTTCATAACAAAACAAAAATTATAATTAATTTGTATATTGGTTATACATAATTAATATTTAATAATTTGTATTAATATTTTGGACTATTTCTTTAAAAAATCTTGGAGTTTATGAATCTTATGAATTGATTTTATTTTCAATGGTAAATTCAACATTGATAGTATAAATTTGCGTATATATTAAGTAGAATTGTACGTAAAACAAAAATTATAGATACTAGTTATTAAATTGCTTACTGCTTTAAAAATACATATAATGAAAAGTTTTTTTATTTTTGGTTTCTCGAACAGAGGTCAGGGCAAAACCTAAATTTCCCGGGAGAATACTGAAGTTCTAAACTATTTATTTGAAAATAAAGTTAAACTGAACAATTAGTTTACGAATTAAAATATTTGTTTTAATAACCTTTGTGATTGAAATTACTATAAATGGATAACACATAGGATGGGCATGATATGATACTCGTGTAATTATTTACTTGAGTCGCCGTAAGTTCAATTGAACCGTTTCGACGACGTTTTGAAAGATTTGACGAAGAAAAAAGTTCGCTTTCATCAAGGCCATGCACGGGTGCACACGTGTGTAGTTGCCATGGCCAAAATCCATGAATTACGCTTCGAATTGCTTCCACATCCGCCTTATTCTCCAGACGTAGCCCTCTGCGACTATCTCCTGTTTCCGAACTTGAAGAAATGGCTCAGCGGAAAGAGATTCGGCTCTAGTGAGAAGATCATCGATGCAACAAACGCATATTTTGAAGGGTTGGATAAATCGTATTATTCGGAAGGGATCGAAAAATTGGAAAAACGTTGGACTAAGTGTATCGAGCTAAAAGGCGACTACGTTGAAAAATAAGTTTTTTTTGTCGAAAATATTATTCCTTGTTTCATTTTTACTAGACTTCTCACTCCACCCTCGTACCGTCGGATACTTATTAATAAAATTATAATAAAAACAGTGTTAAGCTTAAACTTAGTAAATGCTTATTAAATAAAAACATTAATTAGTTTAATTATTAAACCTAACCTTTTCCACCATGAAGTGATCATCATCGGTATGATGGAGAGCCCATGTCCGAGATTCATACCTACTCGAGGTGCTCTCTGGATAACTCTAAACAAATCAGGCGAGGTAAAGGAGACGAGTAGAAGAAAGCCGATTCTAGTCATGGACACCACAGGTCTGTTATAGTGATTCATTAATACTCTAAACCAAAAACAAAATTAGCGCCTGTTCTCGCATTATCCATCACATACATGACCTCGGAAACTGTGAGCACGCTTGAAAAATGTGAATATGAAGCTTGGCATCCATGACACCACCAAGGTTAAACCCTCCATTAATCGTTAATCAGAACGGAGTAGAATTTGGAATTGGCTTTCTCATTCATTGCCGCGTGAAGCAACAAGAAATTTAATATTTCGACCGTTAATGTACATGCACTCAGCAAAGATAAATCAAATGACGTCAAAGATCTATTCTTGAGTGTACCTCATCAGTAACAACATTAGCTAACGCGCTACCAAGCTGGCAATAATGTACAATTTAGTAGTATAAAGTAGGGTTTTCCCTCAAAAAAAATCACCAAGTAACGTGAAGATCGTAAGACGGAAGAACGATAAACCAAACCGACAACTTCATGATCTCTCAAAAACACTCGATCAACATATCGGACGTTAGATTTTATAGAGACAGCGATTACATACTTGCCATTTCCAAATGCAAGTGCCAAATACATTCAATAGAGAAGCACAAAAGGCAGCCATAGCTACCGCGGGTCAAAATACTACCCAAAACAACCAGCAAAATCCCGTAATGATTGGTTCGATGATCAGTGCCGTCTGGTCATCGAAAATAAACAAGAACTTCGTGATAAATGATTGGCCTATAAACCTGGAACCACTCTCTCATCAAAGACGGCAATGAATAGTAGGGAACATAAGTGGGTGATTTCTCTCGGTATGGCAAACCTACTTCCAAAATATGCAGACGAAGCAACCCCCATTACAGCAATTACTCCACAGTAGAAGAGATAGAAATAGCTATTAGAATATTAAAAAATGAGAAGGCACCCGGTTAGCGATGGTTGGTAAGCGATTTGCCTGACTAACAAAATTTAAGGTATATTGAAGTACATTTAATTACCGGACGTATTAGTCATATTAATAAGAGCGTGAGAATAGAACAGGGCGATATCCGTAATTGGTGAGAAATTTCTCTCTGTTCGTTAAGAATATTTTGGTTAAGAAATATGGATTTTCGAATTTCGTAAGATTCAAAGGTCTAAACATCTGCTTTTGGGTTGTATATGTAATATGTCTAAATTATTTAAGCTAGCTGTATGATTTTCTAAAGTTAAATGATTATAGAAAGTTGATTCATTCCAACCAGATAAATATTCTTTAGCTCTAACTCCAAAATTGCGTCCAGTCTGTCCAATATAGGAGAAACCACAGTCATTGCAATTAATCTAAACACCAGACTAGGAAAGGCGATTCTAGCTTTATTGTTGTTGAAAATCACTTATTATTATTATATTATTACCGACCAAATGGCACACTGGTTAAAGCTTTGGCGTTTGGATCGGGAGGTACCGGGTTCGAATCCCGATAGGGGTAGGATGCAAAAGGAAATTTTCATCAACAGATTGTAAATCTGTGATTAAAAGGAACACAACTACGACCCCCTATCGGCGTGCAAAACTCATGGGCCGACCCATCTTCCATGTCCAGTACTATAGGCTGGCATGGAGCTATGCAATGCGCAGATGGTAACTTAAATCGGTCCTATAGCCGTACGTCTTCGATTTGGCAGGGATGCGTAAAGTAAGACGGGAAAATCAACCGCGAAAGAGCAGGGAGTGCTTCGGCCCCAGAAAAGATTGCATGGATTAAAAAAAAAAATTATTATATTAAAATCAAAACTAATATTGGTATAATCGGACACGATGTTGTTACTCCGTTGGCTAACTTTCCTTGTATACTCAAAGCGACGCCAATTTTTTCGCGTTGATCCGGTGGATAAATAGCCAAGTTTTACGCTTTAGCTTTTTATTCAATAACTTAATAGTCTTAGTTGCATATCCGTTATTTGCTATTTGAAGAATTATATCAAGCTTCATGTTATAATTTATATCTGTCAAAGGTATATTTATTAGACTAGGGATAATAGCGTCTGTATACGCGGGTTTCCGATAAATTTTGAAATCTAAAGAAGAATTAATCCAGGTTATTGTTATATCTAGAAAATTATTAAATTTATTTCCTTCTTTTTCCAACGTAAAATCAATGGTGAGATATTGAGGATTTAACCAAGTAAGGAATGAGTCTAACAGTCCAATCAATTCCATCCCATAGACATAGTATGGCATCAACATATCTATACCAAAAGATTATATGACGAAAATAAGGACTTTTGTTTGATAGAATCATTTGTTCGAAGAAATTCATGAAAAATTCGGCTAGCAAAGGTGACAGAGCAGCGAATCTGAAAATATGTATTGTCAAAACAGAAATAATTTTGTTTAATACAAGTTTCAAACACCAATTTCCGTTCACGAAGTGAGTCCTCATCTACAACATCCCTATCTAAGTAATTATAAACTATTTGAGACAAAGTTTTAATTGGAATAGAAGTGAAAAGACTGGCAACGTCAAACGAAACTAGTTTTGAATGTAATGAAATGTCGACGTCTTGAATTTTGTTAATCAATTTTAACGAGTTCTTAATCGAATAAAGCGAAAAGAAATTAGTATGATCATTGAATTTTTTTTTGAAACAAAGCTTGTAGGCAAGAGCATTGCAATATCCAACTACTGGCCTGATCGGAATGCATAAGAAGGGTTTTTGGTAAACCATAAAGAATCAGAGCAGTTGGATTCATAACAGAGTACTTCCAACCAGTTCCATCAAATTACATGTACTTATGGCATTGGTTGATACTCCTGATGATGGCCTAACAAGCCGAAATCGATCGAGTGATTTTTTAAACTTTTTGAATTTCTTTTTAAGTATTCAAACTTTAGTTTTGCGAAACAAAAAAAAACAATTGATTAAAAAAATGTGTTACCAATTAATAATTGGTTTGAGTATATAAAATTTATATGAGGAGTGAACATGTAACATTTATATGAAATTTTGGTTTATTCTGGCTGATAGCCAGATATTACTTTTACATCAAGATGAGGCCACCAAGACCCGACAGTCCGGCCTCGAACCAATGAAACATTGACCTCTAAAAATTAAAAATTTGGGTCGCCTCATCAGGCTGCAGCGACTAAACCACAAAAACCTTGAAAAAACCTTGAACCCGTAAGCGACTTCCACACGAAATTTTTCCCGATGTAAAAGTAATACCTGGCAGAAAAACCCAAAATTTAACTTAAAAATGCCACGAAGGGGTAGACAATTGCGTAGAGAAAAACAACAGTTCGCCAAGGCATTCCGACTGCACTCCGCATGCAAATTCAAAGCACCTTTAATACCTCTGCAGTACCTCCGGCTACTGCAGTCTGTTGAATCGACCGAATTTCCCACCTAAAGGAATCACTGTTTCACCAGTTCGAAATCAAACCGCCAACATCGGCAGTCTCACCCCGATGTTAAAGCAACATTTATATACTTCGTAATTCATATCGAGGCTTATGCAAAATAGCCCGCTCTCGACAGTCTTGTATATTACAAGAAACATCACAAGTTTAAGTACAAATTTTTCATTTAATTGCACAAATATCCAATGAGACCCGACGGGTGTCCGCCGGGAAGGTATACTACTTTGTTTTGCCGCCATTTAGGCGAATATTAGTATTGACAGTTCATACTTGACAATCGTGAAGTAGACACATGTGGCAAATTTATTATGGAAAAATATTCGATAAACCATCGTGTCAATAGGATGTTACAGCTCGCCCATGACAACCCCGATTTTCATGAAAAAATCATAATGAGTGACGAGACACATTTTCATTTAAATGGATATGTGAATAAACAGAATAGTCGGTCCTGGACCTTTACATCCATTAAAAGTGACAGTCTGGTGTGCAATTTGGTCAGGAAGAATCATTGGACCTTACTTCTTTGAAAATGAAAACGGCGTAACGGTAACTGTGAATGGGGAGCGATATCGTGATATGATTGAAAACTTTTTAACGCCACAATTGCATACTTTGGGCGTGATTAACATGTGGTATCAACAAGACGGTGCCACATCGCATACAGCCAGGATTACAATGGAATTACTGCGAGCACTCTTTCCACAACAAGTTATTTAAAAAAATGGTGATGTTGATTGGCCTCCACGGTCGCCTGATTTGACTGCTCCGGACTTCTTTTTGTGGGGATATCTAAAAAGCAAGGCTTATGCAAAGAAACCAGAAACGCTTGAGCAACTCAAACAAAATATTCGTGATGAAATTAATGAAATACTGCGTGAAATGTGTGAGAATGTAATGAAAAATGTGCTCAAAAGGGCTCGCATTTGTGAGGCTAACAGAGACGGACATTTATCTGATATTGTATTCCATACATAATTGCCGACATTAAATAAAACATTTATCAATATAAGATCCATTCTCTTTCATTTAATCAAAAATCATAAACAAACAAAGTAGTATGCGGACACCCTGTATTTAGGTTTCAATCACTAGTCGAACAAGAAAGTATAAAAAGACGAAAATAAATAGGAACATAAAATTCACCTGTTCAAAAATCATATTACAATTTTGTTCAGCAAAATCAATCAGCATAAATAAGTTTTTATTATAAATATTTTAAAAAAATCTTCAGGAAGGAAAACTGTATCCGCTAAAACAAGTTAACTATGAAAATTGATCAATCTCTTTTAAAATCGAATGGAAAAGCATCCATAAATTATAACTACTCATTTCACTATGTACCTATATAAAACAATATTTTATTTTGACACTGTATTGATATAAGACCTCAAAAATTCCGAAAACCACTGAATATTACTTTCGAGAACATTTTCCGAAATAATAATCGAGACTGCAACAAAATTATCATGTTTGTATTTTGTCGTTTTATATCATTGCGAATATGTATACAGCCAAGTAGAAGGCAAATAAAAAAAATACGGCCCAAGTAACGTAAACACGAAAAAACACTTTCAAACAAATGCTATGGAAATTATTTTGGCTAAGATTTTTTTTGACTTTATTTATTTATATCTCGTACATGTGGCGGGAAAATAAGTTTTCATTCTCCTGAGCATGAACTATGTTTATTTTCCTTAGTTATGATAAATTTTTTCATTTCTAAAATTGTCTTCATTCAGAACCTCACCATTTTCCGCCAAGATGTCCTTGTTTTGACTATCGTCATCACCAACTTGAAATGAACCGGAGAATGAAAACTCATCGCTCTGTCACGTTTACGAGATATAAATAAATAAAAAACTTAAAAAAAATAGTTTTCACAGCACTTGTATGAAAGATCCTTTTCGCGTTCATGCCCTTTGGGCCTGCATACAACAAAGTCCATATATTGTAATATGGCCGTATACATACATAGGCATATGGTATGGGTTTGTTAAAGAAGCAAAAAGCATTTTTATAAATTAAGTTTTTCTACGACTTCCATGGAAAATAGATGAATTTTAGATCGCATAGCGACTGTATTCCGATGTTTTGCTTATTCAAGTAAACATTTAACGGGGCTTTTACATGCAGACAATTGAAGCATTTTCTAAATAAAACCATAGAAAAAGCGCGCTAAGTAGTCACAAATAGAATTATAACATTGGAATTATCAGAAATTTTTTACTCAGCTCATTTTTATTTCTCGATTTATAAAAATGAGAAATCTATGGTAAACTTATTTTCCTATGATAAAACTATTCAATATATGTTCGAGAAAGAAATAACCATACACTATGTAAAGAAAATAATCAAACTGATTTTGAAAAAAAAATACAAAATACAGATAAGGATTATAGAATTTATTTTGCAGTTTTTTATTATATTAAATTATTTTACAAATTAACAAATCCAAAAATAGAAAATAAAAATTCAATTACCGTTTATAATAAAAAAAAAAATTTTGAAAAACAAAAATGATCACACACTAAAGCAAAACAAAACAAAATGAATAGTTTTTTCCATTGTTCATTATAAATAGAAGTGTCTCTCTGTGTAAAGAAAAGTATCTCTACATTAGTATTTCGGTGAGGTTTAAAATTATAAAAAATTATTTTAAAAATGGCGGTGTTTGAAAGGAAACTACTAAAGAAGAAAGCCTTTTAATAATTAATATGAAACGTACTGGAAAATCTGTGCGCGAAATTGGAAGATTGGAACAAATAATATCCATATTCAACGTCACACAATCGGTTGAAAACGGAAAGCGAACAGGACGAAAAACATCATTTTCCAATCGCGACGAGCGAAAGATTTTGGATTTGTTGAGAGAAAATCCAAAAACAAGCGCTCCAAAACTAGCTTCAGAAATGGAGAAGATACTTAATAAAGCTATCCTAAGATGCTTAATAAAGATATCCTAATAAAGTACTTAATAAAATACTAAACGGGCTTTGTGGAAATATGAATATATCAATTCCATAAAAAGAATTCACTACTACCAGCGAAAAAGAGGTTAAGTGCAATTTTTGTTAAATTCGGTTTATATCATATTTGGGATAAGTAAAGCTAAAAATGTTCCATTATTTGATGGAAAAGGAGATCAACAAAAGCATATTAGTGTCTGAGAATAGAGGGATAAGAAGCTAATGCTACGGATATTTTTCTTTTTTCATATTCTACCTTTTTCCTTGGCAGTAGTGAATTGAAATAGCAGAAAAATTAAAAACAAAAGACTTCAACTTCTGGAAGACGGTTGTTTTTACGGATAAAAGTAAATTCAACATTTTCGGAGCCGACGAGAGGTAAAATTTGAAGACAACCTTCTACAGCGCTGGAGCCAAAACACATCGTCCCAACTATTAAACATAACGGAATTATATGGGATTCAATGTCGGCAAGTGGGGTATGTAAACTTGTTTTTATAAATGGAAATGTGGATCGCTAGAAATAACTGGGTATTCTAAAGGACAATTTGAAACCATCCATGGAACAATTGGGGCTCGGGTCGTCATGCATATTCTAGTAAGACAACGATCCTAAGCACGAAGCATACATTGTGAAAGAATGGATTCTGTATAACGTTCTAAACCAGTTACATTCGCTACCCCAATCGCCTGACCTGAACCCCATTGAACATTTATGGGATCACCTGGAACGTCAAATTAGAAAATACAGAATTACCAGCGAAATAAAACGTTGCAAGAAACAATAATAAAATAATGGGATAAAATTTCACCGGAAGTAACCAAGAAGTTAGTAGAATCAATGCCTGAAAGACTAAATGAGGTTAAAATAAATTAAGGAGGGCCAACTCGATATTAAAATAATTATGAAGCATAATTTAAATGGTGACGTAAATGATTTAAAAAAAAACAAAGATCATACACATCATTACCGTTGCAAAAATCCTTGATTTGTTAAATTTTTTTTGAATTTTTGACTCATAGATGGAAAATTTGTAAGAATCCCAACAATCAGTTTCGAACGGATTAGATTATTGATTTTAATAATTTCCTATGATTGTGTATTTAATTCGAGAGTACTGAAGGTAGACCAATGTACGGAACAATCACAATAAATGTACTAATAAAACCCATTACAATAGAAAACAAAAGTAAAAAAGTAAATGAATTTCAATTGTCTATTTTTGGATTTGTTAATTTGTAAAATTATTTAATCTAATAACAAACTGCAAAATAAATTCTATAATCTTTATATTTTGTAATTTTTTTTTCCAAAATCAGTGTTTATGATCATTTTCGTTACATAGTGTATATAGTAATGCTATAATTTTTTATAGCAATATTATTAATTTATTTTTAATTAATTCAAATGCGAATTTTACATTTTTTCATCTGTGGGTTATGTTTTTATTGTGAATCCTTAACATTTATAAATATAAAATAATTTTTTGTTTGTTAATTTTAAAATTGTTACCATACAAATTCTCGGATCGAATATATTTTATGGTAAGATTTTCATTTTTATAGTGGTTTAGCTCTCTCTTTCTTTCATTTTGCAGAAGAAAAATGTTGGTCACATGTAAATGGAGTATAACTTTTACTATAAGGGCTACGAGCGGCAATGTATTTTATCGCTCACACGGCAAGACAAATTGATAGAGCCATTTTTAATATATAGATATTATGGCAAGAAAATTGTTTTAGTAGTTTTAACTAGTATACTTCAATTTTTTAAAATAAGTAAAATAAATTGGATTATCAAAATTTTGTATGTAATTTTTATTGAACGTTGTAGAAAAAATAATTTGTGCAACTCGAGTGCGATAAGGGTTTTGTTCCTCTCGCAAAGTTGCTAGACTTGGCAATCTCCATCATAAAATGGCCGTGTTTTTTATTGATGACGGAAAGATCAGAGATATAATTTGTCTACCAAAGTTGGAGTGAATAAAAATGAATAATAATAAAAAATTGTTTATTTTTAATATTAATGAAGTGAAACAAACACAAATGAAAATCACAATAAATTGTGTGTAGTGTAGCAACGGTGTGGAATATAGTATATACATAACGTATTTTTATGTATTTTGATACCCTTGCATGAATGAATCACACTCATTATTTTTATGTAGATGTTTACTATGTGAAACCATGTTGGGATTTCAAAGGATTAGTAAGAGAAGTGTTTTCATTATTTTAATTAATATTTTGTTATATTTTCCACATAAATTTTAATTTTATTTATATAAATATGTTTTTTTATTATATAAATAACCGTACTTTATATCACATAGATGCGTAATGTACAAACATTTCATTTCGTGTGTTATTATACTATTCCACCTGAAGACAGAAAATGTTTACAAAAATTTTGCGGAGAATATGACAAAGGCAAGAACTAAAATTTACATTAGAGCAACATCAACAAAAATAACCTTCTACTTCGATGTAATAATTAAAACTAAATATATTTTGTAATGTAATTTTCCTTTTTAAAATGTATCTGCCACCTGGATAATATACGCTGAACCATCGACTTAGCGTTTGGTCATCATTTGGTTTAAGCGGCCAATTCTTTAGAAGGCATTGTACACACATAGAGAATCTATATTTTATCTTGTTCTAGTTTTCTGCAAAATAAAACGCGGTTGTAGTGGATTAGAATACATCATTAAGTGGGAACCATAGATTGAATAAAAAGAATAAAAAAATTAAGTAAGAGAGCGAAAGAGGGGATTTACATGTATTCGACTATGCTGAGAATAATGAAAATAAAAAGAATAACAGAAATTGCCTTTAATATTTCTTCATTTTTGCTGTTATTTAAAAGGAATTCGACATAAAGAAAATTTAAATTTTGTTAGAATAGAAAAATGGAAAAATAAAATAGTTAAAGAGAAAATCATTAAAACTTAGTGGTATGAGATGAGCAAATATTGCTGCCAAATTGAAGTGTGAACTTTTGAATGCCATATTATCCAAATAAGTTTAAAATGTGCTTTTGTTATTGGAGAAGACGGGCTGAAATTCAATAGCATCGGCAAAACGTGATAATTTAATTAGGCAAATAAACATTTTCTTTTAACACTTTTTTAAAACAAAATGTAAAATAGAAAAATAGTATAGATCAGATAAATAATATTTTTTCGACTTTATTCAAATAACTAGTTCCTAAAATTGTATTTTTCCAAAAATACTATCTACATACTTTTCATGAGACATTTACTTGTATTTTTAAGGCGCTCGGTACCATTTTTGCATCATGGACAAGTAATTTTATCAATAGCACAAACAATTTATGATGTGTTGTTATTTGTTACACTTTTAATAAATTTGTTTGTTTAAAAGAAAGAATAATGTTTTTAAACGAGAAATGATTCGTATTACTATGTACTAAAATACAAATATAATTTTATACTTTTCTACATTATAACTAAATTAGTGAAAGTAGCATTTTATATTTTTGCTTTATACGAGTATTTGTATAAAAATAACAGTTTTTAATTCACACTGCTACAATAATTTTATATGCGTATTTTATTAAATCCCACTGTCAATAAATACAACTGCATAAATACATTTTTGGGGTCAAGTATCATTGATTTTAAAATAAAATAATTATTAATTCATGTGTAAATGTGTTGTAAATCGCACAAAATATGCATTGTATTGTCGTATGTTCTAACTCTACCTTACTAAAATTCGCACAATGTACTTAGAATTTCAAAAGTATAGGCGTAGTACGGGTATGTTATTTTAATTCATATAATTAAAATATTAACGTTATGATTGTGGCCTTGGACTAAATTGAAAATTACGTTAAAAATGAGCGACATGAATTGAAATTTATTAACATTGCAACTTGCATTTGACACAAGTTATAAATTCTAGTGATCTAGCGGCTGAAGAGCGAGTATTGGGTTACTACGTTTGAACTCTAGCCACACCTTTTTAATCTTCACTTAGCTTATTTATTGTATGTTTAAATATTTTATTCTGTTTAAACCTCTATCTTTTTTGGGCCCCAACGAATTTCAATTTGAATAACAACCAACTTAAAATTTAATTTTAAGTATGTTGATGATTACAAGTGTATTACGGTTTTATGTGATGACTCCACACATATTTGAACAGGACTTTAACTGAAAACTAATTAGCTAACCGCTATTTCAAATATGTAAATTAAATTCTATATAAACTATGTACATATGTATACTTATTTATAAATATCTTATAGTAATCCCCTACTATAAGATATAATATCTTATAGTAGGAGATTTATTACACCTATATTTTATGACGATCGTAAAGAAATCAGGTGGGTGTTAAAGTTTTTGCTGTAATGAACAATGGGACTAGAACTACTAAATCGCCAATTTATTGCTGTTTTAATTACAATAGAAATAATAAATACCGATTGTAAATATTTTGACCCATAATAAGTATGTAACGGGTTATCCAATTCGAGGTTGATAAAGTAGAAATCTGTATACGTCAAGTACGCTGTCATTTATTTAGTTGACATTCTGCCATTTAAGAATATGGAGCATTTAACAATCGACCAACGCGTTAAAATTATTAAATCTTATTATAAAAATAGTGATTCTGCCGTATCCACATTTCGCGCTTTACGAGCAGATTATGGTCGTCATAATCGTCCTACAAAGCAAACCATATTGAATACAGTGAATAAATTTGAACAAACTGGATCTGTTACTGATATTGTAAGGTCTGTGCATCATCGAAACATTCGCAATGCTGAAAATATCGCTTCTGTAGCTGAAAGTGTGGAAGAAGATCCAAATTTGTCAATTCCTCGTCGAGCTCAACATTTAGGCCTATCTTATGGCTCATTATGGCGCATTTTGCATCTGGATTTGCATCTTCATCCGTATAAAGTCCATTTGACACAAGAGCTAAAGCCTGCTGACCATGGACAACGAAGAACATACGCAAATTGGGTGTTGGAAAAACAGGCCGTCGATGCTGATTTTTCGAACAAAATTTTCTTCAGTGATGAAGCTCATTTTTCGCTTGGTGGATACGTTAATAAGCAAAACTGTAGAATTTGGGGCTCAGAAAATCCACAATTGATTGTAGAGAAGCCATTACACCCGGAAAAAGTCACTGTTTGGTGCGCATTGTGGTCTGGTGGGCCGTATTTTTTTGAGAACAACCATGGACGAACCGTTACCGTCAATTCTGAGCGCTATGGCCGCATGTTAACCGATTATTTTTTTACGAAAATCGAAGATTATGATCTTGACGATATGTGGTTCCAGCAGGATGGAGCAACCAGTCACGTAACACGAGCAAATCGAGATCTTTTGCAAGAGAAATTTCCTGGACGTTTGATTTCGCGATTGGCTGATGTCAATTGGCCTCCAAGATCCTGTGATTTAACGCCTTTGGATTTCTTTTTGTGGGGCTACGCGAAAGATCGTGTTTACGCAAACAATCCTCAAACTCTTGACGAATTGAAAACTAATATTTGTAAGGTAATGGCCGAGATACCGCCCGAAATGTGCCGAAAAGTCATTGAAAATTACCGCAAAAGAATCAAGGCCTGTAAGAAGTCCCGTGGAGGACATTTGAATGATATCTTGTTTAACTAAAAATGGCAAGGATCAATTTGTAAAATGAAATAAAAATTACAATACATTCCGAATATTTTGTGTGTTTTTTTTAAGTTTACTTTATCAAGCTTGAATTGGATAACCTTGTACATTCACCAGAGACACAATTATTCCGTAAATTTGACTTGTTGCCTGTTAAGACCAATCAACTGGGGTTTTACAGTTTTCTTCACTCTCATTTACTTCACTTACTCACTCAAATACATTACATCATCATTTGCAACATCTAAGTTAACCTATGCACTAACATGGAAGACGAATTGGCCTGTTCACTGTTTTTAATGAACCATTAAGGATAAAACGAAATTCCCTCTTTCAAAACAGTAACTGTATTTCATTTTAAATTAATAATCTATAATAATGAATAATACCCCATTTACAATGTGACCAAGGGTTTTCTTCTGCAAAATGAAAGAGATATAACATTGACTTTTGCACATGAGAGACAATAAAAGAAATATATCCATACAAAATTTTGCTGAAGATTTTTTGAGCCACCACACCGCCAAAACCACTATAGAAATGAAAATGATGCCATAAAATATATTCGATCCGAGTATCTTTATGGCAACAATTTTTAAATTAACAAAAAAAACTTATTTTATATTTATAAATGTTAAGGATTCATAATAAAAAGAAACGCCATAGATAAAAATGTAAATTTCGCATTTGAATTAATTAAAAATAAATTAATAATAATGCTATAAAAAAAATTATGGCATTACTATATATGTTTATTTCTTTCTCGCATATTGAATATTTTTATATATCGAATGATTCTTATTTACCTGCAAAAATTTGCAGAAGAAAACAATTTTCTACATGTAAATGGGACATAAGTCTTCATAAATCTATGTCCCGTTTCCTAAATTTTAAATTTATTCATCAAATCTTGTTGATGTTTATAGATTTCTAAGTTTATTGCTTCTGTTCTTAACCATTTACTTCAAAATAACATGTAATATTAAATGCAATTATAAATAACAGGCCAATATGCAAAACTTAATAAATAAATTAAAATTTAACAAACAAATGTTAACCTGGATGATCAATTTTGTTGCCGCATTTAAACCTTACTACAAGTTATACAATTCAAAATTTTCATTCATCTTAGATATAATTGCAAATTTTAATTAATAAGACACCAATTTAGATTAAGTCAAGAAAATTTAAATGTGGCTGGTGTTATAGTAAAAACGTTTAAATATTGGTATTCGATATCTTTGATATCTTTTAGCCTAGATAGAAACCATTATACAAATCGTCTTCTTCTACACCGCCCTTTAATCAAGTTATAAATTGTTTAGGTATACTATTTTCAAATACATAATTGCAATAAACTTATCCATTAATAGAAAATAAATAACAAATCCATCGAAGTAAAAGTATTTTAGTATTTAGGCTAATGCCTCAACCGGCGAACACTTAAGAGCTTAAGTTACATGCTGTTTGTATCATTTCGGCTAGTGCTACAATCGCCAAAATTGTATAGGCTTCTGGTCATAAATGAACACCTGACCTCTAAAATGGCCTTGGTGGTCGTACCGCTCTCCTAAGTGGACCAAACGGAGCACAACTTAAGCTCTTAAGTTATCGCTGGTTGAGGCTTAAGGTTGACCAAAGGAGACAAACATATTTTTATTTTTCAATGCAAACAAAATGTATTATTGAAAGGTATTTTTCAAGTCGATCTCATCAGAAGCTCGAAACTGAAAATCGGAAAAAAAACTTAGTGGTGTTTTTTTTAAATAAACGTGAACCGGGGCCTTAATATCGCTTTATATTAATAAAGTTCAGTGACGTTGTTTTTCAATTATGTAAATATTTTTTTTGCATTTAATAATAACATTTACTTTATTTTTTGTTTAATGTGACTACAAGTACAGTAGTTAGTTTTAATTTTTGTGCTAATTTTCTGTGCATGTTATTTATGTTATAATTAGTGATTGATACTCTCTCTCTCAAATATATTACAATTATTTCAATCTGCTTAGTGTAATAAAATGAGTGCAAATAATATCGACGAAAAGTGTTGCTGCATCTGCAAAAGCGATGGCATAATAGACAATTTTTTCTAAGTAATTGGTTTCTATATGACCACGTAGCGCATTACGTACGTGCTGAGTTAAAATCCAAATCAGTAACACACTTTAAGAATGCTATAATGAACGGTAAACAACAAAGCAGCTTTTAAAAACAGAACCACTATAACCGAACCCGCTGCCGATGTAATAATAAACCAATGGATCGAAACTGTCCAACACTGAACGCCCTTTCACACGTTCAGAAAAACAGCCACCATCTGCGCTAAATCAACCCGAGTTACCTATACTAGCTAGAGTTCTAATAGCAACTGCAACCATTAAAAAATTCAACCGCTTGAACAGATAACGCAGTACCTTTACAACATGTAACACGCCAAGCTGAATGTGATGTTAATGGCGGAACACAGTTTTGTAGCTAGAAATGTGCACGCCAAAACTAATGATATCGGAATTCAAACAGTTAATATTGTGCCAACCAAAAGCTGTTCCTACATTAAAAACCATCAAATTCAAACTGGCACCACAAATCGACTCGAAACTAGCTTTTGGGTGTCTACCTAATTCGTCTTTGCTTATAAGTGACTCTTTGCTGGATAAACTTGTAAATGTCAATTAAAAGGACCTTGAACACCGTTCACCCAATGAATAGATTGATTAAATCTTTAAACATTTAACAGCCTACATTTGATTTTAGCTTATCAAAGAGCAGCTACAAAAACCACCTAAAAAACTACTTTTTAAATTTATAAGTTAATTTTTATTTGTACTGCTTGATTTAGTGATTGAAGCACTAATTTTAATGTATATTTAATGAATATTTTTGTGTTTTTTTTCAATTGTTATTAACAAAACATTTTATAGTTTTCTTTTACTTTTAATTTTAAACGCTTTGCTTTTATATTTTTAATTTTGAAATCTTAACTGTAATTTTACTAAATCAATTTCTTTAAATAAATAAATAAATAAAAATAAAATAAATAAATAAATACGTACGTTAATTTATATTGTCTAAAGTGGGAACCAGTCAGGAATAAAAACTTAATAAAAAAAATAAGAATGCGATAAATGGCATTGCAATGTTATTAGCCAGCCAAACTTAATGTTTACTTAAGAAACCCAACCAAACCTTCGTTAAATTTTAGCTGTCACTTAAGAAAAAATAGTGTGCACTATTTCTCGCTTGAAAATAAGAAAAACTTAAAAATACGATTTGTTGTTGTTTTTTATGTACAGCAGTGGCCCTATTCTGGTAATTCCCTGGGAATAGGGAATTGGGAAAAGAATTTACATAGCTTTTATGTATAAATGTTTTTTTCTGGCCTACTGAAGAAAAAGGTTTGATGTAAATTTTTAAAAATTGCAAATAATATTTCCATAGCGAAACTGTGGCACTATTATGGTACTTCCCCGGAAATAAGGAACTGGGGAAAGAATTTATAATTTCTGTTCAAATATTTTTTTCCCGGCCTACTGAGGAATAAAATTTCATGTAATTATTTATAAATTGGGAATAATTTTTCTACACCTAAATTGGCAAAATTATTCCCGAATTAATTTTGTATTAAAAAAAATTAGCACTAACTTTTTACCTCGGTAAAGCATTCGATAACGTTTGGCACTCGTTTGGCTATGATCTTATTTATCCAATAGATATTTTCGTGTGAAATATGAGGATGAATACTCCGAACTAAAGAAAATCTCTGCAGGTGTCCCACAGGGGAGTGTCTTAGGACCAATCCTGTATTGTTATTGTATACAAGGGATATTCCAACAACAGATGAAGGAACCATAGCCACCTTTGCAGATGACACAGTAATCATGGCGATTGGAAGTAATGTCGCTGATGCAACGAGCAAACTCCAGGAGATTACCAATGCGGTTTGTAACTAGACTAAGCGTTGGAGAGTCAAGCTTAATGAGACGAAATCCACGCATATTAACTTTACATATCAAAAGGCTTCCCATCTACCGATAGTAATTAACTCACGACGGTGCCATATGCAAACAAAGCTAAATATCTGGGCATGACTCTCGATGCCAAGCTCAAGTGGAGAGAGCACGTCAACAAGAAAAAAGAAGAACTTAATATTAAGTTCAAAAAAATGTATTGGCTCATAGATAGATACTCTGAGCTTACAATATAGAACAAGCTGCTGCTATATCGGCAAATACTGAAGCCGATATGGACCTACGGTATTCAACTCTGGCGATGTACTAAGCAAACAAACGCCAAAATGATACAGACGTTTAAAAATAAGGTTCTCCGTAGCATCGTAAATGCTCCGTGATACACAAGAAATGAAGACCTTCACAGGAACTTACAGATGGAATACATCAAAGATGAAATAAAATAGAACGCCGCCAAACACGAAATAATGCTCCAGGAATATGGGAACCCCTATATTCGCTATATGATAGATAACCCTGTCGTTGAAAGAAGACTTCAAAGAACGAGGCCACTTGACCTAGTAAACATACCAAATTAAAATTATATTTTAAATAGGTTTAATTAATTTTGGGGCTAACCATTGGGTTTCACCCCCCAACAAATCAGAATTATTTAAGAAATGTAAAATTTGTAAAATTGAAAGATAAATTGCTAGATGAGCACAGTTTCAGTTGTAATTAAGAAAAAAAGAAATTATATGTAAATCTTTCCCCAGTTCCCTATTCCCGAGGAATTGCCAGAATAGGGCCACAGAAGATAAATTTTTGATGCGATAGGAAGCCATTTTTATTTTTATTAAATTTTTTTTGTTTACTATTTTATTTATTAATTAAAATCATTTTAATATATTTTTAGAATCGGTGATAAGTTTTAATGATTTGTGATAAGGTAAAAATAGTGCTTTAAAGTGTATTTGTTAGAAATTAATTTAGTTTAAATTCATGTTATCCAAAGTTGTGCAAGGACCAAACAAATTTTTATTTTATATTTTAAATTCATGTATCAATGTATATTGTATGTAAGAAAAATGTTTTATTTTATTTGGATTTGTTTAAAAATATTATCAAATTACTGCAAATAAATATGAAATTCCTCTAAAAGACATTTCATAATGAAAACAGCTGTTTGTAAACGAACAGTTGTCACTTAAGAATTATTATTTTTGCATGGCTGGAATGTCAAAAAAAAGAAGAAAAACAACTGATTTCGTTAAAATTCTTATTTTTGTTTTAAGTTTTTATTCATGTAGGTTCATGTAGGTAAATATATAATAAAGGCTTTGTATTTTAATAAAAACTGTTTAAACAATGCCATAAGATGCATATCCTCATGATTTGTTTTAACATTTAACAATTCACGTTATATCACTAATAGGTTAGAAAATTGGTTTTAGCCAGTTTTGTGTTTTTACAATCAGAGTAACATAAACATGGATACGTTTCTTTTGCAATGATCTGAGTAATTTTGGTTATTATTGCTAGTGAACTACCAAAAATACATTACTTTTCATCAGTTAAAATTTTTATTTTTACGTTTTTTTATGTAGTAAAGGTTAACCTCAATTTTTGCAGATTTACCTTTCGCTATACCGCGGAAGCCAAAAAATGGAATTTTTTTTTAAACATGTGTGCTTACGAGATTCTGTGCAGATTAAATCTCTGTTCCACTCTCCAGCCCAAGTCAAATTGACTAATCGGGGTGATACTTCTTATTTAAGTATTTTCCATAAATGGGAAAGTCCCAGTGATTTTTGGTCGAAATCACTTCACCAGAAGTGACATTTCCATAGTTGTTTTTTGCAATTCCATTGAAAAGCATATAGATTATGAAAAAACGATTCTAAATTAAATTTACAACTATGTCGGTTCAGATCAGTTTTCAAAAATTTAAGCGGTAATGACGATTTTTGACAAAAAAAAACTGTTTTTCAACAAAAATTCGGTATATATACAGCACGAAGTGAAACATGAGAGTTCAAATTTTGCATAATTCGGGAGATACCATAGATGTTCGGTTAAAATCGGTTCACTTAAAGTAACCGCTTCCATAGAAGCTTTCTCATTTTTTGCAAATATATTGGATAGTAAATAGCATTTACGAAACAACGAGTAAAAATAAAAGATTATAAATTAAATTTAAAAAAAATTAGTTCAACATTTTTTTTAAATTTTACCGAAATGACGAGTTTTGATGAAAAAATTTATTTCATCAAAATTCAGACTGCATATCTAAACTTTTCCGTTAATTGGGAGATCGAAAGAATTATATTATAATGAAAGAATTAAAAGATGCAAATAAATTTAAAGATTAAATTTTCAACCAACAAGAGTACCTTGTTGGTAATCTGAAATTTAAGCAGGGGTATTTTATGATTATACAAGACAGTTTTACTAAAAGTCCGGAAAGTTAAAATTTTCGTTTTAGAAATAAGTGTGGTAAATTCGAGATCTACTCGTATGTATACATTCGTCATAAAAGAAAATCGAGTGTTGGCCACATACTTTAGCGTGGGAAAACATATGTATGAAAAAACAATCACTGGAATCGTTTGAAATAGTCGTTTGATGAATAAATACTATACAATGATATCGTTCAGTTTATTCAACTAAGTAAACTAATTTTTCCTTTTTTAATCTTAAATAGCTTGGTTGTTGACTTTTACATCTAAATAATCGATTAATATATGAATTTTAAAAATTAAAATTCGCCAAATGTCCTATACTCATGCCAATCACAGAGGACACAAACAAGGCAACATTTGCGGATAATACCGATTATTTTAGCATACGCTGATAGAAAAATCTACAAGCAAATTGAAAAGAGCAACTAATATTGTCAGTACCTGGACGAATAGATGGCGAAAATTAATGAAACAAAATCTGTTCATGTAAATGCACCAATAAAAACATCAACTATAGGTCACCAGCAGAACTGAACTCTCAGCAAATTCCCTATGCAATCACGGCTCACGAAATTAAAATGGAAAGAGCAAATCAAATAAAAATAAAACCCAATTAATCAATCAATCGAGATTTTTGCATATTTACGAATCACTATATCGCCGGTTTACAACAAAGAGGTTTTTAAAAAAAATCTCTTTGCGTATGTATGTGGTTCCGTGCAAAATAAATGTCTGTAGCTAGACAGATGAACTGGTTGAGATGAAACTTCATACTTAAGCTTGTCTCATAAATTGGGAGATCCCAACGATTGTTGGCCGAAATCGGTCCAACGAATGTTGCAGCCTCCATAGGAGCTTTTTCATTTTTTTGCTTTTGAAAAGTATATCATTTACAAGAAAAACGATTTAGAACTAAAATATTCTACAATAATTTTGCGACAATATAAGCGGAAATGACAATTTTTGCCAGAAATCGATTTCTTTTAAAAGAATTCGGCCCATGTGCAGATCAGACAGGTTGTTTAATCAGGATGAAACTGCTTTCGTAAGCGTTTACCATAATTTGCGAGGTCTCAGTGATGTTTGGCCGAAATCGGTCCACCGAATGTGACAGTTCCTTAGGAGATTTTTCGGCCTTTGTAAAATCTTCAAAAGTGTTTCGTTTGTGAGAAAAACGACTATGAACTACGAGATTGTAAATTAATTTTGCAACAATATTTTGGCGGTTCAGATCAGTTTTCCAAAATTTAACCGGGAATGACCATTTTTGACAAAAAAAAAAAATTTCGGCAATAAAATTCGGCCCCTGTACAGGCCCATACGGATTAATAGATCGGGATGAAACTTCATTGGTTTACTGGAAGTGGCAGCTTTTTCAATTTTTGCAAATATTTTAAAAAGTATATATAAAACAAAATATTGTAAATTAAATTTCAATCAAAATTAGTTCAATCACTTTTTTAAATTTTACCGGAAATGACGAATTTTTATAAAAAAAAATGTTTTATTTCACCATAATTCGGCATCTCTTCAGTTCGAGCGGATTGACTATTCGAAATCAAACTTCTTACTTAACCATTTTCCACTAAATATGTAGTGTGTTCCGGAAGTTGCAGGTCTCATGGAAGCCTTTTTAATTTTATCAATGACGTTGAAAAGTTTAGCATTTACAAGAAATGATAATATATTCAAGATTCAAATAGATTTATACATTATATTGTCAACAAGGATTGTCCTTGTTGGTTTTCCGTAATTAAAGCATGAATAATGGTTTTTGATTATACGACAGTTTTTCCAAAAATCCGGTACGTTTAATTTTCCGTTTAGAAATGAAGTGATTTAAGATGCCCATGTTCGTGAAAAACAAAGTCGGGTGTTGGCCACAGCATATTCCCACCATTTTTGTCTTTGTTTTTAATTATGACACTTTTCGTATTCTGCGCATAGTCTTAGTTGGCATAGGTTTTAAAAAAATTCTTACGTAAGACATACAATTGTGATGGTCTTATAGGGCATTTACATGTAGAAAATTGTTTTTTTCTGCAAATTGTTGCAAAATAATGCGCAAAATAAATAAACATACGAGTATATAGTAATACCATATTTTTTATAGCATTATTATTAATTTATTTTTAATTAATTCAAATGCGAAATTGGAATTTTTATCTATGACGTCTGTTTTTATTATGAATCCTTAACATTTATCAATAAAAAATAATTTTTTTTTTTGTTAACTTTAAAATTGATACCATAAAAATACTCAGATTGAATATATTTGATGGTAACATTTTCATTTTTATAGTGGTTTTAGACAAGCCTATTTGTTTGTTGTTTGTGTTGACGCAGCAATCAAACACATCATTAGCAGATCAAGCAGCATACTTAGTGAAAAACAAATAAGATACAACAAAATGATCAAACCAGCAGCACCAAATATAAAAGGTATCGAAAATTCACAAGGAAGGAAACCCAATGAGGCCGTTAATTAATTTCACAACAGCACCAACATATAGGATCGCAAAACACGTAAATATCTTATTAAAACAATATATAGCTTTAAATAATTTTAATTCATTAAAAGATAATTTAGAATTAGTTAACAAAATAAAACATACAAACATACAAACATACCACAGAATGCAAAACTAACATCATTCGACGTAATTAACATGTCCACTAACATACCCGTAAAAGAAACAATAGAAATAACCAAAACCCTATTATTAAAAAACGGACTAACAGGGAATAATAGGAAATAATAGGGGAAGTTATGGAATAATAAAATTAATAACAGTAATCACAAAACAAAATTACTTCACACACAACAAAAACTTTTACAAACAAACCGAAGGTCTACCTATGGAAACCCACTATCAGGTACACTAGCAGAATTATACTTAATGGACTTTGAGAACAGACACATACTTAACAAAAACAACAAGTTCAAAACAAACCTAATATACTGGCATAGACATATCTTACGTAGACGACATAATATTACTATTTAACGGTACCAATAGGCAACTGGACAAATTACACCAATACATTACTAACATACACCCAACAATAAAATTCACTTTAGAAATAGAGAAACAGAAAGAAATCAACTTCATCGACCTCACTATTAAAAACGACAATTCAAAACATGCATTCAAAATATACAGGAAACCCACTCATACTGATCACACAATAGACAACGCATCTCACCATCCTTCGAACATAGAATATTAGACTACAACCACATGGTCAATAGAATGAACAACATACCCGTGACGAAAACAGATTACGAAGGAGAATTCAATATCATAAAGCACATAGCCGCCAAAAACGAATACAAACCTGAATTAATCGACCAAATAAACAGAAGACACATAGCCAAAAAACGACAACAAACATGAACCACACTACAAAATAACGATAGCAACAAAGAAACAAAATACGTCAGCGTTGCATACAATAAACTGACTCACCAAATAATAGGGAAAGCCCTCAAAAAATATGGATACAAAGCAGCTTATAAAAATAGCAATAAACTAGAACAAAAACTCAAAACATCTAACACGACACCCGAGATAGACTCAGGAGTATATAAATTAACCTGCAACGACTGCCAAAAATTTTACATCGGACAAACAGGTAGAAGTTTCACAGAAAGATTCAAAGAACACATTAGCGAAATAACAACAACAAAAAAGACATTAGATCGCATTACGCTCTACACTTAAAAACCGAAAATCACAAATACACAGGCATAAACAGAAACTTGACAATATTATATAAACTTAGAAAAGGACAACAATTAAATAGAATAGAAGAACTTGAGATATACAAAGAAAGAAACAACAATAACTTACTCAACGATAAAATTAACATAAAGCCCAATAAAATCTACGATCTAATCCTGAAGCAATAGCGAAATAGAAGAGAAGAGAGCCAAATGTAAACCAAAGCCATAGTATATAAGATCCAAAGAAAATGTAAATAATTGTTAGTAGTATAATAATTGAGGAAGGATAATGAATCCGAAATCGATATTAAAGTAAATTGACAACAAAAACCTATTACTATAAGGAAAAATACTTAACAAAATAAAAATAAAAAACATTGTTTTATTTATAATTTTAAAGTGACAAAAGTACACAAAAAAGTGAAAGAAAATAATTTTTTAAGAAACAAATTTTTAATTGGGTTTATGTCAGATGAGGTTGGTGGCCAGTCTTGAAGCGCAATGTTCTTATCCTGGAACCATTTAATTGTAAACTTTGCCTTGTTGTCTTGTTGAAAATACCATTCATTAAATGCAGCATCAAAAATAGTATTAGTATATCTCGTTAAAGGTTGCGAAATCAGTCGGACATAGCCTTGGACATTGAGAGACCCTCGTAACATAATAACAATCAGTTCCATGAGCGGGAAAATCAACCCCACTCACAGTACCACTTCCTCTTTGTGCTTTTGCTGTAAAGCAAAACGATTGATCATATTCTTGCTGAGTTCATCTAACAAAGCCCCGTTTTTTTCGTGATGTAATTCATCACTGAATATGACACGCCCTCAATCTTTAGGTGTCCATGTAGTATGAATTTCACGCCATTCTCGCCGCGTTTTGGTTTGATTCTCATTTGATACGGTCGCCGTTTTTGTGTATAACTTTTGAGACCATTTTACAGAAGACGCCGATGAGTTGGTGTACTTACTGGATTGTTCAGCATAGGTATCCATTGTGAGGTTAATTGTCGACTGGAATAAGTACGATTTTGCTTACTAAACCTAACCAAATTTTAATCTGGACCGTGTGTGGTACACCTTCGTCGTTCTTGGCCTATTCTGTTTTCAAGCCAATTCCCTAGAATATGCTTCTCTTTTATGCTGTGTACAAGTGTCCAAAAAGAACTGGTTCTCTTTGATATCTCTATAGGGGTTAACTGTTGTTTTAATAAAATTTTAACCTCTAACTTTTGCTCTAAGGTAACTGCTTTACGACCCATTACGTTTAAACATACCACATGGACAGGCCTTGATTAGAATATTAACTTGATCTAACTGTTTAAAAACATAGAAATTTTTTTTTAAACTAGAAAATGGAAAAACAAATGACGCAAATTTTTCAATGTTGACTACTGAAGGGATCTGCTGACTGCCATCAGTGCGGTGTAATGTTAGAAATGTTAATCGACAACGGTGTTTAAATATTGTTCTATAAATTTGTCCAGATAAATTTGGAGTTTGTTATATAAAATTTTAAAAATTTTGATAGTGTGTATATTTATTTATGAATTATAAAATTGTATAGAGGATTTTTTTTACCAATCCGAGAATTGACAAAGAAATAACCGTAAGTATAGAGTAGTGGTATGTGTGTTCGTGTTAGTGCAAATGCGCGCCATTCCATTTTTTTTGGATATGAGATTTCTAGATAACATTTTCAATTATAATTTAAAATTTGTAAATCGAAATATGCTTTAAACAAAATTAAATTAATTTAATTATTTAATTTTTGTTTTAAAATAATTACAAATTCTTTCTTTCTGCGAAAAAAACATTAATTTGACATCGCATTGAAAAAAAAAATTAAAATACACATTGACGCAGAATTTCTCAATGTTTGTACTACTCAGAAACACACATTTGATAACTTTTGTAATTGCAATGATATTCGTCCCCGTGAGGGTCGATTTTATTCAAAATCCGAGAGTTGACGGCAAAATAACCGCAAATATATAGTAATGGTATGTGTTAGAGCGAATGCGCGTCATTTAATTTTTTTTTATTTGCAAATATGTGCTTAAAATAAAATTAAATATATTTAATTATTTAATTTCAGTTTTAAAATAATTGCAAATCCTGTGTTTCTGCGAAAAAAACATTTATTCAAAATCGCATTGAAAAAAACTTAAAATCGTAATATGTGTAGTTAAATTTTTTTTTCTTAACACTTTGACGCACACTTTCTAAATATGTGTACTACTCAGGAACACACATTTGACAACTTTTGTAATTGTAATGATATTTCGTCACGGAAAGGAATGTATTGTTGAGAATTGGAAAATATGTCGAGTTATTGCTTAAAACATGAAAGTTGTTTGCGCAAACGTGTTAAAAAACGAAAAGATGTATGTCTGCTATAACAGTCATTTGCATGAACGTGTTAACTCGCCTTTTCAAAAAGAAGGAAGATGTCAAAAAGTGAGAGAACAAAAAAACATAAGCATCAAAAAACATTTTGATGCTTACATTCGCAAAAAACAAACAAATTAACCATAGACAAATTACACACACCTATATACAATTTTATACTATAATCCTTATACCGATACGTATACGAAAATGCCGTGTCTCGGATTTTAAACGCCCTGGTTTCGATATAGAAACTATCGAAACATATACAATTTGTAGAAGCTTTATAGTAACAAGTCCGTAATTATTACCCTTATACAGTATACTATCGTTTCTTGGTTTAATAGATATAAAATTGTTACTTAAAATGAAAATAGTTCATAAGTCTATTTCATCAATAAATGAACCACATTTATCTCAAGATTGCTGTGAAAAATGGAGCATTATACAACAATTAGCTTATTCCATTTTTAAAAAACTACAGCACCAAAAATAAATTTGATTACCTTTCTCTTCCACTTCAATAACAATAACCAAACTAAACAAAATCAAAAATCAAAAATTTAAATTACAGTAATCCCCTCTACAACACGGTAGATTAGTACCGTGTTATAGGAAAATGCGTTGTACGAGAATACTATTTGAGTATGACTGTGTGCGTGTATCACGTTTTCCAAAACTTACACAATCATATTCTATGAGCCGAACTATGATCGGTTATGCACGCATACAGTATCATATTTTTAACTTCTGTTTGATAGTATTCTGAATATTCTGATAGAGAGCTAGTTTTTAAAAGAAATATTTTATTCATAACAAAAATTAGAAGTAAATAAGACATATCCACTACTTTTTATTTTCAATTTTCCCTTTAAACATTTTTTTACTCAAATATTTCTGAAACATCTACACACCATCGAGTAAATAAAGAATAACATTTCGTGTTCGTATACGCACAATACTATAATATAGAAGTGAAAAAGCTCCGCACTTGAACCGGGAGGTACTAGGTTTGAATCAGACCAAAAGCTTGGAAGTAAAGCTAATTTTCGTCAGTCGTCAATTACGATCCGTGAAGTTATAAACACAAATAAGACCCTCTGTTGGAGTGCAGAATTAAGCGCCGACCCACCGTCCATGTCAGAGTACAGGTTGACATGAGCTTGCAATGTGCAGGTATACACTGTAATTGTGTAATTGTGTGAGTAGGCGAATGGGATGTTGGTGAGTGCGTGTGAATGAAAGTAGAGTATTAATTGACCTTCCAAGGACATTAAATCCACTGGATTAATTAATATTTTTCCTTTCCAAAAAAAATAAATAAATAAATAAAAAATTAAAAAATACGGGTGCATCCAAAAACGTTTTTTCTTTTTTCTCCTTGATAAAGACGTTATAATATCTTCTTCTTCTGAAGACTCCATTGCAACTAGAAAAATTTGTCGACAAATGTGAAACTGTATTCATGCCACGATTGCAAGCAATTGATTGTAGATATCTATCGAACGAATTGCGTTACTCTAGTGTGAACAGTGCCTAAGTTTATATGAAAATCGATAGATTGATCGATGATCGAATCAATGGATTCGTTGTGTTGTGAATATAGGTAGCCGCCAAATTTTATAAAATATTTTTGAGCTGCGTCTCGCGATTTGTAAATTGAAATTAATTAATACATTACATAAAATAAATTCAGATGTGATATATTTTGGAAGATATGAATCTCACCAAAATCGAATTATTTTATTATTTACAAAATATAGGGGAAATTTTATATTTGAAATGTAGGGGAAAATGATACCTTTCAATTTTTGTCGTGGTGTGCTACCGATGTAAAAAATAACGAAAAACTACGCTCAAAAACATTCATGTAAATGGGATTATTGTAACAAAAAATCTTATCCCAAGATCTAAAATCAACTATAGTTCTAACCATCTTCCCCACGAATTGTACTGACGAGAAATGCATAACTAACAGAAAATATATTATTAGTAAATCTAATTTACCTGATGAAACCGAATTGACTGATTCGCTTCTCGATGGATGATTAATATTACCAGCAAGCGATGGTAAAACTGTATTTTGAGGTGCACTACAACCACTTGGTACATCATTATTTCCATTATTTATAATTCCATTATGACTATTAAATGTTGCTTCTTCGTATGACCACAACTCGAGTTCTCCGTATTCAGGTGATCCAAGCGAAGTAGGGGATATTGCAATATTTGGTGACATAACTAAACCAGCTGACGATGATGTGACCTCCGATGAACTTTCCTCAAGAATACGCAAAGCAAAACCTCCATTATTAGACCAACGTCGTTTCATCATTATGCTTTCACTTTTGTAATTTTTAAATTCTGATAACCAATGTCAAATTTAGTTTAGTTTTTCTTCTTCCACTTTTCCTAAGAAAGTAGATGTTATTTTTAACACAGTTATATTATTTAAAATGTTTCAAGATGTGTTAAACATCCTACAGAATTTCAAATTTTTGTTAATAATTTTATTGTGTAAATGAAACATAAGTAAATCGAAAGAGCACATGTTTTAACTATGTATACCTTCAATTATCAAAACTAAAATAAAACATGTTCTGGTTTCAGAATCAACAATATCGAATTATTTATTGATTTATATATCTACATACATACATATTTATTCGTTGCACCTTGTGGAACCGGATTATTAATTAATGTAACAAACTGTTGATGTACAACTATCTAGTAATTTTGGTGTTCTAAAACGCTGAAAGCGTGAAATACATAAAACATAGATTTATCTATTCCTCCATTTTCTAATTATTATTATATAATTGATTGTTAACATGAATGAAAATTAGTTTGCTGGAAAATGGGATTTAAACTGCAAAACCTTGTTACATATCTTGATTTAGCTTGAACAAAATAATGTTAACAATATAAGTAGATTTGTTAAAATTATGGTTCTTACAATACTTCCAGTTTCGTTTTCATATCGCAAGTTTTTGTTTCAATTTTAACATGTACGAATTTGTTTTTATATTTAAAATCGTACATGTTTGTATTGTTACAGAAGTTATTTAGATTGTATAAATTTCATACTATGATATATCAAAACATACTACACAATAGGTTGTCTGAAAAATAACTGCTCAAAATGTAAAACAAATCATTGCTGTGTTGCCGAATTTATTGTTCAACGAATGTTACCTACAACAAAATGAAAATATTAAATAAATTAAGGAGTGTCCTTGGGAATAATTATTTGTTCGTGTGTATTCGAATACAAACAAAGAAAATTTTACATCCGAGTAGATGAAAAATACTCAACTTGATACAAACTGGTAGACACGACTGTTGTCTCAGTTTCTCACTGAGAAAATTTACATTAAAGCATCAAAACCAACAACAACAATGTCATGTTGTTGATTTTTGAAATAATACTTAATTCTTATACATACACATTACATGTATGTATGCATTTATGTGTGAGAGTATGTTAAAATTTATTCATTTGCATAATTAAGCGGTCACAAAAGATATTTAGTTTGTATAAATAATCACAAAATTCGAAAAATAACTACATCTTCAATATAAAGTACAAAGAACCAAACAAGAAAAATTACTTTATAAAGAATGAAATGTAGATAATTCTATAAATATAACGCGTCAGCATATACAGCAGATAATTTTTAAATTTGTCCACATAATTGGTAGTAGATACGTATTTAGCGTGCATGTATGCATGTGTGAATTTACGTATGCATGCATTTATGTATATATGTATGTATGTATGTATAATAATAATAATATATATATATATATATATATATATATATATATATATATATATATATATATATATATATATATATATATATATATTTATATATATATATATATATATATATATATATCTATATATATATATATATATATATATTTATATATATATATATATATATATATATAATATATATTTATATGTATGTATATATCTGTATATTTATATATATATATATATATATATATATATATATATATATATATATATATATATATATATATATATATATATATATATAATATATATATATATATATATTTATATATATATATATATATATTATATATATATATATATATATATATATATATATATATATATAATATATATATATATATATATATATATATATATATATATATATATATATATATATATATATATTTATATATATAATATATATATATATATATATATATATATATATATATATATATATATATATATATATATATATATATATATATACATATATATATATATATATATGCATATAGATATACCTATGTATATATATATATACTATCTTCATTTATCCACCGTCTATTCATTGTGTATTTTCATATTCCACATCTATGTATATATATAATATATATATATCATATATTTTATATATATATATATTATATTATATATATATATATATATATATATATATATATTATATATATATATATATATATATATATATATTAAATATTTTTAATTCACTATGTGTCAAGTACCATCAATAATAAACATTTCACTAAATTCGCACTTTTCGTTTACAGAAAAATAACCACAAATAAAAATAATCCCATTTTTCATTATTTTCTATACAGACAAACAGTAAAATTATTGAAGGTTTTTAACTGTTTTATAAACTTAATACATATAACAATTACTTTATTTTACCGCATTCAGTAATGGACAAGCACAAACTAGATGAAAAAAATGAAAACCATTAATAAAACGCTTCAATCAAAACACTAATTCTATCGATCTCCCTCATGCTCATTGATATTAAAAAATAAAAAGTACGATACGATTACGAATTACGATATAATTTTTGTTTTCTTCGTGTTTGTCTCGCAGTCTCGTCTCATATCTTGTTTATGTTTCGTTTGTGTATGTAGACGTAAAAATTGAACTAAAAATAATAAAATGAACCAAAGAAAAATTATATACAGTGAAACCTTCGAATGTTGAACACTCAAGGGACTAAATTTTACCAATATATGGACTTGTGTAAGTTGCAGAAACGAATCGAAAATCAACTAATAAAGCCTCAATTTCATTACTATGGTTTCCACATTCTTTTACATAGTCAAATAAATTATTACAGCCTTGAAAGTTGTTGACCACGGGATTTTTGCACGTTTACCATTCGCTAAATTGTCGTAGGTCGAAAAAATGTTTTTCAAATAGATCTCTGTGCGTGTGTCTGATGCCGTGCAGCCAGCTGTGTTCTCTCTACAGCTCAGACGGATTGTCTGATCGGGTTGAAATTTCACACTTAAGCTTTTTAAATAAATTGGGAAATTCCAATGATTTTTGGCCGAATTCTATCCACCTAAAGTTGCAGCTTACATAGGGTCCCTATTAGTTCTGCAAATAGTTTGAAATACCTATCATTTATGAGAAAAACTACGAAAACTATTGGAATATACTATAAATATCGGTTCACATCAGTTTTTCAAAATTAGCGGAAATTCCGATTGACACAAAAATTCAGCCTCTGAACAACAGACGGATTGGTCCACCGGAACTAGCAGGAGAATTTTCATTTTTTGCAAATGTGAATATGTACTTTATAACACTTACGTAAAAAAAATTAAAAATAACAAAAATACTAAATAAAAATTGCCACAAAATTAGTCTCTATTGGTTTTTTGAATTTAAGCAGAAAATACAATTTTTGATTAAAACTTTTTTTCTACCAAAATTAGACTGACTTAAATTTTTTACATTACGTAGTAAAATAAAGATTAGTAATCATGAAATTTTTCGACTTCTAGTAAATTTTATTTTTATGCTTTAGAAATCAGCTGTGGTGTATTCGAGGTCTATGTACAAAGAAAGTTGGGCGTTGGCAATTATATTTTCAATCCTCCATTTATTTACAGAAAACAGAAAATGCTAAACAATAAAGATTCTCTAGCCGTGTGGCTGGCAATTTCAAGGATCGCCGACAAATAACAAAAGGTGCTAAGTTATTTTAAACTTACAGTCTATCGTTTTCTCAAAATTCAAAATGGTTATAAACAATTATTTTCGATGGTTCCTATTTTATTGCGATTTTGTATTAACTGATAGCAAAATTAAATTAATTAAATTGTAAAGTAATTAATTAAGTTTTAATAGTAAGTGGATGAGTTTTCTCTACAGTCTGTTTAGCAGAAGCCTTACTATTGAATTCGATGGTAATTTGTGACGGCTAAATTTTGGTGTTCTTTTCTGAATTGTACTATCTTTGCTTATAACAGCAAATAAACAAAAGAAAAAGAATGATAACAATTTCATACATTTTTCTTTTTTCAGCCTTTGCCTACTATACGATAACTAAATTCAATAATAAGGCTCCAGACTGTTGGTAGATTTTCGCAGTCTAGTTCATTTTTCCGGTCCATCGTTTTGTGACTTTGGAAGTTTTAGAAGACACAAATCATTCGGTAACTTGATTTAGCTCTATACAAATTTTCGATTAATCAACCTCATGTAACTTTTTTATTATAAATCATAGAAAAAAGTATTATACGTGAAAATTTATTAGAATGTGATTCTCTCAAAGAATCAAGCTGGGTTGAAAATGGCCCAGCATTTAGGGGATGAGTTTTCCATTTCGGCCGAATGTACCCATAATAGTTCCGATTGATTTTTCCCTCTCTTCATGACATTATCTAGGTGCCTTTCTGGATTTCATGTTAATGTCACGGCTAGAAAGTCTAGAAATACGCCTAATAGATCATGTTTTTCGATAGGCCTAACTTCACTT
This sequence comes from Nephrotoma guestfalica, assembly GCA_963691935.1. Lineage (NCBI taxonomy): Eukaryota > Metazoa > Arthropoda > Insecta > Diptera > Tipulidae > Nephrotoma > Nephrotoma guestfalica. The sequence goes on along the minus strand of OY829914.1, from coordinate 146,643,139 downwards.
GATTTATGAATAACAGAGCCAAATATTCCACCGGTTATTAGTACCGTCGAGAATCATATTGTTCTTTCAAAAGATAAAACCACTAAACGCCAAAATTTTAAATGGATCGAAATTATTTAAATTTTTAATATCAGAAAATAATTATACAGCATAATTATACGCATTTATTTAGAGACTTTTTAGCCACAAATACTTCAAAAGTGAAAATCTCTTGGCGTAGCTTAACCGTTAAAGAGCTCGACCCGAAGATGGTGGATCGAGGAAAGCTTGTCGTTTCTGTAAATACTGAAAGGTAGGGAGGAAATAAGATACTCCCCACGGGCCAAACGCGAAGACAAATGAATGGGAAACATATCGAAAGGAATCATTACTCCAGCTGGAAAACAAGGTTTTATTTTGGAAAATGCACCCTTCTCTAAGAAGGGAGGCTTCATGAATTCTAGGGGGAGCCAACCGTTGCAAATAGAAGATACAAAAATAAAAAATAACGATCATTAACATCTGAGGATGATGAACTGGTTACAGAAAAATAACACTTCCTGTTAGTGTCTGTCTCTGGAAAGAACAGAAAGAATGATTTTCATAGAAAGTATTGAACAATTAGAAGCAAGGATTCAAAGATGGAATACGCTCACCAGAAACTTAATATCAATAAACAGCCAGATGAATTGAATAGGGAAGCCGGGATGCTGCATAGAAATAAACTATACGGATATAAGAAAGTTCATGGAATCAAATCAGATACAATACCAAACAACATTGCTGAACAGGAGAGACCTCAAAGTTAATGTTTCAGATGTAGGTAACTAAAGAAAACTTACTCTTTCTCTGGAAGCATCCATCAATCCAACATTCGACAAAGAAAAGGTATAAAAATGTCAGTTATATGGAGACACTCATAACTATTGCAGTAGAGACCCAAGATGCGTCAAATATGCAGCCGTTCGAAACTGATTATCGTTCGAAACTCATCCATTCGAAACTGATTGTTGGGATTCTTACAAATTTTCCATTTATGAGTCAAAAATTCAAATATGCAGCGCTAAACACTTACTAAGACATGTAAAAAACCCAGAAAAAAATCCAGCAAAGTGTGTGAACTGGGGCGAACCACATCCTGCAAGCTACAGAAGCAGTTTAGTTGTCAAAGAACTTCAGAATATGCGAAATGAGAAGGTAATTTTAAAGATAAACGTAGAGCCAAGAAATCCCAAGGAAACGGAAATCAAATACGCATACCAAAGTGATCAAAGTACAGGCTTCCCAAGTTGCTTTATTCTGAAGTTCCTAAAACTGGAATACTAATAAATAACAGCTCTGACCGCTAGAGTCAAATGTTGATACAAAAAATTGTACACAGAATGGATGAACAAGAGCAGAAACAAGACAAAGGTACTGGATCAATTATCCAAAGACTCATAAAACCAACGAATATTAGCATGGAATCCAGGCTATTGCTATATCAGCAGCAATTGCAAACGCTCTTGGACAGAGAAAAAACTGATGCTTGTCTTATATCCGAAACTCTGCACAAACCAATCACATATAAAATTTACAGGATATCAAAAAATCATTCACTAACCGTTTCTTCAGTTTATTGACATCAAAAAGCACTTGAAGAGGATCTGCTCAGCATTTTTCCTTGACGTGGCTCGTCTTTAAAGAAGGTTAAAGCTAAAACTTAGAAAAGTTTAACACCACCACTACAATCTTCTTGTATCATACAAGTATCATACACCACTACAATGTTCTTGTATCATACGTCAAGTTCCACGTCTAACAAAGAAAACATAAGTTTTTTTGGAATTCATCAACATTTGACACATTTTATTCATCAACATAATTCCCTTCTAGAGCGGTACAATCAGTTCAACACCTCTCTAACATTTTATATCTTTGTCTTCAAAATAAGCTTCAGTTTCGGCAATCACTTCTTCATTGGAGCAAAAGCTCTTTCTCTGGAGTTTTTTTGAGATCTGCAAACAAGTAATAATCACTGGGGCCAAATCTGGCGAATACGGTGCGGATGCGGAAGCAATTCAATGTGCAATTCGTGCAATGTTGCCATTGTTGCGATCGACTTGTGACATGGTGCATTGGCTTGGTGAAAAAGCAATTTTTTCATGGACAAATGTGCAAAATATGACCAACACGTTCCATTGATATCTTTACAATGTCAGCCAGCTCACGCAACTTCACTTTACGGTCTTTCAAAACAATTTCGTGGATTTTTTATGTTTTCTGGAGCCACAGCCTGATTTGGGCGTCCAGAGCGTGGTGCATTATCGGTGATTTTACGACCACGTTTAAATTCAGCATACCAGTCAATGATGGTTGATTTTTCTGGGGCTGAGTCCGGATAATAATTATCAAGCCACTGCTTTGCTTGAACAGTATTTTTCCCATCAAAAAACAGTGTTTAATCAACACACGAAATTCTTTTTTTTTCATTGTTTTGAAATTAATAAAAGTAGCGTCATTAAAATAACTGTAACTTGTAAACTAATAATCGGAATGTAATGCAATTTTGACACATATCATTTGAAAGTTGGTAGAATTTAAAAATCACAAGGGGTTTAAATTTGTGGCACCATCAATTTGTCAGACCTGGATCTTTTCAGGCGATATAAAATATATAAACTAAAATATATTCTCGGCTTACTTTGGACACAAAATTTCATTCCATTTTTGAAGGACTGAAATTTACCAAAGTAAGACAGCTTTAAATATAATTATATTTACATAGCATTTTATGTCAAAAATCAAGAAATATATTTATATTAATATACAGGGTGTTCTTCAACTGACTGGTACGAATGGTACCATTGGTATCGATGATCAAAGCGAAGACGACTTTATTTTATCACTATGTACGTTAACGCCCATGTCTTCCATCGAAGTACCCAGTGTTGATGAAACAAACTACTAAATGGACGTTTGGATGATCACGCGCAAAGCGATTCAAGTAAAGTTCATCAAGGAAATCCACCGCACCAATCGTGTTAGTCAGATGCTGGGTACTCTGTATACTATACTTATCTTAGATAATTAAATATTTTGGATTGATTGTAAACACTATAGACTATGCAAATAACGACACAAAAATTAAAGATTTGTGAGTTTTAATAAAATGTTGGATTTGTTTTTATATCGATTAATATCGGTGATATTAATTTGAATGTAATGAAAAAAATTAAAATTCTAAGACAAAATGTTTCAGTGATTTTCTTCAATTCGATACTGTTACGCCGGTATAATGTGAAAATCATTATATCAACCTTTTATTCGTTTAGTTACCATAAAATATAATTGTGGTTTCAAAAAGTACCTGAACCTATTCGGTTAACATATGTTTGTAGTTTAAATTGTATGTTTTATTTGTACGTAAAATTAGAAATATTTCCAATCAAAGTAAAAGTAATCACAGATATCACAGATGTATGTGCAAATAAAAAATTGAATGGATGTTATATATAATTCACGAAATTGAGGCAACCGTAGTATCAGAATTCTCCAGGAACCCGTATCGAACAGTTGGTATACAGTCTTTCAATTTTTATCGGTGCCATTTAACTCATTCGTATGGTTGTTGAGGTGTAAATTTTACACTCAGGTTTTTTGAATTCTACGATGTAACGTACAACCAGAAATTCTATTCTTTTATGCATGTATTTAGTTGCAAACACTTAGATATCATCAGAGTGTTGATTTTGTTCAAAATTCGAGACTTGACGATAAAATAACCGCAAGTTTACAGTAGTGGTATGTGTGTTTGTGTTAGTACGAATGCGCGCCATTTAAATTTTTTGGCTATGACATTTCTAGAAAAAATTTCCATTTATAAATTAAAATTTATAAATGCAAATATGCTTTAAATAAAATTAAATTTATTTAATTATTAAATTTTAGTTTTAAAATAATTGCAGTCTGGGTTTCTGTAAAAAAAAACATTTATTCGACATCGCGTTGAAAAACAATAATTAAAATCGTAAAGAAAGAATTCCATTACTGCGGCTTTTTTTTATGCAGAAAACCAGAAAGAGATAAAATCAAAAATCCCTATGTGTGTGAGCGGCAAAACAGTAAAATTGTTTATACTTAAATTTTTTGTTTTGTTGCAGTTTGGTTGCCATAAATATAAATAAAATATACAAAACGAAGTATTTTTTATGGCAACTAATAGAAAAGTACCCCTCCCCCCTCTCCGCAAATGGAACAGTAACCTTCTGCCAATAACATAACCTATTTTCGTGCAAATGTGCGATAGTTGGGAAATACTAGTGATGGGTCCACCAGTTAATTAATGACCTGGAGTCAACGGTTGGGGATCGTTTGGATCTGATGATAGAAAAAGGCCGAGAGCTTCAATTTCAATCATAAGCGTATTCAATTGAGCGAACGTAAGTGTATGATTTTGTGTGACTCTTTTTAAATGGGTTTTGAAACATTTAACAGTAGCTTCACACAAACCTCCAAAATGTGGGGATCGTGGAGGTTTGAATTGCCATAATATACTCTGACACGCACAAAATGTTGAAATTTCCCTTCCTGTTTGCGATTGGAACAATTCGAAAAGTTTGTTGAGTTCGTTACGTGCTCCTATGAAATTCGTTCCATTGTCGCTCATTATATGTGCAGACTTTCCTCCTCTAGCGACGAACCGTTTTAGACAAGCAATAAATGCATCACTTGTAGCATCTTCAACCATATCAATATTCAATATGCACTGCTTTTGTTATGAAGCAAACAAAAATGCAAATGTATGCCTTAAAAAGTGTGCCATTCCATTGCTTCTGGTATCTTATTTGAAAAGGACCACAATAGTCTACCTTTCTGACTGGTCGACAAATATCAAGACGACTATTGGGAAGATTCCCCATATATTGTTCCATGCATTTTGGATTAACGCGAAAACATGATAGACATCAATCACAAATTTAACTAATTTTTTACCGTTAATTGGCCAGAATTTCTGATGAATGACACCAAGTGTACTTTAAACTCCCCCATGTAGGTTTTCAATTGTTCAGTTTTAATCAAGATTAAAGTGAAGTAACAAGTATTGGTGTTTATAATCGAAAGGTAAATTACTATTATTCAGGCGGCCACCAACTCGTAAAAGAGTGCTTTAAACCTGCAACGACCAAATTAGCCCGCCTCAATCAAACCCATACTATAATTTGTTACACATTTATTACAATTTATTACAACAAATCCCGATTTTATTATAATTAAAGTTTTCGAGGAACGAGTGGTCTAAACCGACCGGAATTAAACCTGCACCGCCAAAATTGTAACTTCTGATGTAGCTGTGATATCTGGATGGTTCTTGGACCAGAATTTATTACAAATTAATTACATTGATTAATTAGTTCAAGACCAAGCCTATAACTTGACTAACGGTAGATTTCACCCCAAACGGTTATTTATAACAAAAACATCGATTTTACCACCTTTAATAATTTTGTACACCAGACTGTCACCAGATTTTAGGCCAAATCTTGGTTCCACGGAATTGGCTCCAAACGGTAAAGGCTTCAAATTTGTAATTTAAAGTTCGATTTTACCACATTTAATAATTTATTACACCAGACTGCCACCAGATATTGAGTCAAATGTTATTTCTTGGACCTTGTCGAGGGTAGGTTAACCTTATCTAGGTGTGTAATAAATTATTTTTGTGTCAGATTACACGGAAGTTTTAAACTACACATTTGAAGCCTTTACCGTTTGGAGCTAATTCCGTCGACCTGAAACAAAAATAATTTATTACACACCTGGATAAGATTGGCTTGCCCACCACAATGTAAAAAATAGTAACATTTCACCGAATATCTGGTGGCGGTCTGGTGTAATAAATTATTAAAAGGGTAAAAGCGAACTATAAAATACAAATTTGAAGCCTTTACCGTTTGGAGCCAATTCCGTGGAACCTGACAAAAAATAACTTTTTATAACAAACCTGGATAAGGTGTGTAAAAAAATACCTGGATAAGGTTTTCTACTTACCTGAATAAGGTTGACCTGCCCACCATAATATAAAAGAAGTAACATTTGACCCAATATTTGAAGGCGGTCTCGTGCAATAAATTATTAAATGTGGTAAAAACGAACTTCAATTTAAAAATTTGAAGTCTTTACCGTTTGGACCAAATTTGTCCAATTTTTTTAACTAAAATATTCAAAACTTTAATTTTTTGCGAAAAATGTGTTTATTAAGTATTAGTGTGTTTCGCCAAGTACTTACGACAAATTGTGTAAAAAGTTTCAATTTAAAAATTTGAAGAATATACTGTTTGGAGCCAATTCCATGTAACACAACGTGATACACAAATAATTTATGGCACACCTGGATAAGCTTGACCTACCCGCGACAAGACTTCAAGTGCAATATTTGGCCCAAAATCTGGTGGCAGCCTGGTGTAAAAAATTACTAAAGGTGGTAAAATCGACGTTTTTGTTATAAATAATCGTTTGGGGTGAAATCTATACCGTTAGTCAAGTTATAGGGTTGGTCTTGAACTAATTAATCAATGTAATTAATTTGTAATAAATTCTGGCTCAAGAACTATCCAGATATCACAGCTACATCAAAAGCTACAATTTTGGCACTCGTTCCTCGAAAAAGGTAACTGTAATAAAATCAGGATTTGTTGTAATAAGTTATAATAAATGTGTAACAAATGTAATAAATGCGATAAATGTGTATGGGTTTCATTGACGCGGGCTAATTTGGTCGTTGCAGGTTTAAAGCACTTCGCAAAAGAGCATTTGAATCCAGAAAAGGTAAGACTCAAAATTTTTGAATTTTTTGGTAGTTCTTTGTGCGATTTTAAAATTTTATTTTTATAGAAAATTCTGAATGCTGAACAATTCGAATGAGGCATTTTAGAGACTGATCTAATGCTTTATTCGTCAGTTCATCTAAACTGTTTTCGTTACTGTGACGATGCAAAATGTCGAAATTAACAAAACGAATAACATACGACACTACTATACGAATTAATTTTGAAAACGAACTATATTTTTCAATATCTACCTATAACGTGAACAATCTTTTTTAAAGTTAGTTTTAAATTGGGACATTGGTTTTTCATTTCAGGAATCTTAATATTCGTCACATTGCAAAATTTATTTGGCCACTCCTGCTCACTACCCTTTAAAAACAACGGTCCAAACCACCATAAATTCGAAGAAGTAAAGTTTTGAAGCATAATACCACGAGACAATATGTCTGCTGGATTATTTATTGTATCTACATAACGCCAGAACATTTCGGAAGTTAATTCTTTTTTATGCTATTCGGATTTTGCATTGACCTTTAGTCCTTACACAAAGAAGACGGGATTGAAAAAGAAGAATAAATTTATAATAGCGCAAAGTATAAAAACATAGAACAAATACTCATATGCTCTAAATTTTGAAATGTATCAAATTAAAAAAAATACAAAAGCTCTTGTTGCTTGGCCGATTGTTGTTCTATGAAGAATGATTACATGCTTTGCACTATTCATAGAACATAAATATGTTCATTATTAACAAAATAATATACATCATTTACAGTAAATTAAACCTTTTCCAACAGTGCATTTTTGCAAATTTTTATCTTTTTCATTTAAGATAATGCTGTCTTATGTTGCTCTTACTAAATGTAAACTGCAAGATTTAAATATAAATGTTCATAAATTGTTCAATAGTTTAAAAATAGCTATGAAATGCCAACTAATAAACAGTACACTACCACCTAGAGGTAATACTACGAGCGACGATTATTCTTACTCTATTCAGTTACTGAATCTTTGAAATTGCAGAGTACAAACAATAAATCTAAAAAAAATAAAACAAATTTTTGTTTAATTTAAGCAATTACGAATTATTTAACAATTAAATTCAAAAGTTAAACAAAAAATTACTGAAAATTAATCCGTTCGTTATTGTGAAACGAATTAGTTTATATGACATTGGTCAAAAAAGAAGTAAGTACAATTTCTATGCTTTCTGGTTCTATGTTAGCAATAGCAAAGTCTAAAACGGAAACACGAGAATATATACAGGGTGAACTTTTTAATAAATGCCAGGCTTTTATCTCGGAAATGGTACTAAAGATTTCGGAGAGCCTCGGCCCCAGAACAAATTGCAAAGATAATCAAAAAATAATAATAATAATAATTTCGTTATCCATTGTACATACGGCAATAACTTCGGCATTGAAAACGTGTTTCTCTGATGAATCAAATCCGTCCTGTTCTAAATCAACCTATGATATTTCTTCATTAGCGATTTCCTCCCAAATTTTAATATTATGTTGAATATTTTCCAGTTCATTTACTTCAGGATCAACAAAATCTTCAATATCAGAGTACCATGTGCTAAGAAGATCAACTAATTAGATCTCTGTACGATAAACACGATTCATTTTCCTATATAAATGAATGAAAATATATTTTCTGACTGATCGGAATGAACAACAGTATGTGCATATTATATGTATATTAGCTTTTTTGTGCATTGTACATGTTTATGTACATGGATTTCTTACCTTTTTTAAATAACTATTTGAAATAAACAATGAATTATTAATTATAATAAACTTTACACTTTTATGATAAAAATAACACCAACTGTATCCTCGATGAAAAACCAGCCGATTTTGAATTCACTACATACAGTATTTAAGAACAAACACATAGAATTACTAATAAAATAAATTCTGCGTTTGCGCAAATATTTCAATTTCAGTACAAGTGTATTTGTAACACATCGCATGAAAAGTTCCCGGTCTAACAAAAAAACACAATTTATTTTGGGAAAAATACATTTTATTCATCAACATAATTTTCTTCTAGAGCGATAGAACCAGTCCAACGCCAATCTACCATTTCGATGCCTTTTTTGTAGAACGATTTATCTTAGCCTTCAAAATAAGCTTCAGTTTCGGCAATCACTTCTTTTTTTTTCTAATCCATGCAATCTTTTCTGGGGCCGAAGCACTTCTTGCACTTTCGCGGTTCATTTTCCCCATCTTACTTTACGCAATTTCTGCCAACTCGAAGACGTACGGCTATAGGACCGATTTAAGTTACCATCTGTGCATTGCATAGCTCCATGGATCGGCCCATGAGTTTTGCACTTAGATAGATGGTCGTAGTTGTGTTCCTTTTAATCACAGATCATTATTTGTTGATGAAAATTTCTTTTTGCATCCTGCCGCTATCGGGATTCGAACTCGGTACTTCCCGATCCAAACGCCAGAGCATTAACCACTGTGCCATTTGGTCGGTTAACACATGTGCATTGGCTTGGTGAAAAAGCAATTTTTTTCATGGACAAATGTTCATGAAAAATATGACCAATACGTTCCATTGATATGTTGTTCCAATTCCAGCTATCTGACGCAATTTCACTTTACGGTCTTTCAAAACAATTTCGTGGATTTTTTTTTGTTTTCTGGAGTCACAGCCTAATTTGGGCGACCAGAGCGTGGTGCATCATCGGTCGTTGTATGACCACGTTTAAATTCGGCATACCAGTCAATGATGGTTGATTTGCCTGGTGCAGAGTCCGGATAACACCTATCAAGTGACTGCTTTGCTTGAACGGTATTTTGTCCCATAAAAACAATGCGTCGCTAAAACAACTGTAACTTGTAAACTAATGGTCGAAATGTAATGCAATTTTGAAACATATCGTTTGAAGGTCGGTAGAATTTAAAAATCATATGGTTTTTAATTTTGTGATACCACCTATGTGTCAGGCCGGCAACTTTTCAGGCGAATTAATAATATATGCATGTTATGCGTGATAGAAAGCGTATGTACGAGTATATTAATATGTACATTTAGAATCAAAGGATGAAGAGATAAAGCAATTTTTTCAAGACAGGGTACTTCGGTGAAAGACCATTTTTGAACGCTTATAACTTGATAAGAGGACAAAGGACTTAACCGTACCTATCGTGTCAGTCAGATGCGGGACACCCTATACATACATATAGATTGCTATATATATATATATATATATATATATATATATATATATATATATATATATATATATATATATATATATATATCAAGTCTGATTTTCTACCGGGCTTCGTTTCTATTAGAATATGACAATAGTGCATGACATTTTTAGGTCTATCGGACCACGTTTAGAGGTCGCACAAATTGGTTTTTAGCAAAAAAAACACTAAAACAACCTTTACTGTGCGTTTATACTTGCGGAAATTAGTGCGGCACTAATATATCGCACTCGTTCCCGCAGGTATATATTCATATATAGAAGTTAGGTTCCATATTTTTAAAAGATGAAATTTTGTTTAAAGGCCACGGAAAAGATTTAAAATAGAAACACATTTGATATGTAATTAACAAGATTTTTATATTTGATATTTTTACTAGTTTTTCTCTTGCACAGCAGCAATAATATTTATTTTTGGTACTAAAGGAATTCTCTAAAGGAAGGAAAGACACAAAAGAGATAAACATAACAATTCTTTATAATCATCTCACCCATTATACTGTGGGCAAAAAGTAGTAAGACTTTTTAATTTAAATTTCGCGCGGTAAACCATTCATCGAAATATTTTTTTTTCTATGTTGGTATGACTGTCAGTGACATCTGTGCCAAATGTCACATCAAAATAAACATTAGTATTTAGTATACGCTTGTCTTTCTGAAGTACAAAAAACGCATTCGGCGATTTTTACAATGAGTGAAATTATTCAACAAAGAAGTTCCATTAAATTTTGTGTGCGGAATTAATTTTGTGGTGCCGAAACGTTCAGAATGTTGCAAAAGCTTTCGGTGATAATTGTATGTCGCGAGCATGTGTTTTTGATTGGTGCAAATTGTTCAAAGAGGGTCGAGAACGTGTTGACGACGAACCACGTCTAGAACGGCCATCAACATCAACTGATGATCAACACGTTAATAAAATCAAGGAATTGGTGCTCGAGAATCGACGATTAACAGTCAGAAACCTTATTGGCATCGTTGAAATATCGGAAGGATCAGTGAAAACCATTTTGAAAGATCATTTGTGCCTAAGAAAAGTGAAAGCACGATTGGTTGACGTCTGTGAAACAATGCTTTCCGACTACCAGGATGTCATGAAACGTATTATAACTGGCGATGAGTCTTGGATATATGCTTACGACCCGGAAACAGATGATCAATCGGCCAAATATCGTGCCAAAGGTGAGCCGAAGCCGAAGAAACCACGTCAAAGCAAGTCAAAAATCAAGGTGATGTTGACAGTTTTCTTCGATTATCGAGATGTGGTGCACTCCGAATTCCTTTCGACCGGCCAAACTGTCCACAAGGAATACTATTTGAGTGTTATGCGTCGTTTGCGCGAAGCTATTCGTAAAGAAGCCAGAATTATGAGTCGACAACTCTTGCTTTTTGCACCACGATAATGCACCTTCTCATACTGCATTGGTTTTACGTGATTTTTCCGTCAAAAATTCCACCCATATCGTTCCGGAACCACCGTATTCGCCTGATTTAGCTCCGTGTGACTTGTGGCTGTTCAACAAACTCAAACGACCGCTCCGGGGAAACCGTTTTGAGTCAATTGAAGCCATTAACCGTGAATTGCTACGCGCATTGGAGGCTATTCCGGAAAATGACTTTAACAACTGTTTCGAGGATTGCAAAAAACGTTGGCACAAGTGTATTGAGGCCGGGGAGGATTACTTTGAGGGGGACGAAATAGATTTGGAGAAATAAATAAGGGTTATCCAATTCGAGGTTGATAAAGTAGAAATCTGTATACCGACATCTGTCAAAGATAAACGTCAAGTACGCTGTCATTTATTTAGTTGACATTCTGCCATTTAAGAATATGGAGCATTTAACATACGCAAATTGGGTGTTGGAAAAACAGGCCGTCGATGCTGATTTTTCGAACAAAATTTTCTTCAGTGATGAAGCTCATTTTTCGCTTGGTGGATACGTTAATAAGCAAAACTGTAGAATTTGGGGCTCAGAAAATCCACAATTGATTGTAGAGAAGCCATTACACCCGGAAAAAGTCACTGTTTGGTGCGCATTGTGGTCTGGTGGTGTGATTGGGCCGTATTTTTTTGAGAACAACCATGGACGAACCGTTACCGTCAATTCTGAGCGCTATGGCCGCATGTTAACCGATTATTTTTTTACGAAAATCGAAGATTATGATCTTGACGATATGTGGTTCCAGCAGGATGGAGCAACCAGTCACGTAACACGAGCAAATCGAGATCTTTTGCAAGAGAAATTTCCTGGACGTTTGATTTCGCGATTGGCTGATGTCAATTGGCCTCCAAGATCCTGTGATTTAACGCCTTTGGATTTCTTTTTGTGGGGCTACGCGAAAGATCGTGTTTACGCAAACAATCCTCAAACTCTTGACGAATTGAAAACTAATATTCGTAAGGTAATGGCCGAGATACCGCCCGAAATGTGCCGAAAAGTCATTGAAAATTACCGCAAAAGAATCAAGGCCTGTAAGAAGTCCCGTGGAGGATATTTGAATGATATCTTGTTTAACTAAAAATAGCAAGGATCAATCTGTAAAATGAAATAAAAATTACAATACATTCCGAATATTTTGTGTGTTTTTTTTAAGTTTACTTTATCAAGCTTGAATTGGATAACCCTTTATATATATATATATATATATATATATATATATATATATATATATATATCAATTTATGTAAAATCTTTAACACCAGTGCCGATCGATTAAAGCTGTGTACATGACATTGGATTAAATAAATAGCATCATACTTGCTCCTTAACTAAAAGAAGCGAGTATGATGCTATGGAAAAAATACCATGGTATTGTACTAAATGTATTACAACAACAACAGATTTAAAAATAGTTCAACTCGAGTGCGGAACTTGTAGGCGGGACAAAAAACATTCCACGAAATTTGATGGGTTTTGAGCGCGGGAATGTCATGTACCCACAGTCAGTTCGATACCATGGTATTTGTTCCTCAATCAGCGAAAACTTAAGAGCTAAGTTGTGCCTCGTTTGGACCACTTAGAGGAGCGGTACGACCATCAAAATTTTAGAGGTCAGTTGTTTATTTGTGATGAGAAGCCTATAAAATTTTGGTGATTGTAGCACTAACCGAAATGGTACAAACTGCGTTCAACTTAAGCTCTTAAGTGTTGGCTTGTTGTGGCATAACTCCCAATGTCATGTAGACAGCATAATCCATTTCATTTCATAGTATTTTATTCTTGTTATATTCGCTTCGTAGTACCATAGAAAAATAAGTTTACCTATGGTAACATTACTTTACCATAGGTAAACTTATTTTTCTATGATAGTACTTACAGACAGGCAAACTAAAAACTATAAATTCTCGACCCCCGAAAGTGCGATAATTCCCAGCCATAAGACGTAATTTACCCCAAGCAAACTTTCTAAAGAATAGACCTTTTGAAAACTGAAAGTTATTCTTACTTTACTAGACAATAATAAAAGTAAAACCAATACATGGTTACTATGAAAAACATGTGCCGAGAATTAGGGGTTTTTGACCGCTGCTCTATATTATGTCTTAAGTTAAAATATACCAAAAACAGAATTCTTTAGAAGTTGTTTTCGTATACCTACACAACAATAGCATCATCAAATGGCATTGACCTTGAAAACCATGATTGTATTTTATACATACACATTAATTATATAATTCCGTATATGTATACAGCCAAGCACAAGGCGAATAAAACGCTACGGTTTGTATGTATGCAGGCCCAAACATAAATACGAAAAACACTAAATTTTCAGTCTCTTGAGCATAAACTTTGTTTATTTACCTTTAATTATGATAAATTGTTTTTCATTTTTATGATGTCTTAAATTTGATAATCACCGTATAATATATAGAACAAAATTTGTGTGTATGCACATAGAGTAGATGGAACAGAGAAGAAAACGAACGAAATTAACATTCTCCATGCATAAACACTAACTATGCTCTACATATTTTATATGACGGTCATCGTATTAGAGAAATCATAGCAGAAAATGGTAAATTTGTAAATGAAAACTACCTGAAAACTAAAAAACAATTTACTAAAATTAAAGATAAATAAACAAACATCATGCTCAGAGAACGAAAATTTATTTTTCTGCCGCATTTACAAAATATAAATTTATAACGTCATAAAAAACATTAAAAAAAGTACATAGCGTTTATATGGTGGTTTTCTCGTGTTTAAGTTGTTTAGGCCTGCATACATACAAAGTCCTTATATTGTGAGGCGCCACATACACTTACATAGGCACCATATATATATATAAATAAAATAAATATAAATAAATAAATATATATATATATATATATATATATATATATATATATATATATATATATATATATATATATATATATATATATATATATATATATATATACATATATATATATCTATATATATCTATATATATATTATATTCAAAACTACAACTAAAACAAGCAACAATATAAAGTCATGATAATGCTGCAACAAATACACAAAAAACTACACTATAGATTGTTGTATTTCAATATATGTGCACATCCAAAATCTACTTAAATGTAAGTACTGCTCTAACGCTCATTGACAGACACCTATATAAAAAAACTACCAAAGGGTGTGTTGGATACACTAAGAATGCATGTAAATTTGTATTTTTTGTTTTGGTCGTTTCTGCACCTGCACATTTATATTTAGTTTTTAAAAAAAAAATTACTATTGAAAAAAATTACCAATACATCTTTAGTTAGTTATTGTTTATTTCATGTGTGGTTAGCAGGACTTATATTTAAGTAGATTTTGGCACATCGTATGTGGCGCACTAGTTTAGTAAGTAGTATATTGTGTGTAACCAACACAATCTTCTGTAGTTTGTTGTACATTGGTATCTGCGTTTCAGACTTTGTTGATGGCTTTAAATTGTAGTGCGAAAGTAAAAAATTAACATTGCATTGTAGTGTAACCAACACAATGTTCTCTAGTTTATTGTTTATTAGTACTGCGTTACAGACTTTGTTCATAGTTTTAATTGTTGTTGGTTTTGATATACACATTTACATTTACATATCAATACCAATTTAATGAAAAGCCATATTCTTTATAACTGAGATAGTGTGGGTAAATACAGTAAAGATTTTGTGTGCTACAAATCGAAAACAATTGAATCGGATCATTTTTTTTTTTTGTAATAAATCTTTAATATCTTCTGAAATCGGTGGAAATATAGGTTATCTCGTAGTTTACCATAAATATTAGTTTACCATAACCCTTTGAGAACCAAGGGGTCAACCAACTCAATATTTATTTATTTTATTTATTTATTTATTTATTTATTTATTTATTTATTTATTTATTTATTTATTTATTTATTTATTTATTTATTTATTTATTGATAGATTGACATAACAAATTTAGTAGAGGAAAAGCACATATGGAAGCATAATAAATGAACATCAACAAAAAAATACTTCCATTAGGCATAAAAACCTCAGATTTTTTCAAAAAACAAATCCACTCCATGCTTTTACCCTCCATGTTGAGCTCAAGCTCATTTGTTACCGAGGATACTGCAAGAAGTGAATGCTTACAAACTACGTACAAAAACAATATAAATAAATATAAAAATATTATTATACAAATGTATTGTCATTCAAGCGCGCCACGCTAAATAACTCGTTTTAAGAGATCTAAGCGACGCCGATCTCTTAATATCTAATGGAATAGAGTTCCAAAGAGAAATATCTCTAACAGAAAACGAAGTATTTAGAGACCTACACAAGTTTATAGGAGGAAGTAAACGTAAATTTGAAGAATAAGACCTACTGAACAATAACTTATTAAATAAATAGGGAGGTTGCTTTGTCCTGAGAAGCTTAAAAATAAAAAGACAAACGCGAAGTTCATAAAAATGAACTAAATTACAACTCAAAATCAAATTCAAAAAGGGCGAAATGTGATCATATTTCCTAATACTAAAAACGAAACGAGTACAAGCATTGAAACATCTTTGGAGAACATTCATACTCTCCTAAAGCATACCAAACAAAACAACATCCCCAAATAGAAAATGTGGAAGAAGGTGCGAGAGGAACATACTTCTTTTAAAATTATTATCAGAAAAACCAACAACTTTATACAAACAACTAAGCATTTCAAAAACCGTTTTGCTAACCTTAATCAAATGATCACCCCAAGTTAGAGTTTTATTGAAAATTAACCCTAAATTTCTAACTGTATTAGAGAATGGAATTAAAGAATCACCGAGAAAAATTCCAGGGAAAGAGGAAGTATCTATAGATTTTTTATAAATTATAATAGACTGAGATTTATTAGCATTAAGAGCGAGCCGCTTAGATAGTGACCAATTATAAATTCTTATCAAATCTACATTAATAAGAGAAAGATTAGAGTTAATGGAATCATTATCTAAGCGACTGCTCCTATAAATTTGTACATCATCAGCAAAAATATGAAAAGAAGAATGGCGAATCGAACATGCAACGTCATTAATGTACATTGAGAATAGTAAAGGACCAAGAACCGACCCCTGAGGAACGCCAGAAGAGACAGGTAAGAAGTCAGAAAACAAATTGTCAAAAAAGACTGCCTGAAAGCGACCCGAAATATAGTCTAAAATTAATTTAGCAGCAGAGAGAGAAAAATTAAAGTTCGAAATAAGCTTATTAAACAAAATTTGGTGATTAATTGAATCGAACGCTTTCGAAAAATCCAACAAAGTAAGGCAAGTCATTTCTCTTTTACTCATACTACGACGAATATCATCACAAACATTCAGTAAAGCAGTGGTAGTACCGTGGAATCTTCTAAAACCCGATTGAAAAATACTAAGCAAATTAAAGCTATCAATATGCGATTGAATTTGGTTTTTTACTACCAATTCAAACGCCTTGGTCAGAGAACTTAAAATACTAATAGGTCGGAAATGGGAAAGCTCAGAAGGATTGCTAATTTTACGAACAGGAATAATTTTATTCAACTTCCACTGAGCGGGATAAAACGAGGTCGTTAAAATAAAATTAAAAATAAAATTAAAAATATGCAATACACTAGCCGAAAATACCAATTCCGCTTTTGCTCCCGCACGAACTATGTCACTCCATTTCAAAGGGAAATTTTAAATTTCCTTTGTTTGTACAACCCTTAAACCATTAGAAATTACAATAAAAATTACTTACAAATAAAAATTTAAAACGCAGCAAGATGATTAATTTTTATAACGTCATGCCAAAATAAATGTTAATTGATATATTCAGGTCGATAAATGTTTGTTTATGATGAATTTATTTTTTTATTTTTATGGTATAGCGACATCAGTGAATAAATAGCTACAGTTCCAATATAAATTTCTCTTCGGCGCCGGATAGGGCTCTAATAAAAAAACACGGCTAATCTTACGTTTCTAATGGTTTAAGGGTTGTACAAAACAAAGGAAATTTAAAATTTCCCGTTGAAATGGATAGTGCTCCCGATAAATAGGTAGAGCAAAATATTTTTTTTATCGATTTTTAACTAAAAAGTTGAATGAAAAATCTTAGTTTAGAGTTAAATAAATCAATTATATGCAAAAATAGCGCGCTAAATATAAGTTTTGACATAGAAAATTGCGTGCTCCGGATACAGCTATCGGGCGCTAATAAAAAAACATGGCTAAAATGTACTCAAACAATCGGTAAATACATTTTGTTTTGTGTTTGGTTGAACTAATAAAAACATCACAAATAGAATATAAATCTATTTTTAAATTTATTTTCTAGGTGTACATGTTATTTGAGGCAAAAGCAGAATCTTCTTAAATATAAGTGATGCTCTAACTCTCATTGACAGATACCAATATCAAAACCAATCATATTCTATAAGCCGTATTGTAGCGACACATATGTAACTTTTTCACTTCTATTTAATTGTATTGTGCGTATACGAATATGCAATTTTATTCTTTATAATCGTTATATTCGATGTTGTGCATGTGTGCGGAAATATATTTCCGTAAAAAAATGCTTAAAGTGAAAAATAAAAAACAAAATCTAGTGGGTGTGGCTTGTTTGGTATTATATAATTAAAACGTGCATTGTGATCGCGATAAAACAAAAGGAAAAGGTACTTAACTTGGTAACCTTTCGATTTTTGGTGTGTGAAGCGTTGCGTCTTTTAAGAACGAGAACGAGAAATTAAATCAAATTATTACAATTTAATTCAAATCAAATTAATATTCTATTAAATGATTTTTAATCATTAACAAAATATAAATTTATTAATAATTTTCATACATAAATAATTTGAAATAACAATATCTTATTAATTTGCTTTTAACAGGAATCTTAATTTGCTTTTAATAATTAATATTATTAATTTGCGAAAACTTTGGCTGATGTAAGCCATCGGTAAAACGTTTCCACTTTGATCGATTTCGCAACTCGGGGTAAGTGATTTGTTAAATTTGAAATTAATAATTTAGTTGTAAGGTTTTTATGGTTTTGTGGTATCAGCAATAATTGTAATTATATTTGATATAAAAACCCGACAATTACTTACATAATTATTGTTAATTCTAGTTATTTTAAACCCACTCTAAATCTTAGTGCGCCGTGATATTTTAAATGTGATCTTTTTAGTTAGAATTAGTTTAAACTGTGATATTAGAATATAAGGCCCGTGTTTTAGTAGCACCTAGGTGATTTGGTACCCCTTTTACAGTCCGTCAGAAATAACTCTACCCAAGTTTAAATTTCCGTCTTGCGTGGAAAATAGACTAAAATGGGTGAATGCTGTTCGTAGGTTAAATTGGGAACCTGCCAAAAAAGCTGTTGTATGCGCAAAGCATTTTAAAGAAGACGATGTTATTTCTCATCAATATCGCAAATTGCAGCGTCCCAGATTGACTGAGAACGCTGTCCCATCCCTGTTTCTAGGTCCACCTGCGCTACTTGAAAATAAACCTTCTGTTTACTTTAACCCAGTTGCGCCCCTCCATTTTGAACAGGTAGAACAAAAGGAACGAAAAAATTTACCAGATCATATTGGTAATTTTGAAATATTTTTAAATGAATTCGGGGAAAGATTAAACATTTCAAATTATCAAATATTTCAAAATTCTGAAAAGGTAGTCTTCTACAAATTGCAAAGTTTTGACGACGTGGGATGTAATATTTCGACACAAATTTGTATCTCCAATAATCTTTACGTGAAGATCATTGTTCAAAATACCGAAATAGGTTGAGCGAATTTAGTTATATTGCCGGGAAATATGAAAATATCAAAATGGTCTCAAATTTCTTATTTATTGTCTAAGTTCCGTGATGAATCTAGTAAAATTGCCGAAAATCGTGAGTATCTACTAAATCGTGCATTGCACTATCTAGTAAAGGCCCGTGACATCGATGAAGATTTCCCCAATTTCGGCAATAGATATTCTTATCAATCAAGTCCAACTTTTAAATATTGCGAGACTACGATACGATTCCGAGACCATTGTATTTGCCTTCCTTTGCCTTCCACATATACCGGTCATGCAGCGGCAACATATAATATTTTAAAAAAATTCTGATTTTACACCACACTAGTTATTTGCAATTCATTTCGTCTCATCTCCACATTTCGTCCGATTCCAATTCATTGCACAATGATGAGAATTATCTAACTCATACAGCAAAATCTGTTATTGAAAAGCAAAAATATGTTGCTATTTTAATAGACGAAATTTATATTGAACAAACTCTGCAATATAAAAGAAACAAGATAGCAGGACAAGCTTTAAATGATCCCAATCAATGCGCGAGAACAATAATGGCGTTCATGATTAAGTCAATATTTGGGAATTTCAAACAAATAGTTCGTCTGTTTCCAATGTTACGCCCAAATGGAGAGATTTTGTACGATTCAATAACAAAAGGTGTGATTGAATTTGTTCAGACTTGGATTTACAGTGTTGGTAATCATTACCGATAACAATCGGATAAACCAAAATATGTTCACGAGTTTTTGTGGAAAAATAATTTTTTTATTAACCCCGATTTACCAAATATTAACATATTTCGTCAGAACGATTCGATTCATTTATTTCAAACTATACGTAACAACTGGCTTAATTTAAATAATATTAATCAAACATTTTATTATCCTGACTTCGAAGATTATTCGATTAAACAGGCATCGTATACACATTTTTACAAATTATACGCTGATTCAAAAAATCCCTTAACGCTAATTTCAAAGCCATATAAAGTAGACCACAAAACACCGTATCCAAATAGTTTAGAGCAACAAAATGTCAGTTTAGTTGATAATTTATTCCACGATTCTACAATTGCTGCGTTATATGACTACGATCAAATGAAAGAAGCAGCCAACTTCTGTGTGATAATTAAGAAATGGTGAAATATTGTCAATACAAAATGGACATTGAAAGGTATTTTTAAAAGAAATAATTCTTCTTTCCCGATTAAATCAATTACTGACGATAATTATGTTTTTTTGGTAAAGTTTTTAGAGTGGGTTGACGTTTGGGGTGCCACTTATAATAATAGTGGTAAGTTAACTACTAGTACCGCCAATGCTCTCAAACTAACCACTAAAACTATGATTGATTTAATAAAATTTTCATTGTCTTAAATTATTAGTAAATTAGATTATTTTCTTATTGGGAAATTACAAACAGACGATTTAGAAGGAAGATTTCGACTATACCGATCATTAGCTGGTTGCAGTTATCGAGTATCCTACACAGAAGTCGTAGAGTGCGAGAAAAAAATTAGGATACACAACATTTTTGCGCAGAATAAAAAAGATAACAAAAATCTGATGCAACCGACTAATGAAAATTCGTTATATGAAGACATGGATCTATCCGAATTCAACATAATTTTGAACAGTGACCTTTATCTTCAAAATGTTGAAATAGACGAAGACGCTAAACTGTATGTTACTAGTTACGCAGCACACAGTCAGTCCAAGGTACAGAATTGCAAGTCCTGTCATCATTTATTTCTGAATGAAAAAGGAGAAATAACTAACTCCCATTATTTTAATTACCTACAGCGTGGAGGACTTACCATTGCATCAGATGAAGTAAATTATATTCTCTTCCACATGTCCGCGATATTCCAAGAAATTTTACGAACTTCCGAGTTAAAGGTAAAATTTTTGGAAACTAAGGAAAATTAATCCATTTAACTATAGATAGTCTGAGAAAGAATGATGCAACGGTAATCGATTTAAAATATGAATGCCAGTGTGGATCATCAACTTTTACAAAATATTTTAATATCAAACGAGACAAGAAAAGAAATATATCCAAACAAAATTTTGCAGATGACTTTTTGAGCCACTACACCGCCAAAACCACTCTAAAAATGAAAATGTTGCCATAAAATATATTCGATCCGAGTATTTTTATGGCAACATTTTTAAAATTATCAAAAAAAAATTATTTTATATTTATAAATGTTAAGGATTCATAATAAAAACTGACGCCATAGATAAAAATGTAAAATTTGCATAATAGGCTTCTCAAAGAGAGAATTTCGGGTTTTATGCTGCGTACAAAACATCGGAAATAAAAAGCATCACACTCGCTCGCACATGTGTTGGTGTTTCAAGCTGTTTAATTAACTTTTTTGGAGGACATGTACAGGTGATTCGACTTACGTACTTAGTTTTATTTAGTACATATTATTATGGATTAGTTTTGGTTAGTTTGGTCACGTGAACTTACATATATTTAGTAGCTTTACATTTTTTATATTATGCGGATTTCTGATTTTTAAAACTATAAAACTACAAGAAGCTAAACAAATTCAATTTTTGCAATTACGTTTTTCTAATACTCTCAGCTAGCTTTGTTTTGAATTATGTAGTTTCCTAGCGTCGTGTTTGGAATTTTTTTTGACTTCTTAATCACTTTTTGTTAACTAAAACACATTCTCAAACATGCCTAAACCGTATATTTCCCAGGTGAGTATATAAATTATAAAGTAAGTACAATAATTATATTGAGTAAACAAATAAGTCTTAACCATTCGAGACAAGTAAAGTTATGGTGAAAATTGCCCGATGTAAAACGTCATATCCTAAGAGTGGACATCTGTCAAAGTGTCAACGAAATAACCTTTCAATAACCTTTCTTGTGAAAATGTCGTGTTTTGAGCCGAATAAGTGTCATTTGGGGGAACTTTTGATTTATTTAATTTGAAGAAATATGCAGCTGAGGCGTATCGATCGATTGCTTGTAGAAGCATATGGTGAGGCTGCCTTAAGTGATAGAATTTGTTGACAGTGGTTTCAAAAGTTTAAGAACGGTGAATTTGATGTCGAAGACAAAGAACGTAGCGGAAGGTTGAAAGTATACAAAGACGCGAAATTGAAGCATTATTTAATGAAGATTCGTACCAAACGCAAGAAGAACTTGCACTTACACTAAGAGTGGCTCAACAAGCAATTTTACATCGTTTACAATTATTGGAAATGATTAAAAAGCAAGGAAATTGGGTTTCATATGAATGAATGTCGATTTTTTTCATGTAAAATACTGCTCGCCAGACATAAACGAAAGAGTTTTACATTACAATAAACCTAAAAAGAAAAAATCATGGGGACATGCGGATATTCTTGGAAAAAACTCATGTTATGTATTTGGTAGGATCAGCTTGATGTCGTGTATTTTGAATTGCTAAATCCGAGCGAAACCATTACTGTGGCTTTCTACCGAACAAAATTGATGAAACTGAGCCGAGTACTCAAGGAAAAACGCGCCCACTAGTCACGACAAAATTATGCACCTGCGTGATAAAGCTCGTCCACATGTTGCGGCGCCGGTCTAAACCTACTTGAAAACACTCAATTGATAAGTTTTACCCAAACCCGCCGTATTCACCAGATATTGCCCCATCTGATTACCAAGAGTTTCGATCGATGACGCATGGCTTGTTTGAGCAGCACTTCACAACATATGGAGATTTTGGTATCTAGGATTGATTCATGGATAGCCTCAAAAGATGAAGTATTCCTCCGTATTCGTATCCTGCCAGAAAATACTTTGAATAAAACATAAACTACCGTTCTTATACAATGAATGCGAAATTTTTGATAAAAACGGCGGAGAATTATTTGCATACCCAATAGAATTTAGTTTAAGCATAAAATTATCTAAGCTAGTTTGTACTTCGAATATTAGTTAAAATATAGAACTAATTCCTACTTTTAACACTATACGCCGTAGGTACTTGGCGAAACACACTAACACTTAATAAACACATTATACATATCACTTGTTTATTATTTCGCAAAAAAAAAATTTTAAGATTTTAATTAAAAAATTTGTTCAAAAAGTTTAAAAATTACTTACTAGTAAAAATAAAAATTTAGTTATATATAGTAGAAATAAGCAAAAGGAAATAAAAGAAGGAGGGACCAAAAATAGGCAATAAAAATTAATTTATTGGTCGTTCCACTCATCTGTTGTTTACACGGAAAAATTACTAATAAAAAAGGGGGATGGAATGGTAAGGATCCAACTAGCTCTTTTAAGGCTTCTGTCAGTAAATGTATCAACCAATGCCAAAAGTTGTTTAATGGAAGTGGTTGGAAGTACTCTGTCATGAATCCATCTGCTCCGATTCTTTATGGTTTACCAAAAATCCATAAGGATACCGATTAGGGTTTCATAAACTTTTTCAATGATCATACTAATTTACTTTCGGCTTACTCGATAGAATTGATTAGTAAAATTCGAGGCATTGACATTCCACTACATTCAAAACTAGTTTCGTTTGACGTTGCCAGTCTTTTCACTTCTATTCCAATTAAAACTTTATCTCAAATAGTAGTTTGTAATTACTTAGATAGGGATGTTGTAGATGAGGGCTGGACCCTCCTTCTTTTATTTCCTTTTGCTTATTTCTACTATATACAGAGTAGGCCATCTAACTTTTTTTGCACTAGAGGTTACTTTGAGTATGGTAAGGGTTATGCCACTTCTGATTTGACAGAAAGTTAGTTTTAACTTCCGCTGAACGAAAATGGTTGTGTATTCGCTATTCGCTTGAAGAACGCTGGAAAATATTGAAACATTACTTCGAAATCATGGTAATGTTGCAGAATGTGTGCGAAAATTGCGTGCGGTTTTCGGAAGAAACGAAGCGCTGAGAGCTCCATATGTGCGTTATTTTGTGAATAAAGTTAAAGAAACAGGCTTGCTAATTAATAAACCAACACGAACCAAGCGTACACCCGAAAATGTTGATGCTGTAGCCGAGAATGTGCGTGAGTCGCCGGGAATGTCAACTCGTGATCGTGCTCAAGAATTGAACATTTCACGCACAACATTGCGATGAATTCTGCATAAAAACCTTGGTATGACACCGTATAAAGAGACCACCCATTGCGTTTTCGGTTCGCTGAGTGGGTTTGCGATCGACTTGAAGAAGACGCCGTTGGACTATTATCTTTGGAGTGCCGTCAAAGATAAGTGTTACGCCGATAAACCAGCAACGATTGACGCTCTCAAAAACAATATTCGCATTGCCATTGAAGACATAATGCCGCATACCATCGAAAGTATGCTCAAAAATTGGACCGACCATATGGGGTACGTCAAGGCCAGCCGAGGCAGTCATATGAATGAAATAGTATTCCATAATTAATCGGAAGGATTGTTCTTTACAATGAAAAAATAAATTTGAAAACATATTGGGACATTTTTTGTTTTATTGCATTGTTAAAAAAAAATTATTTGGCCCACCCTATATAACTAAATTTTTATTTTTATAAATCAGTAGATACTCCAGATGATGACCTAACAAGTCGAAATCGATCGAGTAATTTTTAAATTTATTTAAAAGAATTATTTAGTGAGAAATAATTCCATTATTCCTATATTTTCATATTTATATATATCCTATATTTCATTAAATTGAAGTTTCTTTTTATGCGCTTTCAATTTTTTAAAATGGGAGATCATTTGACTTTGAATTTCACAACTGAATGATTTTATTATAAAAATATAAAAAATTGACTAACGATTTAAACAGAAAAAAGAAAAACATTTCGCCCAAGAGAGCAATTTGTATCATCATGAATAATTTAGGATTCAGAAGTTACTAGACTTTTCAAATAAATTATATTTTTGCCCATCATGTTTCAAAAAATGTATTATTAGTATTTGTAAATCAATTTCAATGAATTTAAAATTAACTCAGCGAAATATACTCAATAATAAAGTTACCTAAGTAATTTTAATTATTTTAATAAGGCAGTTCCATATAAACCACACAATAGTACATCGAACTCACATAAGCTATGCCATACAAACTGTACGATCAGCAATACGACACCATATTAATGTCGATTGAACGAGAAAGTGAAACAACAGAAATTTAGCATAGGACATTATATAAATAAAATATAATAATTCGTCTTGAGTATGTAAACCATATTTATTGTATTAACCATGTACATTGTAATTAATAAAATCAGTCCATACTGTTGATA
This sequence comes from Nephrotoma guestfalica, assembly GCA_963691935.1. Lineage (NCBI taxonomy): Eukaryota > Metazoa > Arthropoda > Insecta > Diptera > Tipulidae > Nephrotoma > Nephrotoma guestfalica. The sequence goes on along the minus strand of OY829914.1, from coordinate 146,617,609 downwards.
AATAAAATTGTACATTTACTTATGTAATCCTTTATTGGTACTTTCGTTGCACATACCGGAGAATAATTCAAATACTCGTAAATATCGTTACGGCTCTACAAAACCATACCTGGCGCCGTTAAGAGTTAAATGAAAAGTTTTTCTAAGTAATTAAACTCAATGTTAATAAGAATATCGTGAGAAGTGATTACCAAGTTTTTATGGCTGATCAACCCAGAAATGAAATTAAAACTATTTCTAGCAATAATAGTCTTGATACTTAAAATAGGGGTCTTTCGACATAAGAACCGTTTATTTTGACAGTGGCATAAGTCACTTTTATTTAAATCGAGATATTTAAGGGTTTGTGTTTTAATATGTTTAAAAATGTTGATGGCAACTTTCGAGAGAATTTACTTGTATCTGTATAATCTCAGGATACTTATAGTATTGATTGGTTTTTTTTTGAATGAAGAGCTACCGTTAAATTGTAGCTAACGTTATATTAAAATTAAATGTGTCAATGGGGGCACCCACCTAAAATATAAATTCGTGAATAACTCATGTCTAATAACCTCATCCAAATCCTCGAATGTAAGTGTCAATAACACGGTTAATAGTGATAATTCTTTGCGTAAACATTACATTTAGAAACGTTTAAAGTCGACACCATCAAGTTGGATAAATTTTTAGTTAACAGGAAAAAACGCGAAGAAGAAACACAAGGTAATAAACCAAAAAGAGTTATAAAGTTCCGTGAGCTTCGAATGCAGAAAGCAATGGTAAAAGATTAAACTATTTTAAAGTGGACAAAGTGGTAAACAAGCTGCATTCTTAATTTCAGTGGACGAAGTAGTCAAACTATGTACATCAATGGTAGCAGTATTTAGCTACAAAATTATCTTGCAAAACATCCGAAATAAAATTATAGGAGAGGCAAATGAATTTTGGCAAAACATACGCAATTATTTAATTGCAACGTATGCCGACACTCGATCTATTGAAAATTTACAACTCGAATTATTCTTCTTAATGAAAGAAAATTTAGAGCCGCACAAATTCAATCAACACTCAAACTGTTATCAAATGAAAACGCAGAATCCAAACGCAGGGATTCGATCAGGTTATTTGATCGATGATTATTTGATCTACTGATCAAACATCATCAGGCAACTGGCCTATTTGAAACAAACAAGCCAAAAACCGAAATTATTCAAAAATTCGCACGAGCATCAACGCCAGCAAAACTGTTTGATAAAAAACCGGAATTTGATAAAATGTTAAATAAGAAACTGATAAACCATATCAACCACAGTATAAGCAACTTTATCGTAGTCATTTGTATCACGAACTTTCATAAAATAAGGGAATTTATTTATTTATTTAAAGAAATCTATTCTATGATTTACATGTGATTTCAGATTATTTATTAGTTTAAAACAAAAATTAAAAAAATAAAATTAAACAAAAGACTTTAAAATAAAGGAAAAACATATAAATCAAATTTTGATTAAACATTTAAAAAATAATTCTCAAGATAGTTTTGAAGTTTTATCAAAATACATAAATTAAAGTCAAATAGGTCGTCGATGATGTTGAATGATTTAGACAACCTATTACATGGGGTTGTTTTCTTCACAGTTTGTCGAATGGTATTCAAGTGATAAAAACTAATGGTTTCGAAATGTTCTGCATGGTACATAAATTGATATGTTTTCCAAAATGTAAGCTGAATCAATGTGGCCAAGCAAAACGTTACCAATAAAAGCCGCACCTAAGAGAAGTCGTCTATTTTCAAGCGTGCATATTGTGTAATCCGCACATCTTGTTGAGTAAGGAGGTAATCGAACCACATTTTCATGGAATGGTAAATTGTGGTCGTAAACCCACTCACTTTTCTTCAACAAGAAAATCAGAAACTTCTTTTGAATGCTTTCAATTCTTTTCATGTGCACAGCATAGTAAGATTCCAGACCGATACAGCGTATTCCAGTTGCGATCGAACGTAAGCGAAATCGAGTGAACATAAGGTTTGAATATCTCTAAATTCACCTGTCCATCTTTTAACGAATCAAATGCTTTACTGAAATCCGTGTATGCTACATCAACTTGATGTTTTTCTATCTCATTAATTATTTTACTGGTGAATTGAACCAGACTAGTTGATGTGGATCGTCCAGACATAAACCCGTGCTGGTTTATTGATATATGACGTGCAATTGTGGATTTAAAGTTGTTGCATATAACTAATTCAAACAATTTTGGAATTGATGATAAAGTTGATATTCATCTGTAGCATGTAACGTCATCTCGTTCGCCCGATTTATAAAATGGTGTAATTTTTGAAGTTATCCATTTTTGGGAAACACTCCAGTGCTTATGGAGTGGTTGGAAAGATAACATAATGGAATTGCTAAAATGTCAGCGTACCCCTTCAGAATAGCAGAGGGTATATTGTTAAGACCACAACATCTCCAAATCCCTTTAAAGCCAATAAAATGTTATCCTCAAAAATAACAGGAGGAGTTATTGATACGTTTTTATTGCTGGGTTGATCGTACAATCCACTAGTAATGCTTGGTTTATAGACTGATTGAAAAAACGAGGCGAACATGTCAGCTATATCTTTGGATTTGGGAGGTTCAAGTGATATTTGGCCGAAATCATTCCGCCGGAAGTGACAGCTTCCATAGGAGCTTTTTCGTTTTTTGCAATTATTTTGAAAAGTGTATCATTTATGAGACGACGGGTATGAACGAAAGTTAGTAAATTAATTTTGCAACAATACTGGTCCAGATTAGTTTTCCAAAATTGGAAATTACGATTTACAAAAACTGTTTTTAAACAAAAATTCGAACCATGAAATGGCAGATGGAATGACTGATCGAGATGAAACTTCAAACTAAAGCTTTTTCCAAGAATTAGGTAGATCTGAATGATTTTTGACCAAAATCGGTCAACCGGAAGTGACAGCTCCATAAGAGCTTTCTCGTTTTTTCAAAAATATTTTAAAACGTATATCATTTACGAAAAAATTGACTATAATCTAACAGATTATAAACTAAATTTGCAACTACAGGTTCAGATCAGTTTTCCAAAATTTTTGTGAAAATGACGATTTTTGACAAAAAAATCGGGTTCAACAAAAATGTAGATCCTGTACAGATTTATTGGTCGGAATGAAGCTTAAGGTTTTTTCATAAATTGGGGAGATCCCAGTGAGCTTTGGTCGACATCGGTTCCCCAGAAGTGTCGGCTTCCATTTGAGCTTTTCGCCAATATTTTGGATAATAGTAATAATTCCCAACGACCTGTTACCTCTCCCAACCGCACGCGGAAAGTCTCTATCTGTAATATTATTATTTTTTGAGTATATATCGAACTGCTTAACCAGTGAAATTCAAGAAAATTTGGAAATTAACAAGTGGCAAAATAAGTATTAGTATGAAAATCAAATCTGATTATTAAGAGGAAAACTATCCACCTAGCTAAGCAAAACGATACCCATCGCAGACGGAAGGAAAACGGAAGTAGAGTCTGCTTACACACGTACAAACAGATTAAAAAAAAAACTTAAATAGATGAAACAAAAAAATAAAACATAATAACAAAAAAAATTAGTTAAATAAAATATCAAGCCAGTTAAGTTAAATAAAAATGTGCTTTAACGTGCGTTTCATCATGTTAAAATCAATGAAGTGGCAGTGTTGATTAGCTTCGTGTAGCATTCTAGAGACATGATCGTTCTTACCTTAATCAGATATATGATGGTTGACTCGAAAGATAGGTACGGTTCTTAAAACCCGTGAATTTACATTTAGATTGATCTTTCGTAATAAAACAGGACAGTCGATACCGCCTGGAAGGAACTGATGTGGCCGCCTGGAAGTGGTTGTAAATCAATTAGTTTGAGACGATCTTGGTATGGCGGTAGGTTGAACATGTCCACCCACGGTAGCCCGCGAAAAGCAAAGCAAAGAAATCTACGTTGAAATGCTTCAATCTTCTTCACGTGAACCTCATGAAAAGGCAACTACACCGGGCTAGCATACTCGAGCAGGGGACGAACGAAAGTTGAGTAAAGAGCCTTCGTAACATAAGGATGGTCGAATTCTTTCAATCAACCCTTGATGAAACTGAGCGCAGAGTTTGCTTGATTGGTAACACGATCGTTGTGATGTCTGAAATTCAATTCACTGCCACAAATGTCACCCAAATCACGAACAGAACCGGTCATGGTAACGGCATCGTTGTTGATAAAATAGTCACGAAAAATGGACTGTGCACGTTTTCGAGAGGTGATTTGTTTGATATTTGCCCACATTCAACTCAAGGTTGTTTTTTGCACACTATGCGGAGGAGTTATTGATTGGAATAGGCTCTTATCGGTGGTGTTTGAAATCCGTCAGTAAATCTTCACGTCAGATAAAGATAAAAAGGTAAAGATTCAACTTTGTTAATAGACTGAATGAATAAAATGGGGCCCAGCAATGTTGCTGAGAAATGAGCTGATACTAATGACCTGAAGAGCACATGATATATACGGTCTTTAACATAAGAGCTCACCCAACGGAGAATTTGGGAAGGAAAGCCAAGAGAGCTAAGCTTAAACAAAATAACTTCATGAGGCTACCTGTCAAACGCCTTGCTAAAATCGGTAAAGATTGTATCAACCTCATTGCCTGCCTCCATCATATTTAATGTTTGTGGAGTGAATTCAATAAGGTTTGTGATCGTGGACCGTGCTTTGGGAAAATCATGCTGATTGTCAGAAAAAAACGGTTTACAATAAAAGTACGGTGGATCATAGACAATACCTTCGAACAGCTTGGTGATACAAGAAAATTTTGCAATCGGTCTGTAGTTACAGATGCCTGATTTGCAACCGTTCTTTTGGATTAGAACTATAAAGGACCTTTTAAAAATAAATGGAAAAGTTCGAAGCGAAAGCGACTTTTGGAAAAGTGCCATCAGCGGCTGAGCAAGAATATCACTGCAGTTTTTTAGGACGATGAGTGGTAGACGGTCAGGACGGGATGGACAATCATCTTTAAGTTTGGAAATTTTTTGTACCACCCATCGATCCATAATCGATTTGAATGGAAGTTAAGGTTGTTTGAACACAGTTATTCATGTATATAAAGTAATATTCATCGGGTTCAAAATCGCTGTTTGTAAAAGCCAGACTGAAAAAATTAGCAAACTGATTTGTTATGACTTTAGGATCATTAGAGGAATGATATTTATACTTCAAAGTGGAAAGATATTCGTTGGATTTTTTCTTCAAACTAATAAATCGCCAGAAACTCTTAGGATCAGCGATTAGGTTGGATTGCATGAGTCTGATATAATTTCCATAAAGTTCGTTAGACAAAGTACTGAAATCATCATCTGTCCGATTTAGTTTTTAGGAACAATTGTCAACGTTTGTTCCTTCGGTTAAGTAACGTTCGTAATTCACTATTATACCAAGGAGGTGATGGCAATTTAGTTTTGGGCGGCGAGTATACGGAATGGATTGTTCAAAACATTCAAAAACTGCAGAGTAAAAATTAACAGTTTGTGTTTCTATGTAATTATTATCATTTTAAATGGTATCAAAGTCGATGTTGGCCAACATAAATCACTAAGTTTCACAAAGGCGGCCTTACGAAAATTGAATCGTGGTGGAGTTGCAGAATCGACATTGTTCCAGACAAAAGGTGATTAAAATGGGAGGATGGTATACATCTATCGTAAGAGGATTAGATTGGTTTCAGAAGCGACGCCATTGTTGATAACAGAGGAAAACATCAAATCGAGCTGCCTGTTCAGACTGTTCTTAACGTTGCTGATCTGAAATAGTTCAAAATTCAACATATTGTCAGTGAATAAAGTTTCTTTGGCGGTTAGTGCATTCGAAACAACATAATGAGTGTTATCATCTGAATAATCCCAATTAAGGCATTTGAAAAGTATTCTTCAAAATTCGGCATCAAGGCGGATTGACTATTCAGAGAAAACCGCATGCTTAGACTACTACTTTCCATTTAAGAGTTCCTTGTAATGATGTTCAAAAGTTTAGCACATGGGTTACCGTTGCTTTTCCAAAATTTAAGTAGAGCTAACATTTTTTGATTATACAAGACTGTTTTACCAAAAGTCTGGTAAGTTTAATATTTTACTTAAAAATCAATGGTATATTTATGATCTATGTATATATTCGTGGTAAAAGAAGGTCGTATGTTGGCCACAACAAATCCACCCCTCTATTTTGTATCCATGGAAAAACAAAATAATTTTTGTCGTTCAATCAAACGTAGGATGATTAATTAATCAGACGATATATTTAAGCTTAAACAAGTAGTTGATGTCAGTTTTTGAAATAATATTTTAAAGGGAACACAAGATCCCACCTAAACTAATACGTTAACAAGCGAAACTGCTGCGTATTAGGGGTCTAAATAGCCACATGTCTCTTTTGAAAACTATGACGGTAACTCTGTTTAGTTAAACGGTAGCAAATTATCGTGACATAACACAAAATTGTTTGTAGCGTATTGGATGATATGTACTCTTAGTATGTGGTTTCAGCCAGGACACAAGAAAAAATGACCCGAAAAGTAGGGTCTACGTCAAAAAGCTTAAAACGATTGTAGAACTGAAGAACGAACTCAACTGTTTTAAAATGGTATCCAGCTCGCCATTACGAAAAAAAAGTTTTGGAAAATTTTAACAAGCGCGTTTTTTTACCAATAGAGTCGTGGTATAAATTTGTCGGATATTATCATAGAAGCATACATAGATGCTACATTTAAAGGGTGTTTCATTTCGAGGTATATAACTTTGAATTTAAATAAAACACAGAAAAATAATTTTAATGGCCACTAATGTGTGTGTTTAAATATGATTTCGGACATGTTGGAGCCATGACTGGTGCGTAAATGGCAAAATCTGAGGGCCAATTTTTGATCACTCTTCACTCTTCTTCTTCAAGATCCTTACGCAAAATCCTCCATAAAGATGTTGGATCAAGCTCCAATTGTAGGGCACGATGACGAATCGATTCATTTGGATTATCTTCAATACTACGCACAACAGCTGCCACCGGTGGTGCGAAAGCGATCCATGTCAACCATAAAATGGACGTAGTGCTTGATGAGTTTCACTAACAACGATTATTTTCAAAGTAACTTTGAACAATTTACAAACGTTGCTCTGGCGGGAATCTATTCATTATGAGATGGCAAACCAAACTAACCAAAAATCAACTGTCAGCTGGCATATCAGCTGTCCCTGAAAAGATGTTGCCAACTTAAGGTGCTACACCTCGAAATGAAACACCCTTTACATTAAATAACACAGATAAATTAAAAAGAAATGAATTCGATACATTTTGGTGTGTTCTATTAAAAAATAAATAAAAACCTACAGTTTTGTGCAATGCAATCTATATTAATCAGCATTGAAGATTAATTCTTATGAATTTTTCGTAATTTAGCTTTAGATTTATAATTTATTTAGGTTTTAGTGTTTTCCTAAAATATCTTATGGGTTTAATTGATCACGAAAATTAAAGATACCGGCGAAATAATCAATCGGAAAAACAGTTTCCTGTTGACAGGACACCAGTTGTGGCAGTTTTCTTATTAAAGCTACGATATTTTGAATAGCGTATTGGATTGAATTTATAAATTTTGCAAATTATCAGCTTTAAGTCAAGAGGTTTAGGTCAATTTATGTTTAAGATTTTACATAAATTGGGATCATTTCATTTTGAATTAATCATTGATAAGTAAAATAATTTGATGTGTTTCGGAGAAAAACTAACTACAGGAATGCATTCTAGGCGCGCGTGGCAGAGACAGATAATTTGACAACAACTATACCATCAAGGTCAAGCAACCATGGCTTGGGCTAGTACAAATTTGGGTAGCAGAATGGGAACAACATAAGTAATTGTAAAGTGGAAGGAAGACAAGATCTAGTCTCATCCAGTAATATGAGTGCACCTTGCAGCAACCCTGGGACTCGGTGTAAGATTTAATGGGCCAATCAACATATTAATCCAAAATTATAACTGATTATGTAACCTGAATAATGAGGGAGTGAATGTTTGACCATTGACGGGAACAGTCGAAAAACAATGTAGCAGAATATAATGTAATATTAACAAATTTATGATTTATTTGCTTAATTTATTTAATTTTATATATATAGTGAATATAGTGATGTATTAGTATTAATGAAATGTGTTTATTTATTGAATTGTTACAAAATCAGAGAAGTTCCTTTTTATTTAAATTATAATATATTTGTACAAAATTTGTTAATTGGTGCATGCATAGTTTGATGACCGAAAATTTTATTAATAAAGTGGCCAGCAGGTAGTCTGGATATAAATCCCATCAAAAATCTGTGGGGAATAATTTCGCGTAAAGTTTAGCATAATGGAATGCAGTATGATACAGTAGCCAGTAATGCCCTCCCTCCAGCCCTCCAGTAATGGAGACCATACCAAGTACTAAGATAAAGGAATCACGCAACAAAAGCAAATTAAAACGGGTAAAAATTTGTTTTCAGCATCATTACCTTATACTTATGTAAAATGACGAATAAATCTAGCTTCTTATTAAATTATGTGAACCTTTGAATTGTTAAATAATAATTATTAAAGGAAAATAAAAAAATACGTATGGAAACAAAATAGCGTTGCGCGCAACTTGAAAATAAAAAAATATTTTTGTTTCTCGTAATCTCTCGTATAATTCCCCTCTTCCAGTACCCTTACTTGTATAAATCAAATGCGCGCAGCATAAAATAGTCTGTTAAGCCGATCTACTTTAATATTGGGTGGGGATAACCATGATTCAGAATTATAGTACTATATATATATAAAGGGTGTTTTTTTAAGAGGTTGCCGATTTTTTTTTTGAATAAAACACATATAAAATTATGAAATGACCAAAATTTTTTTTTATTTGGTAGATAATTTTTTGGCATTTAACATTTAAACACAATTTCTGGCATATGGCTACCACGACTATTTTTCACAAATGTCATTCTGGAGGTCCAATTTTCCAGCACTTTTTCAAGCATTTGAGGGCGTATGTCAGCAATGACACGTTGAATATTGGTTTCCAAAGCGTCAATCGATTGAGGTTTATCCACATAAACCAATGACTTCACGTATCCCCACAAAAAGTAATCGAGTGGCGTCAAATCGCACGAACGCGGAGGCCAATTCACCGGACCATTTCTCGAAATAATGTTGTCGTTGAAAGTTTCTTTCAATAAGTCGATTGTTTCACGTGCTGTATGGCAAGTGGCACCATCTTGTTGAAACCACATTTCATTCATATCCATATCTTCAAGATTTGACAACAAAAACTCATTTAACATGGTTCTGTATCGATTTCCATTCACGGTAACGCGTCGTCCTTCCTCATTTTTAAAGAAATATGGACCGATGATCCCACCAGCCCATAGACCGCACCAAACAGTACATTTATCAGGATGCATTGGTAATTCTAGAACGGCGTGTGGATTATCTTTGCTCCAAATGCGACAATTTTGTTTGTTGACGTATCCATTTAACCAAAAATGCGCCTCATCACTGAAGAGAATTTTACGGTAAAAAAATGGATCTTCGTTCAATTGATTTAACGACCAATCACTGAATTCACGGCGCAAACGATGGTCGTGTGGCTTTAATTCTTGCACCAATTGAATTTTGTATGGCACCAAACCCAAATCTTTACGTAAAATTTTCCATAAAGTCGATGGACAAAGTCCAATTTGCTGAGCACGACGACGAATCGATAAATTGTCGTTTTCTTCGACACTGGCCTCAACGACAGCAATATTTTCTTCTGTACGAACTCTTCTCATTCTTGTCGGTGGCTTGGCATCCAAAAGAGTGAATGTAGACCGAAATTTGGTAATTACGTTCTTTATGGTGGTCTCTGACGGACGATTATGTGCACCATAAAATTCACGAAGTGCTCTATAAACATTTTTAATTGAACACTGATTTTGAAAATAAATTTCCACGATTTGAAAACGTTGTTCTGGAGTTAACCTATTCATAATGATTTGCCAAACAATACTGAGTAGAAATGCCACTTTGAGCTGTCAAAACAACTGTCATAAAATAAAACGACATCTATCGGAAAAACAAACCTCCTAAAAAAACACCCGTTATATATATATATATATATATATATATATATATATATATATATATATATATATATATATATATATATATACAGGGTGTTTCAACAGGTGCACTTCAACTTTTTTCCGATAGGGACGGCGAACGCGAGAGCAAGAAGTGCTCGAAGTGTTGAAAACATCGCAGCCGCCAGGGCTTCAGTTCAAGAAGACGCGAATGTGTCGCTCACACGACGTTCGCAACAATTGGGCTTTTCTGTGACGTCATTGAGGCGAATTTTACGTAAAGATCTTGGCCTACATCCGTATAAGATCAAGCTGAGACAACAACTAAAGCCGTTTGACCATTTGAAGCGACGCCGAATCGTGAATTGGTCAAGAGCAAATCGAAAATGATGCAGATTTTCACCGAAAAATCATCTTCAGCGATGAGGCTCACTTTTGGCTAAATGGATTTGTCAACAAGCAAAATATGCGTTACTGGGCAGGAAGCAACCCACACGTGGTTCATGAGGCACCGTTGCATCCCGAGAAAGTCACTGTTTGGTGCGGATTACATGCCGGCGGCGTCATTGGGCCATATTTTTTCATCGGCGATAACGATCGCCACGTTACTGTTAATGGAAATCGATACCGCGATATGATAAACGATTTTTTTTGGCCGCAATTGAATGGAATGGACTTGGACGACATGTGGTTTCAACAGGACGGGGCCACATGCCACACAGCACACGATACAATCGCGTTATTGAAGACTAAGTTCGATGAGCGTGTTATTTCGCGAAATGGGCCCGTCCAGTGGCCGCCGCGCTCGTGTGATTGACACCTCTAGATTATTTTCTTTGGGGTTTATGCGATTTATGCGAAAGAGTGGTCGAAAATTGGGTTCAAAGATTGGACTTCGTAAAACGTGCACGCGGTGGTCATGCAAAAGAAATGTAGTTTCATACTTAAATGTATATGTTCAAATTCGTTAATAAAAAAAAAGTTAGTTCAAAAGTCGAACAGTTTGTGTTTTATTCAAAAAAAAAATTGAAGTGCTCTTATTGAAAAACCCCGTACTAACACTCCAAACGTAAAAATACCTTACTTGTTTGGGAAGAAAACGATTTGTTTTACTGTGCTCGTTCCGTAAAGAAAGCATATTTTTATTTTTTATTTTCTATCGTTCTTCGTAATGCGATAGAAGAACGAACTGGGGCCCTATTCCTGAATACGAATACGAATAAAAAATTTAGCAATTCGTGTATTTGGTATTGCTGAATACGAATAGGTATAATTCTAATACGAATACGAAAATGAATGATATGTTCAAAATTTTCCCCTATTCCGCAATTCGAATTCGAACAGTTTTTGTACGTGCATGAACGAATTTGTTTTCGATGTCATTTTAGTTAACGACAGTGATATTTTCAAACATCAAAAATAAAGATGTAAAATATATTTTTAAAATTTTAAAATATTTTAGGTAATTTATTTTATTTAATTATAAATAATTTTTTTATTTAATTAAAACAACCAAAATTTTTTTCTTAGTTTTTTCTGATTTATAACTTAAAATAAAGATACTTTTACCATAAATCACTTTCTTCTTAACATAATTTACATTTTATTTTATAAAATCACTTGTTACACTACTGATCGTAAAAAATTCCTATCTGTAATTTTGTATGCGTGTATTTGCAGCTTTTCACAATACACTTAATTAAAAAAAATCAATTTTTATTACCAAATGATACACTACTACACAATTTACTAACCATTTTATAATATTTTAATTAATAATTTCAATATGTTGTTTGTGTGTTTTAACTTTGCTGAAAATTTGAACAAAAACTAGTTTGGTAGGTTTTTTCTTTGCGCTATGAGGCCGCCATATGCATTGTTTATATAACCATCTGCTCTGACTTGTGACTCATGAAATAGACAATTTTATATTCTTTACATTTTTTGTGTTTACATTGTCTAATTTTGAAGGAAATAACAAAAAAAAATTCCCTCCGCCTACACTGTAAAAATTAAAATTTGTGGCACGTTCGTATTCAGGAATAGGGCTGCTGATGTTTTTTTTTTGATCACAACTTTTTAAAGTATTTTTTACTTTTATGCAAAACTTATTAATTAGCACCAAGTGGTTTAACATTAAGGGCGAATTGAAACAATTGTTTCGACCAATCATCTCTTGTGAAAAAATGCAGAAGAAAAAATTGTCATTTTGGTCATTTTTTTGAATAAACGAAGAAATTGAAGCATGCATGCCTAAACCTATCGACAGTTCTTGTATCTTCTTGGATCTATTCCTACCGCGTTTGGTCAAGTTTAAAAGTGTGGTTTATCGATTTTAATTCAGTGAAATAGAACATTAAATATTTTAAGGCCAAGGATCAATCAGAAAATGTATGTATTATACATATGTATATTAATTAACTTTAATGTAAAACTGATTTCGATTTTAAAGTTTTTTATTTAATATTTTTTAATTTCATACATCCATCTACATATTTACAAATCGTAAAAGATATAATTTCTGTATATTAAAATATAAAAACTAAAATATAAGGTATGTTCTAGATAAATCAAAAATAAATAAAATATCTGCTTTGATATAATCATGAAACCTATCGATAATTACGCTTGACAAACTATTACACACTCTTTTCATGTAACTGCTGCGAAACGAGAACAAATTTTATCAGTTCCTAGCTTGTTTATTAAAGCAGGATGGGTTAACCCAAATTTAGAAAAAAATACTTTCTGGACCACCCGATGAAGCTACAGCAGTATGCAGCTGTCCAAGCAAGTCCATATTATTATCCGAAATAATATTCGGATATTACGATCGAATTGCCATTCGAAATCAGTCAGTTGTTCGTAGTATGTAAAATGTAATGCGCTAAATGGATTCAGTTTTGTAACAAATTTCAAAAACGTAGTATTTATGAAATTTATTGAAAAAGTAAATTCAATAAAATCCATGATCTTTTCGCGAAATGAGCATTTGTTAGCGTTTTATTACAACTCTTTTGAAATTTATATGATGAATGTTTTAATTATTGTTCCATTTTCAGATAAGTGTGACTCTAACTCTTTCCAATTTGCAGCTATTACTTTGAACTATTCTCCACCGATCGTTTGCTGAAAACAACCATAAAAATATATATTGGGGTACAAATAAGTTTTGAGGTTTTTTATAACTTCGAAGCTTTATTCAGAGAAATTGATACAATGTATTTTATTCAAAGTATTGTCCATCATTTAATACGACATTTTCCCATCATTCAGGCAGCATACGGGTTCCGCGGCCAAAAAATGTATCATGCTTTGAGGCGATCAAAGAATCGACCCAACTTATGGCTTCTTCGTAAGCACTGAAGTGTTGCTCGGCCAGGCCAAGGGTCATCGACCGGAACAAGTGGTAGTCGGAAGGAGCAATGTCTGGTGAATATGGCGGGTGTGGTAGGAAATCCCATTGAATTACCCCAAAGTTTCCTTGACGACTATTGTAACATGTAATCGAGCGTTGTCATGCTGAAAGATCACTTTGTCATGTCGTTTGGCATATTGTAGGGGTTCAAACCCTCAATGCTCGGCTTAATTGCATTAAATGTTGTTGATAACGTCCTCCAGTGATGGTTTCGTTAGGCTGGAATAGCTCGCAGTAGATCACTCCGAACTGCCCCGCTAGATGCACAGCAATAGCTTCTTGCCATGAGTATGCGGTTTGACGGTTAAAGTTCATACTTGGCTTACCCCACGATTTTCTGCGCTTTGGTTTGTCGTCCACTTATCGTCCCCGTCACGATTCGATGCAAAGAAACCCTTCCGATTTTGTCTTTGGAGCAGTTGTTTGCACGTGAAATACGGCGTTCGCCGTCTCTTAGCTTGAGTTCATATAGAACCAATTTCCTTGCTTTTGCACCATATCCATTGTCTTGAGACGGTTTTGAATCAATTGTTGAGTCACTCCCAAAGTTTCAGCGAGCTCCTCTTGAGTTTGGCATGAATCTTGGCCTCCAACTCAGCGTCTTCAAACATTACTAGTCCTCCTTCGCGTTTTTTGTCACTGGTGTCAAAATCGCCACTTTTAAAACGGCGCAACCAGTACTCACATGTTTTATTGATGGAGCATGCCAGATACACTTTGTAACAATTTGCTTTGAATTGTTACTGGAGTTACACTGTATCCAAAATAAATGTACGTACAAGTACAATCATTCAATTACGGTATCTCTGTTATCGTTTTCTCCTCCAAATAAAACTTGATTTTCGTTTTTATGACCGATTCCACCACCAAAAGTATGATTAGTCCCGTTGCTTCGCATATAAAATGCTCAAAATTACAAATTCGGAAAAAAAGAAGAAAAGAGTTTTTGGGCTGGTGATCAGTAAGTGTTTAGACGACCGCGTTGTAAAATCGTTCTAATAAATTAAATAAAAATAATTTTATAAAGTAGTTTAATAGTAAAAGCCCAGAGTTACGTGGGAATTTGGATAATTTATAAAGCAAAAAAAAAAGACAATTAATTTAGTGATTTATTAATTATGCCTACAAATAACATATATAAAAATTTAAAAACCCGTGATAAGCGTTAGTAGTGACTCCGTTAAGTGCGGAAGGGCTAACCGAACATTGCTTAGCGTGGTGCGAGACGTGCGCGTATATGCATGTAATTAGTTTTGATAATTTTTTTTTTTGGACGATATGTGCATTGTGTTTTGTGAGGTAATATAGTGGAAAAAAATTAAATAAACGACACGAGCGTATTATGTAAATTGGTATACACTCGGGAATCCAAATAAAAACTTTTATAAACTTAAAGTTCGTGGAAAACAAAAACGAAATTAAATTCTAGTGTTTCGTGACTATTTAAGTTTGGGTATCTGGTTATATATAAAATAATAAACACAGTTCGAATCTAAGATACTAAGCGCTATACAAGTAGCCTTCACACAGTGAGCCGCGTACCGTTACTCAGATAAAACGGGCGGTTAGATTTTGTTTTCTTTACTAAAGTAAAGTTCAATTTTGTAAATTGTTCTGGTCGTATGCTGGCTTATTATGTATCATTATTAAATCCGGCAGCTATCTGAAATGTTATTAAGCTATGATAAATAAAATCTTCGAATGGATTATAAACGAAAAATTTGATGAAAAACAAAATAATCTGTTTTACATGGGATGGCGAGTTTGGGGGTCCACATTGAGATTTTTTTTTTTTTTTTCAAAATTACGAGTCGTAAACAACAAAAAAATAAATTTCGCTCGTTGCTGTGCATTACTGAAGGCGGCATTTTGCTTTTGCATTGGATTATTTTTCTTGTGCTGTTTATATAAAAAGTTAATATATTTTTCTGGCAACTAAGTGCTAACGTAAATTTAAAGAAGTTAATTAATTTTGTTTTCTTAATTTCATTTTTAATTGTGAAAAATTTCTAGTGTTACTTACGTTGCTTTCTTTAATTTGTTTGTGGTTGTGATTCGTGTAAAAGGAAAACAAAATTCGAGCAAGGATTATTGCGATTTTCGAGATATCTCAGGTAAGTGACGATACGGGGCACAGGAAAGCTATTTCATTGATTGGTGGCGGTATACTTTGATTGGACTATATTAATTTATTAAAATGGATACCTAAAATAATTAGGTGGTAGACGAAACTTGGGGATGGAAGAAGTCATGGTTTGATAAACATCTTTATTTTTTTTATTTTTATTCATTTATTTTCATAATCAGTGCATTGAGGACGGATCAACTCACGATCATTTTCCTCTCAAGACTGAGCTCGGGTCAAAAGCGTTTCCGTTACTGGAAACTAACTATGTTTCCGTTTTCAATCACTTAAAAGACACGCAAGTGTTTTATGTTTGCGGGGATCATGCTACCTTGTTTATTATTAAAAATTTAAACCATACCGCAACATAATGGCGCCCAAACAAACAGGGACCTTGATAATAAATCACGCTTTCAATGTTAAATGAATAACTGGTCTCCGGTATTGGGCTTCCCTAATTTTCTCCGCATGTTGGATTTGAAATTATAAAGCAGTAATTCCTTTAGAAACCAGTTAGATTTTATTTTGAACACGTGATCTTACAGAATTTATTTTAAGGTACAAGTCCCTCTGTAATTTATTAATTTTTTTTGTATTAGATTTCATTTATTTGTATTTTAGTTTCCTTTGGGATAATTATAACCAAGTATAGTCCATTTCCAGTTGCAATTCATCAATTTTTTTTATGCCCTATTCGCATTTCTACATTTCCATGTATTTGAGTGCTAAGCAGAAAAGTGTTGATTAGTGCAACTGCTTAAATATTAGATCTTGTCAAATAATGTTCAAAGGTCATCCTTTACAATACCTATGATACCGTAGTATTTTCGTAGATTTCATGGTTTAAAGTGAAGGTTAATCAATTTTATTTAGATTTAAATTTCCGAAAGTTATTATGTTATCTATGACCGCTCTTTTTCCGTCTCCATAATTCGTTTACCTCGAGTATATTCGAGTATATTTTTATTGCTACAAAATTTTTTTTTTCTAATATAATTTATCGTTCTACCTTTATAAGCGTATATTAATATTTACATAATATTTCCTCGTATTTTTTTTTATTATTAATTATTCTTGTTCATAAAGTTTGAAATCAATATTTGGTTAAAAATTTTAATCTTTCAATTAGTAATTAAGTGAGCTATATTACTACATACAGCTCAATACTTTGAATTATAGTTTTTAAGAGCAAAGCACAATTTCGTTCAACTTCACTCAGGTGTCCGTAGTTAGATTTTTGTTAAGTTTTTATTTCGATATATATATATAATGAATCCCGATCATTTGAATCCGGATGAGTTTGACGTGGAGTGTTTAGTTCGAAAACTAAGCAGCGATCCCTTGTCTAATTTACAATCATTACAGAAATTATTGGAGGATGAAACTGCTCATCCTGCCATTAAACCGCACCGCGCTCATTCCGCCGCGACAAAACGACCCCAAGAAGAAATTCGTGTCTGTACGAATAAATTAGTGGAACATCGAAATACGTTAAAAGGAATTTCAAGTGTAGATGATTTAAAAACGGAGTTAATCGTGCGCATAATTTCCCGCATTGCTCATGTCATTGAACGCTTGCAACGTCTATCTTCTACTAGTCACAAGTATAAGCAACCATGCCTAGATCTCATAGATACAGCTATTCAGTTAAAAGGAAGTGCTAAGGCTCTCGCTACAGAACCAACGGACCTTAATCAAACCTTAGCGGATTTAAATGACAAAATCGAATTGCCAGCGAATGAGGTAGATACCTCGGAAGATGAAAAACATGAGGATACGGTTACTAAACCCCAACATAAGGTTCAAACTAAACAACAGCCATTAGAAACTTCGGCTCTAATTGTCCCTTCCAGTAGCAACCGAAATACAGAAGATATACGGATATTAGACGTGGGTAGGGATTCGGATGAAGATAAGAATACCCTTAATACTATAACTGGACGGTATGACATACCAAAGTCTCATATGGACCAGCCTAAACCAGATAGCCGGTCGATACCCCATTATTCAAATCGCTTTAATGTGGACTATAATCCACCCAAAGAAACTTATCAACTGCGATATCCTCCCGCAACAAAGTGGAACCTTTCGTTTGACGGAACACTGGATGGATTGTCAATAGAAGCGTTTATTTTTCGATTCGAGCATCTGGCACGACACTATCGGGTACCAGAAAGTCATATTTGTGTCGAAATGGCGACCATTTTGAAAGGGATTGCACTGAACTGGTACTGGTGTTACCTAAAATTAAATCCTGATGTATTTTGGAAGGAACTGAAGGATGGGCTTATTGAACGATTTCAGGACCGCAGAACTGATCTCGACATTAGGCACATGATTGATGCTCGAAAGCAAAGAACAAAAGAACCTTTCTTGGAATTCTATAACGCAATTCAGGCAATGACTTTACAATACCGTTTCCCTCCGTCCGACACTGAAATGATTCACATACTCCGAAGAAACATGAGAGGTGGTTTACAAAACGCATTAGCAGATCGCAATATTCACACTCTAAGTGATTTAGTAAGACGCTGTGTGGCGTTTGAGGACTCATGGAAGCGAACAAATTATGACCCGGAAATGTTTTCGCGAAAATATGTGAATGTAAGTGAAATAGAACGTAACTGTTTTAGCAAACCCAACGACGACGGTTATGGCCTTTCTAGGCGGGATCAAGTATTTGATTCAAGAGACGACCCGGTTAATACTATGCCTGAGGAAATATCAGCATTATCACTTACGCAGCGAGCTCCCACTAATCAAATTCCGAATCTTCAACAAAAAAATCGAGATGATACCAGATTAGTGTGTTGGAATTGCCGTGATATTGGCCATTCGTATTTCGATTGTCACAAGCCGATTACAAAAATTTTCTGCTTCGGGTGTGGTCGACCAGATATTCTTAAACCTAATTGTTTCAGGTGTCAGGGAAACGGGCCCCCGAGGCATCAGAGCTCTGGGAATGTGTTGCCTCGAAAAAGAATCGAATCCAGAGTAACCACACAAGAAGCGGCCGCGAATACCGATCCGGAACTCTTAAGGAGAACTCCGCCACACAACCCATAACCGCTGTCGACGATTCCAACTCTTCAACAATACGTACCTATGTCAAAATTAACCCTGATTTGTCATTGTCTCCTAATCTGTCATTCCGTACCAAATCAGTTCCTGAACGGCCATATTTAAGTAGAACAAATAGCAATTTCCATCGTGTAAAAAGGTATTGGGCTACTCGTAAATTTTTAAAATCAACAATAGCTGAGACTTTTCTTACTGATGAAGGCGATAATCGACCTTATGCCGATGTGCTAATTGATAACATGCCCTATCGTGGATTAATGGATAGTGGTGCTTCCATCACAGCATTTGGTAGCGAAAGTCAAGTATTTCTCAATAACCCTAAATACAAGATGCGGAATTTCCCAGCCTTAATTAAAACTGCTAGTGGCCAATCAGAACGGGTCTTCGGATACATGTGGGTAAATGTTAGTTTTAATGGAATTCAACATTCCATGCGAATTTACTTAATCCCTAGTTTAAAACAAAAGTTATACCTCGGTATAGACTTTTGGAAACTATTTAAAATCGAACCAAAAATAATTTCCGAAATAGAACAATTCCCACCACATCCTGATTCTGACCTTGGTGCTAATCGTCATATCTTATCGAATACTCAAGAAGTCGAGCTTGCCGAAGCGATCAATGAGTTCCCGTCATTCTCAAAAATAGGTCTAGGTAAAACCACTTTTGTCACGCATCATATTAATGTAGGAACCTCTGCACCTATTAAGCAAAGGTATTATCCTGTTTCCCCACCCATTCAAGCACAACTGTATGCCGAAATAGATCGAATGCTGTCATTGAAGGTGATAGAGGAGTCGTCCAGTAGTTGGAGTTCCCCGGTAACATTGGTCCGAAAAGCGAACGGCAAAGTGCGGCTATGTTTGGATGCCCGGCGGCTGAACGAGGTGACGGTTAGGGACGCATATCCGCTGCCAATCATTGACGGACTTCTGAGCCGACTGGATCAAACCAGGTACATTTCCAGCATCGACTTAAAGGATGCATTTTGGCAGATTCCGTTGGCTCAGGAATCCCGAGACAAGACAGCGTTTACCGTCCCTGGCCGCCCCCTGTACCAGTTCACCGTGATGCCGTTCGGGCTCTGCAACGCCCCGCAGACCCTATGTCGACTAATGCATCGGGTGATTCCTCACCAATTGCAGGATCAAGTATTTGTGTACTTGGACGACCTTCTCATCACCAGTGGTACGTTTCAGGATCACATAGAATTACTGAAAACTGTTGCCAGACTTTTGAATTCTGCGGGATTGACCGTAAATCTGGAGAAAAGTATGTTTCTGCAGAAAAATATCCGATACCTGGGCTATATTGTTGGCGATGGTAGCCTGCGTGTAGACTCAGAGAAAGTCAAAGCAATCAGTGATTTCCCTGTGCCAAAAACGGTGAAAAAGGTTCGTAGCTTCTTGGGTATGACGGGATGGTACCGGCGCTTCATTCCGAAGTACGCGGCCGTATCATCTCCGTTAACGGATTTATTGAAAAAGAATACGAAATTCGTTTGGGACCATAATAAGCAGTTATCATTTGATAAATTGAAGAGCGCTCTTACTACGGCGCCAGTTCTCGTATATCCGAACTTTTCAAAACCATTCTTCATCCAATGCGATGCCTGCCGTTCAGGAGTAGGAAGCGTCCTGTTCCAGGTTGATGAAAATGGACACGAGCACCCAATTGCTTATATGTCTAAGCGATTGAACCCGGCCCAGCAAAATTATTCAATAACGGAGCTGGAATGCTACGCGGCTGTACTCAGCGTTAAAAAGTTTAGAGCCTACGTAGAGGGGTGCCCATTTACCATTTTAACTGATCATGCCAGTTTAAAATGGCTGATGAACCAAAACGATTTAACTGGTAGATTGGCAAGATGGAGCCTCAAACTCCAACAATTTAACTTCCATATTGAACACAGGAAGGGTTCCCAAAATATAGTGCCCGACACTCTTTCTAGGGTTTTCATGGAAGAATGTGTTCAAAGTACACTGGCAAATGTTCCTCACATCGATTTGGCTTCTCTGGCATTCCTGTCGAAGCAATACTTGGATCTGATCCACGAAATACAAAATGCCCCGGAACCTCTTAAAAATTTCTCAGTAGTAGATGGTAAAATTTATCTAAATCCCTCAGGTAACAGTGAAGACATTACCACAGATATACCTGTTTGGAAAATATACGTCCCCAGTGAGCTTACTACTAATCTTATATCATTAGCCCATGATCCTCCCATGTCCGCCCATCAAGGAATTGCTAGAACCCTTGAAAAATTGCAGCGATTTTATTTCTGGCCAAGTATGGCAAACGAGGTTCGCACCTATATAAAGGAATGTCGAGTGTGTAAGGAAACGAAACCGTCCAATGCAACTTTACAACCTCCAATGGGTCAGCAAATAACTGTGCAGAGATGCATGCAGCGACTTTACATGGATTTTATTGGGCCTTATCCAAGGTCAAAACAAGGGAATTGCTTCATGTTTATCGTTCTCGACTCGTTTAGTAAATATGTATTTTTGAAAGCCATGAAGCAAGCCTCCTCCATTGAAATCTGCAAAGTGTTAGAAAATGAAATATTCAAAGGTTATTCTGTGCCCGAAACAATAATATCGGATAATGGCCAGCAGTTTAACTCGAAAAATTTACAAGTTCTTCTTGAGAAATACGGTGTGAATCATATGCGTACGCCTAAATATTCCCCACAGGCAAACGCGTCGGAGAGGGTAAACCGGTCCATTATCTGCGCAATCCGAGCATATATTTCAGATGAACATCGGAACTGGGATCTTCATATCCCCGATATAGTATGCGCTCTTCGAAATGCGGTACACTCCTCTACTAACTTCTCCCCTCATTTCATTATGTTCGGTCAGCACATGATCACTCACGGACACGATTATCGAATTTTGCAAAATCTCAACTTAACTAGCGAAAGAGAAGTATCAGTTCAAGCCAAACCCAATCGATTAAATATGTGCCAGGATTTAATTCGTCGTCACTTAACTAGATCTTATGAACGAGGCGCGCATAATTATAACCTGAGGAGTAGGCCAAGGGATCTCGAACCGAACCAAGTTGTATATGTAAGAAACTTTGTTCAAAGTAATGCGTCCCGACGGTTTGCAGCTAAATTAGCTCCAAAATTCTTGGAGGCAACGGTGATTCGTAAAATTGGGTCGGTGGCATACGAGTTGGCACTGATGAATGGTAAAAATATTGGAATTTTTCATGCTAAAGATATCCGATCTTGAGTAATCATACATGCTTGCCTTAAATATATTTATCTTGACATTTGGCTCAAATTTTTTTTTGAATTCCTTTATACTATAATTGCCCGGCATAATGAGACACTCAGGGATTCGATGGGTACGTCCACACGACTGTAACAATTTGCTTTGAATTGTTACTGGAGTTACACTGTATCCAAAATAAATGTACGTACAAGTACAATCATTCAATTACGGTATCTCTGTTATCGTTTTCTCCTCCAAATAAAACTTGATTTTCGTTTTTATGACCGATTCCACCACCAAAAGTATGATTAGTCCCGTTGCTTCGCATATAAAATGCTCAAAATTACAAATTCGGAAAAAAAGAAGAAAAGAGTTTTTGGGCTGGTGATCAGTAAGTGTTTAGACGACCGCGTTGTAAAATCGTTCTAATAAATTAAATAAAAATAATTTTATAAAGTAGTTTAATAGTAAAAGCCCAGAGTTACGTGGGAATTTGGATAATTTATAAAGCAAAAAAAAAAGACAATTAATTTAGTGATTTATTAATTATGCCTACAAATAACATATATAAAAATTTAAAAACCCGTGATAAGCGTTAGTAGTGACTCCGTTAAGTGCGGAAGGGCTAACCGAACATTGCTTAGCGTGGTGCGAGACGTGCGCGTATATGCATGTAATTAGTTTTGATAATTTTTTTTTTTGGACGATATGTGCATTGTGTTTTGTGAGGTAATATAGTGGAAAAAAATTAAATAAACGACACGAGCGTATTATGTAAATTGGTATACACTCGGGAATCCAAATAAAAACTTTTATAAACTTAAAGTTCGTGGAAAACAAAAACGAAATTAAATTCTAGTGTTTCGTGACTATTTAAGTTTGGGTATCTGGTTATATATAAAATAATAAACACAGTTCGAATCTAAGATACTAAGCGCTATACAAGTAGCCTTCACACAGTGAGCCGCGTACCGTTACTCAGATAAAACGGGCGGTTAGATTTTGTTTTCTTTACTAAAGTAAAGTTCAATTTTGTAAATTGTTCTGGTCGTATGCTGGCTTATTATGTATCATTATTAAATCCGGCAGCTATCTGAAATGTTATTAAGCTATGATAAATAAAATCTTCGAATGGATTATAAACGAAAAATTTGATGAAAAACAAAATAATCTGTTTTACATGGGATGGCGAGTTTGGGGGTCCACATTGAGATTTTTTTTTTTTTTTTCAAAATTACGAGTCGTAAACAACAAAAAAATAAATTTCGCTCGTTGCTGTGCATTACTGAAGGCGGCATTTTGCTTTTGCATTGGATTATTTTTCTTGTGCTGTTTATATAAAAAGTTAATATATTTTTCTGGCAACTAAGTGCTAACGTAAATTTAAAGAAGTTAATTAATTTTGTTTTCTTAATTTCATTTTTAATTGTGAAAAATTTCTAGTGTTACTTACGTTGCTTTCTTTAATTTGTTTGTGGTTGTGATTCGTGTAAAAGGAAAACAAAATTCGAGCAAGGATTATTGCGATTTTCGAGATATCTCAGGTAAGTGACGATACGGGGCACAGGAAAGCTATTTCATTGATTGGTGGCGGTATACTTTGATTGGACTATATTAATTTATTAAAATGGATACCTAAAATAATTAGGTGGTAGACGAAACTTGGGGATGGAAGAAGTCATGGTTTGATAAACATCTTTATTTTTTTTATTTTTATTCATTTATTTTCATAATCAGTGCATTGAGGACGGATCAACTCACGACCATTTTCCTCTCAAGACTGAGCTCGGGTCAAAAGCGTTTCCGTTACTGGAAACTAACTATGTTTCCGTTTTCAATCACTTAAAAGACACGCAAGTGTTTTATGTTTGCGGGGATCATGCTACCTTGTTTATTATTAAAAATTTAAACCATACCGCAACAACTTCACACAGCAATCGAAGTACATCAGCTGCAATTTTCTTCAAATTAAACCAAAAAAGCAGCGCTTCCCACAAATTGTGTTTTGTTGACACAAAAGTTGACATGGTTAGAGCATCAAAAAATTCGTTGTTTACACTTCAGCGAAATGACTCATACTGATTTCTAGAGGGAAATGATGACGCTTTAACATGATTATAGTTACAAGATGGCCCGATGCGATTTAATACAAGTTTCGCCATCTTTTGCAAATTAGTCAAAACTTGTTTGTACCTCCAATACTTAAATAAATCAAGTTATATTGTAGAATTTTACCAATATCTTTTTTAAAATTATGATCGTCTCACTTTCTTCAAATATGAATCTAAGGAATCACAGTATGAATTCAGCGGACGTCTATGAGTAAGATTAAAGTTTCATCATCGGCTAAAAGAAACCAAGCCTCGACTATCTTAATGATATGTTTATTCTTAGCTATTGTTGAAGTTGAGTGCTTTTGTCATGTCTTTTGTCAAAAGATTTAGGTCGTGAGCCGAACATGCATAAGAAATGATATCTCATCTAATTTAATTTCAATGTTTTACCTCATATTTACGATAGTAGCGGCGTTGTTTGTTACGATACTTTAATTATGACAATTAAATTTCTATGTGGATTCTTGGCCCGTAGCGTATGCTACGTTGATCAAATTGTCCGCTGAATGTTGCATCCTACTAGTATCTAGTATATCAATCAGCTTAATAACTATGCGTTATTTGCCAAACGAAAAGGCGAGTTTGTGTCAAAATGAAGCGCTCGCACTGTAAATCTAAAGCTTCTTTGACCTCTTTTGTTTAAAAACTGAGAATCAAAACATAAAATTGAGTATTTCATTGAAATGCATTTGTTATTCGTTTAAAACAGCTGTGTTAAATAAAAAAAACACGCTGTTTTAAACACTGTTTAAAACTCTATTGCTATTTAGAAGAAATTTGGTGGCAACATTGCTAAAGTCATATGAGACAAAATTTTTACGAGGCGAGGTGTCAGATCAATCCGAGCACTTCAACAAGATACAACGTAAAGAATCATTCTTCATATAACGATACAATATAACGGACATAGTCTAATTCATTAAATAAATGTTTTGAAATATTAAATCAATGTTTTAGGTGTTATTTAAAAAATTTTAATAAGTCGATAGATAGGATATCACTATCCGTCAAAAACTGCACTTTATGCACTAATGGGTTAATAAAATATTTTTTTCGATATTCTTTCTAATAGAATTCAAGTGTTTACCGTGAAAGTTGAACTTACTCGTACCTACAATATGGCACTGAGGTTTCTATCACTGTTATAATGATTTTGATTTTAAAACACTTGATTTTTAAAAAACACAATGAGTATAATGAATTTATTTATAATTTTTTTAAAACTTTTATATACACATATAAAACATAAAAGTATAAATAAACAATTACAAGTTGAAACTTATTTGAGTGATAATTTGAGATATTTATGGAAAACTTGGCTTCGGATATTCATTCTTCTCCAGTTCCTTATTGTCTTTCTTCATTATAATTTAAACAGTAGTGTAGTGTTTTTTTAAAAACCAAGTGTTTTAAAATCAAAATCATCATGAATTCAAGTGTGTTTATTTATGTTATTAAAAAGATGTAAATGTTGTATTATAAATTTGAGTGTTTTTAATGTTTGATAATTAGTAAGGCAGCTAAATATATGACAATACTGAATTAAAATTTAATAAGTCTCGATAGTAAAGTCATCATATGCATATACATGCTGTCGAATCCTTCGATTGGTGTAGTAATTGGTGTAGGGGTGGGTGTTAGTACAACCGTGTTATACAGCATACAATGAGATAACCCCGGTTGCAATTGATTAATTATTTCAGTAATTTACGACTGCGAACGATAGATACATATGATGAAATTTAGATATCCTATACCTAATCACAACTAACACAAATTAATAAATTAACAGTTCTTATTCATAGGCAACGTGTGTATGTGTAAATAATTACCAAATCGAAAATATAATTTATTAATCAAATAGTTAAATAATGACTTTGCTGCGGGGCACCGTGCTCGTTTCTGTGACTAACTAATCCTTTCCTTATAATACCTTCATGTGGGGATGGAAACAGGGCCTGGGCCCGCATAATTCTGGAGTACAATTCGTTTTTCAAATATGCTTTTGATATTAGATTACGCTTATTCCCGGAATCTGCTTTACATAACCAGGATAGCCATTATGGTTGGCTTGTACGTCTCTTATCTTAACATATCATATTATGTAACTTGAATAATGAGGCGGCCAAAGTTCCTTAAAGGTCCGAGGGCGGACCACTCCTCGTATGTAGCGTCAGTAAACTAAAATAAATTAACAATGCATTCTAACATATTTAGTTTAATTTTTAGCAAACTGTTTAGTCTTTGGAGATAGACGTGTGTGGGCGTTTCTCGACACCTCAGAACCTCTCTTAAATTCTGCGTGGAGCTTATTTGAACAATTAACTTTATAGACTATTTTTAGGTTAATTCAAATTTTATTTATTTTAATTATACATCTGACGTATAGATTTTGAAAACTAAAAAAACTAAAAATGCCCACGCTCACCTACCGTTGGTGTTAGTAAGCTCTTTTATTTCCGTATACTGAGCTGTGAACCTGGTTTCATTAATTACAGGGCTACGAATAAGCTATTTGTTTTGCCTATGGCGCCACAAGTCACGTGCTAAGAACAAGTTACAACAGAATTCTAAAAAATAATTTCGTCAGGTTAACTAGTTGTCAATATTTTTTGTTCACCTCAAAATCAACGTAGCAACAACTATAAGGTTGATGAAAATTAAAAACGACACAATTTGACGTAAATCATGAACCACCAACGAAAGAGCGAATAGATCTTCAGCGGTGGCAGCACTTATTCTAAGCACTGGTGATTTGTTTTGATTGGAAACAAGAGCAGTAGCTAAACATCAACTACATCAATGAAGGAACATAAAATTATATGCCACCGGAACGACCACAACAACTACATTTTTTATAAATAAATATTTTTTTAATTTGTTTTATCTAACCGATGCAACACTAAAAATCCCGCATGCTAGAGGATCGCGACACTCCCGTGTGGTTCAATGGAGCGCAATGTTGAATGCTCGACACTCGCATGTTCACAATGAAAGTATTTGTTTACGCCCCTATCATGTACCTCACATATTCGTCACCGAGCGATGCGACGTCACCTTAATTCAATTTTGGTAATATGATTCTCATTGTGAGTAAAAATGCCACATATCTTCACCTACAGTTTCTTGGCAGTTAAGCGAGAATTTAATGATTTTTGAAAAATTAAGTTAAAATATATTAACAAAATTAGAAAAAATTATAAGAAATTATAAGGTGACGAATGTGATATTCTCACTCATAGTTGAGAATCATAATACCAAAATTGATTTATGATGACGTTACGTCACTGAGTGACGAGTAAGTGAGATTCATAATAGGGATATTAATTTTCTTTTATTTTACGTACGTTCATGGTTGAGTAACGAACCTACGAATATGTAGGTTTAATATGTAATTCTCCATCCTATATACACAGTTAGAAATGTCGGATACATTTTTTCGCACGATAAACTTCAACACAATCATAAGACACGGAACTTGAAATTTCTATGGTTTCAGGTGCCACGCTGTGATTGAACTTTCCGATTCATTAAAGTTTAAATAAAAGTTTAAATTGAATTAATAAATCACTTACCAAATTTCCCATTTGGACTATATGGATCATAGCTTCCAGTCGACATTGGCGACGCATAACCATTAGATAAATTAGTAGTATATATGTGGCTTTGTGAACTCGGAGATGGGCTCATTGGAGGTGCATTGTTAGGAACGCTACCAGGACTAGATGACAACCATTCATCTCTGCAAAATAATAATTTTAAGATACAGTTTAATATAAGTTTTAATATACAAAAAAATTTATTTTATATCTCGAATTTTTACTTATCGTAAAACTAACAAAATCTCATCCCAAGATACATTTGGTTTAGGAAACTAGGATTTGTATTTAAAATTTCTAAAAACAGCAACGTAACGAATATCAGTAATAAATTAAAACTATATCTCATTGTAACACATAAGAGTAGAATTGTTAAGGGGTTACAACAAACTACTACTGGGCCAACGATGTTACCAGTTATTTCAAGATTAATACAGAACCAATGTCAAATTAAACAAATATTTTAAATGTATTGTTTGTGCTATAGAAATAACTGTTATCTTAGCAAATGTGTTTAATAATAAAAAAATTTGAAAAATTTTGAGCTGAGAGTTTAATTTGCAAAATTATTTTACGATCCCTCACGAGCGCTACTAGTCAAGACATTAATCGTTTTCGAATTTTCTTTTCTCTTACGCGGTAAATGGAAGTATCGGGGTCGGCACTCGAAGTGTTACCAATTAAAAATGATGTAAATTTTTTTTTTTTTTAACAATTTTATTGATATGGCTACTACAATTTTAAACATTATTAATTCATTAGTAAGGTTGACATTAGTACTTATGAGATAAGCATAAACTTGTGTGGGTCTGCTGGACCAGTGTCCAGTTCCCTTGGTTTACAATTTTCATACGGTTAGCTCATGTGGTTTGATTCGTTTGAGCCGCCTTACTTCGTTTGTACTGTCCAGTAGTTGTACGGCCTCAAGATTGGTGTGGGTAAGAAGTCTCTTCTCATGTTTTATGGCACATTCGCGGATAACGTCGTCTAACAATTGTATTTCTAAATCATTGTGGATTTCCTTGTTAGTCACAAATCGGTAGGCGTTGGTGACCATTCGAAGAAATTTATTTTGGCTTCGTTGTATAATGTCTCTATTGGATTTATGTGTACAACCCCATAGCTGTGCACCATACATCCATATTGGTTTGAAGATAGTCTGATATACCAGTCTTTTGCAATACAGGTTCATTTTGGAATGATGTCCAATTAACCAGTACATTTGACGTTGTTTCAATCATATCTGTTCAGCTTTTTGTCTCACGTGATGTTTCCAGTTGAGCCTGGAATCTAAATGTAGACCAAGGTATTTTGCCGATTCAGCCTGCGGCACTTGCACTCCATTGAGGTGTATAAGAAGAGTGTTATTTTTATGTCGGAGCGTAAATGTCACATATGTTGATTTGAGCTCATTCAGTGCGATTTTCCAGTCAATTGTCCATTTAGTAACGTTGTCCATTGCTCGTTGAAGATTTTCCACTGCTCTTGGTTGAGATTCGTCTACTGACATAATTACAGTGTCGTCAGCGAACGTGCCGATGAATGTTTTATTCGTTGTAGGTATGTCCGCAGTATAAAGAAGGTAGAGGAGGGGACCCAATACGCTTCCCTGCGGAACTCCCGCAATCGCTGGATAAAAGTCGGAACATGTTTCTTCATGAATGACTCTGAATTGGCGATCAGAGAGGTATGATTCAAGCAGCTGGCAATAGTTTTGTGGTAGAATTTTGCTCATTTTGAATGTCAATCCCTCATGCCAAACCCTATCGAAGGATGGGATACATCCAGAAATACGGCGGGGCAATATTTCTTTTCTTCTAACGCTTGCTCTATTACCGCAGTTATTCGATGGACTTGATCTATGGTGGAGTGGTTATTCCTGAATCCAAATTGGAAATCAGGAACGTTTACCATTGGCTTTAGACGTTTTAGTAGCAGTTTCTCGAACAGCTTTGATAAGGTCGGAAGCAGTGAGATTGGTCTGTATGATGTTACTTCTTCATCTGGTTTACCTGGTTTCTTTAGCATAATTATTTGGGCCAATTTGAAGCATTTGGGTACATACTTCAATCTCATACAGGCATTAAATAAGTATGTGATCAAGATGATTGCTTTACGTGGAAGTTCCTTGAATAGACCCGGTGATATTTCATCAATTCCTGGTGCTTTTTTATGATTAAGATTTTTGTCGATTTCTTTAGCAATTTCCATTGGCGTGACCCTTTTAAAGTCCTGATTTGGTTGATAAACAGGTGTTACATCAATGTTGGATTGAATGTCATGGGGTTGGAACACTGCTGCTAGGTGTTGAGCAAAGAGTTCCGCTTTTTCTTTGTCTTGTCGAACCCAACTGCCTTGAGCATTCCTTCGAGGTGGTACTCGAACTACAGGTCGTTTAAATCTTCTGGTTGCTTTCCATAACGAGTAGTCTTTATCCATTTCTGGACCTAGCCCGCTTAAGTAGTTATCGAGGCAATTCTGTTTGAAATTTTTGATTAGTCTATTGACTTTGTTACTTATTCGATTAAAAGTTGTCTTGTCAGCGGGATTTCTGGTGAGGTGCCATATTCTCCTCGCCCTTCTTCTTGCCTTGATTTGTTCCCTGATTTCAGCCGGATATTTGACTTCAATCTCCGCTTTGTCCTTTGATTCAGGAGTAGCTAGTCTGGCAGCCATTCGAGTGTATTCAATAAAATTGTTTGTTTGTTGTTCCAATTCTTCATTGCTTTTAATACTAACTTTTAATTCAACCAGCTCTTCCAATTTTTCTCTGAAGAGGTCCCAATCCGTGAATCTATTAGTAAGGTTTTGCTTTTTCTGTTTATTTACTACTGTAGCGCTTACTGACAACAGTACAGGAATGTGGTCAGATGTTAGGTCGTTAATTCCTTCGACTCTAGTGTAACTTAGAGGAATACCTTTTATGATGAAGAAATCCAGTAGATCTGGTATTTTTCCTGCATCCGTTGGCCAATACGTTGGCCTCCCTGGGGACAGATATTCGCATTTGTTTTCATGAATGGCATTGAACAAGGTGTTACCTTTCCCAGGAGAAATAAGCCTGGAACCCCAAGCTGTATGTTTTATATTGTAGTCCCCTCCAATAATAAATCTTGGACCGAGCTTATTGAAGACGTTATTAAATTGTAACTTCGTTGGTGTATGCCGTGGAGGACAGTACGCTGCAGCAATATTTAGATCTGCGCCATTATATTGGATTGAGATAACAGTTGCTTGCAAATAGTTTTCACGAATATCCTCTTGTCGATTGTGTTTGACATTATTTTTGATTAGTACAGCTGAACTACCTCTAGCTCTTTCACTAGGATGGGTTGTCCAGTAGGAATTAAAAGCCCTTATTCTGATAAAGCTTTTGTTGGAGAAGTGCGTCTCAGAAATCAGCGCAATATCAATGTTGTTTGTATGGAGAAATATTTCCAGTTCGTTATGTAAGTCAATTTTTTATTTTTATTTCAAAACTTCAGTATATCGTAAAAATATTTCAAATTTAATAAAAAATATGTTATTGTTCGATCTAGCCACCTTTACCGCAGATAAGAACATCCAGTCTGTTCGAGAAGGCTTCACACGCTGCACCAATGTGGTCTGATGGTATTTTGTTGAATTCTCGCCGAAGTGCAATCTTTAAGGTGTCGACCGTTTCATATTTTTTAGTTAATACTTACCAATCCCATTACCCAATCCCCGACCGGACAAGTGGTGCAGTGGTTAAAGCTTCGGCACTTGGATCGGGAGGTGCTGGGTTCGAATCCCATCAGAGGCTAGATGCAAATCGAATTTTCATCATCGATTACGATCGGTGATGCTAATAAATACAACTAAGACCCTCTGATGGAGTGCAGAATTCCGTGTCACGCGCCGACCCACCTTCCATGTCAATGTACAGATTGACATGGAGCTTGCAATGTGCAGGTGGTATACTGTAGTTGTGTGAGTAGGTGAAGTAGGTGGGTTAATGATGTGGAGTGAATGAGTGGGGATCACAATGGGCCTAAAAATTGGCCTAAGTGTACAGTAAGCAACCACTGAAACCTAAATAACCTAACCTACCAATCCCATTGGGTTTAAGTCCGGGGAATATGGTGGCCATTGTTGTGAAGAAATGGAGCTGGCAACTTTTTCTTGTAAAAACATTGGGTTTCATTCCCAAGGGTAACAATGCATCGTTTAAAATTTTTTCACAGTAGATTTGTTGATTTACCTTTACGCCCTGTTCAATGAAAACGAGTGGTGAGCGTCCTGTGGCAATTATCGCGGCCCAAACCATTACTGATCCGGCGCTTGCTTTCACAGAGTAATTTGTTGGTCTAAATTGTCTTTTTATTTGCACTCTAACTAAACATGATCGTCTCGTTTGTTTACAAATATTTTCATCAGAAAAGACCAAATTCTCAAGCTCGCCAACAACGTGCAAGGGTTTTAGCACCGTTGCTCTTGCTGGGCGAACTGCCTTTTGTGCAGAAATTTTGCACTTTTTGTATTTTGTAGGGCTTCAGTCGTATTTTACTTTTAAATATGCACCCCATGCTACGAGCAGACACATTGAGATTTCTCGCCAATTGAACTGCGCTTTGCCGTTGATTACGTTGAATTCTGGCCTTCATATTTCGGACCATTTCTGGCGATGTTGCCGTTTTTGGATGTCCATCTCCATGACTTTTTTTGATGCTACCAGTATCATTGTAACCTGTAATGGTCCGATACACAAACATTTTGTCCACATGTAAATGTTATAGCTCATTAACAATGGCTTTTTGCGATTTTCCAGCCAAATACAAAGCAATAACTGTTGCGTTTGAATTCCATTTCGATAACTTTTTTTAACTGCGACGTAAAACGATATGCTTCCGTAGGCTTGTAAACAATATAACAGACTGATCTTGTCAAAAAATGAGCGCATTGTCCTTAGCCGTTTGATTGCTACAGTGACACTTCGAGTGCCGAGGGGTGTATAGTGTCATGAAAAATATTCAACTTGAGATTTTTTGCAGATTTACCATTCGCTATATCGCCGATGTGCCGTGTGTGTGTTCCCTTGTATTTTCTCATAAATTAGAACATCGAGTTCCATCGAAAAAAGTTGTTTGAACGAACGGAACCATAAAGGCGCCTTTAGCCTGCACGGCACCACACATACACACACACACACACATACACACACACAGACACGCACACACACACATCTACTCACAGATTTTTTTAAAACTATTTTCTTTTATTTCGGCGATAAAGCGAATGGTAAATCTACAAAAATTTTGAAGTCAAAATGTTTCATGATTACTATATGTTATTTTACTACGTAAAATAAAGTAAAAAATTGAATTGTGAATATGTTGTGACCACACCCGACTTTTACAAGGAATGTATACATAGATTTCGAAAACTTGGAACCAATTATTGCAAATATGTTGATATAGGGTGATATCGACTCCCGATGATGAGTTATCATCTAATGATGCTTCTATTAAAAGATTGGCTATTTTAAATGATTTATTTTAAATAACCCTTTTGTAAATAAAACAACCCAACAAAAATAATAATCCATATGTTTAATAAAAATAATAATTTAAATAAAATAAAAATTCACTTTTAGTACTAACACTAGAAAGAAGATATGCAGTGCTGGGAAAAAAAATTGAGCAAACATATTTTATTGCAAATTGGAATCTTTTTTTGCTAAAATTACAAAACTTTTGAAAGCAATTCGCTTATTGTTTCATTTTAAATACATGTATGATGTAATTTTTTGAAAAAAAAATAAATTTAGGGGCAAAACCCCGAAAAATGCCAAAATATTCAAAATACGTTGATTGGAGTTAAAGTAATGGAATAAATTATGCACCTATTTTTTAACTTTTGTTTTGTTTTTTATTGATTTATAAAAGATCTATCTTTAATATTAATATTTCGTTGGACCGCCATTTGGTTTTATTACAGCGATACACCTCCGATTCATTGAATTTGATAAATTTTTCAAAGTCGTAGGAGGTATGGACTCCCAAATCGTCACTAACAAACTTTTTAAAGCTTGAATCGATTCTGGGCCATTTCTTGCTACTTCTAGCTTCATTATAGACCACATATTAGAATGGGATTTAAGTCTGGACTATACGGGGGCCAGCTAAACTCGTCGATACTTCTTTCTTCGAAGTACTTTTTTATCTTTAAATGAAGAGCTAAGAAGTCAGTTAGATAGTAATAAGGCAGATCTTACCGAAATTCATGTAAGTAGTTTGCTGCAATCTATTAAGAACATTTTTAATGGGTTTTTATGATCTCTGATTAGGTAATTTATGTTTGAAATTTAAAATAATACACGTTTTCACTTTTATAAGCTAGTTTTACTTCAGTGTATTGAATTAGTTACCAGAAGGAAATTATAATTTTGCTTTTAATCACTTGTACAATTTTCACTAGAATAACATGTTTATACAAGTTTCAAAAATTAAATTTTTTGTCTGAGTGCATCTAAATTTTACCGTTAGGGAAGCAATAATAGCCTCTGCACTAATGAATTTTATGAACATGTTCATTAGTTTATTCAACAGAACATCGAAATTATTATTGTTAATTTCTCACGGAGAGAAAAATAATCGCAACATACGTTTTGATCCGGGTCCTGGTCGAAATTGCATATTTTAAAACGGCATTTTTAAAAAAACGGCGTTTCTCAAAACGGCATAAGTACAAAACGACATAGGTACGGCATTTATATATATATATATAGTTATGGGATTTTATTAATGCGTATGGTCTTGTCGTGACACGAGATTTTAAATAATAAAACCTTTGATAACTAATTTATATTTTTTATTTACCGTATTAATGTTTCAAAGTGAACTATAATAATGACAAAAGTGTAAGTATACTTTAGTAGTTTATATGGTTAAGCATTTCCTGCCTCAGCAGTGGAATGCATTATCCCTTTATTCATATTTCTGTTAATGTTTAAAATATAACTGCTGATGTGACGGCAGAAGGTTGAATCGTCGGAATTACGAGTAACCTAATATGCTGGGATTTTGATATGTAATGAAAATATGGCATTGGTTTGTTGATGTCGTGTTATCTGCGGAAATACTGCTTGTGTTGAAGTTGTTGTTGTTGCTGGTACAGTATGTAGCTATATATATATATATGTATATATATATATATATATATATATATATATATATATATATATATATATATATATATATATATATATATATATATATATATATATATATATATATATATATATATACCGGGTGTTTCTTTTAAACTGAGACGATCAAATATCTCGAAAAATAGCCACTCTACGGAAAAAATGTCCATAATCAAAATTTAATCATACCGCGGGGGAAATACATTAGTGCAAAAAAATAGTCCCCCACCCCTCGCTTTGTAGGTTGGGCGGGGGTAACTTTTAAACTAAGATAGGAAGCCGTATTTTTTATTGCAGATACGGATTCTACGACTAAAAGTACGTATGATTTGAATGAAATATTTTGTTCGGTTCATGATAGATGGCGTTGTAATCGACGAAATTCAATTTTTTCAATTTCTCCTTCTTAGAACACACGCATTCGATTCTGCAATACGTTTGAAATAAAAAACATCACGTTTTCATTGGAAATACTCGAAATTCGTCATCAAAACAATTAATGTAAATAGCAGGTGAATAAAATAATTTTAGCTTAAAATAAGTGTTCAAAATGATGGCCTGCGACTTCAATGCACTTATTAATACGCATTTCAAATGATTGTACACAACTGAGAAGTGTGTCTGGTTGAATTTCAACATACGCATTTCTGATTCGCTCAATCATGTTCTCACGTGTTGTTGGTTCTTGTTTGTAAACTTTGTCTTTGAGATAGCCCCACAAAAAGAAATCTGGCGAAGTAAGATCTGGTGATCTGGTAGGCCAATTTACTGGACCAGCTCTACCAATCCAGCGACCATTGAAATCACGATCAAGTATTTCACGTGCCACCACCGAAAAGTGTGAAGGACAACCATCATGTTGAAACCATATGTTCCGTCTCACCTCTAAGCTCAAATTTTCAAGTAATATTGGCAGTTCATTTTCCAAAATGTTTCGGTACATTTGACCATTCAAGTTTTTTTTTTTTATTTAATTTTTTTTTTTATTTATCCCTGCTATCTGTTCTGGGGCCAAGGCTCTTCCAACTCTTTCGCGGTTTGCTTATTTACGTCCTTACTTTTTCGCCAGTGTAGGCCAATTCGAGGACGTGCGGATATAGGTCCGATTTTATCACCATCTGCACATTGCATAGCTCCATGTCAGCCTATACTGGCATGGAAGATGGGTCGGTCCATGAGTTCTGAACTCCGACAGGGGGTCATAGATGTGTTCCATTCCATCACAAATCGTAATTTGTTGATGAAAATTCCCTTTGCATCCTGCCCCTATCGGGATTCGAACCCGGTACCTCCCGATCCAAACGCCAAAGCTTTAACCACTGTGCCATTTGGTCGGTACCATTCAAGTTGCCCTCAATAATGTGGGGGCGTATGAGTTTGTTGCCAATTATTCCACACCACACGTTGACAGTCCAAGGACGCTGATGTTCAACTTGACGAAGCCAGTGCGGATTTGTAACACTCCAATAATGCATGTTGTGTCGATTAACCGTTCCATGGTTTGTAAAAGACGATTCGTCAGAGAACATTACGCAACGAAAAAAATTGGGGTTTTGTTGTATTTGTTCACGTGCCCATTGACAAAAATTTACCCGATTTTGGAAATCAGCGCCATGAAGATCTTGGTGTAAAGACACATGATATGGATGATACTTGTGCCGTTTTAAAATTCTCCAAACACTGGTGAGGGACAATCCGGAATCGCGAACTATTTCTCGTGTACTAAGGATTATGAGCCACTGCTGCCAATACAGCAATTTCATTATTTTCTCCAGTGACTGTTCCTATACGGGTCCTCTTTTTCGGTTGAACATTTCCATCAGTAATAAATTGTTTGATAGTACGGCCAAATGAAGCACGTGAACGAATCCTATCCGGAAAACGTTGAGCGTAAATAGCAACAGCATTTTCAAGATTTCTGCCTGGTTCTCCATAAACCAGAACCATTTCAATTTTCTCTGGCACAGTTAAACGCTCCATTCTAAAGTATTTTATCGTTTATTTTGCAATTACGAAAAACATGAAGATAAGAAATAACACAAACGTTAAATGTGATTTACAAAACGTTGTTTTGATGACGAATTTCGAGTATTTCCAATGAAAACGTGATGTTTTTTATTTCAAACGTATTGCAGAATCGAATGCGTGTGTTTTAACAAGGAGAAATTGAAAAAATTGAATATCGTCGATTACAACGCCATCTATCATGAACCGAACAAAATATTTCATTCAAATCATACGTACTTTTAGTCGTAGAATCCGTATCTGCAATAAAAAATATGGCTTCCTATCTTAGTTTAAAAGTTACCCCCGCCCCACCTGCAAAGCGGGGGTGGGGGACTATTTTTTTGCACTAATTTATTTCCCCCGCAGTATGATTAAATTTTGATTATGGACATTTTTTCCGTAGAGTGGCTATTTTTCGAGATATTTGATCGTCTCAGTTTAAAAGAAACACCTGGTATATATATATAATGTGACGTGATTGCCCGTTTCTTCGTTCCAACTCAGTCATAACCAGCTCATAACTCCTTTCTGGAGCGGACACAATCTGCAAAATATCTGCAGCTTTCCCACGAAAAAAATTAGCGCGTTGAGCTGCTCTCTCGCATGCCAACAATTGTGCTGCACTACCGTTAAAACTGCACTTTAAAATTCTTGAAAGGGATTTCGCCATCATTCAACATTCGTTCAGCAACTGTTTCGGTTGAAAATGTTTTGGTTAGCTGACATGTGGAATAGCTTGCGATGCATTTGTTTTGAGGCGGGCATGATTTGCATAATTTTATTTTCAAACTCTTTGAACTGGCCAACTCTATCTCTCCTCTTACCCCCTTAACTTGCAGATCTTGGACGTGCTGAATTTGGTTGAGCTTCTGGTCTAACTCGACAAACCGCCCACCTTTTTCTTCTCGTAGTTCTGCCCATTGTGCACTTTGTTCCTTACGGAGCTCACCAAATTGCTCGCGTTGCTGGTCGATTTTTGTAACTTTTGCTGGTCTAATTTTGCACCATGTTCTGTTGGGAGTTGATCGAATTTTGCACCATGCTGTTCTAATTTGGTACTGAATTTAGTGTCCATTCCCTTTATTTGAAGCAAAAGAGCCCGCATCATGTCTCCCATATATAAGACGGTTTTCCGTTTCTCGGTTGTTCCTTTTTACTCTGGTTGCCTCATTTTTAACTTCTTATTCGTAAGGCTAGACTTTCTGCTCATCGTTTGGGGTACTCGCAGAATCCCTGATAGTCCCGGTGTCAGTGATGATTGTCGCGATCTTTGTCCTTCTGTTTCAGCATTCCACGGCGCACTGCAGTCTCGAAAGATTTTCTCGAAGGCTGTGCAGCTTATCCCTCAACTGCTGTGATGTATATGTGTTTAGGGATTTAACCATTGCTGGTATTTGCAAAATCCCACTTCTGATACCAAATATTACAAATTTCATTCGTTCGATATGGATTCGTACACGATTTTGCAAATAAAACACTCAGCGAGTTAAGTTACAAACTTTATTTTACAACACCTTTTATTTCCGCGACAATTCACTTATTTCATTCGTTCGCTGCTAACTAATTCACTTTTACTGTTCACTTTTCGTACTGTTCGCTTTTCACCATTTACAATTGCTTTCGTTCAACCACATAAGTATATTGTTTCACTACATACACGTTTATATTCTCCGGACTAAACCTTACGTCCGTTTACTCAAGCCAAGGATACAGAGTTGAAATAAACATAATCTCAAAATTAAAACATTCTTACTAACCACAGTGCGAAAAGCACATTAGCTCAAGCGCATACGGATGCACACCAAACAGCATAATAACAAAAGAACATACAAATATTACAACCATTTCAATTAAATGTGATAATACAAAACCTTTTTTTTAATATTATAACATCAATATTTTGTTACAAGTAAAAGTAACTTTATAAACAACTTCTTTTTAATTATTTAAAGGTGTGGGGTCTTTCAAAGATACCTTTAGTTAGCTTTACCTGGTCTAATAAATGAATTTGGATAACCGATTCCAAAAGAGTATGTTTTAGTAATTGAAAATTGACCTTATGAAAAATGGGATCTGATAAATGTAATTATGTAATTTTGTGAAATCGATCAATCGAAATTGAGCCATCAAGATTATGAATTAAAAGCAAATCTATGCTTGTTAAATGAGTTGAAGAAAAAATAATCAATTTGATCTCTATGAACCGCTGTTACAATGTCGTTTTTATTTTTATTTTATTTTATTATCTCTTTAATCTGTTCTGGGACCAAGGCTCTCCCAACTTTTTCGCGTTTTGCTTTTTCCGTTTTTACTTTTACGCCAATGTCAGCCAATTCGACGACGTGCGGTTATAGGTCCGATTTTATCACCACCTGTACATTGCTTAGCTCCATGCCAGCCTATACTGGCATGGAATATGGGTCGGCCCGTGAGTTTTGCACTCCGACAGGGGGTCAAAGATGTGTTCCATTTCATCACAGATCGTAATCTGTTGATGAAAATTCCCTTTGTATTCTGCCCCTATCGAAATTCGAATCCGGTACCTCCCAATCTAAACGCCAAAGCTTTAACCACTGTGCTATTTGGTCAGTTGTTACAATGTCGTCGACGTACCGAAAAAAGAAAATAGGCTTAAAATCAAGAGAAGATAGAACACTTGATTCAATAAACTCCATAAGTAAATTTGCAACCGCGAAACTAATGGGCGAGCCCATCGGTAAACGCAAAAGTTGTTTATATATTTTATTGTCGAATGATAATTCGCAATTATTAAGAACTAAATTCATATCATAATTAAATTGAATTTTTGTGAGAACTGTTCTTGATTTTCTCTTAACACTCTTACACTTTCCATTTATTAATGTATTATTTAAAATTAATTAAGTACATACTATCTATATTAGTAAACAAAGAAATGACGTCTAGTGATAATATGGTGTGGTTTGTCGGTAAAATGATTTGTTTAGTTTTTTCTTTAAAATCGAATGAATTCTTATAGTTGTAGCTGATTTACCATCAGTTTTGTACAAAATATTTGACAGGAAAACTAAAAGTTGATACAGTCGAGTACCAATGGAGTTAACTATAAGGTATGCCAGCTTTGTTATTTTTTGGCAAACCATAGAGCTTTGCCATTACACCATGGTCTCTCTCTAGTTTTTTGACTCATACTTTATAATTTTGTTTTGCCTTTGGGCCGAATTTTCAGTGTCTTTTTGAGTTAATTGATGTGTTCGTATCGTCAAGCATTGATTTTATTTTATAGTGGTAGTCTGATTTATTTATTAAAACTGTAATATTGCCTTTATCAGCCTTAGTCACTACAATATCAGGATTTAGTTTAATAAAAAATTTGTATTCGAAACATCATTTAAAATTTGTGTTTCAACTTGAGATAATCGTTTTGATCGTTGATTCGTTGACAAGTTCTTTTCGTAATCAAGGTTTATCAATACTACCATCTGGTATCTCTAAAAAATTTATCTTCTATATCTTTGTGTGCGGTATTTTCACCGAGTTTTAAAGTATTCATTACTTTTTCGAGCTTTGAAATATTCATTACAATTTCATTAATTAACACTAATCA
Organism: Nephrotoma guestfalica; assembly: GCA_963691935.1. Classification (NCBI taxonomy): domain Eukaryota; kingdom Metazoa; phylum Arthropoda; class Insecta; order Diptera; family Tipulidae; genus Nephrotoma; species Nephrotoma guestfalica. Next base: position 146,577,147 of record OY829914.1, on the reverse strand, counting down.
TTTGTGGTAGTCAGTGTCAGCGTCAATTCTAAAATAATTTAGATTTGTTATGTTTGTACAAGGATTTTTATTGTCCATGTCGAAATTGTTGTTGTTTATATCCATACGATTATCTAAATTAAAATTTTCTAAACTATTAGTAAATTTCCGCACATATGCAGCTTTAAAAAATCATACCCCTTGCTTTGAAACTTTATTCTACATATTTTATTCATAAAATTGTTATAAAAATATATCGAAATAACTTGTCTAATGATTTTCAAATTTCGGGAAATCAATTTACTTAATTTGTTAGTTAGGAGAAATGTTTCTACAATTTCTTAGCTGATCACAGCAAAAATAAATCGTGTTTCAAGCCGGCGGAAAACGATTTCGTTAATATTGTTGACATTTTTAATGTTTCTATTCTTTGGAAAAACATCTTGTTTGTGACATCTTATTAAAAATATATTTATGATAAGTGCTTTAGCCAGCTTCAATTTAAGCTTAAATAAACTTTTCATAATAACGACTAAATTGTCTCCAAATCGCGCTTTCATTTTTTTCCGGAAAAAGTGACACGTCGCCTGACAAGTTCCCGGTCTAACAAAGAAAACGATTTTTTTTAGGAAAAATACATTTTATTCATCAACATAATTTCCTTCTAACATTTCGATGCCTTTATGTAGAACAATTTATCTTTGTCTTCCAAATAAGCTTCAGTTTCTCCAATCACTTCTTCATTGGAGCCAGATCTCTTTCCTTGGAGCTTTTCTTTTTTAGATCTACAAACAAGTAATAATCGCTGGGGCCAAATCTGGCGAATACGGTGGATGCGGAAACAATGCAACGTGTAATTCGTGCAATTTTGTCATTGTTGCAATCGACTTATAACATGGTGCATTGTCTTGGTGAAAGAGCAACATTTTCATAGACAAATGTTCGTGCAAAATATGACCAACACGTCACAGCCTCATTTGGGCGTCCAGAGCGTGGAGCATCATCGGTGGTTGTACGACCACGTTTAAATTCAGCATACCAGTACAGAGTCTGGTTAACACTTATCAAGCCACTGCTTTACTTGAGCGGTACTTTTTCCCATCAAAAACAGTGTTTGGTCAACACACAAAATTCTTTTTTTTCAATTGCTCTGAAATTAACAAAAGTAGCGTCACTAAAACAACTGTAAATTATAAACTAATGGTCGGAATGTAATGCAATTTTCATACATATCGTTTGAAGGTTGGTAGAATTTAAAAGTCATATTGGTTTTAAATTTGTGGCACCATCATGTGTCAGACCGGAAACTTTTCAGGCGATGTAATAAGTCCTAGTTTTTTTGGATTATATAATTATAATGCGTGTTGTCAATTTTTAATTAATTTTGTTTCGTCTTGTTAATAGATATGAATGATATCGACAGATTGTTATAAATTACAACATATACATGCAACAAAAAATAGGCTTAAAACCAGAAAAACTTTTTAATTTTATTATTTAAAAAAAGCCTAATAACCACAATCCAAACAAATAATTTAAAAAATTTAAATGATTGATGGTTTGTCATAGTTATTGCCTTAACCAAATGAGGTCTACTTTTGAACAATAATAATGCAATAAATAAAGATAAATAAAAGTTTATGAATTAAAAAGGAATAATCTTGAAGTATGAGATGAGAACTAACATGCATAGTTCGCACAGAATAGAAGTTACTATCATACATGCTTTTGGAAAAATTTACACTCTTTGAGCATTGAGCATGATCGAGGCTGATTTCGTGCGATTCGGTTCGTCACATATTTTCTCACATTAGGTTATTCTTTTCAAGTAATAGGAAATAGTTTTTGAGGTTATTATATCTTTACATACAATACTGGTCAAGATAAATCAAGGAAGCTTGTGCTTTTCCTTAGAATAACTAATACGACTATATGGAGGCTCTGGAATGTAGTAAAATCTGCATTCGGAGCTCATGAACATATTTATTTATCCACTATTACCAAACACGGGTTTCCCAGACAAACCTATCCCTATTCTCTAGCAAACCTCTAGGTTTTTTCTATGCAGTATTTTCAAGATTTATTATAATTAAATATGTTAAAGAAAATTTAGATGGCAAGACTTACCCGTCTATACGTACAGTTCCACTCGTGTTCCCTAATTTCACCCCAAGCGTGTTTCCAATATGCCCATTCATTATACTTCCACTAGCTGATGCACTGCTTCCTAATTTATTTCCATTGGTTGTCAAAACCATATCATGTGTTGGTTCTGTTTTAACAACTGACGCTAAAAGTGTCTGATTATTGTTTAATTGTAATCCACTATTTCGATGAGTATCCTCATCGTCTCCTTCGGACTTGCCTATCCCACTACTACTTAATTGATTTATAGCTCCAATCATTGTTGTTTGGGTTGCTTGAATATTTGTTGTTTGTTGATTAATACGATACATTTAAATTTGTTATAGATTTTTAACAATAAATTTATGTCATTATATATTAATATTAATATAATTAATATTAACAAATTTGTGCACAAAAATATTTATTAGAATGTTTAATGACACACCTTACTACAAGCATTAGTTGTATTATTTATTATCGTCTCGGTTATTTGGGATTCATTATAAAAGTTTAGTAATAACGAAAAAGGCTAGAATATCGTTTGAAGGACGTATTTTTATTACTGTATTGAAAGATTTTAGAGAAACAATTGTTTGTACCCGTTTTTATGTAAGTACCTATTCATGTATCACACGCATATGTATGTTTGTATATACCTGGAATACTTTGTTCTCATATTTTTTTACAGTTTCCCCAGCTCCTAGTGTAAATAGAATCCCTGAAATGAAAAAATGTACACGTACATTAAATAAATTATTTACGAACTAAGAGCACTAACATTATTACACCTTCGCCAGACAGTTAGAAAACGCATGCGCTATATATATATATATATATATATATATATATATATATATATATATATATATATATATATATATATATATATATATATATATATATATATAATTATTATGATAATGTATATGAAATTTAATGTAAATGTATATAAATAACATTCGTGCTTAGTTTTACATACGTAACTAGGTCAATGCAGTACATCTACATGTTTTACGCTTTGCTAAATAAATGTATAAAGGACACTTGAATGACAAATTTTTTCAAATATGTTGTTTCGTTGTTTGTCCTTGAGATGACTCAGTTCAAAGTGCATTATAATTTATTAAACTGATTGGTAAAGCAACTATCAAGTTTTGTATACATAGCAAACTTACAGTAAAACTTCACAAAGTATCCAAAGCTGTGCATGTTTTGTTTTATAGGGAGGTGGTCTGGAATGGAACTGTTCTAAAAATACTTTTTACTCATTTTGCACTGTTGTTTATGGGTTGCATTTTTTTTAAACAGCAAGTATTTAAATGGTTATTGTAGATTTGAATTGTTAAATTAAATTAAATTGAACGCGATTAGTGGATGTATCCTATTTATAAGTTTCTATATAACACAAGTTTAGTACAATATGTTTGCACATCATGACTAAGTACATATGCGAATGAAGTTTATGTTAAGTTTTCTATAAACAACAACTTTAAATACCGTGGAATCCTGTTCAAAGGAATTATCATTATTATAAACTTATCAAACCTCCCTAAAGTCGTAGCTATACGAAAAGAAATTGTTGAATAATGTGACACATTCGTGTGACCTACATGTACACTGTATCAAAAAGTTGTCCGTACAGTACTCAAATAAGGAATACAGTGAAAAAAATAATTAAAAAGTAGTAAATTATTTAGTTTTTATTTTAAATAACTTCAAATAATGTTTACATAACAGCAAATAATATAGTTGACATGATAAATTCATTTAGCTTTTTGTTAAACACGATTTTGTATGAACAGAGTCCAAAATTACATCAAATAATTCTCCGTACACTAGCTCTGTTCGTAAATGAAACGCTAACTCCTGAAAACAAATCATTCTTTTTTAACCTTAATCTACGGAAAAATTTGAAACAAAGTTGTTACATCATGTGTACGTACATATTTTAACACCTGTTAGTTAAGATTTTCACACAGCGAAAGAAAGTTCGGTACATTTAACAAAATTAATCCTTCTCATTTTAAAATTGGATTAGAAATTAAAGAAATTAATTGAAAAATGAGGGTAAAAGGTTATCTGAAATTCCAAAAAATAGCGATAGACCGCGATCTTCGATACAATACGTAATCCAGAACTTCAAAAAAACAAAATCCTTAGACATGACTTTAGGACGTGGCTCTAAAGCTAAACTAGATGAATGTCAAATAAGGCTAGTGGAGAGGGAGATTAAAAACGAACCAAAGGTTAGTGGTCCAACGCTGGCTACCAACCTATTTAAACGTGAAAATGTCACAGTCACTCCCCAGACAATACGTAACATTTTACACAAGAAGGGGTGTCGAGAATGTGCATCGAGCAAAAAACCATACATATAGCCCCAAAACATCAAAAAGGTTTAAACTATGGCAGTAAGCCAGAAGAATACTGGAGAAACGTAATTTTCTCAGATGAAAGTAAATTCTACGTTTTTGGTTCAGATGGGCGAGTTAAGGCGTGCCGGAGAAGCAACACTGAACTTAAGTTGAAAAATTTGCAGCCGACAGTGAAGCATGGAGACGAAAATGTAAGGTGTGGGAAGCATTTAGCGCAAAAGGTGTTGAAAATTTATTTTTTATCGAAACTACAATGGATTGATTTGGATACTTAAAGAAAATTTGTTAACCCTTTCATGGCCAGCTATCCCTTTCATGGCCAGGGGGAAAAGTATCCCAATATGCTTCACACTGCAAATCCTCAACCTTTAATCATATAATTCAACATTATATGATTAAATCACATTATAAAACTAAAAATAAGAAATAAAAGTAATTTTTAACAATGGTTCTCCGTAAAATAATTTCTTTCGGTTGCAAAACACAGACGAGTGAGTATTGCAATTTGAACATGTACAATATTATTTAAACGATTTTCAATATGTTTTTTGCCCAACTGTAACTTTTAATATAAAATGCCAGATTAACTACGTCAAAGCAATATATAACGGTTAAATATTGGTTTATGAAACACATTAAAAAGATTTTAAAAAATGAGCAAAAACAAGTGAATAAAGAAGGAAAATATTTGTGGGACATATATGTCCCAGTTACGTAAAAGGGTTAATCAGTGCTGAGAAATGGAAAGAGATTTTCTGCTTCGTTCAGGACAATCATCCAAAGCATACCTCACAGCTGGTTAAATAATGGTTGTTGTATAATGGAACTTCCTTATTCTCACCAATCACCAGATTCCCATCCTAATGTGGGCATATTTGGAGAAAAAAGTTCGTACACCCCAAATATGCACTAAAGAGCAAATAAAACGCCTCATAACAGAGAAACAGCAAAAAATTAACCTCGACATGACGCAGAAGCTACCTTTATCAATGAAAAAGAGGTTACAGCCTCAATTTGCATTATTAATTGGTGTAATTTTTGGTTGTGTTCATACAAAATCGTATTCAACAAAAAACTAAATGAATTTGGCGAAACACATAACACTCAATAAACACATTCCACTCGTTTAATTATTTCGCAATAAAAAAATTTAAAAAAATTTGTTCAAAAAGTTTAAAAAATTACTCGATCCAATATAGGAGAAACTACAATCATTGCAATTAATCCTATAAACACCAGACTTGGAAAGGCGATCAACTCTAGGTTTATTGTTAAAAACCATTTTCTTTATTGTGTTATTATTACAAAAAGCAAAAATAATATTAGTATTTATAATCGGACACGATGTGGCTAATCCGTTTACTAGTTTTTCCTATATGCTCTAAGCGACGCCAATTTTCCTGCGTTGGATTATCCGGTGGACAAGTACCCGTTAGAGCTTTACGCTTTAGCTTTTTATTTAATAACTTTAATATAGTCTTAGTTGCACATCCGTTATTCGTTGCTATTTGTAGAATTATATTAAGCTATGTCATAATTTGAATTTGTCAAAGGAATGTTTATTAGTCTATAAGTGAGTGGAAAGCTGACATTTTAATGGACAAGACTTTTAAGACAAGTCTTGTCTTTTTTTGTTTTGAGCGCCCAATAGCTCTACTATAAGGTGCTGCAAGCTTATCCATTCATTCTGGGACACCCTGTATATATATGTTTTTCGCAGTTCGGTGGGATTTGGTAAAAGAACTTCCCATTCGATAGTACATTTATCGTAATAACTTAAATCTTCTTGAAGTGATACATTCCATGTGTAACAAAATCGTCCTTTTTTTTTGGATCTGCATTATAATCCAGTGCCGCTTTTAAAATATGAGTGGGACCCCTACGATGGGTATGCCTTGATTTTTTCGTTATAGTTTTGTACATTTTTTCATATTTTTGTAAACGACGACGATTAGCAAACGTGCAAGCTGCTGTCTTAAGTTCAGAGGTTATTATATGAAATATTACAGTATTGAAACGGAACTTTATTCTTTTTTATAAATTTTTGCATTTGTCTTGTGATTCCCAATGCTTGGTGACAACGAGTTCGGATGCAACGCGTTATATTAACACGGGTGAAGTTTATTCCAGCTAAGATGATTAGGAGGCGGATCAAAGCAGGAATCAGGATCTCGGATAAGTGTAGTACACTTTATCGGATTTATCTCTAAGCCAACTACAACACTTAGTGAGTTAATTAGTTCTTCAAGAATGGGTTGAATTGTGGTAATGTCTCGGGTAATAAGAATAATATCATCAGCGTAAGCAAGAATTGGAGGTAATTGTAATTCATCTTGTTGTTCCAATGGTTCAGGTTATAAATCTGATACGGTAATCAAAATTTCATTTAAAATAAAATTTAAAACACGTAGTGAAATAGGGCCGCGCCGTTTAGTTAGAGTAATGTTAGATAACTACCATATATAATTTTCTGAGGAACACATGCCTAAACCCATATTGATCTCCTTAATACTACAAATATCGATATCATTTTTATATAAAATAGATTTAATTTTGTCGCGCTTTTACGTATGATTAATTCCGTGAATATTCCAGGTGCCAAAACAAAGGAAACTATTGTAAATATATTAGATATTGGTGAAGGTGTTATATCAACAAGAATGTAAGGATTTCCAGCGGCATGAATGATTCGGTATGCATGATGAGTATTACTTGGGTGATGTGAAAATTGGGAAGCTGAAAATTGGAGTGAAGATGAAATAGGTTGTGAAATTAAATTATCATAATCGTTTCCGGTGTATAATAAATTAATTTCAAAATTGTATTCTTGAGTTTCAGGAATAAAATTCACTTAATGTTGGGAATTAGGGTAATGCACATTAAGTTTTATGTTTTTTAGTTTGGAAATTACTGATAAATATTCAGCACCACCCCAGAAACCATCTTGTTTTAAATTGGTTAAATATTTTGTTATGAAATCATTCTTAGACATTTTAAGGTTAGGTGAAATAGAACGGCAAGAATTCAGCGTACTCAGTTACGGTACTCCGTGCAGGATGGATTTGGGTATTATCAAATAATTAATAAGTAAAAATTTACTGAGAGGCAAACGAGAACACTAAATGTAAATGTAAATTAATTTTTATTTTATTTAGAGTGTTGTGATGTTATAAATTATAACTCTTGTTGAACCTTTAATTATTCTTATTTAAATCACTATATCGGATAACCCATTTAGAAGTATTTTTTTAAAAACGCTATAAAATGAGTATACATCTTTATTTTGTGTAAACTCTTTCTTCATTGTGTAGGTTGGAGTCGATTTCGATTTAAGAATGAAAAACAATTTCGTTGATGTGGCTCCCTCTGCTGGCGTTGCAGTAAGCCATCCTATGAGTCCAGTTTTTAAGAACATTTTCGATTAAATCGGAGTCTATTTCACGAATAACTATCGCAATGTCCAACGGAGTAAATTTGCAGCTCCGCGGAGGCCAATTGACATCTCCAAAACGGTTGATTATTCCAGCAGCGTTTTCGAAGAAAAATGGGCCAATTATCCCACCAATTCCAAATTCACACCAAACAGTCACTCTTGATGGATGCATTGGCTTTTCTATGATTTCTACGAGGCTCTTCGGAATCCCAAATTTAGCAGTTCTGCTTGTTTACATAGCCCCCGAGATGGAAATGCGCTTCGTCTGAAAAGATGATTTCTCGACCAAAATCGTCATCATTAGGAAGCTAGTCTATGGCCCACGCACCTCTTTGTGCAGTATTCTCCTCATGCTGGTGCGACTAATGGCCAGTTGCTGCGATCGGCGTCGAATGAAGGTTGATGGGTTCTGTCCTACACTATCGACCACACTCGCAATATTCTCGGGCGTGTGCACTGTCCGAGCTCGGAGACCACTTCTGTCATCCAATAGCAAGCCTTTCTCACCAACTTCTTCACTAATTTCACTACAGCAATTCCGCTTGGCGCTCTTTCACGACCCATAGTTATTTTCAAAATTCGTTCGGTTTCGGCTACACAACACTGACTTTGAAAATAAAATTTCAATATTTCGAAACGCTCCTCAAGCATAAGTTGAAGTAAAGGCCATATTATGAACAGCAAGAACTATTACATTTAACTACCACACTGGCTCCTAACTCACTTAGCGGAATACCATAATAAGGCACGTCTTTATGACGAATTTATGGATAAATTAAAAACCAAATTTCGACAGTTGAAGATAAATTGTGGTAAAATACAGCTGTTTGTTTTAATTTTCATCGTGCAAAATATATTTAATTTATAAATAAACTTTTATTTTTTTAATTATTCATAATTGAAACTTGAAAAATAGAATACAAAAAAAGAAGTAATCGTGGAAGCTACTGGTCTAATTTTTCATTTGAAAAAAACCATAAATAGAAACAGTTGTGGATAATTTAGAACTATGGTACACCGGAAAATTATGGATAGTAGAACAGATTCAGACACGGTGCGAGGATAGGGCAATTTTACTTTCTTCGGATTTATATGAGATGCGCAACTTATAATAAATGAGCTTGTGCTCAAAATAAGAAGTAAATCTCACAAAATTATTTGTATTAAATGTTTGTACATACGTATGTATTACTAAATAAGTAAACTTAATACCATAAATCTACAATACAAGAATTCAACATAACGCAATATACGGACAGCCCAAGGGAAGAGTGGTTTACTACGCCTTCCAACTTTTCAGTTTTTGTTATAAATTTATGAAAAAAAACCAACCAAGAAAAATTAAAATTGTTGATGTAATTTCTCTAGATGTTTCATCCAGCCTTTGCGTATATAAAGATGAACCATGAAAGTATGCTACTTTTAATATTTTGGCGAAATCGCACGTACACCCACTTAAAACTTTGACATAAGCTAAAAGTATAGCGTGGGCTAAATAAATTTTTTTTTTTTTAAATGCAATAAAACAAAAAGTTCTCAATATTTTTTCAAATTTATTTTTTCATTGTAAAGAACAATCCTTTCGATTAATTATGGAATACTATTTCATTCATATGACTGTCTCGGCTGGCCTTGACGTACCCCATACGGTCGGTCCAATTTTTGAGCACATTTTCGATGGTATGCAGCATTATGTCTTCAATGGTAATGCGAATATTGTTCTTGAGAGCGTCAATCGTTGCTGGTTTATCGGCGTCACACCTATCTTTGACGGCACCCCAAATATAATAGTCCAATGGCGTCAAATAACAGGTCCGAGGCGGCAAAATAACATCAGCATTTCGGCTGATAATTCGATATTCGAAGACAGTGCGCAAAAGATCAATTGAAACGTGTGCTGTGTGGCACGGAGTGCCGTCTTGTTGAAACCAAATGCGGCCTATGTCCTCCTCTTCAAGTGACGGGAACATAAAGGTTGCACATTTTCAAAGAAAAATGGCCCAATGATGCCACCGGACCAAAATCCGCACCAAACAGTCACTCGTTGAGGATACATCGGCTTCTTTACGATCACGTGCGGGGTCCCCAAATGCGACAATTCTGCTTGTTTACATAGCCGCCAAGATGGGAATGCGCCTCATCCGGAAAGATGATTTTTTTGCCAAAATTTTCGAATTAATGTTTCAATATTTCCCAGCGTTGTTCACGCGAATACACAACCATTTTCGTTCAGCGGAAGGATAAAACTAACTTTCTGTCAAATCAGAAGTGACATAACCCTTACCATACTCAAAAAAACCGCTAGTTAAAAAAAAATGTATTTGGCCCACCCTGTATATTGCATATGTCGAAATTGACGGGCGCGATGGAACGAGATGGATGGAGGACCATCTGTCAGAAAACGTGATCCCTTCCAGAAGGTGGCAAAAGGTCATGGAACAAAATGAAAAATACATTGTTGATTAAAGTTAATTCTTTGTCTAAACGTATGTGTTTTAGTTCACACTACCAATCCAAATTCCCTTTATTGTCCAACCTGTGCTAAAATCGTTGTTTTATTAAAAATTCCTCAAATTATAACTGAACCAACGTAAGAAAAGTGGCACTACTAATCAAACAAATATTGGTTAAACCAAGTCTTCATGTGTAGCGATCGAGCGGAAAGAAACTCTCTTTGATATCGTTGGGCATTCGGCTATAAAGCACGTATCATCTACATATCCAAGAATTTGGCCCGACTAAATAAATATGCTGCGTGAAGTTCCAACATTGTTTTTTCTTACTCGTACTCGAGCGCCACATTGAGCAGCATAGGTCTGAATTCATCTCCCTGTCGAACACCAGACGTTATTTCAAAGAGAACTGATAGAGTTTCTTCGACTACAATTCAACATATAGACGCAAATGTTGGTAACTTACACAACGTAACGAGTTTCTTTGACATATGAGCGTGGGCCAGTGGTTCTCGCGGTTGTTACAGTCTGCTGAAAGTCTATATAATCAAAAATACGATCAAATAACAATTTTTTCGAAGTAATATTTTAATTTTATCATTTTTATGTTTTGGATGTGTAATCTTAAAGCAAGTATGAATTTATGAGATCGGTGACAACTATATCAACCGGTTCCTAACAGACATGGTTTCAATATAATATATAATTGCATTTTCATGCATTGCGCATTTATTATAAATGAGCAGGTATGTTCAACATTCCGGGTTTGGGTCATTTCAAAATTATAATGTACGAGTATACAAATACATAAATAAATACAAGTACAACACTACTTGACTATAGTGAAGTTTCTGATAAACTAAAAATAACAAAAAACTTTACAACAGCCAAAAAAGTCAAAAAAACGTGTTATGCAAAACGATATAAATTGTTAAAAAGCTAATTTAGCCATAACCATCATTTATGTTCACTAGAAGCCAACATATTTATGCGGTGGAGCAGTCATAGATGTTTCTTAATTTGAAAATTTTGCTGTAGTAGAAAGTGTAGAGGCGCTTGGAAAACATGGATTTTCTATGTTGCAATCATAAAAAATCGAAAATTCAACCATTCGAAGGCCATTGACAAGGCATCGTAGAGATGCCCAAGTAAATCGAAATATGCTATCGTACAGTAGAGACCCTATTGCATCTTTTTAGAAGCCATCATAATTATGCGGCCCGTCGAAGCATAAGTTTTCTATGTTGGAATCATAAAAAATCGAAAAATTCAACCATTCGAAGGCCATTGACAAGTATGCAAGTATACTATCGTATGCTATCGTGAAAAAGTGACCCTATTGCATTTTTTTAGAAGCTATCATGATTATGCGGCCCGTCGAAGCATAAGTTGTCTATGTTGGAATCACATATCTACGATGCCTTGCCAATGGCCAATGGTTGAATTTTCGATTTTGTATGATTCCAACATAGAAAATTTATGCTCCGACATGTCCGATAATTATGATGGCTTCTTACTTAGACATCTCTACGATGCCTTGTCAATGGCCTTCGAATGGTGGAATTTTCGATTTTTATAATTAAATGCATGACGTAAATAACGTAATCAATGACGTAAAACAAATTTTAAAAAATATTGTTTTTTATATTTTCTTTAATTATCTTATTGTTCTTAATTACAAATTATGATTAGAAAGTGTAGCATTTTTAATTAAAGTGTAACATTGTCTGTTACATTTTTTGACTGTTATAAAGTTTTTTGTGAATTTGTCAGAAACTTCACAGTGCACCCTACTTGTAATATTACGCAGCAGATGTTCGAATCCCTAGAAATATCACCGACTAAAAAAAATAAGTAGAACTTTAACTGTGCGTACTTGACATATCGGAAATAAAAAGCATTACACTCGCTCCCACACTCAAAACCAATCAAATTTCATGAAAGGCTTTTTGCCCCGCCTACTAGTTCCGCACTCGAGTTGAATTTTTTTTAACTTTGTTGTTGTTTTAATACATTCTATGCGATGCCATTGTATTTGTTCCTAACCAGCTCCGATGTCATGCGCGCAGTCTAAATTTTGAATATATTGAAGGTCACGTACGATAAATGATGAAGAAACATTTCAGAAAATGAGATCAATTATAATAAATTTTCAGTTTCAAAATTGATCTTGTTTAAATTGACTGATACTGCATAATTGCATTGTATAAAACTTATTCATATCTGGGTTTTGTTGAAATTTTATAAAGTTTCATTCGAAGTTTTTACTACAATAATAGAAAATTTCTTTCTAATCTGTCATATACACATAGTGTTATCTTATCGCATAAAAAACAGGGAAGGTTATCGGCATATCTGGCGAAATGCCAGTACAACAGAAATAAATAATTCAGACAGAAAACAATTCATAATATGTTTGTTAATTTGATTCTGAAGCCGAAAATAATTATTTTGAAAATCCAAATCTGGTAAACTGGGCAATTATAGTATTAACAAGTGGCTACGTCAAGGAATATTAATAGCCTGAAGTATTTTTATTACTCGTATGTAATCCTACAATCCTACTTACTTATGATATAAGATAATGGCACTCCAAATTAACCGCATAACAAAAACTAAGTCTCGGTGCATTGACATTAATATTATCAAATAAACAAAATCTTGAATGTGCATACAAAAATATATTTATAATTTTATATTTGTTTCTTCTATTCTTTAAAAAATAATGAAATAAAATCAAGGCTAAATATTTTGCAACGCAGTTTGAATGAACTCTTTTCGCTTCTAAATGTATTTGTTTAATTTTTTTGTGTGTTGTACTAAGTATGTGTATAATACATAAACTGAATTACACACATTCATATAACATGCAATCAGTATTTTTATTATATACACCAATAAACAAGTAAATTACATATACCGGGTGCACTATAAAATGAAAACAAGTGAAAATGGTCGCCTCAGAGCTCCGATTAAGCGTGAGATGCGCGTACCCTTACCTTAGTTAAGACAACTCATTATTGAATATTGTCGGATAGGTTCAGTGATTTGTTGAAGCCGATAAAGTAATATGTTTAAGAAAGTCACCATAGAAATGGTATCTTAAAACTCATAAATTTTAATTTATTAATCAATTAATAATAATGTAAAATCATGAATACGGTTTTCCATAGAAAACAATGAAGGCTTCCGCATGATAATTTTCTACGAGCTAGGTGCAACATAGTTACAAAGTTAAAAATGTGTGATCTCAAAACGGCGGTACCAAAAAATAAAAGTTGGTACCGTCGTTTTGAGATTTAACTTTGTGATGTTGCACCTAGCTCGTAGAAAATTTTCATGCGGCAGCCTTGAACACTATTAAACTACGGTGGTTACTGGCTGCACGTACAAGATAGTCAATAAACGAATTTTCGTGTACCAGTGCTCACCAAATATGAACCCATGGAATTAATTTTGGTATGACTTTTGACATATTTTTCATAAAATTGGTAAAATTGGTCACCAACATGGAGCAACGTGTATACGTAGTTATACTTATTCACTAAAATTATTTTAGTGGCAAATCTAAAGTTGTTGCTGTAATAGTTTATCGGATTTAAAAAAAAATATTTTAAAATTGATTTTTTAAAAGATCTGTTGAGAAAACTCTAGTTATATTAAGATTTAATGTGTTAACAAATTCTTTGTTTTCCTATGAATAAAGATTTTAGTATGCGTACAGCTTTTATTAAACAAAAACATTTAACTTAGCCTTAGTTAACATAATTTAAAGTGAGAACCATAGATAAAATAAAAATAATAAAAAAACGTAAAAGACGAAAAGATACATTATAGTACAGGGTTTACATGTGTTCGACCATACCAGAATAAGGAAAATAGAAAGAAGAACCAAAATTGCGTTCAATATTTGTCCATTTCTGCTGTCACCTAAAAAGAATAATACCCCATTTACATGCGACCGCAAAATTGATTTCACTAACATCGGACGTAAAAAAAACAAACGAAAAGTGCAGTATTAGTGCTTTTTATTTTGTTATAATATATAATATAAAATTGTAATTTAGTGAGTGATAATGTGAACATGAAGGCCCTTTTTTCCCCAAAAAAGACTTCTTCGAACACCGTAAGCCGAACACAATCTACATCAAACTTGAACCAGCTTCATGTAGAAAATTTAAATATTGCAAGTACAAGTGTAAATCAAGTGGGTAAAGTTCAACATAGTCCAAAGAAAACACCTATACAAGTGATTAAAAGTGCTTCTTCGACAGAATTAGTTATACCGCCGTTTAAAAATAATAATTAAAACAGCGAAGAAAAAATTAATTCATCAGCAAATGCAATGCTAAACGAAAACAATAAGAATGAACTCAGTGCGACGAACTCTAGTGACCGTGGTCAGTTTGAAAATAATCTAGTGCAAACGGGATTGGATAGGTATATCACTGTTCAATCCAAAAGAAAACGTAGCCCGAGATCTGCTCAGTTTGCTGGCAGGAGCAAAGTGACACGGATTGAACTAGGTGTTAACCAAATACCGCTTAACAACCGATTCTCTAGTTTAGAGGTCGGTGACCTCAATACAGCGCCGAAATCGAAACCTGAGAAACCGCCTCCAATTTATTTAAGGGAAGCTTCTAACAATGAACTGGTTAATAAAATCGCATCATTAACAGACTCTAAATTTTATGCCATGTAGGGCCATGTTACCAAAAAATACAATAGTCACCAAACCTGCGAGTGCAAACACACAAAATGATAACTTGGACACGTGTGACAGCAGTTTTGCACAGCCAGGTGTTTCTTATGCAAACATCCTAAAAGGTAACAAACCGAAACCCAAAGTTCGTTTTAATGAAGAGGACCTAAATATTCATACCACGCTAAATAAATTAACCGAGACCATCCAAAGTTTCATGACGATGATGGAAAGGCAAATGAGCATGATGATGCAAAATATGAATACGCTTATGCAAATAATAGTTAAAAATCAAAAATGACAGTTCTAAAAATAGCTATTTGGAATGCGAACGGGCTTCCGCAACATAAAGCTGAGGTACAGACCTTTCTTATCGAACAAAATATAGACATCATGTTAATATCTGAAACACACTTCACCAAACACAATTTTTTTAATATTACCGGATATTCCGTTATGACACCAAACGCTCAAAAGGGGTAATATAAACGAAACAAAGATTCAAACCGTCGAAATCGATGGCTTCAGAGCCCTAGTCAAACATTTTGACGAAGTTGGTAAAAAATATTACACATACCAGCTAAAAAGTCAAAAAGGCTCACTGTTGTGCTAAAAGGAATTGAAAGCTGCGTAGATGTTAGCGACATACAAGCTGCACTTGCTGCGGAAGGTTTCCATGTCAAATCTATTGGTAATATAGTAAACCGTGAGAAGGTACCCCAACCAATGTTCCGTTTGGAACTAGAGCTAGAGGAAGAAAAGTCAAAAGGAGTTCACAAGATTTACAACCTAAAATATTTGCTACATCGCAAAATAGTAATTGAAGAACCTAGGAAGAGGTCAGAACCAGTTCAATGCATAAAGTGCCAAGAATACGGACACACGAAAGCATACTGCACCTTAAATGATGTTTGTGTTATTTGTGGTGAACTTCACGACTCCAAACAGTGTGACAAATCTCGCAATGACCCATCTGTGAAACGTTGCAGTAACTGCGGTGAAAATCATACTGCAAATTACAGAGGATGTGCAGTGTATCTGGACTTAAAACGGAAAATAAACCCTAAAATGAGAGCTGAGCAACGAATGCTCAATATGCAATTTAATCAGAGGGCCATGTTACCAAAAAATACAATAGTCACCAAACCTGCGAGTGCAAACACACAAAATGATAACTTGGACACGTGTGACAGCAGTTTTGCACAGCCAGGTGTTTCTTATGCAAACATCCTAAAAGGTAACAAACCGAAACCCAAAGTTCGTTTTAATGAAGAGGACCTAAATATTCATACCACGCTAAATAAATTAACCGAGACCATCCAAAGTTTCATGACGATGATGGAAAGGCAAATGAGCATGATGATGCAAAATATGAATACGCTTATGCAAATAATAGTTAAAAATCAAAAATGACAGTTCTAAAAATAGCTATTTGGAATGCGAACGGGCTTCCGCAACATAAAGCTGAGGTACAGACCTTTCTTATCGAACAAAATATAGACATCATGTTAATATCTGAAACACACTTCACCAAACACAATTTTTTTAATATTACCGGATATTCCGTTATGACACCAAACATCCGGATGGAAAAGCACACGGCGGCACCGCAGTCTTGATAAAAAGAAGGTTAAAGATCACATCCAAGCTACAACTATTTGTTTGGACGAATGGTCTGGGAAATTTGTAATATCGGCTGTTTACTGTCCACCGAAACATGCAATTAAAAAACAGCAATTTATCGACTACTTTAATCAGTTGGGAATCAAATTTCTAGCAGGAGGTGATTACAACGCTAAACATGTGCAATGGGGTTCGAGGTTGGCGTCACCCAAGGGCAAGCAACTTGTAACGGAATTAAACCTAATTCCGTTATCAACCCATCCCAACAAAATCTATTTCCTCATCGGCATGACCTCGAAGATAATATCTTCAACTACATTCCATTCAAGCAAACGTCATGCCAGCCTTCTACATTTCTTCTTTGCCTTTATTTATAGTGGTATCATATGATTCATTCACTTTAGAATTTTTCATATGTGCCACAGTTAAGTAAACGCAGATATGTACAACAACGTAATTTGATTACGTTGCCTATGTACATAAGAAATGTACTTGATCTATTTATTAGGTGAATGACAATGACCAATGCAAATATTGAAAAGCATTGTGGCTGTTGTTGTTCGAACTTCCTCAACGGATGAATTGAAGAAAAAAATATTTGCGCGTGGATCGAGTCAGCAAAATCGATGTCACGTTGCTGTACAATTTTCATAGGAATTTTTGTGATGAGATCGCATAAAATTTCCTATGCAACTCAAAATAGGTACAACATTTTTTTTGCTTGGGGCAGTCAGTTTTTAGATAGACCAACCGGTGGTCATAGAATTTTGTTTAAGAGTGAGTTTTAAATAGACCAACGTATGGTCAGGAAACTTTTTTTGGTGTTAATTTTTAATTTGTTAAGTAGATTTAAGTTGTGTTAAGTAGATTTAAGTTTAAGTGTTCAAATAATTTTTTTGTTGAGTTTTCTCATTTTTTTTAGTTTTAACAATAAAATAGTGTTAATAAATTTAACTTTGAGTGTTTAATTTTTTTTGGTTTTTCTTGGTTTTTTTTGTTTGGAGACATTACTTGGAGTCAATTTGGTAAGTGTTTGTTTTTGGCGTTACTAACAAACTAAATAACGATAGTGGGTTGCTGCCGACAGCTTGTGAAAAAGAAATTGTTGACGCTAAGCGGCTCTTTTCTTTTCACAGACCTCGATAGCATACCACTATCAACTTTATTAACATTATTTTTTTTTATTTAGGGCCTATGGGCCAAATAGTTTTTATTAAGATTAGGTAGATTAGGGTAAAATGTTTAGATAAACATTTTACCTATACAACCACGGTCAGTTTTGCCCAAGCGATGGGCTGGTAGGCTAACCCACTCCTTCGGGGTCCGATACCCCACTTTTTCTTTTTTTGTATGTTTGTTTCTTTGATGCGGTTATCTAGGCCGTTACCGGTGCATCCCCATCCCCACGACCGATTAACCTCTCCCGACTGAGCTACGGGTTAATGCCGCTGGGGATGAATACAGGTAGCGGCAAAAATCTATGAAACTGGGTTAACTTTAGCAGTAGCTAAAGTTTAACCCGTTTCAAACTCTACGAAGCAATAAACGAGAAAAACCTAGATTATTTATCATCTGGACATCCCACTTATTGGCCTACCGATAGAAAGAAAATTCCTGATTTAATAGATTTCTGTGTAATACGAGGAATAGCACGCACCAATGCTCAAGTCGTTTACTGTTATGATTTATCATCAGATCACTCACCAATAATCGTAACACTAAGTACGCAAGCATTAAAAACTGAACCACCCCAACGTTTAACAAACAAACTAACGAAATGGCTTCTGTATAGAAACATAGTAGACGTAAATTGTCATCTGGATGTCCCACTGCAAACACCAGAAGATATCGATGCCGCGATAGAAAACTTAAGACAAATAATGGAAATGGCTGCAAAAAAAGCTACTCCGGAGTACAAAAATTCGGAAAAAAATAGTAAGCTTTCAAGTAACATTCAAAAGTTATTGACAGATAAGCTGGCGACTCGGCGGCTGCACCAATCTCCTTTTCATAAATGGAAATTAAATAGAGCTATTAAAGCTCTAAGAGAAGCAATACGGGAAGAACACAATCTTGGAATGCAGAATTACCTAAGTGAGCTCACAGCAACAGAGAAAACAGATTACTCACTGTGGAAGGCAGCAAGAAATTTAAAAAGGCCAGAGCTATCGAACCCACCGGTAAGGAAACCAGATGGTCATTGGGCCAGAAGTGATTTAGAAAAGGCTATCGCTTTCTCTAACCATCTACAAAAAGTGTTCACTCCAAACGAAAAAAATAATGACTGCGCACTACCACAGTTTACGAGGGACGAGTCGAACCCAAATCCAGTAAAATTTAAATGGAAATGCGTCAAAACGGTTATCAAAAACAGGATAAATCCTAAGAAAGCTCCAGGCCATGATCTAATAACTGGAAAAATGATCAAAGAATTACCCGATAGATGCATAAAATATATAACATATATTTTTAATGCGATTATGAGATGTGGATACTTTCCCCAAAAATGGAAAATATCTCAAATTATCATGATTCCTAAGCCAGGTAAAGACGAAACCCAAGTCTCGTCGTACAGGCCAATAAGTCTACTTCCGATAATTTCAAAGCTCTTTGAAAAGATGCTACTAGAAGAACTAATACCTATATTAACTGTAGGTCGCATTATACCAGATCACCAATTTGGATTTAGAGAGCAGCACGGCACAATAGAACAGGTGCACAGAATTGTAAACACAATTAAGCTCTCCTTAGAAGAAAAGAAATATTGCTCGGCAGTTTTCTTGGAAATTGCGCAAGCTTTCGACAAAGTATGGCAAGAAGGATAAAATTACAAAATTAAAACTCTTCTGCCTAGACAATTTCATGCAATTCTTGAAAACTACTTAGACCAAAGGATGTTCCAGGTGAAACAAAGTACGGCCACTACTGATTTAACCGAGATAAAGGCAGGAGTACCGCAAGGTAGTGTATTGGGACCTGTGCTATACTTGTTGTTCACAGCTGACTTACCAATAACTGAAAACATAATCACTTCAACTTTTGCTGATGACACAGCTGTATTGTTTTCACATAAAAATCCTCAAACAGCATCGAGAGAATTACAAGAACATCTGCACAAAATAGAAGATTGGTTAAAAACTTGGCGGATAAGGACGAATGAATGTAAATCAACACATGTAACATTCATCCTGAATAAACGCACATGTCCGGCAGTAAAATTAAACAATATCACAATTCCTCAACAAACAAACGTCAAATATCTCGGTCTTCATCTCGATAGAAAAATTTTCTAAAATGTACTGGTAAATCGGAAAATCGAAACTCTCTCTAGACTGCAAGGTTCTACTATACAAAACGATCCTAATCCCCATATGGACATATGGTATCCAACTATGGGGCTCAACTAGTGCCTCAAATATAGATATTGTACAAAGAACGCAAGCAAAGATACTTCGTAGCATTACAAATGCGCCCTGGTATATTCGAAACAGCAACATCCATAGAGACCTAGGAATTAAAACGGTTAAAGAGACAATAAAATCATGCAGTCTAAAATACCATCTGAAACTGGAATCACACCCTAACGAATTAGCTAGAGAACTACTAAGGCAACCGAAATACAAACGGCTTCGCAGAGCAGATCCTCTAGATTTAATCAACTGAAATATTTAATAATCACACGCATGTTGACCTAACACACTTAAATTAAGTAATTAATAATAATTTAAAAATAATAATGCATACTAATATTAAGTACTAACATAGGTTAAGGCTTAAGTAAAAAAAAATATATAGTTTTTAAGAATTTCACATTTCTTGTTAGTATCGTATAAAGAAAGATTCAAGAATAAAGCCTTTGGCAATAGCTACAAAAAAAAATTTAAAAAAAAAAAAACATGCGACCAACATTTTTCTTCTGCAATATGAAAGAGATATAACATTGACTTTTTGCACATGAGAGACAAGAAAATTAATATATCCAAGCAAAATTTTGAAGACTTTTTGAGCCACTACAGCACCAAAAAAAACTATAAAAATGAAATTGTTGCCATAAAATATATTCGATCCGAGTATTTTTATGGCAACATTTTTAAAAGTAACAAAAAAAAATTAGTTTATATTTATAAATGTTAAGGATTCATAATAAAAATGGACGCCATATACAAAAATGTAAATCTCGCATAGTAATTTTCCTATAAAAAAATTATGGCATAACTATATATGTTTATATCTTTCTCGCATATTGAATATGTTTATATAGCGGATGCTCCTTGTTTACCTGCAAAAATTTGCAGAAGAAAACAATTTTCTACATAAGACGAGCGCAGGAATAAAAAAACTTAATGAATACAACAACAAAATTCAAACAAATTTTAGTGTGTTGTATGTAATATGCATGTTTATTTTTTTATATAAAGGAATTTTGAATTATTCGTGTAATTTACATTTTATATTTATAAAATATTCATGTACATATACTATATACTAATATGAATATAATATCAAAAATAATTTTCAACACACTGTAGAATTGTACTTTTCTAAACTAAACCTAATAAAATAATTTATAGAATTGCGGTGATTTAAACCACATATAAATAATTTCACTAATTTTAAAAACATATATTTGTTGATGTATAATACGTTTCTACTCAAAACTATTGTAGTTTCATTCAAGATTAAAGGGAATACATATATCAAAAAAATATTACAAAAAAATATGAATGAACTTAATTTTTCCTATTCTAATATAAAGGGTGTTTTTTTAAGAGGTTGCCGATTTTTTTTTTGAATAAAACACATATAAAATTATGAAATGACCAAAATTTTTTTTTATTTGGTAGATAATTTTTTGGCATTTAACATTTAAACACAATTTCTGGCATATGGCTACCACGACTATTTTTCACAAATGTCATTCTGGAGGTCCAATTTTCCAGCACTTTTTCAAGCATTTGAGGGCGTATGTCAGCAATGACACGTTGAATATTGGTTTCCAAAGCGTCAATCGATTGAGGTTTATCCACATAAACCAATGACTTCACGTATCCCCACAAAAAGTAATCGAGTGGCGTCAAATCGCACGAACGCGGAGGCCAATTCACCGGACCATTTCTCGAAATAATGTTGTCGTTGAAAGTTTCTTTCAATAAGTCGATTGTTTCACGTGCTGTATGGCAAGTGGCACCATCTTGTTGAAACCACATTTCATTCATATCCATATCTTCAAGATTTGACAACAAAAACTCATTTAACATGGTTCTGTATCGATTTCCATTCACGGTAACGCGTCGTCCTTCCTCATTTTTAAAGAAATATGGACCGATGATCCCACCAGCCCATAGACCGCACCAAACAGTACATTTATCAGGATGCATTGGTAATTCTAGAACGGCGTGTGGATTATCTTTGCTCCAAATGCGACAATTTTGTTTGTTGACGTATCCATTTAACCAAAAATGCGCCTCATCACTGAAGAGAATTTTACGGTAAAAAAATGGATCTTCGTTCAATTGATTTAACGACCAATCACTGAATTCACGGCGCAAACGATGGTCGTGTGGCTTTAATTCTTGCACCAATTGAATTTTGTATGGCACCAAACCCAAATCTTTACGTAAAATTTTCCATAAAGTCGATGGACAAAGTCCAATTTGCTGAGCACGACGACGAATCGATAAATTGTCGTTTTCTTCGACACTGGCCTCAACGACAGCAATATTTTCTTCTGTACGAACTCTTCTCATTCTTGTCGGTGGCTTGGCATCCAAAAGAGTGAATGTAGACCGAAATTTGGTAATTACGTTCTTTATGGTGGTCTCTGACGGACGATTATGTGCACCATAAAATTCACGAAGTGCTCTATAAACATTTTTAATTGAACACTGATTTTGAAAATAAATTTCCACGATTTGAAAACGTTGTTCTGGAGTTAACCTATTCATAATGATTTGCCAAACAATACTGAGTAGAAATGCCACTTTGAGCTGTCAAAACAACTGTCATAAAATAAAACGACATCTATCGGAAAAACAAACCTCCTAAAAAAACACCCGTTATTATCTATGGCCGAAACGTCAAATTGGAATAACAAATTATAGCGCTATTCCATTCAAAATCACAAGATTTTGTACAAAATTAAAAAGAGACAAGAATAAAATATCTACATGACGGTGACTGAGACGCAATTTTTTTTATAGTAGAACATGTAGGGGAATTTGTTTTACTGCGATACAAACATAACCTAAAAATTATTTAAATACAGTGAAAAGTCGTAATGTTTAATAGTTGATGATGTATTTTACATTGTATAAATTATTAAAAAAAAAATAAATATTATTTTTAAAATGGCGGGAATAGTTTTGTTTTATTTAGTTTCTTTAATTTGGACAAATAGGTAAAAAGTACTCTACCATAAAACATGTGAGGGACAAATAGGTAAAAAGTACTCTACCATAAAACATTTTGACAAGTTCCTCTATAACCTAAAACAACCAAAAAATTTATGTTACATAAATAATAAATCAAAATGGCAACAATGGAGAAACCTAAACTGAAGGTAATTTTATTAAAATAAAACGTATTTTTTAATAATTATAAACTAAATATTTGTGTAACTTATAATATAGTTGATTTGTGACCGTTTTAACAGTAAATATTAAATTAAAATAAAGTTTAAATCGATTGATCTTAACAATTTGCGCTTCTAACATCAAAATCAGCTGTTCCGCATTATACTGAGAATCACAAATTTTATTGTTTATTATTTTTAATATCGAATTTTATTAATCCGGTTACGTTCTTGACATTATATTAGTTTTTTATTAGTTTTTTTAAACCAGAACTTCTAAACTTTAAAAATACTAACCCAATTTTACGATAAGAATGTTCTTTGTGTTTATTCAATGAAGTAACGGGTGATTTTTTAAGAGCTTGAGAACTTTTTTTTAAAAAAAAACGCATAAAATTTGCAAAATCTCATCGGTTCTTTATTTGAAACGTTAGATTGGTCCATGACATTTACTTTTTGAAGATAATTTCATTTAAATGTTGACCGCGGCTGCGTCTTAGGTGGTCCATTCGGAAAGTCCAATTTTGGGCAACTTTTTCGAGCATTTCGGCCGGAATAGCCCGAATTTCTTCGGAAATGTTGTCTTCCAAAACTGGAATAGTTGCTGGCTTATTTCTGTAGACTTTAGACTTGACGTAGCCCCACAAAAAATAGTCTAAAGGCGTCAAATCGCATGATCTTGGTGCCCAACTTACCGGGCCATTTCTTGAGATGAATTGTTCTCCGAAGTTTTCCCTCAAAATGGCCATAGAATCGCGAGCTGTGTGGCATGTAGCGCCATCTTGTTGAAACCACATGTCAACTAAGTTCAGTTCTTCCATTTTTGGCAACAAAAAGTTTGTTAGCATCGAACGATAGCGATCGCCATTCACCGTAACGTTGCGTCCAACAGCATCTTTGAAAAAATACGGTCCAATGATTCCACCAGCGTACAAACCACACCAAACAGTGCATTTTTCGGGATGCATGGGCAGTTCTTGAACGGCTTCTGGTTGCTCTTCACTCCAAATGCGGCAATTTTGCTTATTTACGTAGCCATTCAACCAGAAATGAGCCTCATCGCTGAACAAAATTTGTCGATAAAAAAGCGGATTTTCTGCCAACTTTTCTAGGGCCCATTCACTGAAAATTCGACGTTGTGGCAGATCGTTCGGCTTCAGTTCTTGCAGGAGCTGTATTTTATACGGTTTTACACCAAGATCTTTGCGTAAAATCTTCCATGTCGTCGAATAACACAAACCCAATTGCTGCGAACGGCGACGAATCGACATTTCACGGTCTTCAGCAACACTCTCAGAAACAGACGCAATATTCTCTTCTGTACGCACTGTACGCATTCGTGTGGTTGGTTTAATGTCCAATAAAGTAAACTGAGTGCGAAACTTGGTCACAATCGCATTAATTGTTTGCTCACTTGGTCGATTATGTAGACCATAAATCGGACGTAAATCGCGAAACACTTTTCGAACCGAACACTGATTTTTGTAATATAATTCAATTATTTGCAAGCGTTGCTCGTTAGTAAGTCTATTCATTATGAAATGTCAAAGCATACTGAGCATCTTTCTCTTTGACACCTTGTCTGAAATCCCGCGTGATCTGTCAAATACTAATGCATGAAAATCCTAACCACAAAAAAATCACCCTTTATAATCAACAACGATTTATTTACAGAAAAAGAAAAAATAAGCCCCAGCATGAAATCGATTCGATTGGCGAATCTTTAGCAGCGTCAATTTTCAGTCGACTTCGTCGTTGGTAGTTTCAATAGAAAGTGTGGAATGTGATGTTGCATCGCATAATCCAATGGATGCTGATGAAGTAGTTGCACCGGTTACTAAAAGTGGGGAGGTTAAAAGTCAGGTTTGCATTAATTCTGTGACAAATGTATCTGTTCCAGATGTAACTTTCGCTCCCAGTAATATGCCAAAAGTAAATGAAATACATTTTAAGCCTACTGCTCCCATATTCAAAAATACAACATCGTCGCATGTTGTTTGACACCCAAGGTTTTGTTTCCCGATTTAAAATCAAAGGAAGCAATTGAATATCATGCAACTGCACAGACGTACAATAAATTAGCCGATCATGTTAAATTAAACATAAATCCTTTCAACGAACTAGAACTAAATCAAATTTAAAACAATCCTGAAATGTAGCTGGCCACAGCCTTCGAAGAACAATTTATTGATACAGAAGTAAACACGCCATATATAACGTCAAATCATGTTTTATTTGAATTAAGAAATTTTCAAAAAGTTCGAGTAATGATTAGGAATTTATTAGCTGATTTGGAAACTTTGCACAATAATATTAAGCTGAATGGAAACTCATTATGGAAAGTAAAAGATCCCCACGATACCCGCGAATTATTCACGTAAGTGTCTCTATTTTATTCTGGTTTGGCATTCAAATAAAATATTAATTTTGTTTATTTTCAGACACCAACCGAATAAGACGAATGATGTGGAACTCGTATGTAACTGTTGAATATAACTCGTTTATATTACGAACTTGCCACTATATGTACAATTCGCGGCGTCTTGGCACATGGCAATATTTAGTCGATTTACCATTTTCAACTTTAGATAAGCGCACATTATGGATTTTATGCTATTGCTTGACAGTTGGGTTTCCTGACAATTTTCACTGTTTAACTGTGAACTCAATGATGTTACAACTGAAATTTCAGCCGATGACATATTATTTGTTGCAAACATTTTGTAATACGATTTTATCGAGAAAATGGTTTGACTGGGAATTCATAGGGACCGTAACATTAAAGATATTTGAGATAGAAAATTAAATTACTTCCTCGTTCCTCCCTATTCCTACTAATTGAATTTTCTTTTATTTTATTCTTAGATTGGGTTCGTTAATCAGCCGAACAAAGATATATGCTATAAAATAATTCGTGATCTCCTTTATAATATTTCGGGTAAATATCCTGAATTGGATACATTGTTGGATACATTTTATGGCGTGTTAAAGTATCCTTTGCCGAGATTAAATCATTAGCATCCTATATTTATTTAAATCGCTTCCGATGCACCGATGGAAGCCATCATTTATTATTATTATTTAATAAATCTTTTAATCGAAATTAAATTTTTTTTATATTGTTGTGTTGCGGTGCATACTGCATATATGTACTATACAGTACAAATTACCACCACACGAATCTATTTATTAAGTTCTTCTCTAAAATCACGGCATCATAAAAAATTGATCTTCTAAAGTCACGTCTAGGATGTCTGTACACCATAAAAATTTACAAAAAATAAATTAAAGAGAGAGTGGGGGATTTTGATTTTTGATTTTTATATTTGCTACCATAAAAAATACTCAGCTTGATATTTTCCAAGAAAAAATTATAGCAACTCAACAAAAACAAAAATAATCGGAAATACTATTCTCACAAATAGAAATGGTTTATTTAAGAGACGAATCTCTTTTTAATTTTGTACAAAATCTTGCGATTTTAAATGGAATAGCGCTATTATTATCTTCGATTATTACTTTATTTTTTATTCTTTTTATTCTATCTATGTATGGTTAAGGCATAACTCATAAGTGATACACATTTTGATGTGAGTTGTTGATAGCAATTGAATTACAGGTTTCTTACATTTCACAAGCAACTGGCTTATAATGAATGTTTTTCATGCTGAAATGTATTATTTTAAATGAAGCGTGTTTGTTTGGAGTAAAGAAATTATTTTACATATAAATGAGGCAACGCCTTCTAGAGTACTGGCCTGTGATCACATTCATTTTGTGCTGATGACGTCAATCTAAGAGGACAACAGGAGGGCAGCATAATTAAGTAATAATAATACACCTTGCCTCCTTATTACGATGGCTATAAATTTCACTATTCAAACTTTAAAATTAAACAACTCAAAAAATGTAAAAAATAATTCCTGAAAATTAGGAAATGGCTTACTTAAAAGTTTCAATTAAAATGTAAAATTAAAGTTAAATTTATTGTTTCCAAGTTCAACGTTTATTTCACAACTTAATTTTTTTAATCATCTAGAAAATAATAAATTTTAATTTTAATTTCCAGTAAAGCAATGTATAATGTAATAATATTTATTAATAATACATACAGTAAATTAAAGTTTAATGGCATTTCGTTCGAACAGCAATTCCAAAAATGTTTGGTCCATCTCGTAACACGCACAACGACATGAACATGTATCTGTTTTTGTTAATATTTAAAACGTCATCGCCGTAGATAAGCAAATAAAAAAAAAAATATATATTTAGTGTCACAATTAACCGGAACCGTATGACGGATTTTTTCTGTATTTTACTTGATATTCGTGTTTTTTTCGCTATTTTTATTGAATTTACGTAAAATTTAAAATAAAAATGTGCATGCATTAAAAAAAAATTAGAAAACGCATAACCCTCAGCTTCAACAGTTTGTACGACACTAACAAAATTACAAAACAACTGGAGAAAGAAATAATATTTTTATGGTTTTGTAATTGTCTATGATCGAAATTTAGTTTGATTTTAAAAGACCCAGGCGGAAAGACAAAAACTTGAAAACAAAAATAAAAAACGAATAACACTCTACTTCGATGTAATAATTACAACTAAATATATTTTCAGTAATTTTCTTTTTTTAAATTTATATGTCACCTGGATAATATATGTTGAACTGTCGACTTAGTGTTTCGCCATCATTTGGTGTAAGCGGCCAGTAGTTTAGAAGCCACTGGGTGAGATCATCTAGATGTTTGGATGTTTGAGAACCGTATTTGCGGAGATCAAGTAATTTTTTCTAACCGTAAATTTTTCATCTGAAACTTAACTTTTAAAGATGAATGTTTTATCCGATTTTATCTTAATTAAATTTTTCTGCTAAAATAGACTGTCAAAATTTCATTATGAGTCCGTAATTGTTTCTTTGAATTTTAAATATACAGAAGTAAATAATTTTTTCCTACCTCGGAAAGCCAAGATCAAAAAAATATTTTTCCAAAAAAACAGCGTTGGTTTCGAACCAATGAAATTTTGAATTCTTTAAATTCAAAAATTCGGCCATCTCATCACACTGTAGTGATCAAACTACAAAAATATTGAAAATATGTATTTTGAACTTATATTCACATATAATCACAATACCTCAGCGAATTATTTGTTGACCGTCGAATTTTATTGTATTTGACGCATACATGCAACTACATCACTTCTATGTAAAATAGTAACTGGCTGTCACGCCAGTGATCCTGAATTTCATTTAGAAATTGCATGTATGCGATTATACGTTAATTATAAATATTTTCGATATTTTTGTGCTTTAATGACTGCAGTCTGATGAGATGACCGATATTTTTAACATTTAATAAACACATTATACATATTAAACATTTGTTTTATTATTTCGCAAAGAACATAAAACAAGTGTTTAATGTAATGTGTTTATTAAGTGTTAGTGTGTTTCGCCAAGTGCCTACGGCACATAGTGTTGCTAAACGTAGTGTAGCTAAACAAAACATCCAAACGTCTTTGTAATTTCACCTCTATTTATATTGTCAAACATTAAAAAAAATATTAAAATTCACAGTCACATGGCTATGGTCAATAAAGAATAATTTCGAACTTAGAAGTTTTTTTATTATTTTTAGAGTTAAATGCACAAAAGCAAAATACAATATCACCAACAAAATATTGTTAACTGAACGTGGTTTATGACTTATAAATGTGTTTAGTTAGAATTTGTTACTTTTAATTTAGATTATAATCGTTATTATGTTTAATTATAAAAGGAATTTTTAAAAATTACCTATATTTGATCATTTATATTTTAAAACATTGGGTTAGTTTACATTAAATTGTATACAGTATAATTAAATATTAGGTGTCTAATTATAAACTCAGCTTTTTTTGGTTAAATTCAACTTTATTGAAAATATAATTGTAACAAAGATTAATTATCGAAATATTCGCCATTACTACATCGAGCCATTTTTACACTTCTTCAACTTTCGTGACTCGCTGGTCTTTCAAATATGATGACATTAATACGCCGCATGCTGTAAAACACCCCAACCTAAGAAGATGAGTTCCT
Source organism: Nephrotoma guestfalica (assembly GCA_963691935.1). Lineage (NCBI taxonomy): Eukaryota > Metazoa > Arthropoda > Insecta > Diptera > Tipulidae > Nephrotoma > Nephrotoma guestfalica. Next base: position 146,547,799 of record OY829914.1, on the reverse strand, counting down.
GGGTTGATTTTGCTGTATGTGGATGAGCGCTGTCATTCATCAATATCACCTCCGGTCTTCCTTGGCCCGTAAATGATCATTTTCCTCCAGAGCAACACTTAATTTGATCAACTAGGCCTGGTAACGTTCACCTGTAACAGTTTAACCAGGTTCCAGAAGCTCGTAGTAAATTACCCTTTTCCAATCCCACCAGACACACAGTAACACTTCCATGACATGAATATTCATTTTTGCAACTGATGTTGATGGCTGGCCTGGATCAACCCATGGTTTATCGTACATTATCCACTTTTCTTCAGCTGAAATGAGTTTGTGTAAAAATTCTTTCTTTTGCCCCGAAAAAGCAAATTCATGCAGATGTCAACTCTTCGGTTTTTGTACTCTTCGATCAGTTTAAGAGGAACCCATTTTTCTACCATCTGTATTTTTCCCATTGCTTATAATAGAAGTGGTATTGCTTGGTGAGTAACTCCTAACTGTTCTGCAAGCTCTTTTTGAGTGAGTTTCACACGACCCGCGACCCTCGGGGAATTTATCATTAAATTTAGGATACCGCTCCACTTGCGATATTTAATATGAAAGTATAGGGGTAGATTGTAGGCCATAATCAAGTAATTCTAGAGAAGTATATTCAGATCTGTGAATGCCCTCGGATTGTGTGTACTCTTATGGTTTAATTTTCATACCCACCATATTAACGCGATCCTCGGGGAATTTCTCACCGATTTTAGAATACCGCTCCACTTGCGATATTTAATATGAAAGTGTGGGGGTAGATTGTAGGCCATAATCAAGTAATTCTAGAGATGTCTATTCAGATCTGTGAATGCCCTCGACGGGGGGTTTATATATTTTTCTTTATCATCTTTTTGAATTTAAAGTACCTAGAAAATGATTTTCTTAATTAAATAAAAAAAATTCAACCCTGCTACATTTTCTAAATACACTTTTGAAAAATGATTATTTGTGTAGCTACACTTTTGATAATTGATTAAAACTTCACACCGGTTTGAATACATTGAAAAAGCTATCATTGATCCACCCGCTTCCGGTACACAGATTTTCACTAAATTTCGCATGAGTCTCCCAATTAATAGCAAAAGTTCCAGTATGAAGTTTTATTCCGAATAGTTCATCCACCTGGACCGTAGAAATGCCGAATTTTGGTGAAATAAAGGTTTTTTAGCCAAACCCGTCATTTCCGATAAAATTTATAATTTTTTTTTATATATTTATTTATTACAACTGATTTACAAATCATCTAGTAATTTATCTTTCATAATTTATATTCTTAGTTGGAGGGTTGTAGCCCTTTGGCTGGTCCCCTTTACAATTTTATTATATGTTTGGTTGTCATTTCTTATGTACCACAGTGGAATGACTGGATGAAATTGACATTGGTTTTCTTTGTACAGGCCCAGAGCTGAATACTGTAAGTTCACACAGGTTTTAGGATTTGTCGGTATAGTAGCTATTTATTATGTACAGTTAGCTCAGAATTTCTTCCTAAGAGCCAATCCATCTTTCTGTATTTGATGTTTAACTCTTCTTTTTTCTTTTTCACATGCTCTTTCCATTTTAGTTTCGCATCTAGAGTCATGTCTAGATATTTTGCTGTGTTTTCATAGGCAATTTGCTCAGAGTTCAGTTCAGTATTATGTAGAGAGTTAGCTCAGAATTTCTTCCTAAGAGCCAATCCATCTTTCTGTATTTGATGTTTAACTCTTCTTTTTTCTTTTTCACATGGTCTTTCCAGTTTAGTTTCGCGTCTAGAGTCATGCCTAGATATTTTGCTGTGTTTTCATAGGCAATTTGCTCAGAGTTCAGTTCAGTATTATGTAGTTAGATCAGAATTTCTTCCTAAGAGCCAATCCATCTTTCTGTATTTGATGTTTAACTCTTCTTTTTTCTTTTTCACATGCTCTTTCCATTTTAGTTTCGCGTCTAGAGTCATGCCTAGATATTTTGCTGTGTTTTCATAGGCAATTTGCTCAGAGTTCAGTTCTACTGGTATTCAGTTATCCTTTTTGTTGGTAAAGTTTACGTGAACAGATTTTGTTTCATTAAGTTTTTTGCACCATCTCTTGGTCCAGGTACTGACAATATTAGTAGCTCTAGCTTTAGCTGGCTGTTAGTATCGCGTAGAGATTCTGGTTAGATTAAACCTGTTAACAGGATTTGAAACTAACATTTCAAATTTCTTTACAGCTTTTTCAATTTTTGCAATGATGTTGACAAGTTTCACATTTACAAAACACGACACAGAATTAAAAGATTCAAATCAATGAATCTGAAATTTAAGCAGGAATAATGATTATTGATTCTACAAGACAGTTTTATCATAAGTCTGGTAAGTTTGAGTTTTCACTTTTTTTTATAATAAGAAAGTATTAATTATCCAGTAGATTTAATGTCCTTTGAAGGTCAATTAATATCCCCCCCTTTTCATTCACGCACACACCACCCATTCACACTACTACAGTAGTGTACCCATTTACACCACATTGCAGCTCCATCTCAACCTGTACATTGACATAAACTGTGGGTCGGCGCTGAATTCCGCACTCCAACAAAGGGTCTTAGTGTGTTTATTAACATCACCGATCGTAATCGATGACGAAAATTCGCTTTGCATCGAGCCTCTGGTGGGATTCGAACCCAGTACCTCCAAGTGCCGAAGCTTTAACCACTGCATCACTTGCCCGGTAAACAAGAAATCAAGTTTGGTTCATTCGAGATCTATGTATACACACAGAAAAATAGTACGTTACACAAATGAAAAGCGATATAATTGGAAAATCTTACTTTAAATATGGGGAAGTTTACAAATCGTTCATCAGTTCAGCGATGATTGCTTGATTGATTGGAATGCTGGACCAACTATTGGACAAGCGTCCCGGATAACGCCAGGCCTATTCCTACTGTTTACATATAACAAGGACAAGGATAGGAAAGGTAATTTATTTTAGTTTACTTAGTAAAATAAAGTATAGCTATCCAAAAATATAGTATAGTTTTCCAAAAATTAAGCAAAAATGGCGATTTTTGAGAGACATAATTGTTTTTCAACCAAAATTCGGCCTCAGGCAACCCACACAAATTGATTGATCGGGATGATACTTCATAATTAAGCTTTTTCCATACTTTTGGAGATCGTAGTGATTTTTAGCCGAAAAGAACTCACGTGGATTGTAAATAATTGTAGAGTTCAGTGGAAAAATTAGGATGTCAAATTAGTTTAGTAGTAGTTTTATTCGAAATTTAAGCAAAAATATTTATTTATTAATTAATATTAAAATATAATTTTTTGAAGTGTTTATCTGTATTGCATGCTAAAATATGATCATTTTTGTGTTATCGGGATTTGCAATTTAAGTATCACAACTGTACTCCAAAGTGTTAACGTTTCTTTGTGCGATGCGATTGAGTACCGTGTTTAAATAAGAGCGCGTGTTGGACCAAATAATTTTATTTTAGAAACTATTCAGTAGCCCATTTCATAAACATCCCAAGAGTACTCTTTGGAACTGTGAGGGAACGGTAAGTTATTTATTGTACTGTATTACCCGTTATATGAATTTATTTAGTTGTTCCTCAATTATTAAATACGATACTAGGTGGTATAAATTGATATAAGCAACCTTAAATCGCGCAATTTGTGTTGGACAAATTTAATAATCTTATATGAATCTCTAGTTTATTTTCTTCTTTAATGAATATATTCAATAAATAATTATGTTAAATCTATTTAATATCAAGTAAAGGCCCTCTTTTTATTGATGATGATAGAAAGAATCAAGTGTGATGGTGTTATCGGTTTTCGGGCTAGGTTAACTCAACACGATGATTTGTAGGAAACTTTTTTTTGTATTCTCGGCGACAAAGAACTCCCCAATTTCCACAGAAGCTATCTCAAAATTTAAAAACGTGTTGGTCAACGAGAAGATTCTGAACAAAGCTTCAACTACCGGTGGATCGATTTCGACCAAAAATCATTGGAACTTCCCAATTTATGGCTTAAGCACAAAGTACTTATGTATACCCAGAGAAGTAAGTTTGGTACTAGTCATATGTATACAAAATATTTTGGTAATAATTTTCGAACAATAGAACAACAGTAACGACTGGAGAGTGTTTGAGCGGTCGTAGAAGAAAGACGCGATTTTGTCTTTCTCTGTGCAGGAAAAAATTAAAATGTAATTTAATTTAATGTGATAAAAGTGTAAGGTGTTATTACATAAAATGTTAATAAGTAAATAAAATGTGGATTATAATAAAAATTTGTTTATTTAATTATTGTGAAGTGCATTGATATGATATGATATGATATGATGATATGATAGAGGCGTACAGGCCAGCCATAACGGCGATCCTAGGTACGTTACCATAATCCTGAAATATCAACAATCAAATAACAAATTATATCTGAATGCGAATAATATTTCAGCATCATGCGAGCCCAGGCCCTGCCTGCATCCTTAACAGATAAGGTTAGTTAGGAAAGAATGTTAGTCAAAGGGCGAACCGCAGCAAAGTCATTTTCTAACTACTTAAATATATTAGAATGTTAGTCTCAATTAAATTCACACTCTAGATTAGAGTTTGTTAGTTAATTAATGTAAGTTAGTTGTGTTTGAGGTAAAGGATACTAATATTCATCATATGTATTCGGTATCAGTCCTACTAGACTGGTTAGGTTATTTAATTCACATCTATGGGTCATCTCATCACATACTGCTTGTAACCTTATTTTGCCCTATCTTCCCATCCAACACCATCTAACCGAGGGACTTCACGTTCGTAATGACACGGCAGTATTATCATACATATGATGACCTAAATATTCCGTCAATAATTTCAAAAAATAAAAAATAAAATAAAATAAAAAATAAAATAAAAAATAAAATAAAAAAAAATTTAGATTCGGTATTGTCATTCAGCTACCTATATTTAAATTCATCCAACTAAAAGCGGGGTTCACTAAAACATAACCTGAATTCAACCAGAAAGATCGTCGAAAAACAACATTCTATAGCAAAAAGTCTTTGGATCGTTAACATATTTGATTGTATTGAGTTTAAGCTCAAAGCGTAAGTAATTAAATAGACCTCCTGATCAAGAATGTTGCAATCACAATCTACCCTGGAAGGTCAGGGTAGGTATGTAAAAAAAAAAATAATAAATAAATAATAAATTTTAAATAATAATAAAAATAAATTGAATTATATTTGCCGACAACTTTATTGTTTTAAATCAGGACTTTCGACAAAATTTCAATTTATAGAATTGTTTAAAGTAAGTGAAAATTATTAAAATAAATTATGAAAATGTAATTAAATTTAAATAAAAACCCAAATGGATAACACAATCCAACATATTTTAGCTCAAATGATAAATTTCCCGTGACAGAAAACTGTTTCCTTCTTTCATTAACATTTTATATATTTATCAATTTATATTATTCCACAAAAAGGCATTTTTGTCACAATACGGTGGCAACCCATTTTGAGTATACAAATTTTCGCTTATTGGGTAAGTTACAATTCGATCTGTTGGAATTTCAAATTTTGGTTTCTCGGGTACCAATATTTTATGTACTTAAGTACATACAAAGGGAATTCCCTTGAAATGTCAGTTTCTATGTATACGATTATAAATTACTGTTCACATATATGCAAATAGTTATAATAACAATAACAATAATAAATAATTAACTTTTATATAATTAGAATGAAAATTAGAATAAAAAGATACTTCTCTGATTGTAAAGGGTGTTTTTTTAGGAGGTTTGTTTTTCCGATAGATGTCGTTTTATTTTATGACAGTTGTTTTGACAGCTCAAAGTGGCATTTCTACTCAGTATTGTTTGGCAAATCATTATGAATAGGTTAACTCCAGAACAACGTTTTCAAATCGTGGAAATTTATTTTCAAAATCAGTGTTCAATTAAAAATGTTTATAGAGCACTTCGTGAATTTTATGGTGCACATAATCGTCCGTCAGAGACCACCATAAAGAACGTAATTACCAAATTTCGGTCTACATTCACTCTTTTGGATGCCAAGCCACCGACAAGAATGAGAAGAGTTCGTACAGAAGAAAATATTGCTGTCGTTGAGGCCAGTGTCGAAGAAAACGACAATTTATCGATTCGTCGTCGTGCTCAGCAAATTGGACTTTGTCCATCGACTTTATGGAAAATTTTACGTAAAGATTTGGGTTTGGTGCCATACAAAATTCAATTGGTGCAAGAATTAAAGCCACACGACCATCGTTTGCGCCGTGAATTCAGTGATTGGTCGTTAAATCAATTGAACGAAGATCCATTTTTTTACCGTAAAATTCTCTTCAGTGGTGAGGCGCATTTTTGGTTAAATGGATACGTCAACAAACAAAATTGTCGCATTTGGAGCAAAGATAATCCACACGCCGTTCAAGAATTACCAATGCATCCTGATAAATGTATTGTTTGGTGCGGTCTATGGGCTGGTGGGATCATCGGTCCATATTTCTTTAAAAATGAGGAAGGACGACGCGTTACCGTGAATGGAAATCGATACAGAACCATGTTAAATGAGTTTTTGTTGTCAAATCTTGAAGATATGGATATGGATGAAATGTGGTTTCAACAAGATGGTGCCACTTGCCATACAGCACGTGAAACAATCGACTTATTGAAAGAAACTTTCAACGACAACATTATTTCGAGAAATGGTCCGGTGAATTGGCCTCCGCGTTCGTGCGATTTGACGCCACTCGATTACTTTTTGTGGGGATACGTGAAGTCATTGGTTTATGTGGATAAACCTCAATCGATTGACGCTTTGGAAACCAATATTCAACGTGTCATTGCTGACATACGCCCTCAAATGCTTGAAAAAGTGCTGGAAAATTGGACCTCCAGAATGACATTTGTGAAAAATAGTCGTGGTAGCCATATGCCAGAAATTGTGTTTAAATGTTAAATGCCAAAAAATTATCTACCAAATAAAAAAAAATTTTGGTCATTTCATAATTTTATATGTGTTTTATTCAAAAAAAAAATCGGCAACCTCTTAAAAAAACACCCTTTATATGTGTTAAACGTAATTTTCATAATAACTGTCTCAATTCACCTGTATTAACAGGTGAATTTCTAAAGAACAAAATTCACTCAAAAATAGCACATCACTCTCACACTACACATTCCTAAACTGATTTGAATTAAAATATTAATAATAATTTATTTAAAGGAGAGACAAAAACACGTCTTTCCTCTACGACGATCAGTCGATCCTCCATTTTAATATTATGAAGTGCATTTGACATAAATTAAAAATTAAAAATAGAAATAAAATAAATTGTGTGTCGCAGCAATGGTGAGTGCACACACTCATTTTTATGCACGAGTGTATCTTTACTGTGTGGGAATTCCAAAGGATTCAAAATATAACTGTTTTTATTATTTTAATTCATATTTTATATAAATATCCATATAAATTTGAATTTTATTTATATAAATATGTGTTAGCAGTCGTGCTAGAAATAAGAAAATACGCATTTGTAATATGTCGCCGTAATAGTGGTGTGGTACGGTTTACGTGTTTGCATGGAAGCTACATACAGGGTGGCTGACACGACGTGTTACCAAAACAAAACACCACAGAATTTTTAGTTTTTGATAAATTTCATTGGATCAAAGTAAAAATTTTTCACAAATATTTAAATTTTCGAATTGCATTAGCAGTTTTCGATTTGGCCACCTTTAGCCGCGATTATGGCCTTCAAACGACCGACAAAGCTATTGCATGCAGCACGAAAGTGATTCTCGGCGAAGCGCTTGGTTGAGATAATCGACACTTTGGTATTTTTTTGTCCCAACCTTGCTCTTCAAAATACCCCAAACCGAGAAATCAAACGGATTTGCACCATGTGAATTTGGTGGCCATTGGGCAGTGGAAATGAACCACGGAACTTTATTTCTCAGCCAATCTTGACTGACGCGCGCTTTATGACTCGGCGCCGAGTCCTGTTGAAATATCCAGGCTCTGCGGCCGAAATATTTTTGTGCCCAAGGCTTCAATGCTCATCCAACTCATCCACTTTTTTACTCATCCAACACATGATCCCGATAAATTTGAGCATTTATCTTGATGCCACGGTCCAAAAAAACGAGCGGTGAACGGCTTTTGGCCGTTACGGCGGCCCAAAGCACCGCCGATGGTGATGGTGGTTGGTTTCAAGTGGCAATCCGTTGGTCCAAATTTTCAGTATAATGGCCGGGCAAGTAAATCCGGTAGTTTTGCTTGTTCACATATTGCTCAATGACGAACGGCGACTCATCGGAGAAAACCAAATTCGACAAATCGCCACTTTCGTGCAAGAGTAACAACTCCTTTGCTTTTTCCACTCTAACTTTTTTTTGAACATCGGTGAGACCATGCGTTTTATGGAATTTCAAGGCGTTTAGTCCCAGATGATCTTTCAATATGTGCTGCATCCGTTCGAGCGAAATGTTCGCCTCACGAGCCATTTTTCCGCCGCTACGGCGCGGATTCCGAGACAATTTGGCCTTCACCTTCCGAATGATATCCGGCGGTCTTTCAGTGCGTTTCGGCCCGCCACCATGGCGTTTTGCAATGCTGCCAGTATCGTTATAACGATTTATGGTGCGATACACAAACATTTTATTCACAGGCAGATGTTTTAACTGGTTAACAATCTGTGGTTTTCCAGCCCAATATAGAGCAATCACACTATTACGCTTGAATTCCATTGCGGATATTTTTTTTTCTTAATATTTCCCACTAAAATGCTTTTGTACGCTTGTAAACATGGAATGAACTGTCATTAGTGTAAATTTGAGCACTTTGTCATCACTGGGTTGACAGCAATGACAGTCTGAAGTTGGTAACACTTCGTGTCAGTCACCCGGTACATTGCGTTAATTTATAGAGGATGAATACATATTAACAATTAAAATGAGAAATATGTTCATATAGACCTTATGGCTTTATATATTGTACATATATACAAATTTGTTTTTTCTTGTATATACTGTGAATGTATATACTATACACACAATAGTATATAGTATATAGTAGTTCACACAATCATTACATAAAATAATAATATGGTTATATACGCAATGATTTAAAAGGCAAAGGATGATAATAAAATATGAGAGTGCGGTGTTTGTGTATATTTGGTTTATCATCTTCAAAAATAAAAATGATCATTGAAATTACGATGTGTGCATGCATGTGTGTTTAAAATTGTGTTACTGTGTGAATTGTATTCCCAAATATTTTTTTTTTATAGGAAAAATGTAAATAAGTAAAATGATAAATAGTTTTATTATATATTATAAAAGTTAGTTAATTTTCTTAAGGTGTGGAAAAGTGGAGAATAAAATTTATCAACATACTGAAAAGGAAAAGAATATCACTAATGCTCAATTTAAGTATTTTTGTATTTTAGTACACATACAGATATGGATTTGTAAAAAATCATTGTAGTATTTTAAAACGATAATTTTTTTGAATTTGGCAACAGTGCTCTCTCTGTCTCTCTATAATGAAAGAATGCGGCGTAAAAAGTGGCATTTATCTGCTAGTCCACACGAGGTCTCATGAATCCGGTCTCAATCTACATTTCTTTCTTAGTCTCACCACACTAACACAGACAAAAATTAAATGAGAAAATTTCCAGTACATTTTTGACATGTGTTTTGTCAATTTTATTTTATTTTTCGATTGTGTAATTAAAAAAGAAAAATGAATGAAAAATTTTTTTGCTAGATAATGAAAGAATGCGGCGTAAAAAGTGGCATTTATCTGCTAGTCCACACGAGGTTTCATGAATCCGGTCTCAATCTACATTTCTTTCTTAGTCTCACCACACTAACACAGACAAAAGTTAAATGAGAAAATTTCCAGTACATTTTTGACATGTGTTTTGTCAATTTTATTTTATTTTTCGATTGTGTAATTAAAAAAGAAAAATGAATGAAATTTTTTTTTGCTAGATATATGGTATACCAAAATCTACTTAAATATAAGTCCTGCTAACTCCACACATATCAAATAAACAATAACTAACTAAAGATGTATTGTTAATTTTTTTTCTATAGGAATTTTTTTTTAAAAAACTAATCATAAATGTATTGGTGCAGACACAAAGGAAAATGAAAAAAAATATAAAATTTATATTGCATTGTTAGTGTAACCAACACAATCTTCGGTAGTTATTTTTTTTATAGGTGTCTGGCAATGATAGTTAGAGCGCAGGACTTATATTTAGTTGATTTTGGGTATACCTATATGTATATATATATATATATATATATATATATATATATATATATATATATATATATATATATATATATATATATATATCTTCAAATGAGTCCTCCTGTGAATTCACCGATTGTAATTTAAATTCATGTATGTATTGTAAACATATAATATGTTTATATATTGATACGCGTTATTATTATTTATTATTAACTGTTTATTTAATTGGTTTATAATATATTTAATTACAATCAAATTTCAGAACTTCTCTAAAATCCATTTTTAAATCCCCACCCGGTTCTGTATACATGACAATAGTTGGTTGGGATATGGCCGGGTTCCATTCAGATTGGTCGAATTGTAGAACTTCTTCAAAAAGACTCGTTAAAAGCTCAATACAAGTTGGCCTTAGTTTATTAGAATACTAGCCCAGCTCTACAAACTAAATTGGAGAATTATCGGTTGGGAAACGGCCTGGTTCCATTCATTACGGCCGAATCCCAAAATTTCATCCAAATTCACCTACGCACAAACCGAAGTTGGCCATTATTTGTTAAGAGATGGCCTCGTTCCATTGAGCATTCTGTCAGAGTGGCCAATTCTCTGCCATTCCTCAACGAATCACCGTCAATTCCTCTTTTGATTGGTTGAGGAATGATAAGTCCCATTAAGCATGGCATAAATATGTCCTATGCAGTATAATTACACTTGGTAATTAATCACATATTCTTTGATGACCAAATTAGTAAGGCATTTTTTGCGAAACAAGTTAAATTTATTTGAAATACCCAATCCGGTAGTTAATCTGGCATTGAATAACATTCATAGTTTTCCAGGAATCATTGTCTTTGTGATGTCTCACTTGTCGCTCACTTGTCTCACTTGTCGCTCTCGATAGCAAAGTAAGTAGAGCGCTTGCTTTGTGATTCGGGGGTCCCGGCTTCGATTCCTGGTGGTGACAAACAAAAAAAAAAAGTTGCGACTGGTCGTTTTTAATGTGTTATGTGTTACATTGTGCATTGTCTATATATCTTAAGCCATAGTTATAGGCTTTTCTTCATAAATATAATAATATAATATAATATAATACTTATATTTTGCAACTTTTTGAAAGATTTTTTTTTGCTATTTCGTGGGTTCCTCAATTCAATGGTTAAATACTAATGGATTTTAGAGTAATTTTTAATATAATTCAAATACTATATGGTTTCAGGAAATTCTATTGAAGTTGTGGAGTTGCAGAGGATTAAATTAATTAATGTTTATATTATTTAGGAAGTCGGAAAATATTAAGTTAGAATAAAATTTCAAGAAATCTACGAATGCTTGTGAAATAATAATATTTCTTTGAAATATTAACTGCTGATTGTGTAGACTAGAATTGTGTTACTAACTATCGAATTTACCTAGGTGTGTGTAACAGGGCCGATTCAATCCATCAATGATAGATCAATGATCAATCAATTAGGAAAAACGAAAAGTATTAATGCAGAATTATATTTCAGGAAATATTCAAATGTACGAGAAATAATCATATCTTTTCTCCAGGTTGCTGATTTAGAGAAGCAATTGTTGAAGACCAATACCAGCGTTATCCATTAAACCTATTAAGCCTTTATCCTTCTTTTAGTAGATTAGAAGTAGATTAGAATTGTGTTGTGCCGTCCGATCGCTGGGTATCTGAAACCGGATCGTTCCGCCCTCAAAAAAAAATATTTCTCCTATCCTTCCTATTGTTATTGTTTACACATGTTATTGTTGTAGGAATAGGCCTGGCGATATCCATGACACTTGTCCAGTACTTGCTTCTACAGTCAAATCAATCAATCAGTAGAACAACTGTAACGACTGAAAGGTCCGATATGTAATATATACGGTTTCCTCATTCTAATTTCGCGCAGCTTATTTCAACATCGTCCCATTTCAATACATGAAATTTTAATGTAAATCTATCTCACGAAAACAAAATATATATTATAAAACGGCACATGTGATCGTGTTATTAGTACGTTTCGTTTAATTATTTATTTGTTTTTTTTAATCTTTAATTAATCTTATTTAATAGCAATGTTTAGATTACATTTTATAAAGAAATGTACATATGTAAACTAGTTTAACATAGCTACTCCTATTTTATTTATAATACAATTTAATATCAATGATTTAAAGAAGTTTATTCATTTTATCAATGAGTTCATTTTGATTAATCTAAGGAAAAGTACAAACAACAATCTTTGTTCTCGACGATTTCGAGTATGCACATATTGAATAAAAACGTAAACAAGAAGCAAGATCAACTTTGAATTTTATCAATGGTTTTTACTTTTCGTAAAATATTTTGTTATTTTTTGTGTCCTTTTAAAACAAAATTGTATTTTGTTATCTATGTGTGTACCTATTGAATGAGCTGTGAAAATATTTTATGATATGAGATTCCATTAAAAAGAAATTATTGTAAATAAGACTTATTATTATTGTTTCGAAAATAATCGAAATAATTTTTTTTGAGTTCTATGCAACATTGTTATTCGTATTATTAAGTGATAATTTGTTAATCCATGGATGTTGATAGTAGGGATAATAAATATGTAGATTATAATTTTTTAATTTTAAAACTGAGAAAGCATAAACGTGCCAATTTTATCTTGTCCTTACGAGTGTGTATTTTAAAAACGCATATAAACAAAATCAACCTTGAAATGATTTATGAACTAGACATTTTTGTTTTATAAAATTATTCTTAGTCGAATACCGTCGATGACGTAAAACTAGTTCAGCATTGCACTTTTTTATCTATTTATTATTGGACCGATTGGTTTTGGTACCGAAAAAATCCGACATTGAACTTATGACTATAGTCGGGTATTTAGGAAGCAATAATATTATTAAATTATAGGAGCCTATTACATACAGTAGAAGACATTCGTTTTTATACGATTTGATTTTTGACCGGAATAACCTTTTTAATCGATTATCACAAAACAATGTTCGTTTTTAACGTTCAATAGTGATAGGTCACCCATTTAGGAACATCCCTGTATTGACTAAATTTCGCAAAAAATAATGGTAAATTTAGGAAAAAAATAAAAACAATACAATAACAGAGTAGACGGCAACATTCGTTTTTATACGGTATCGAGAAACTTATCTTAGTAATTAAAAAGGAGTGTTGACCATATGTTTGTTAAATTATTTGACAATATTATTTGTTTTCGTTAGATTGGTTTTCAGTTTAGTGCGTAAAATAGAATGAAATACATTCAAAAAATTAGCTTGCTATTAGTTTTCGAAATGGGAAAAAATATTTCGATCAATATTCGTAGCTTAGTGATTTATCACCGAGAAAAAAACAAATCTTTGCAAAAAATTGCAGATATACTAAATCTACAAAAATGTACTGTACAAAAAATTTGCGAGCGGTACTATAAAGAACAAAGAATTGAAAGTTTAAGTACAAATAAAGGACCTAGAAAATTAACACCCAGTGATGGAAAATTTATTTTGAGGGAAGTGGGAAGGAACCCGAGGCTGAATGCAGTTCAATTACAACAACAATTATTCGAATTTAGTGGAACACAAGTACATCCGGTCACTATTCGTCGCTTTTTAAAAAAACACAACATGTTTAATCGTATAGCAAGAAATAAGCCATTAATCAGTGAAATCAATCGTAAGAAACGTTTACAATTTGCTAGACAATATAAAGACAAAGGTGTTGATTTTTGGAAAACTTGTATATTTGTTGACGAATCTAAGTTTAATTTGTTTCAAAGTGATAGAAAACAAGTAAAAATATACAGAAAACCGAATGCAGGATATTTAGTAAAAAACTTAAATTCTACAGTGAAACATGGTGGTACAAATGTTATGGTTTGGGGTGCTATGGGATACAATGGGACTGGTAGCATTGTACATATTGATAAAATAATGAATCAATACGTTTATCTGGATATTTTAAAACGAAATTTAAAAGAATCAGCCAGAAAATTGGGTATTGAGAGTATATTTCAATTTTATCAAGACAATGACCCAAAGCATAAAGCATGGAATGTGCGCACGTGGCTGTTATACAATTGTCCCAAGGTTATTGAAACACCTCCACAGAGCCCAGATCTCAACCCTATTGAGCATTTGTGGCAACATATAGATATGGCAATGCGGCAAAATCATCAAATTAAAACACGCTTGCAATTGAAAAATGCAATCATGGAGGAATGGTCTAAAATAGATGGGGATTATACCAAAAAACTTATAGAATCAATGCCAAATCGACTTAAGGAAGTCATCAATCGTAATGGATATCCAACACGATATTAGTGAAAAAGATTATGTGCGTCTAACTTCAACGATAAAATCGTAAAATATAATCGTATAAAAACGAATGTTCATGAAATTTTTTAACTTGTTCTTATTTAGGTTAGATTGTAAGTTTAAAATGTTTTAATTTTTTTTAGTTTTATTAAATTTTGAATTAAAAACGTTAAATATGTAAACGAGTTTTAAATTTCATTTTCCACTTCTGCCCTTCTTGCTAGAATTCGTATATGCTTTCTAAATAGTTTACCGTATAAAAGCGAATGTCCTCTACTGTATATAGTAAAATATTATTTCGTTAAAGAAACAACTTCAGATAATTAGTTTTACTAAAGCTGATGTTCGATAGGAACTAGAAGAAACTCGCGTTTATAGTTGACAAATTTGATTTTAGTTTGGTTTCCCTATGTTACTGCATTTACTGAATGAAATGCTAAACGGAATGAACTTAATGGTATAAATGAATTGAACGGACTGTAAATAGTCTGGGTGAACTATATTGGAATGAATGGACTGAGTAGACTGTATGGACTATGGACTGGGTAGTGTATTATGAACTGAATAGATTGTACGAATATTGTTGAATACGATTGCTGATGTCCTAGCTGAAACAAATGGGTAGTGATGCAGTCTTCACGGAACGAGATTATAAAGTTGGATTATTTTTTTACCGACTTGAACATAGTCACACGTGAGATTTGCTCAAAAAATTCGTCTACGACTGTCATGCGAGTCAAATGTTTTCTGTTGATTTGTAGTTATTGTTTACTTTCAATTTCTGCTTGGTTTGCGATTAGTTGGAGCTTTATTTTAATTTAATCGAATAAACGTATGTCCCTGGATTACATATACAATATTCGATTTTATATATTAATTAATTTATAAGAATTTTTAGCCCAACAATTGTGGCAAAATAAAATTTTTGGTTCTCACTAGAAATTTCAAAAATTCTGTGGTATAATTGCGAAAATTTTAATATTCTATATAATAAATAAAATGTTCTTTTAATTTAATTTATTTAAGACAAATTATGCACGGGAAGTGGATACGCGGCAGATCAAACTTATAGCCCGTGGATTACCAAAACGAAAACCATTTGACGGTGTTTATAATACGAGTATTGTAGTTGGTGCGTCTGACAAAGGCGGTGTTGGTAAATCAACAACGGCCGTTTTTTTTGGCAGTAACACTAGGTGGTTTAGGTAAAAAGGTCGGTTTCCTGGATGGTGACATATTTGGCCACTCCATGCCGTTAATGATGAATATCCATGAAGAACCTTCAGTGAACAATATTAACAATATTATACCGATAATAAATTATGGGGTTAAATGTATGTCAATGGAATTATTAATTTCTGAAAAACCGGTTGTTTGGCGAGGACCATTAATTATGTCTGCACTAGAGTGGCTATTAAAGAGAACATTTTGGGATGAACTTGATATATTATTCGTGGATACACCACCTGGAACTGGTGATATACACCTTCATTTAGCCCAAAATGTTTATAATCGGATTATCGCCCAATTATTTAACGGAAATAGATTTGTCATAAATAAACAACAACAATAACAAATATATGAGCACAATTATTGCTCATATTTCAGTTTATTTTTTGTTACTATGTTGGTACGACCAAGATTATTTGCTCAAAAGATGGAAATTTTTCAACTAAAGCTGGATTAAATTGGGCGGGGCTTAGTTGAATATAAAGATTTGATTGGCTAAAGAGTTGGATTAAAAATAATCCCGTTCCGTGAAGGCGCCTTGAATGAATTAGATGAATTTTATTGTCGTAAACATTCGTATATTCAAGGGCAATTTATTAATTAATTAGTATTTTAAATTGATAAAAAATGAACGTAAAAAAATAAATTGTATTCCTGTGGCACATTCTGGCTCTTGGTTCTTGAGAAAGTAGATCTAAGTAAATTCTGCTCGGCGATATAGCGAATTTGCAAAAATCTTGAGTTCGAAAATTTTCATTTTTACTGTATGTACTTTATTTTAGTTCGTAAAATAAAGTAAAAATTGTTTCAGACTTATTTATTTTGTAAAAGAAAGAACTTATGAATAGACATAGTTAAAAACAAAACATGCTACTGTGAAATTCAAAAAACGTGGCTAGATAATGTTAGTCACGACAAAGATAGATTACTCCATTCATAATGCATATAACAATTTTACCATACTAACCTTAATTGATTATACTGCAGCATAAGGGTGAAGTATTTTCTTCTTGCACTTGTATTAAAATATTAATTTGATAAATCCCAAAAATGTCCAAATGCAATTACTTTTTATATATTGAATAATAGAAATTCAAAAACAATATTTTTTTAATGACTTTAACTTCCATTAACGCATTCTTAAATAATAAAGTATAAGCCCCACGTACAACTGTATTTAAGAAGCACTTAACTAATCACCAACTATTGAAATCAAAGTTTTGAATTCAGTAGTGTATTTTAATGAGCACTACGAGTATATTCTGATATTCACTCTGAATCTGAAACTCCTCACAATTTTAACGTTGATTGTAAAACGTGTTTTTGATGAAACTCTGGAATTGTACAAAATAAAATTGAAAAGCATAAGTATTGTAACCGCAAATTAAAAACGCAAAATAGATATACTGTTAATGGGCGTGTTTTGTCGTTTGTTGATCCTTAACCCCATATTAGTAATCGAGTGCCAAAATAAGAGATTTAATATGCTTTTGTAAAGAATAAATAACTGACAAATAAGAAACACAATAAAGAACACGGCAGACAATAATTTTATTACGATGGGTAGCTATTGCTTGGAAAGAGACGCGTGGCAACGAGACAAACAATGTGACAGCAACTTTAACATTAATGTATTCACCAATCACCACCAATTAGCTAGGATTCAATGAACTAATCAATTATTAATCACATTATAATGATTATATAACTTTAGAAATGAGGCGGCCTTTGTGGACTGCAGCGTCAGCAAAATAAGCAAGAATGGAGCTAATCTTAACTCGAATAAAAAACAATAAAAAACGCGAAAAATTAAAAAATTAATAAAATCTCTCTTGCATATTCAAAAATCATTATTCCCCACCATGAAATTTAATAGAAAACAGCAAGATCAATTCTTGTTGAAAATTTAATCATTCAATTTAGTTCAGCCTTTAATTCTCTAGATTTTTTGTAAATGCTATACTTGTCAACGTCATATAACAATTGAAAAAGACCTTCACTTTCGATATTGATTACAAATTTCAACAACATTTCACAAAAATCCCCATTTTACGGAAAAAGCTTACGTTTAAAGTTTGATCCCGATTAGTCAATCCGCCTGGATAGAGATAAATTTGTAATTTCCGAAAAAAATTAAAAAAATGATCTAAAGTAATTTTGTTTGAATTTTAATTTACAATCTTTCTATTTTTTAACGGTTTACTTACTTAGTATAGTAATCATGAATATTTTCGACCTCGAGATTTTTGCAGAATTATCATTCGCTGTATGGTCGAACTCAAAAATACGGTGTCTTTGTGTGGTGCCGAATAGCCAAATGTTTTCGTCCTCCCTACAGCCCTGACGTTTGTATGAATGGGATGAAATTTCACGCATAAGGTTTTATCACAAATAATGAATTGAATCACATGACCAAATTGAACTGAGAAAAGACGTATGTATGTAAAAATTAAAAACAAAAATTTTGAAGGGGAAATTTTCGTATACTAAGCGAAAGACTATATACAATAACACGAATTATCATATGAAATATTGCTAAAATGAAACCAAAGTACACGTACATACACACAAACACCCAAATAAAACTAATTAATTTATATGTATGCAGCTTTTCAATAAAGTTTATTTACATTTATTTATTAGGCATTGGTGTCTGTTTTATTTTCGGAATGAATAGCAATAAGGAAATCAACTTTTTATATTGAACAGCATAAACTGAAATAATTATAAATCAAATTTCGCTGCAAAAAATTATTTAAATACATATGTACTAAATAATTTAGATATGATTTTGGAATTATCATTTATTGCGCATATACCACATAATACAATAATTCAATAATAAATTCAAATTGTAATTTGTTTATAAATACGATCGAGTATCGCGCAAATGAAAAATATATGTATATGACTATGTATGCACCTGTAGATCGTATACTATAGTGAATAGACGAATTGATTTTAAATTATCAGTTTTCTCTCTTCGTTGTAAGGTTTTATATATTTATTAAAATCTCAATAGAATGAATAGGACATAATATTAAAAGTTTCATAAGAAACCTTTTATGTGTGTGTTACATTTTTCTAAATTCGATAACAACAAACCGAAACCAACGCAATTTTATTCTATGTACAAGCCACATTGTTGGAACACATACACAATTTTCGGTCGACTATATCAAGGTATTGTGAATGAATAAAACAAAATATTTTCATAAATTAAAAACGAAACAGTGTGCAAACGAAAAATAAAATAAAAATGTGTAGAAGTTTTACAGTAACAAGTTCGTAGATACTACTATTACTAGTTTCTTCTATTTATTATTGATTTTACTTCTATTTGAACTATGCATGTGTGCGTGTTTTCGTATATTTATTATAAACTATTGTGGATTTTTCCTGTATTTTGGAAGTAAACCTTCCTTACGCACGCTTGACTTCGGGAGTAAGATGGTGAATGCGTGACGAGAGCGTTGTTCAAGCGAATACACAACTATTTTCGTTCGTATGTACGTGTACTACGGTTTCATTTTAGGAATATTTCATATGATAATTCGTGTTATTGTATATAGTCTTTCGCTTAGTATACGAAAATTTCCCCTTCAAAATTTTTGTTTTTAATTTTTACATACATACGTCTTTTCTCAGTTCAATTTGGTCATGTGATTCAATTCATTATTTGTGATAAAACCTTATGCGTGAAATTTCATCCCATTCATACAAACGTCAGGGCTGTAGGGAGGACGAAAACATTTGGCTATTCGGCACCACACAAAGACACCGTATTTTTGAGTTCGACCATACAGCGAATGATAATTCTGCAAAAATCTCGAGGTCGAAAATATTCATGATTACTATACTAAGTAAGTAAAACGTTAAAAATTAGAAAGATTGTAAATTAAAATTCAAACAAAATTACTTTAGATCATTTTTTTAATTTTTTTCGGAAATTACGAATTTATCTCTATCCAGGCGGATTGACTAATCGGGATGAAACTTTAAACGTAAGCTTTTTCCATAAAATGGGGATTTTTGTGAAATGTTGTTGAAATTTGTAATCAATATCGAAAGTGAAGGTCTTTTTCAATTGTTATATGACGTTGAAAAGTATAGCATTTACAAAAAATCTAAAGAGAATTAAAGGCTGAAATAAATTTAATGATTAAATTTTCAACAAGAATTGATCTTGCTGTTTTCTATTTAAGTTCATGGCGGGAGTAATGATTTTTGAATATGCAAGAGAGATTTTATCAAATTTTTAATTTTTCGCGTTTTTTGTTGTTTTTTATTCGAGTTGAGATTATGAGCTCCATTCTTGCTTATTTTGCTGACGCTGCAGTCCACAAAGGCTGCCTCATTTCTAAAGTTATATAATCATTATAATGTGATTAATAATTGATTAGTTCATTGAATTCTAGCTAATTGGTGGTAATTGGTGTATATATATATATATATATATATATATATATATATATATATATATATATATATGTATATATGCTTATATGTATATATATATATATATATATATATATATATATATATATATATATATATATGTATATATGCATATATGTATGTATATATATATATATATATATATATATATATATATATATATATATATATATATATATATATATATATATATATATATATATATATATATATATATATATATATATATATATATATACACTGCTGGGAAAAAAAATTGAGCAAACATGTTTTATTGCAAATTGGAGTCTTTTTTTGCTAAAATTACAAAACTTTTGAAAGCAATTGGCGTATTTTTCATTTTTAATACATGTATGACGTAATTTTTTGAAGAAAAAAAATTTACCTGCCATTTAGGGGCAAAACCCCGAAAAATGCCAAAATATTCAAAATACGTTGATTGCAGTTAAATTAATGAAATAAATTAAACACCTATTTTTGAATTTTTTATTTGTTTTTTATTGATTTATAGAAGTTCTATTCTATATATATACACTCGTATATATATATATATATATATATATATATATACATGGAGCTTAAGAAGTTTTACTTCAGTCGTGTGGTCTAAAGCACACTCACTTTTTTATCAGAATCTACTGTAATATAAGTCCTGATCTAACTCTCATTGACAATATCTATATAAAAATAACTACCGAAGATTGTGTTGGTTACACTAAAAATCCAATGTAAATTTTTTATTTTTTTATTTTTTGTTTGTTTCTGCACCAACACATTTATATTTAGTTATTTCACAAAAATTAAAAAAAAATACCAATCCATCGTTAGTTAGTTATGGTACTATTCCACTAGGAAACAGACAAATTTTACAAAAATTTTGCAGAAAACATGACAAAGACAAGAACTCAAATTTGCATTAGCGCGACTGAGATAAAACATTTTTATTTTATGGTATAAAAAGTTGGGGAAATTTTGACATCATCGAAAACTAACCTATAAAGTATTTAAAAGATATAAAAAATCTTTATTTTTGATGTTTGACAATAATTTTATATCCCAAAAATTACTAAAAAATATTATTTTTATTTTTTCGATGAAAAAACATATGCATTTTAATTATTTTGAATAATTTACGAAACTATCGAAAAATTGGTTTACTATAAATCATGTGAGGGGAAATTTTTGACAAGTTCATATTAACCTAAAAAAATCATTCAGCAGCCGAAAAAAAATCAAACAAAAATCGAAGTGTCAGATTTTTTAACCCAAAAAAATATAGTAAAAGTCAGTTCAGTCTTATATTTGTATCAAAATACTTGTATAAAACTGTGTATCGGTTATTGAAACCGGATAATAACAGCAGTGATGAGGAAGTGGATGATTTGGATTGTGAAGAAAAGGATAATACGATTACATTAATCATTTGAGTGCTATCGAACGGACATTGAAATTTTGATAATGTTGAATGATGCCGATCTTATACAATTTGTCTCAGCTAAACCGATCAATTTCTATTTGACTGCTTCTGAATACATGTAGAATGGAAAATAACAGAATCATTCCGACTGTGTAAGCAAATGTACCAAATTGGTATTTTATATTTTTACTTTCAGTGCGAGAACAATTAAAAGATTTAACGAAACAGTTCGATAAATTAGAAAATGATTGCAAAATGTTGGGCAAATTGTCGGGGAGGTACACAATTGAATGAGGATAAATCTAAGTACATACCTCCAATATGTCGGTGATTCAGTGAAATGATGTTTTATGTTATCTATATTTTTATAGTGATTGTGAAGGCAACAAACGGGCCACGATATGTTATTGGATATCGACGTCAGACAAGACAAAATTGAAGGCTGGAACTAAGGTAGCTTTAGATATAAAGTGCTCGTTTAATAAGTGAAGTGTTTAATTACACTCGTGATCTTCAACCGTGCATTATATTACTGGATGAAATGAAATTGATGCAATTGGAAATCGTTGTTTTTCCGAAGCTACATCAGTCGATCATAAAATTCAACGTACTCTAATGGAATTGCTTAATCAAATGGATGGTTTCGATTCGTTGGATTAGGTTAAAATGATCATGGCTACAAACCGTCCGAATACGCTATATCCGGCATTATTACGTCCCGGACGGTTAGATCGTAAAATAAATGTAAGTACATACCTACAATATGTCAGTGATTTAGTGAAACGATATTTTATGTTACTTATATTTTTATAGTTATTGTGAAGACAACAAATTGGCCACGATATGTTGTTGGATATCGCTCTAGATATGAAGTGCTCGGTTAATAAGTAAAATGTTTAACTACGGCGATCATCAGTCGTGCATTATATTAATGGATGAAATGGAATTAATGCAATTGGAGGTTGTCGTTTTTCGGAAGGTACATCAGCCGATCGTAAAATTCAACCGTACTCTAATGGAATTGCTTAATCAAATGGTTTCGATTTTCGATTCGTTGGATTAGGGTAAAATGATTATGGCTACAAACCGTCCGGATACGCTAGATCCGGCATTATTACGTCCCGGACGTTTAGATCGTAAAATCGAAATTCTGCTTCCTAATGAACAGTCACGTTCGGAAATTTTAAAAATGCATGACATTTATTATGAAACCATTGTTAAATGGTCGGATAATTATTTAACAAATGTTTCGAATGGCGGTTTATGAATACAAGTGAGTCTTTCAATAAAAAAATGGTAAAGTTTTTAACTAACAACAATTTCGTTTTACTTTAGATTACTATATGTTGGCGTTCAAGCCATCTTTCATGAAAACATTGTGGTTTAATCTCACTCGTTTTGGCCAAAATTTATTTTCGTCTCCAATCTCGATGCTGTTAATTTCGTTGAGTACAACGCTCAAATAGATTTGTTTGGGTTTTGCCTAAGTAGCATTTCCAGAGACTCATTCATTTAAGTGGGGTGGTAGCAGTTCACAAGGCAGATGTGGTGGTATGTAACGAGGCCCACGACGATTTCAACCTATTCAAGATTTTACCCGCGAAGATATTGAGGTTGGGCCACCATTATCGATCAAACAAATTTGATCGATTACGATATTTGGATGAATATTGGATACGAACATTTTCTCGTTGAGATTCCATTGGCCGGATTCATCTTATCGAAATTGGCCGGTAAGCATTCGGATTTCGATAGACATCAACTGACATCACTGGATCCCGTATGGGATGTATCAGAATTAGGTTTATATTTTACTGTTGTCTGCCGTGTGTCTGTGGTGATTTAGGAATAACGCGAGTTGAAGAGCTGCGACAAAACGCTTCTAATATAGTGGTCAACTCATCCAATCGCATTGAATATATCCAATTAATGGTCGACTTTATATTTGACTTTAAATAAACAAATTCAAATAAATTTTAATAAATAAATTTTAATTTTAATGATAAATTTTAATAAAATATTTCTCATCTGAAAATCCTGTTTTTAATATTTTGTATACGCAATATGATACCTAGGTAGGATGTTTTTTTATAGTCGAAGGAACTATTTTGGCCTAGTTACCTAGTTCAGCAGTCGGTATTATTTTTAAATTTTGAATTAAAAATTTTTTAATAGAAATATAACCTAAAAAAATTAAATGCAAAGTGAAATTTCAAGAAGGCGAAAAAATATTTAAAATGTAGTGTGAATTCCTCCAATATTTTTTTCAATTTTTTCCAAAAAAAAAAAAAAAATTTATTGTGTCGACACACCAAGCACAAAAAATTTATGTTTCTACCATAAAAAAATCAAAAAAATAAAAGTTTGCTGAGAGTGGGGATTTTTTTTTCATTTTGGTTGCCATAAAAAATACTTTGTTTGATATTTTTTATTTATAATTATGGCAACCAACTCAACAACAACAAAACATTTTAGAAAAAAAAAAAATACCGATGTACGGTTCACACACCGAGAGAATCTATATTTTTATCTCGTTCTAGTTTTCTGCAAAATAAAACGCTGTGTAGTGGAATAGACCCATTATTGTTTATTTGATATGTGTGGAGTTAGCAGGACTTATATTTAAGTAGATTCTGATTTTTATGCTAATACAAGTGAATAGACGACTGAAATATTTGATCGGATAGGTGTATACTCGAGTACATTTCAGCTTGTAGAATACATTTGTGTTGGTTTCGATAAAGTAGATAAATAGTTTCTATATCAAAACCAGGGGCTCGATTTTGTTCAAAAGTTAATTATTGATTTCCAATTACGTAATTGTATTATTTTAATAAAATAAAATCAACACGCAAATGTTGAAATGCACTAATTAATACACTAATTAATATAATTAATATACTAATTAAAACTGCGTACATGACATCGGGAATTAGTTAGGAAAAATACCATGGTATCGCACAGAATGTATTAAAACAACAACAAAGCTAAAAATATTTCAACTGAGTGCGGAACTAGTAGGCGGGGCAAAAAGCACTTTACGGAATTTGATTGGTTTTGAGTGACGGACCGAATGTGATTCTTTTTATTTCCGATGTCATGTGCGCACAATAGGATCGGATGGCATTTAAATTTGAAGAGGTAGAATATCCCCGTTTCGTTTTCGTCGTTTTGTGCGCATTACGTCATGTGACATGGTTTACACTTTATGTTTCATTTTATGGTCGAAATATTTGTGAAAATAATCCGTCGACATATACTTTACAAGCCGATGACAAAAAAGTGATAATTATGAGTATATAACATAAAACCATGGAGCAGATTACAAGAGAGGTAAACTCAATTATATCTCATTGTATATGAATAATATTACTTACAATTTTCGATCAGTGTAAATAAGTAATATTTTTTAAGGCTTATATATCATATTTTCCCCTTTTAATTTCATACTGTTAAATACAAAGTTATATATACTCGGGCCGAAGCCAACCCAAATATATTCTACATGTAGGTAGCATACAATTATGTGCATTCGAATGTTAGTTGTATATTTTGTAATCGTAAAAATAATTATCTTCCTTTATGGCTGCCGCATGAAAATGGTCTACGAGCTTGGCTCAACATAACAAAGTTAAAAATGTGTGATCTCAAAACGGCGGTACCAACTTTTATTTTTACTTTTTGCTGTTTTTTATTGATTTAAATAATTTTTTAGCTCTATGAAAATAGAAATGACGTTGTTTGCATATTTACAACAACAATTGCATTATATTTACTATCCACATAGCAAAAAAAAATTTAAGTTAGTACCGCCGTTTGAGATGACACATTTTTAACTTTGTTATGTTGAGCCGAGCTCGTAGACTATTTTCGTGCGGCAGCCTATAAAGTGCTATTCCATGGAGAAAACAGAAACATTTTGCTGAACATCTGACAAAGACAAGAACTAAGATTTACATTAGAGCGACTGAGACACAACATTTTTATTTTATGGTAGAAAAAATTGGGGAAATTATTTAAATAAATAACTAAAAATCTTTATTTTTAATAATTGACAATTATTTTATATCTCAAAAATTAGTAAAAAATTAATATCAATTTTGCGATAAAAACAAAATATGTTGTTTAATTATTTTGATTAATTTGCGAAAATATCTAAATAGTGTTCTGCTATAAAATATGGAGGAGAAATTTTTGACAAGTTCGTAAATTAACCTCAAATTAAGCATCAAAAAATTTCTCATATATTTTAAAACCCAAACAAATTACGAAATAAATAATAAATTAGATAAATTTAACAAAAATATTTTATAAATATTTAGTTGTACACAATAATAAATCTAGTGAATAAGTTTTTAAGTTAAAATTTGAGTGCTGTGTTATACTTATAATGGTTACTACAACGAAAGCATCCTCTCGAACATCATTCATATTCAAAATACCGTTGCCCACAGTAAACGAGCTAGATTTGATCGTGAATTTCATTAAATGACCTAATTTGTTTTGTGTTTCTTTTGTAGAATGAAAATGAAGATGAAAGACGACGAAGTAGATCGGAGACCAGTAGTACGAGTAGTGTAAATGTTTCGATACTGGACAATAATGAAGAGTTGAAAGTTTGTTTACAACAGTTCATGGACAATGTAAGTAGTGATGATTGAAGATCGCTTGCCCAATCTTTCAAATTAATCTGTGTTTGATATATTCGTAGAAAATCAACACAGAGAATGCATTTCAAACAAATTTAATCGGATACATTGGCCAATTTCGTTACAGACCATCGTAAATATGTGAAAAATTTCCAAGTAGTTGGTACCTCATTGGAAGCATCGAGTAAAATTTATGGTTACCGGGTTGATATGGTGCACAATGATTTGAATGTGAAGGAAATGAGAATGAAGGGCAACCGAAAAGGATGATTCAATTACTGAGGATACTAATGATGTGCAGGATACGGTACCTTTTTGGATCCCGTATTTGCCGATATAAAATCCAAGTTAAGCGATATGAGTAGATCGAATCGAGCTTAATTTGATTACAAATTTTGTTTGATTATGATAATCTCCATCTAACAACATTAAATGGATTTTAAACATTCCATTAAATATGTCAACCCAGTATGAAAGAGCGCTATCTTCTCGGTGGATTACTGGAGATCCCTCGAAATTTTCACATAGTAACTGTGCGAATTTCCCAACTACATCTCCGGCATTTTACAAAGTGTTGTCCGCAGAGTCCAGCTATAAAAATTCGATCATGGAATTAATGTTTTACATTAAACACTCAGACATCCTAATTAAAAGCCAAAGTGATGTGTTATGGATGGTTCTTCAAGATATTGTTTGGTAACGTTGTCAAATAAAAATATGTTCAATTGTCGTAACGCAGAAGCAGAGAAAGGCAGTAGATGAATGTTCTTGATGTAATGGTCCTTTAAGTCCATTACATCAAGAACATTCATCTACTGCCTTTCTCTGCTTCTGCGTTAGGACAATTGAACATATTTATATTTGACAACGTCGCCAAACAATATTTTGAAGAACCATCCATAAAACATCACTTTGGTTTTGATGGGAATAAACCGGTGCAACTGTGTGAAGACACTAACACATTTATTACCCAAAACAGATATATTTTTTGTTCATCTGGTACGGAAATTATGTTGGATCACCAGACATACAACTCGTTAAACAATATCTATCTTAAGGAAAACATAAAGATGCCGGATATTACAAATATTCAGGGTGTACCTGGATGCGGTAAATCAACCTGGATTATAAACAAGCATAAACTTGGCAGTGATCTTGTTTTATGTGCTACAAAAGAAGGACTTCGTTAGAAGGATCTCGTTGTGAGCACGAAAACACTGATTTTAATAAAATCAAATTAAATTACAAAACGATTGCCTCATATATCTAATCAATAGAAATCGGACCTACGATACAGTTTTTATTGATGAGTACATGATGGTGCATGCTGGATATATAGGACTCGTGGTTATCCTAAGTAAACGTTCTAAAATATATCTTCTGGGTGATAAAAACCAAATACCATATATTGACAGATTACATCATGTCAACATGCAATTTTCCGATGCAAGCACATTCGTAACAAAGACAGAATACTTGAATGTGACGTATAGATGCCCAGCTGATGTTACATGTGCTCTAACGGAATACTACCCTAACATCAGTAGTAAGAATACCGTGCAAATTTTAGCCAAATTTATAAACCTGCCGTCAACTTTGATGTCGATACCTCTGTTGGATAACACATTCTATCTAACCTTTACCAAAGCTGATAAACAATTAATCTCCCAGCTTAAGATACCAGAATCTAGTAAAGTCATGACTATCCACGAAGCACTAGGAATAACCTCACCAAATGTGATATTGTATAAGAATCAATTCTAAACCACGTGGGCTGTTCGATAATGTACCCCATGCCATAGTTGCAATTTCAAGACACACCCAATCTTTTAGATAGTTTTCACCAGTGGCTAATGATAGACTACACTCGCTTTTAATGAGAGCTCGAGCCTACACTACTACTCTAAAAGTAAATCAATCCATAAAATTCAAGAAAAGGTTGGTTTATGAGAAATATGCAATTTACTATCAAAACGTCAACAAAATGGCATCAAAAGCATCTAAGTTCTATAACTTCGTTTTAAAATCAAACTACCTAATCTATGTAATTTGTGAAACTTATTAAAACCCGGCATAATGAGCAGTGAATTTTTTGGCCATGATTACGTTGTCCACAGATGCGATCGGTCTTTCGAAACTAGCTCAAAGAAATCGGGTGGTGGCGTACTGATAGCAGTACATTCTAAACTCTGGAATGCGCCAGTAACTTTAGTCCCATCGAGAGTCAAACAAATTGGTGTAAAAATCAAAATTAACCAAACCAATCTATTCATTTACGCAGCGTATATACCACCTCAATCAAATAGTGATCATTACGCAACTTGCATCGATGCGATTGATGAAGTTATTAATACAGCAAACTCGTCAGATTTAGTTCTTGTGCTTGGTGATTTCTGGACCCGGAACTAAATTGTATTTTTCCAAACAATATAACAACAGATGCTGAATCTTTTTTTTTTTTTTTTTGGATTTGAAATTTACTTCAAATCAAAATACAGGTCGTATCTCGATCAAATTCAAGGAAAAATCAAAGTAAATCCAAAACAATCTTGGAAATACTTTAGGAATAAACGCGAAATTGACGGATACCCTGCAAATATGACATATAACAATACCAGCTCCTCAAACTCCAAAGATATAGCTGACATGTTCGCGAAGTTTTTCCAATCAGTCTATAAACCAAGCGTTACTAGTGGATTCTGAAATCATACATGTACATCACAGAATAGATTTCTTTAAATAAATAAATAAATAAATCTGTACTGGGATAATACGCCAAATGAATTTATACGCAATGAAGACGCACCCGTTGTAAATGAGAAATTTTATTTTATCAAATGCAAAAAGCTGGACGGCTCTTAAAATTCGGACAACATTTAGGGAATAGAACATTATTGATAAGCCGTGCGACATGAATAAGTACGTATTTGGCTGGAAACATCTAAGTAAGGAATCACTATATAACGATCTTTTTCAGAATGTTGCAATCAATCGTAGGTGATAGTAACATAAATTTCGATGACAGCGATATTGATAATAGATTTATGGGTGATGATTTTCATAATCAAGCTGATATGGATGAGCCACAAGAGATGGAACTACCGCGTATGACATTCGCATACAATGCAATGCCGAAATTGAACAAGTGCAAGAGTTGCGAAGAAATTGTCCAATTGAATTGGTTACAATGGATTTTCCATTGAAGAACTCGATGCTCTAAATATAGTGACGGGTGATAAACACCCAAACCGTAATTGATTCTAAAACTACCCGTAAATCATCACATAGACGACGATTATTTTGACAGATTACCATATGCCCAGAGAATGAAGCTAAAAACCAGTGTGGTAATAGCAAATGTGATTGATAAAGAAAAATAACTCGATAGTAGAGAGGAATTAGGTGAAGATAATCCAAACGGAATGAAGAATAACGATGATGTGTGCGACAGCAATACCGATTTCCAAAATGAACATCTAGACGATGATGAAAACCCAGTTCTAAATATTAACTTGAGTAATTTGATGTTTGTTTGTTTGATTTGAAGTTTGTTTAAAATCCTTTACTCTCGTGTTTTTTATATTTATAATTTTATTTATGTTTAGATCGAAAGAATTATCATACTGTATGATACCAAACCCAAAATCTTAAATATGAAACCGTTAAAGCTGTCGTGTTTTCAAAGTCGTAAATGGACTATCACAAGAACAATTGGTCCGCCAGCTAACGGATTTTAATAAAACGTATTTCAAGAAAGTATCACGTCACTTAAAGAATAATAAAGAGTTATACGATATGATGGGGTATCAACATTTTATGAATTGTAAGTACGCTACCGCCATTTGAGCGATGTGCTAAAAGAGAATTTATCCGTGCCTATTGCATTCTCGGCCATATTGCACCTGAAGACAAATACTCGTAGCTATTATTAATACGTATAGTTAAATATTGATTTTAATGATTTTGAATAAAATATTCCTCATCTGTAAATCCTGTGTTTTTAATATTTTGTATACAGCACGTGATATGCACCTAAGAGGATGTTTCTTTGAAGTGGGAATCACTTTAGTCTACCAGTTAAAATACAATGACGATTACAAAACTTTTGAAAGCAATTGGCTTATTGTTTCATTTTAAATACATGTATGACGTAATTTTTTGAAAAAAAAAAATTTACCTGCAATTTAGGGGCAAAACTCCGAAAAATGCCAAAATATTCAAAATACGTTGATTGGAGTTAAAGTAATGGAACAAATTAAACGCCTATTTTTTAATTTTTTTTGTTTTTTATTGATTTATAGAAGTTCTGTCTTTATTATTACATCGGTACAAACCCGCAACTGATGTGCAAAAAAATTGGTCGAGGAATTATTTTATTTTACGCCTACCGTTCTTGGCCGTCATTAGGGTGCAGATGTTTTATTGCCTGTAATTTTTTTTGAGTATAAATAGTGCATATTTTGTAAGATTAAGTTATTCTGTAAGTGATCCTAGTCAAATAAAGAATAAAGTGTAATTTTAGTTTTAAAAAATGGGAAAAGTTAGTGAGCAGTGTAAAAGCAATATGTTGATTTTGGCGCAAGAAAATTTAACCACGCGTGAAATAGCAGTGTATCGATTTTGTCCCAAAATGCGTGAAACGAAATGAGTGTAACCGGAAAGATATAGTAGTAGTATTTATGTTTATGTTAGTTAGTGATGCGCGTATAATTGGCTTGCTTTACTATACACATGCAAACCACGTGTCATTGTTTTTGTTTATTCTATTAACCCGTGATGAGATTTTTGATTCCTATATTGCGGAGCGCGATTGTGCTCCTTGACACTCAAAGGGTTAACCATTGTAAACGCCATATTTTTGTATTGTTTAAAAAAAAGAAGAAAAATTCGTCATTTTGGAACAATATGATTGGTCGAAAAAATTCTTTAAACGAATGAAAAGACAAACTAACGCAACACTGAATTCGCCTTTACAAGATAGTGTTACTTTTTAAATATGTTTTTATTTTCGATTTATTTATAATTAATATTTTATTTTTAAAATTTATGAAATTTAAATTAAATTTATTTATAAAATTTAAACATATAACATATAAACATATAAAATTAAATTATTATAAAAAAATATTAAATATAAAATACATTAGCATGTTAAATAATGACACTCCACAGCTCGTGAGCAGACGTAATGTGTTGAGAAAAGGAAATAAGCACCATAACAATTAAACCGATTCACCCGGATCGCGTTATTTTGGTACTGTCCATCATAAAAATGACACAAATACGAACAAAAGAAAAATACAAATACAAAGACATAATTGTGTATTATACAGTGTATACGTATTCGATATTTTTTGCTTCACTCATTTTAAATGAGTAACTCACGGGACAAAATCGATATACAGAAAGATTAAACATTCCTAAAAGTACTGTCGCGTGGAATACTAAAAAAATGCGAGAGATTTTATTTATTTATATTCTCAGTAATAATACAACTACTAGATTATTCAGTGGATTTACTGTCCTTTCAAGAATAATCTGCGTAGTATGTACAGCAAAATAAACTATTAAAATATAAAAAGTAATAAGAACATAACAATATCAAAACAAAACAAAAAAACAATAATGATAATACATAAATTGCCTAAAATTAAAAATACAATTCAATATTTGACTTAAAATACTTTTTAATACTATTCTTAAATTTAAAAAATGTTTCAGATTTTTTTAAATTATTAGGTATTTGATTATAAATAAATGGTCCCAAGAAGGTAATCGACTTTCTACCAAATTCAATCTTTATGTGATGGTAATTAATTCTGTCACAATTTCTAGTTTTATAAATATGATGAATACAATCAAATTTAATATTAGATAAAACTGAAGATATATGTAATGTTTTATACATATATAACGTTATTTGAAATTTGTGTAACACGTTAATGGGTAACATTAAATAATTCTCTTTACAATATAGTTCCTTAGTTGGAAACAGGAATGTCAATCTATAGACTGATTTTAACCTTTTGTTCTGCATTACTTGAATTTTATTTAGCCTAGTCGCAGTGGCTGTTCCATATGTAAGTAGACCTAGCAGGTTCGTGACTGAATAAACGAGAAATACATCATTAACAACACCCGTCTAGGAACAAAATACGATAATTTCCGAAGAAGACCTACAAGTGGAGCAATTTTGTTACTTATATAATTAATATGATCCTGCCAACACATATGGATGTCAAAAGTTACTCCTAAATATTTAAATGAATTAACTCTTTCAATAATATAGTTATTCACTTTAAGTGGAGGTACCGTAACTATTGATTTATATGGGGAATGAAATATCATATATTTAGTTTTAGATATATTAAGTGAGATTAAATTAGATTTGAAGTATTCTAATAATATATCGAGATCGTGATTCATGTCGTTCATTATCCCATTGGCATCTAGGGTTTCATAGAACAAAGCAGTATCATTTGCAAAAATTCTAATTTTACCAATTAATGGTAAATAAGAGATATCATTAATGAAAATTTAGAATAAAAGTGGTCCCAGAACACTGCATTGTGAAACACCTCATTTGATATGCAACATATTACTTTTAACTTCATTTACCATGACATACTGTTTTCTATTTGATAAATAGCTTCTCAGCAAGTTGTAAGGAACACCCCGTATACCATAAATATATAATTTGTTAAGCTTTCTGTAAGTCTAAGAAAAGTGCTCCAATATATTTTTTGTTATCAAAAGCTGTAAAGATCATATTTGAAATTTCAACAAGAGCAAATTCCGTACCAGCTCCCTTTCTAAAACCATATTGATGTGAATAGAAAAACTTATTTGAATCAAGAAAATTTACCAATCGGGAGAAGAACAGTTTTTCAAAAATCGTGTCAAATACTGATAAAGTTGAAATAGGTCTGTAATTATTAATTGATAAACTATCACCATTTTTAAAAACGGGAATAACTTTCGCAACCTTTAAACAATTAGGATAAATACCAGTTAACAAACATTCATTAAAAATTTCTGACAAAAGTTTTGAGAAAAAATCTGCTCTACTTTTAACCACATAGTTATTTAGTCTGGACCACAACCTTTACTATCATTCAGTGAATAAATAATATTGTAAACTTCAGCAGCTGTAACTGCCGAAAAATACATAGAATCAGGGTTCCAATAAATGGTTCCGAATTTATGTATATCTCTGTCAGAGTTGATAGATTCACTAATTAAACTACCTACTTTAACAAAATAGTCATTGAAAAGGTTAACTATATCACCAGTATCATTATAACGCCGCCCGTTAAATAAAATTGAATCAAACTGAACTGTTTTGTGATTTTTATTAAGAAACAAATTAATATTTTTCCATAGATTCCTTTGGTTTAAATCAACAAATATTTGATTAAAATAATGTTTCTTTGCGAAATATTTTTTTGATTTGAGTAATTTACTTAGGCGTCCTAATTCCGCTTTAAGATCAGAGTTATTGGGATTTTGTTTACATCTTTTTAACACTTGGTTTTTCTTACGAATTATTTGCCAAATATCATATGTAATCCAAGGGCATACAGTATTTTTTAATTTAGCTTTGACACTTATTATATTAGTATATTTATTAATTAGTTCATTGTATTTCTTTACAATTAATTGTAAAGTGCTGTTTGGATCCTGAACGTGCAATGGCATTGAAAGCAGAAAGTTATTAAACTCATCATTTAATTTATCAAAATTAACAATTTTTTTACTCAATGTTTTCTCAATGTACTTAGCTGCACTGCATAGCAAAAGTTTGTGTAAAGAAAATTGTGATCGCTAATGTTTGAATAGATGGTAGAATTGTAAACCTTTTTAATATTTAGAAAACTTGATACGGCATGATCTAATATATTGGCACTTGCAGAACGAGTAATATACGTATTAGTGGTTATCAAACCATAGCTCATTAGCAGATTTATATAATCAGTTACATAATCGTCTGTTTTGTTAACTGGAATATTTAAATCTCCTAGTAGAATATTATCAGATCTGCAGTTATCGGAGAGAAAACTCTCTAAAGTGTTAAAAAAACAATTAACATCAGAGCCAGGTGAGCGATAAATGGCACAAACATTAGTACCAACAAATCGAGGAAGCTTAATTTGTATGAAGTGAAATGGGTATAAGCCATTATCATTTTTCATTGAACAATATTCAATGTCATTTCTGATATATAACGCAAGACCTCCCCCTGATCTATCATCTCTACATGAAAATATACTATTATAATTGTTGATAGTATACGACATCATATTGTGACTCTGAATAAAAGTTTCAGATATATCTAAAATATGCACATCAGATTGTAAATTATCAATGAACTCTAATAGGTTGTCAAATTTATTAATGTCATTCATCCCACGAATATTAATTTGGAGAGTTATCAATCGTTGAGTGTTATTATTGTTGAGAGATGGGCAGTACACAAAGAAAAAAAGTGGAAGATCGTTTCATAATATTATAATGTCGTCGGAACCTTTTTAAACTGATGATATAAGACGGGATGTTGAGCGAGCAACGGGAAAATAAATTTCAGCCAGCTTAGTGAGAAAGACTTGTGAAAGCTGGTTTAAGAGCACTTAAACCAGTCCAGAAGCCTGAGTTCACATTACTAGTAAAACGTTTGCTATGGGTGAGCATTTTTCTTGGACTCCAAAGATGTGGAATGATGTGATTTTCTCCGATGAATCAAAATTCAAAGCTGCATGTTGGAGATGGAAGAATTCTCGTAAGAAGAAAACCGGGCGAGAGGCTTAGCAATGAATGTCATGTAAGACTTCCACCGAAAAATGAAGGAGTTATGGTCTGGGTATGCTTTTCTGGAAACTAAACCGCACAATCGACTGCTTCCTTAGTTCCAGCATTACAGCAGTTGTTTATCTGCAGGTCCTACACAACGAATTTGAACCTTCTGTGTTAAAGCTTTTTGGCGAGACTTGCAAATTTATTTTTCAACAGGACAACGCTCCGTGCCATACCGCCAAAGTTGTGAGTTATTAATTTTGAATTGTAAATTGAATTAATTTTGAATTGGAAAAAATTGCCGTTCAGATAAACATAAATAATTTGTTAAAAACTTGTTTTTTTATCTCTTCATTTAAATGTAAATAAGTACTTCGAAGAAAGAAGTATCGATGTATTGAGCTGGCCCCCGTATAGTCCAGACTTAAATCCCATTGAAGCTAGAAGTAGCAAGAAAGCGCCCAGAATCGATTCAAGCTTTAAAAAGTTTGTTAATGACGATTTGGGAATCCATACCTCCTACGACTTTCAAAAATTTATCAAATTCAATGAATCGGTGGTGTATCGCTGTAATAAAAGCAAATGGCGGTCCAACAAAATATTAATATTAAAGATAGAACTTCTATAAATCAATAAAAAACAAAAAAAAATAAAAAATAGGTGTTTAATTTATTCCATTACTTTAACTACAATCAACGTATTTTGAATATTTTGGCATTTTTCGGAGTCTTGCCCCCCAATTGCAGGTAACTTTTTTTTTCAATAAATTACGTCATACATGTATTTAAAATGAAACAATAAGCCAATTGCTTTCAAAGTTTTGTAATTTTAGCAAAAAAAGACTCCAGTTTGCAATAAAATATGTTTACCCAATTTTTTCCCCCAGCACTGTATGTGTAAAAAAGGATAACAACAATTGTAATAAATACGCAGGCGCAAAACTAATACAATATGGTCAATGAAACTTTGATTAGTATACATATAAATACAAGAAGGATCAAGAGCAAATAATAAACATTTTATTTTGATCTTTTTGTTTTTGATCACACTGAAAACAAATACATAAGGTCATATCATTTAGAGAAAATTATTAATTTAATTTAAAATTAAAGTGATAATATTAAGCTAATTTAAATTTTTTTTTACAAAAAACAGAAAACTTAAAATGTAGAAAGAGAAAATTGGAAAATGTTGTAAACGTTAACGATATTTATTCAACCAACCTTAAAATACGGACACTACTCGCAAACAAACAGAATAACCTTAGATTTGTACATTTCCCCACACAAAAATTTAAAATATTACAGAGAGCAATATTAACTTAAATAAGGATACGTTTAATTTTTTAATACAATTTTTAAATAAATTATCAACAGTTTTGAAAAAGAACAATGGTTAAGCTTGTTCAAATTGAAATAAAACGAAAATTTTAAAATAAATAAAATGTTACACCAAAAGCACTAACAGATAACCAACAATTTGTTTTTATAAGTTTATATGCGAGCAGAATCTACAAAAATATAAGTCCTGCTAACTCCACACATATGAAATAAACAATAACTAACTAAAGATGTATTGGTAATTTTTCTCCATAGTAATTTTTTTTAAAAACTAAGTACTAATGTGTAGGTGCAGAAACGAAAAAAAAATGAAAAAAAAATTCAAATTTACATTGCATTGTTAGTGTATCCAACACACTCTTTGGTAGTTTTTTTTTATATAGGTATTTGTCAATGAGCGTTAGAGCAGGACTTATATTTAAGTAGAATGTATTATAAATAAGTAGATATGTATTGGTAATTTTCTTTCTATAGTAATTTTTTTTAAAATAAGTAAGTATAAATGTGTTGGTGCAGAAACAAACAAAAAATGAAAATTAGTTTTTTAGTTATCGTAGTAAACATTTACATATACATATTTGTATTTAGTATACATTCGGCGTGTTCAGTACGACCAAAATGATAAAAATTATTATATTTTTTGTGACTCTAACTTCACTCCGTATAATTTTATGCCGAAACCATAGAAATAGAGTATATAGAATGAATGTAAGCAACTGTCAAGCGTCACAAATTCGGAGGGCAAAAGAGAAAGCATATAAATTAACAGGGCCGTATTTAGAATTTTTTTCGATCGAATGCAATGAAGTTAGGAAGTTAAAATTAAAAACTTATTTATATTTAATTACATTTTTATTTCTTTAATAAAAGTGCATTAATTATTTTTATTTAAATATAATATTATGTGTATAAAAAATAGTAATTATAAAACCACTACGCTTATTTATTTCACATTCCTTTAAAATGTAATGTATGTTGAAAATTCACTTAGTATAATTGGGTATCCAAAAAAATCTGCGTCATACATATTAGATTCGTCTACTTTAGATATTTCTTGGTCAATTGAAATATCATCTGATCAGGCTTCAATCATTGCTTTTTCAATTCTCCATATTTTGGTAAACTAAAAACAAATGTTTACATTATATTTCTGTAAAAAATTGTATTTACAGTACATATTCCAAAATAAAAATAAATTATGAAAAGAAAAGCACATGAAACAATCAACACCCACTTTTCGAACCATAGTAATACGATAAATGCGGCACTGGTAAAAACATTTATTTACAAAAAGAAAGAACCCACGCTGTTAACCAAAATTGTTTCTTATTTTTATCTGATTTTTAACTTAAATTAAGGATAATTTTACCACAAATCACTTTCTTTTTAACATAATATACATTTTATTTTGTATAAACACTTACTAATGGTACGATATTCCATCTTGTAATTTTTTAGGCGTAATTAGCAGTTTTTCACGAGACACTTCATTTTATTAAATGTTTCTAATTTTTATTACTAAAATGATGCACTACACACAATTCACTAAATATTTCAATAATATTTAAATTATTTTAATTAATATTTTTACGATTTTTTAAGAACACAAAATTTAACGCGTCACTTTAAACAAAAACAAAAACTGGTTTGAGGGGTTCTTTCTTTGACCTATGAGACCGCCATATGCATTTTTTATATAACCATCCTGCTCTGGCTTGTGAAAAATCTTTACATTCATTCTATAGTATATAATTCTATGGTCGAAACCGAGTGAACAACCAATTTATATATATATATATATATATATATATATATATATATATATATATATATATATATATATATATGGGTGGGGGCTGGGATCAATAGGGTAGGCGTCTGACCGTTTATGGTGTCATGCGCCATACTCCAGCGTTGCAACTATATCTGAAACTAGCAAGTGTTTAATTTACCTCCACGTGGTACCACCCGCGCGACTACAACGATTACTCGTGGTAGTCGGCAAAACTATTAAATGCGAAGACCTAAAAAAAAATTTAAAAAAAATATGGCGGAAGGTTCTAACAAAATATTACCCCAGGTGGGTACCGAATCACTTCGGGAATCCCACTCCTCTGCGCTAGAGGATCGTCCCACGGATTCTGGGGGGGACAATCAACCGCAAACAACTGGAAGGACGCTGTTGGTGAGTGACCAGGCCAGAGCATCCGGAACAATTACTGGAAACATAGACGAAAGTTACAACTCCTACTTTAAACCAACAAAACTTTTAAGTAGGTCTCCACCACACCACTCCTCGGTTCCAGACCTTTCAATATGGAGTGGCACAAAACGTCGTTGCGACGTAGAAAACGCAGAACATGTTGACAATCAAGCCGAGTTAGCAGAGTTAATCGCAGTGATCGAGCAGATCGAGAAGGAAACCGGCGGACTGAGCTCATTGGTAAAGGCTAACCCGACAACGAAAAATCAAATAAAGGATGCGGTGTCGAGGGTAAGGATGGCTGCATATAAATTATCAAATTTTAAGCAAACACTACAGACATGGAGTAATAGGCCCATCGTAACTGAGAAAAAGCGGCGTAGAACTGACAATGATGGTCAACGCGTGGCACAGCAGAACATACCCACTCAAACTGATCTAGGCCCGACACAAAAACAAACTGCGGCAAAGGAGATGTCCACACAAACAGTGGACATAAAGGAAATTGTAAAGAAAACCGAGGAGCTCTGCAACTTGATTCACTCGACGATGACAACACAAGATATCAGGCCAACTGTCTCAAAGGAATGGCCACAAAAAGTATTTCGCGTAACTAAAATCAGCCGTAACAGCTTTATGGATTGTGAAATGTTAACGAGAGCCATTTTTATTGACGGAAATAAACCAATCACTCAAGAATTGCATAATTTGGGAAAACAAGTACCAGGCTTTCAGCAGCTGTTAGACAATCAGTACTTTAAGTATGGTGACGTTGCTGTTATACGAAGCTCAGACAGGATTGAATTAAAGGGCCAGAATCGGCCGGCTAGTGATGGACGTACTTTGCTAGTTGGCTACGTTAATCAAGAGGTAGACGATAATGAGCTAGAAGCACAATTTATCGAGTTAGCAAGAAGAATGAAGACTGCCTCCCAGGAATGCACGGAGTTGAGCGTCACCTCGACAGTCAGAAACAGGTTAAACTTGCGTAAGATCCTGGAGTGCTGTTATAGCGATAGCGGAGTATGCATCAAAATTTGCGTGGGTGCCGAGAGAGGAACAAGGGATAAACTGAAAGCCGAGACAAAAGTGAAAGGCAGTAAGCAGGTCACGCAGCCTGACGCAGAGCAAA
The DNA here is from genome assembly GCA_963691935.1 of Nephrotoma guestfalica. Taxonomy (NCBI): domain Eukaryota; kingdom Metazoa; phylum Arthropoda; class Insecta; order Diptera; family Tipulidae; genus Nephrotoma; species Nephrotoma guestfalica. Next base: position 146,507,992 of record OY829914.1, on the reverse strand, counting down.
GTCTCACAGAAGTTAGGCGTCGTAAGAGAAACCCACGAAACCGGAAAGAAACAGTTATAGTTAAGGCAGAAGGACGCACGTACGCTGATCTACTTAAAGCTGTGAAAGGTGGTGTTGATATCAAGGAGTTAGGGGTGGAGATAACCGCCATAAAAAAGACAAAGACTGATGATCTTTTGATCCAACTGAAGGGTGGCAAGAATAAAGCCGAATGCTTAACGGAATCGATTGCCGGAAAGGTAGCCGGCGTCACTGCGATACACCAAAAAGAAATGGCAGTAATACACATACGCGACCTGGAGGCAGGGACTGTTTCTGATGATGTAAAGAAGGGTGTTCAAGCAGCATTAAGCGAGGTTCGATGCGAAGAGATACTTGTGACTTCAATGAGGCGTACTCACTCGGATACGATGAACAGTACAGTAAAACTGCCAATACAGTGGGCGAAGCAGCTGGTGGAGCGCAGGCGCATCCGAATAGGATGGATTTCTTGTCGAGTCCAATTACGTGTCGATGACCATCGTTGCTATAAATGCTGGGAAAGAGGGCATACAGCGAGGAGTTGCAATGGGCCTGACCGCAGAAACCTTTGTTTTAACTGCGGTAAAGACGGGCACAAGATAAATGAGTGCAGCCAAACGCAAGGCAGGCCATTTAGGAAGAGGCAGAATAATGAGAGAGAAAGCTCGCCTGTAGATATGGCCAATCGAACAGGAGAGGAACAACCAATATGCAAGTGATGCAAATTAATACGCATCGCAGTAGGCCGGCCCAGGACCTCCTTATAGCTACTGCCAAAAAAATGCAGGTAGACGTGGGCCTGGTGAGCGAGCCAAACCGACGAACACTGCAGAGAGGAAACTGGAAGGTTGACTTAGACGAAGATGCCGCGCTAATGGTGCTTCCAAAGGACGTTCCAGTTGCTAGAATTGGTAAAGGAAAGGGAGTGGTCTGGATAGAACTAGAAGACATTGTAATCATGAGCTGCTATTTCTCTCCTAACAAACCTATGGAAGAATTCATCATAAGGCTGGACGAACTCAGCGTAGTAGTTCGGAACCAAACTAAAGATGTGATTGTAGCGGGCGACTTTAACGCAAAATCTCCAGAGTGGGGCGGAGATGTATTAGACAATAGAGGTCAGCAACTGGCAGACTGGGCTGCATCCTGTAACCTTAGCAGTGTCAACACGGGGCAATCACCTACATACGAAAGAGGAAACTATGGCTCGTTCCTAGATGTAACCTTCGTCACACAAAACACCATAAATCGAATCCAAAACTGGAAAGTTTTGGATGAAGAAAGTCTTAGTGACCACCGATATATTATGTTCGAAATAAACACAGCGACACCAGCTAGACTTCAGGGGACTAGCGTTCCAGTCAACCGAGGCTGGCAGGTTGGGGAAAAGAGTCAGACGCGCCTTCGTAGCGCGACGCAACAGCACCTTGGCGCCCCTAGCATAATAACACCGACACATGCGAAGAGGCGCTAGAATCTAGAAGTGGAAATAGACGAAAAGCTGTCTACTGGTGGACTCCAGAAATCGCTGAACTTCGCAGACGCTGCAATCACGCCAGGCGAAGGCTTACAAGAGAGAACAGGCGCACTAGCGGCCAAGCAGACAGAACCTTTCACCATAATTTGAAGAGCGCCCGCACCTGCATGAGAAAGGCGATCGCGAAATCGAAAAAGAACTGCTGGAAACTCCTCTGTAATACAATCGAAGAGGACCCTTGGGGAGATGCATATAAGATCGTGATGAAAAAATTCGGACGAAAAACGCCTACATTACCCGCAGATATCACTAACATCGTCGTGGCCTCGCTCTTTCCAACGCACGACCAAGTGGAACATGAAAACATACGACCGGCAGAGATTCCACCTTTCACAACTGAGGAACTCGAGATGGCATGGCGGAAATTGAAAACGAAGAAAAGTTCCGGGCCAGATGGAATTCCATCAGGGCCGTTAGGATCGCGGCGGAAACCCACCCAAAAAAGGTGCTAGACGTGATGAATTCCATTCTAGAGAAGGGGGAATTCCCTCGCATCTGGAAAACGGCGCGATTGGTGCTGTTAAAGAAAGATGGAAAACCGGATGGCGTACCGACATCTTACAGGCCACTCTGTCTGCTGGACACGTTCGGAAAGCTTTTCGAACATTTGCTATTACGCAGACTGATCGACGAAATTGATAGGGCAGGTGGACTCGCTGATAATCAGTTTGGATTTTGAGCAGGGCACTCCACAATAGATGCTATAGTGGAGGTTATGAAGCTTATAGATTCAGCCGCTAATGATACACAATATACGCGGCGTATCCCAGTAGTAATCACACTGGATATAAGAAACGCCTTTAATAGCGCATCATGGGAGTTAATTCTACAAGAACTTAATAACTTCCAAGTTAGTCCATATTTGAGGAGGGTACTTCAAAGTTACTTGAGTGAACGACGAATCATTGTGGAAGCTGGAGGTGTTGCTACTCAGATGGATGTCACGAGCGGGGTTCCCCAAGGTTCCATATTGGGACCGATGCTTTGGAATATCTTGTACGATGGCATTCTTCGAATTCCTTTGCCCGAAGATGCCAAATTAGTGGGCCAGACATGAACTACAACTAGTGGAACGAGTGGATGCAGCAATAGAGGTGATTTCTAGGTGGCTTCACAATCACCGAATGCAATTGGCCCCAGAGAAAACTGAAGCAGTGGTAATGACAGGCCGCTGAATATCTGGGTATATGGCTAGACTACCGTCGCTGTTTTCAAGAACACGTAAGGCAAATTGTAGCAAAGGCGACTCGGACGACAAAAGGGCTCATCGGATTGATGACGAATGTTGGTGGACCAAGCGCTAGTAAAAGAAAATTGCTCTCATCAGTGGTTTTATCCTCAATACTTTATGGGGCACCCATCTGGATACGAGCTTTAGACACTGCAAAGGCGCGTGAACAGTTGGAGTGTGTGCAACGGACCCTAGCACTGCGTGTATGCAGTGCATACAGAACAGTTGGAAAGGAAGCAGTTCTCGTGATAGCTAATATGCCGCCGATCACGGTGCTGGCGAAATATAGAGTAGCAGTTCTTCAGGGAAGCCCAAGCGTTGAGGCCAAATCAGAATTAATGCAAGAATGGCAGACTAGATGGGAGAGCGTTGATACTGGATCGTGGACCAGGGAGCTCATCCCGAGGCTAAAGGAATGGGTGGAGCGTAAACATGGCGAGGTGAACTTCCATCTCACTCAGTTCTTGTCAGGTCACGGTTGTTTCAACAGCTACCTATTCAGAGTGCATATCAAGGATATACCTAATTGCTTATACTGTACCGAAGAGGATACACCAGAGCACACGATATTCTACTGTGCAAGGTGGGATCAAGTGCGAAAGTAGTGTACAGATGTTGTAGGAGCCATAACACCAGGTACAATCATTTCGAGGATGCTGGCGGACGAGAATGGTTGGTATGCTATAAGTAGGATGATTAGAGTAACACTAACCATAAAAATGAGGGAACAAGCGACCATGTCGCTCTGAACAAAACTAGAGGACAATAGACATCCCGCGGTCGAAGAAATGCAACAAATTTGTGGTACCGGTCGCTGCGAGGAGGTGAGGTAGGGGGTTTTTAGTCGGTAGAAGTCCGGCACAACGTCCATGAGGATTTTCCCCCTACTATAAGAAAAAAAAAAAAAAAAAAATATATATATATATATATATATATATATATATATATATATATCCAAAACAGCGGTAAGGCCTTGTAACCATTTTAGAATATTTAAATGGAGTGTGAATAACAACAATGAATTTCATCATTACTGAATAAGTACTGTATCAAAACCAACAACAATATAATGCCATGATAATGCAACAAATACAATAAAAACTAAACTATGGATAGTTGCATTTTAATGTATATATACATCATATGTGCTATTATTTAAGTATATTTTGTATATATATTTAAGTGTAGGTAGATTTTGCATACGCGTACATGTAGCAAGTAGTGGTGTGAAAAAAATAACATGGGATTGTGGTGTAATCAACACAAGCTTCTATAGTTTTTTGTATATTGGGATCTGCGTTTCAGACTTTGTTCATGGCTTTAAATTGTTGTTGGACTGTATTAAGCGAACTTTTTTTGCTGACTGATGCCAGCTCTATGTATGGTGTAAATCGAAACAAAAATACTTTAATATAAATAAAGTATCTCAGAAAAACTAGCTATCAAAACTATACTATTATAGTGTGCTTCAATAGCAAAATTAAATTGCGTAGCTATTAATTTCATTCTTCGTGATTTAAACGAATAAGGTAGATAACAAAATAATATTATACGAACGGTGTAAAATTGGTATGAAACTGAATTTTGAAATGTGAATATTGAAAATACGTCATCATTTTTCGTTTTAACTAATTTATTAAGTATACTTTTATTATTGGTCTTATAACAATACGGATGAAATCTCTTGACCACGGTTAACCTTATGATTGTGCTGAATGATCTTTTAATTTATATGTGAATGCACAACCTTGAAATAAATTAAAATCATATGTAAATAAAATTAATATATATATATATATATATATATATATATATATATATATATATATATATATATATATATATATATATATATATAATATAATAGTAATATAAAAAATACGGTTTGTATGTATGCAGGCCCCAATAACGTAAACATGAAAAAACTATCAGACAAATGCTATGGAAATTTTTTATTAACATTTATTTATTTATTCTCGTAAATGCGGCTTAAAAATAAATTTTTATTCTCCTGAGCATGAACTTTATTTATCATTAAATTTGGCGAATTGTTTTTCATTTTTAAGGTAGATTTCATTTAGAATTTACTATTTTCCGCTATGATGTCTTTAATTTGATGATCGCCGTTTAATATATATATATAGCAAAGATTGTGTGTATGCATGAAGTGGATCAAAACCAACTACAATAGAAGCCCTGCTACAGCAATACACACAAAGGAATCCAAACTACAGAAAGTTGTATTAGAGTACATGTATACATTGTATTGTTTCCAAATAAAATTCAATATGATCACACACTAATATCATTGGTTTGTACCATAAAGCAAAATATACATAAGAGGACTCATGTAGACATTCCGAGGTTATCATCTATTTTACTATTGGCAATCTGTATAAGTCTAACAAGAACAATGAACTATAAAATAACTATGCCGATATGTTTATAAGATATGTATATATGGCTTAAATATAGCAAAAAATTAAATTTGAGTATATAAATATATCAAAACTATAAAATAAGATTAACCTCGTAGAAATGGGCTTATAAAATTTGCACTACTTGGTTCTCTTATATATTTATTCCTCGATGTTTGTAATAATGAAAACGATGAACGAAAAAACATAAAAAAAAAATTATTTTATCTAACAAATTAAGAAGCAAAATATGTAATTACTATTAAATATTTAGCTTCTTAAAAGAACTAAAAATTATTTGGTTACTATTATTAAAATAAACAAAATATTAAAACAAAAAAAATATCTTTGAAAACCAAAAAATTGACAACCACTACATTAAGAAGAATATGTGTGAACTCGCTAACTAGTTAAATAAGTAGTGGTGCGAAATGACAAAATGAGCAGAACAAAAAAAAATTAAATAGCATTGTAGTGTACCCAACACAATCTTCTGTAGTTTCTTGTATGTTGGAATCTGCGTTTCAGACTTTCTTCATGGCTTTTAATTGTTGTTGGTTTTGAGTGGATGCAAAATTTACTTAAAATTAGTGCTGCTCTCTCTCACTGAGAGATGCCTAATATAAAAATAACTACAGAAAATTGTGTTGATTTATTTAAAAAAAATTACTATAGAAAAAAAATTACCAATCATCTTTCTTTAGTTAGTATTGTTTATTTCATATGTGTGGAGTTAGCAGGAGTTATACTTAAGTAGATTTTCGGAAAATTGTAAAATTCTAAATAAAAACTACCTTAAAAATACCAAAATTAATGATAAATAAACAAAGTTCATGCTCAGGAGAATAAAAATAAAATTTATTTTTCTGCCGCATTCATTTACGAGATATAAATAAATAAAACCAAAAAAAAAATTTCCATAGCATTTGTATGAGTGTTTTTCGTGTTACGTTATTTGAGTTTGTATATATATATATATGTATATATATATATATATATATATATATATATATATATATATATATATATATAAATATATATATATATATATATATAGTATATATATAAATATATATATATATATATATATATATATATATATATATATATATATATATATATATATATATATATATATATAATATATATATATATATATATATATATATATATATATATATATATATATATATATATAAATATATATATATATACATACTAGCTAACTAAACATGAATTGGTATTTCTATAGTAAATTTTTTTTAAATAATTAAGCATATATGTGTTGTCCTAGATGCACTACTATATCGAATATTCACTATTTTGATAGTATTGTAAGCAGCACATGGTTAACCAACAAATAAAACCCAACAAATACATAAAAATTTATAAAAACCAGAATACAAAAGAAAGTGAAATACACAAGTTATTATTCTCCATATTACACACAGAAAGAGACAACGCTATTGTCTTGTAACAAAAAATATTTCATCCAAATAAACTAACCTAAAATTATTTTATATCCCATTTTTATTAATCCATTCGTATCTTTATTAAGTAACGCAAGAATTTACTTATATTTCCACCACATATCAAGTGTCTTTTCCAAAACATTTTGTTAACTTCATTAAACAAGTTGTACTTTTTGATAGTTTAAAGCTAATTAAAACTTTTAACATTTAAAATATTAAAACCAAAATACCACATCAACGATAGAACGAACACGCACCCTTGTATTTTAACAATGGTTTAAATCAAACTAAACTAAAATTAATATAAAAAAATTAACAACACAAACTAAACTTAGTATAAAACGAGTATACAACGAAATATTCAGTACTTTCGCGTACATACGTCGAAAAGAGGAAAACTATTTATTTAGTTTTTTAAAATACATACACGTAGACATGGAAATACATGCATGTGTATTATATGGTAAAATGAAATTATTCGTACCAACTCATACTTTTGTGAAAGGCGGATTTCTCGAACCTAAATTCCAAATTTTTTCACAGGGTGCATTTATATTTTTAGGTCCTATACATGTCAAAAAGTTTTTGGTTTATGACATTTTATATTTTCGGACGATGATTACCAAGGAGATAAACAAGTTTTTAAGTAAAATTAGAACGAAAAAATATAGACCGATCATGTGTGAGTATGCCACATCCGAATTTTATTGCTGAGCCGAATTTTATTGTTCTTACATACGAGTATGTCACCATAATTTTTCGTAAAAAAAAGTTTAGTATTACTTTCTTTTACGTACGAGTAGTAAAATAAAATATAATAAACATGAAAAATATTGACCTCGAGATTTTTGCAGATTCTCTGTGTGTGCGTGCGAGCGTTTACAAGAAAAATGATTGTGAATTAAAATATTCAAAATTAATTTTGCAACAATATCGGATCAAATCGTTAAGCAGAATTGATGCTTTTTGACAAACAAAGATTTTTTTACCAAATATTCGACCCCTCTACAGCCTAGACGGATTTATTGATCGGGATGAAACTTTGGGCTTGTAGAGCATGAATATTATTTAAATTAGTTATTATTATATTACAAACTATATAAATTTAATTTTAAAATTGTTTTTGAAAGTTTTTTTTTTGAATTTTTTTTTTATATCTTGTAAATGCGGCAAAAATAAATGTTCATTCTCTTGAACATGAACTTTGTTAAATTATCTTTAATTTTGGTAATTTATTTTTTATTTTTAAGGTAGTTTTCATTTAGAAATTTGTCATTATCCGCTTCTAATTTGATGATCGTCATATAAAATATATAGAGAATAGTTTGTGTGTATGCATGAAGAGGAGTAATTTCTTTCGTTTTTCTTCTCTATGTCGTCCGCTCTAGGTGCATACACACAAATTTTGCTCTATATATTTTATGGCCAAGTTGAAGAAAGTAGTTTTGGAAAATTGTTTTTTATTTTCAAGTTAGTTTTCATTTAGAATTCTACCATTTTCCGCTAAGATGGCATTAATTTGATAATCGCCGTATAATATTAAATTTGTGTTTATGCACGTAGAGTGGAGACATAGAAAGAAAATCGAAAGAAATAATTACTCTTCATGCATACACACAAACTATTCTCTATATATTTTATATGACGATCATCAAATTAAAGACATAGCGGAAAATGGTAAACACCCGAATGAAAACTACCTTAAAAAATAAACAACAATTGACCAACATTAATGATAAATAAACATAGTTCAGGATCAGGAGAATGAAAATTTATTTTTCTGTCGTATTTGCGAGATATAAATTAATAAATTCAAAAAAAAAACTCAAAATAAAGTAAAATAAAAACTTTAAAAAAAATGTCCATAACATTTGTATGAAAGTGTTTTATCGCGTTTACGTTTTTTGGACCTGCATACATACAAAGTCCATATATTGAAAGCATGCATAGGCATTGATAGGGTGACCAACCATCAAATTAACGACGTCATAGCGGAAAAGTAAAATTCAGAATGAAAGCTAACTTGAAAATAAAAACCATTTATCAAAATTAAATGTAAGAGTGCGTACATGACATCGGGAGTAAGTTAGGAAAAAATACCATGGTCGCACAGAATGTATTAAAGCAACAACAAAATTAAAAATATTTCAACTCGTGTGCAGGACTGGGATTTTGCACACAGCGAGTCGCCTTTTTTGAGCGACTTGTAGCTAAAAGCGAGTAAAAGCGATTATGCACTATGCGAGTAGACACTCGCTCTCGCTTTTATTTCCGACCATGTATGTTGCATAGTGAGAAGAAAGGTGACAAGATTTTTAGGTTATATTTTTATACTCGTATCGTACTAAACGTCAAAAAGTAAAGTATAAAGTTTGTTTGAATTGGATGTCGGTACGATAATACATACTGCCAATATACATTTTTATTTATTTTTAAATTTTTCAGTATTTACATATATATTTTCGTCATGGAAATAACAAAGAGACAAAAAACCACGTTGATACATTTAATAAAATAAAATATCCCTCATACTATTAATTAAATTAATTATTAAACCTTTCGGAAGTCGATATAGTTCCTGGAATCTTTAGATTAAATATTACGTAAATTAAATATATACATAAAGTTTATAAGACTCCTAATTTATCTTAATTTACTAAAATATTACTAAAATCTAAAAAAAAGTTTGAACGTACCACTAAACAGCAAAATGATATAAATAATTTTAAACACAAAATGAAATTTTGACAGCTAAATCCGTAGTTGCTCAATTTTCTCGCCTTTTACTTTTGTCGATTTGTGCATAATCGCTAAAAAGCTGTCGGACAAAACTAAAAGGCGAGAAATCGAACGTAAACTCACTTCTCGCCTTTTGTGCAAGATCCCAGTCCAGAACTAGTAGACGGGGTAAAAAGCATTTAACGAAATTTGATTGGGTTTGAGTGCGAAAACGAGTGTGATGTCCGATTACTTGTACGCAGCATAAAAAACAAATTTTAAGATATAAATAAATAAATTGTAAAAAAACTGAACAAAAAATAATTTCAATAGTTTTTTGATTATTAATTAAAACAATTTGTAATTTACGTAACAATATTTGTTAATATTTTTGAAAATCGATTTCGACAAATAATTGATGAAATTATATTTCGAAATCAATTTTCAAAAATAAAATTAACAAATATTGTTACTATAAGAAATAAATTACAAATTGTATTAAATTAAATTAAATTAAATTTCAAAGTAACAAACGTTAAATAGTGAAAAATGGAATCAAACCATAACCCAAATTTCCATAGTATTTGTGTGAAAGTGTTTTTCGTGTTTATTTGGGAAGGCTTGTATCATAGAATAAACTATAGAGAATGTAAAGATTTTCCCATATAAAATTTGCTATCTCATGTGTCACAAGCCAGAGCAGGATGGTTATATAAAAAATGCATATGGATAAACCCCCCAAACCAGTTTTTGTTTATGTTTAAAGTGACGCGTTAAATTTTGTGCTCTTAAAAAATCTTGAAAATATTAATTAAAATAATTAAAATAGTTAGTGGATTGTGTGTAGTGCATCATTTGCTAATAAAAATTAGAAACATTTATTAAAATGAAGTGTCTAGTCAAAAACTGCTAAATACGCCTAAAAAATTACAGGAAAGAATTTCGTACCATCAGTAACTGTTTATATAAAATAAAATGTAAATTATGTTAAAAAGAAAGTGATTTGTGGTAAAATTATCCTTAATTTAAGTTAAAAATAAGAAAAAATAAGAAAACAATTTTGTTCGTTGGCGTTGGTTTTTATAATTTTGTAAACAAATGTTTTTACCAGTGTCGCATTTATCGTATTACTATGGTTCGAAAAGATGGTGTTGATTGTTTCATGTGCTATGTGATTTTCTTTTCATAATTTATTTTTATTTTGGAAAATGTACTGAAAATACAATTTTTTACAGAAATTATAATGTAAACATTTTTGAAGATTTTTTTGAATACCCAATTAGGTATACTAAGTGAATTTTCAATTAATGTTATTGAATACAGAGGGGGATTTATAGTCCGATATTTATTTAGAAAATTATAATTATAATGTAAACATTTGTTTTTAGTTTACCAAAATATGGAGAATTGAAAAAGCAATGGTTGAAGCCTCATCAGATGATATATCAATTGACCAAGAAATTTCTAAAGTAGACGAATCTAATATGTATTACGAAGATTTTTTTGAATACCCAATTAGGTATACTAAGTGAATTTTCAATTAATGTTATTGAATACAGAGGGGGATTTATAGTCCGATATTTATTTAGAAAATTGAATTGTGAGGACTGTTGCAAATTAATACAACAATGTTATTAAATAATTCTTATAAATCGCTAATCAATTTAAAAAATTGCCTTCGCCGTCAGTTTGAAAAATGTGTAAATATTCCTTTGCATTATTAAAACGGGAATTGGCTATTGCGGACTACAAAAACATACGCAACTACTATCTATTTCTAAATTGTTTAAAAAAGTTAGTTATAACGTTCTTCACAACCTAAATAGTATAAATATTTTCAATGATGAAGATCAATATAGTCATTCCCAAGAACACATTAGTTTGTTAGCCCATTCTATCATAGAAAAATACTACGACATCCGGTTGAATTATTTCTGTAACCAAAGGTCAACAAAAAGAAATCGGTTTGTTTCTTTATTACATTTTCAAGGAATGTAAAATAAATACATCATATTTGTTTTAGTTTGTAAATATATTCAAAACTTCGTGCCTATAATACGTTACAACACAAACAAAATACAAATTTCCTTTTACAACACATAAAAACTTGAGCAAAATTGTAAAATGATCTACAAAATATTGCTGAAAATTACAGTTTTATTTATTATTTATTATAAAATATAAATAAAGTAAATTATTTGGAATTATTTGGAACGGTATGTGCATATTATATTAAATAATACAAATGTATTACATTAATTAATACCAACATTTAATTTTTCAGAAATGGGGACACGAGACAGCCAAGTGCACGTAAAATAAAAATAAAAAAATTTAACAGCTACGTCGACAGCAAAAAATAGACCAAATATAGAACAACAAATCTATATGTTACTAACTTCTCGTTTGAGATGTAAAAAAGATTTCCATCCGACGTATGTACCGGGCTTCAACCTAACAAAGGTAAATTTCTTCCATCTTTCGCTATTTTTCGTTTGCTGTCGTGTAATTTCCTAATTTTTTTATATTTTCCTGTGTTGGAATATTATTTGGTTGTTTTTTTTTCTATTTGAAAATATAAAAAATTGGTCCGCCTACAAAAAATTACTAATAAGGTGAGGAGAATTTCATTTTGTTAAAGACGGGAAAAGGTAGGCGGCATTTAATAAACTGATTAAGTGCCTATTCCATGGAAAAAAATTTCTGTCAGTAAAAATAAAAGCGAGAAAAAAATATAGATTTACTGGTTGCGTACGAAACAAAAAATTTTGTCAGTAAAATTTTACTGAGAAAATAATTGTCATGGTGTTTGTGTACTGCCATAACGTGCTATAAAAAAATGTAAACTCTAGTATTTTTTATGGCAGTATTGTTAACACATATACAAAAAATGTATGTAAAGATGAGAAATTTTTTCACACACTCATATAAAATAAATCGTACGACATTTTTATAGTCAAATGTCAGTTTGTATTTTATTTTAGAGTTTGCTTTGTGTTTTCATAAAAAATTAGTGTTGGAAAGCGGAATTTAATATTATATATAAATTAGTATAGTTTAATAATAATTATATATTAATATATTACATATATAATAATAATACGTGTATTAAGACTAATAATAAATTAGTATGGAAAATTACGGTGAGTTTGAGTTTTGATTGATATTTTTAGGCTACAATACCCACTGGATGTAAAAATGTTTTATTTTATTTGTGTGTCGACGAAATTATTATACGTGAAAATTGTGTATTAATTTATTAATATATATTACAGCACCTGGAAAGAAAATTCGAGTGTTGAAAAATATCCGGGTTGAGCCAATAAGTGACGTAACACAACAGCGGCAATTCCCCGCTATAAAATATATTACAGCAGCAGCGGGAACACAAATTCGTGTGCTGGAAAATATCCGTCAGCAGGAAAATGAACTGGGCAACAGAGGCAATTCCCCGTTGCAACATTTTTTGCTAGCTACGGTGAAGAAGACGACGAATGTTCAGCGTCCGCAGAACTAATTAATATTACCGGATATGCGGATGAATCCGACAGATACTCGGAATCAACATCACTAGTGTCACCCATACCGGTATCTACAGTTACGACACCCGCACCCACTCCAGAAATCGACGATCTTGAGCCCTATACAGGTAAAGATAAGAAATTATTATGCTGTAGATTTGCCGTGGTTTCCAGTCGCAAACTTGAAACCACGAAACTAATTCAAATTACAGTTTAAGTCATTTTGATTAGTCTTATATTTTATTATATTTAACATATTTGAATTCAACTGATTTAGTGTTTGGTTGAGTTGAGATGTTTTGACGATTGCAAACACATCGTCGACATAACTTAACCAGATCCCAGTGATCGAAAACGTTTAATAAAATAACTTAAACTGTAATTTCAATTAGTCTCGCGGTTTCAATAAGGAGTTTGCGAATGCAAACATATACGATTTAATTTAATTTAATTTTTGATATATGATTTAATTTAACAATTTAACTTTTTTAACAGAATCGATCGTCGATGCTGTACGATCCAGACGACCACTGTGGAACATCCGAGACAAACATTTTAGAAATCGGACATTGAAAAAAAATGTATGGGAAGAAGTTGCAAGTGACTCAAGTAAGAATGTTTTATAAATCTATTTAGATTCAATTTAATTAATAATTTCGGCAAAAATTTAAAAAATCTCCTAAACAGATCTAGATACAACAGAGATAAATGTTTTACGGGTAAAAAAATATTGGGAGACCCTAAAGACCACACATATTCGATCGCGAAAAAGACTACCTAGTGGTGCTGCAGGAGGTAGCAAGGAATATAAATTTTGTAAAATTTTGTCATTTTTGGATGACGTGGGATGTACGTAATAAAAGATGTACGAATTACAAATTTTATGAAAATTTTAGGTTATGAAAAAATGTAATTGTCAAAATTAAACCATAAAATTTTGCTATAAAAAAGAAATAAAAGATATTTCTTTTCTTTGTCACTCTTATGGAATTTTAAGATTTTTTTTGTTTTCGTTTTCTCAGTAAAAAAATTCTGTCAGTAAAATTTTTCTATGGAATAGGCACTTAAAGCATGCACAGAGTTGCTTTACCGAAGAATTCAACACGGAAAAAAAAATTATTTTATATACATACATATGTATATTCAATATATCATGCCACAATCTACTTAAATATAAGTCCTGCTCTAACTCTCATTGACAGATACCTATATAAAAATAACTACCGAAGATTGTGTTGGTTACACTAAAAATCCAATGTAAATTTGTTTTTTTTTCATGTTTTGTTTGTTTCTGCACCAACACATTTGTACTTAGTTATTTCAAAAAAAAATTATTATAGAAAAAAAGTTACCAATACATCGTTAGTTAGTTATTGTTTATTTCATATGTGTGGAGTTCGCAGGACTTATATTTAATTAGATTCTGATCAGGTTCAGAATATAGAAGATTATAAAAGGGGTCCCATACGGTACGGCACATTTTACAGTGGGATAAGTTATCAGGATGTCATAAAACAACAACATATCAGAAAACAGTACATGGTAGCATGTACTAAGAAGGTAAAAATTGGGTGTCGGCAACAAGTTATAATCTCCTCAGTTATAGTCAGCTAATAAAATATGTTAGTGTAAGAAAGCAATTAGGTTTTATAATCGGTAATCCAATCAGAGTTTTTATTCTATTTCACCCATTTTTTTATTTAATGCATTAACTATGGACTAAAGTGATATTAATCATCTGCAACTTTATATATGTGAAGTAAAATAAAACAATAGTTTTAAGAATCTCTCTTTTAAAAATATATTTTAGTTCATTATGGGGCATTTACATGTAGAAAATTGTTTTGTTCTGCAAATTTTTTCAGGTAAATAAGAAGCATCCGCTATATACGAGGGCGGATTGAAAATGAAGCATTGTTTCGATTGATTTTTGGTTTCAGGTGTGTAGTGGTGGACCCACGTTTCATCAACAGTAATTAATCGACGTCAAAAATCAACAGGATTACGCTTTATCATGTCCAAACACCGCTGTGAAGTGGTCTGTCGAACTCGTTTTTGTTCGACACTGAGCAAACGCGGCACCCATCTTGCCGATAGCTTTTTCATATGCAAATGTTCATGCAAAATGTTGAACACACGTTCATATGATATGTTTACCATTTCAACAATCTCACGCAACTTGACTCGGCGATCATTCAGAATGATATCGAAGATTTTCTTGATATTTTCTTCAGTAACCACCTCTTTTGGCCTTCCTGTTGATGGTATTGTTGCAGTGCTTCTTCGGCCGCGTTTAAATTCAGCAATCCAATATTTTACCATGTAGTCTAACGGAGCAGACTCACCGTAATGTTTATCGAGCTTTTCTTTTATCTCTTTCGCCGTTTTCCCTTTCAAATAATAGTGTTTAATCACTGCACGAAATTCGTTTTTTTCCATTTTTCAAGAAACACAAAAGTTGCTTACTTCAAACGACTACAACAAATAAACTAATCGATGAATTTGGGTGAAATTTTAACAGCTGACGTTTGACAGATCGCAATTTCTAAAAAACAAAAAAATTGTGTGTTTGTGCTGCCATCTAGCGCTAGGTAGTTTCATTTTCAATCCGCCCTCGTAAAAATATTCAATATGGGAGAAAGAAATAAACATATATAGTAATGCCATAATTTTTTTATAGGAAAGTTATTATTAAAAATAATAATTTATTCAAGTACGATATTTACATTTTTGTCTATGGCGTCGGTTTTTATTATGAATCCTTAATATGTATAAATATAAAATAGATTTTTTTCTTTATTTTAAAAATGTTGCGGTTTCTTCGTTCGCAGCCGCCTTACTGGGTTTGATTCATCCTACATACGACGTATCTCAGCATTTTGGTGTAGACTAATACGTTGCATGAGTTTTCTCGCGTGTTTGCTTATTTCTTCACTAACGAAATCCATCTTCAGATCTCTATGGAGGTTGTCATTTCTTATGTACTACGGTGCATTAACTATTCCACGAAAGACTTTGTTTTGGAATGACTGGATGATATTGACATTGGTTTTCTTTGCACAGCCCCAGAGCTGAATACCGTAAGTCCACACATGTTTTAGAATTTGCCGGTATAGTAGCAATTTATTATGTAGAATTAGCTCAGAATTTCTTCCAAGAGCCAATCCATATTTCTGTATTTGATGTTTAACTCTTCTGTCACATGCTCTTTCCATTTTAGTTTCGAGTCTACTAGAGTCATGCCTAGATATTTTGCCGTATTTGCATAGGGAATTTGCTCAGAGTTCAGTTCTATTGGTATCCAGCTGACGTTCTTGTTGGTAAAATTTACGTGAGCAGATTTTGTTTCATTAAGTTTTATTCGCCATCTCTTGGTCCATGTACTGACAATATTAGTAGCTTTTTGCAATTTGCTTGTAGATTCTTCTATGCAATTAGCAACTGCTAAGATGGCCGTATCATCCGCAAACGTCGCTATGTTAGTCTCCTCTATCGTTGGCAGGTTCGAGGTGTATAGAACATATAAAGTTGGTCCCCAGAACGTTACCATGTAGTTACCCAGTATTCGCCATCTAATTTAACTCGAAATTGTCGGTTAGATATGTAAGATTTTAGAATTTCATAAAACTGCTTTGGTAAGTCTCTTTGTAATTTATATTTCAAACCTTTATGACATACTCTGTAAGGCCTGTGCTACATCTAAGAAGACGCTTGCACATACTTTCTTTTTTTCAAGTACGTCTTTAATTATGTTTGTAATTTGGTGTACTTGTTCTATTGTTGAATGGTTTTCTCTTAAGCCAAAGTGATGTGGAGGGACAAAATTTCTTTCTGATATTATTGGTTTTAGTCTCTTTAGGAGCAGTTTCTCAAATAATTTTGAAATTATTGGAAGTAAGGATTTGTTTGGTTTAGGTATCATATAATTACTTCTGCTACTTCCCATTGACTTGGAACGTGTTTAAGTCTGAACACTGCATTAATTATTTGGAATAGTTTACGTAGTCATTCTTCAGGAAGAGCTTTTACTATTTGTCCTGTAATTAAGTCATATCCCGGAGTTTTCTTGTGACAGGAGATATACTGCAGTTATCCATTTTATATACTGGTGGTATGTTTTCCTCTGCCGTTTGTCTAGGTAGAGACTGGAACGTGTTCTCGAGGTGGGTTGCAAACAACGAAGCTTTTTGCTTTGCACTTATAGCCCATGCACCATCTTCATTTTTTACTGGTGGAATTTGTAGTTTAGGTCGTTTTAAACTTTGTGTCGCTTTCCAAAGGGAGTACTCGGTATCTTTTTCCTCAGTAAGGCCACTCAAGTATTTATTAATGGATTCGTTTTTGATTTCTTTAATTAGCAACTTTAGTTTATTGGATAAACAAAATTTAAAGTTGTTTTATGTTCTGGCGCTCGACTTCTTTGCCAGGCCTTTCTTGCTTTTCGTTTTGCTGCAACCAGTTCCCTAACTTCTAGAGGATAAATAGCATTTCGGCGCATTTCCTTTGAACTTGAGGGGGTACTACTCCACGCCGCTTCTTGTATACTGTTGTTGAGTTGTTCTAGTTCTTCTTCTAGCTGTATCGGGTTTTTAATTGGCACCTGAAGATCAATATTATCCTCAACAAGTTTCTGGAATTTCTCCCAGCAGGTTTTTTTGTTCGTTAGCAAAGGTGGGCTAGTTTTTTTAACAATCGTTGCACTGATTATCATAATAACACAATTCGCTATACCTTTGGAAGTCAATAATATCGGGTATTTTGTTTCTATCCGTAGGCCAATAAGTTGGTTGATCTCCAGAATGAAAATCGCAATTGCATAGTCTTCCTGCTGCAAACAGCTCTCTTCCTTTTTTAGAGGTTACTCTTGATCCCCAGTAGGTGTTTTTTGCATTAAAATTACCTCCGATTATGAAACATGATCCAAGTGCATCATCTTCCAAGTACATTATATCTTGGCAGCAATATATTGACGATACACTATATTCTTTGTTGTTATTTATATATACTTTTAAGGTGACTACTTGCATAAATTCCTCTTCAATTTTAAGATCTATAAAGTGTTTGATGTTTTCTTTTATAACCACCGACGATCCTCCCCTTGCCCTTCCTGCTGGATGAATGGCGTGGCAACAATTGTATCCATATATTTTAAGATATGAAGTTGAAGTAAAATGGGTTTCCGATACTAGGCATATATCTATTTTTTCAGTATTTAGGAAAATTTCTAATTCTGGAATATGTTGCATTAGCCCATTTGCATTCCAAGTTACTAATCTGAATGTTTTATTTGTTGTTCATTTCATTTAGAGAGTCTTGCTTATCTAACCTGTTGCTTAGAGCTTGAAGGCATTTCTCTTGTTTAGCTAGACGAATGTTAAGAGCTTCCATGCTTCTTAGTATCTTTTGGAGCACTGATATACCTTCAGTAGTGCCCTCCGAAATAACTGGTTTTGTCATGACTACTTGCGAGTGCAGTTTTAGTTTTGGTTCTCCCCGTTTTACTAGCATGAGGTTTAGGTTCCTCTTTGGTGGAAGTTTGATAATTTATAACCGATATTCCTGGACTTTGTTTTCGCGTTTTATTTCTTATTCTTTGTAGCTCCTTAGCTGTTTCGCATCACCGGTAGTTTGCGCGATGTGACTTATTGCAATTGACCCATTTTGCAGCAATATTTTTACTAACCGGGCATACTTGAGCATGATGCTTTCCGGCACATTTCACGCATCTGGTCTCTCTTTGGCAATATTTCTGCGTATGATTAAAACCTTGACATTTTTTGCACTGCGGTATTAATCCGCTATTTTTTTCAATGGCTCTATTTAACCTTTCATGCTAAGTATTGCCTTGGTATTATATACATCTTCCACTTTTTGTTTGTTATTAAAAGTGAGCATAAATAGTGCAAGCCCTCTTTTGTTAATTTGAACTCCTTGTTCAGTTTCGATTTTTTCTTTCCTAATGATGTTTAGGACATTTTCTATTTGATAACCCCTTTTGCTTGAGATCCTCAATAAATTCCACAAGTTTTTGCACAGGTTGGGTGAAGACCTCTAGCCATAACTTTGGTTGGGCAATCATTCTTATCCTCATAGGTAAACCACTGATGCCCCTCGGAATTAAGCTTTGTAGCCAAAGCTCTATAAGTTTCAGAGCCTACAACATTAATTTTCCAGACGCTGTTGTTTAGAGATACGAGTTTGTACTTGGCTATCGTAATCGATTTCATAATCGATTGTATAGTGGAGAAATTTGATATCCCGACGATATTTATTGGTGAAGGTGATTTTTATTTTGGTTTAGCTGGTTGTTGTTCTAGAGCTAGTTGTTTCTTGATGATTAACTGTTTTCTAGAAACCTCGATTGAATTTGATGGTAAAGTTACTGCCATTTCTGGTGAGTGTTGCGCTTTCCTTTTCTTGCTTGGTCTTTTATTCCGGTTCAACATCCAATTGGTTTCTCTTTCTAATTCTTCTTCATCCGTATGGAATGAATTAATGTCATCATCGACTGTTGGGCTAGGTGTTGTCCCAAGTTCTGCACGTGTTTCAACTGCTTTTTTGAGTTCTTCATTCTCTTTCGTTAAAATTGTAAATTCTTCTTTCAATTTAGTAGTAAATTATTTATTTCTCTTAGTTGTTCACGGAGTTCGGCATTTTCCTTTCGTACTGAAACATATTTCCAGTTGAAGATCTTGGTGATCTTGATAATTTGGAACTTCGTCCAAATGGGTTAAACAATGATTGGCTCACCCCAGAACCTGTTGGGCCTGCCTCCGAAGAGTGTGAATTTGGCAGCATATCTGCTGCTGTACCACCTGGGGTATTACATTCCGTATTTGTTGTACTCATTGTTTGTTTCAGCCAATTTATACCACTGGCATTTGGTCCTCGGTAGCACTTTGCTACTGTCGAAGCAGTACCCGCCTCCCGCGACGAGGACGCGGCTGCCTTGGTGTTACCTAAGTATACACAGAGACAGCCCCAGCCCTCTGAGTACTCTAGGCTGAGGGGCGAATATATTTTATTGCAATATTTTCATTTTTATAGTGGTTTTGGCAGTGTAGTGGCTCAAAAAATCTTCTGCAAAATTTTGTTGGGATATATTTCTCTTCTTGTCTCTCATGTGCAAAAAGTCAATGTTATATCTCTTTCAATTTGCAGAAGAAAAATGTAGTTCGCATGTAAATGGGGTATTAATAGTGTTCATCAATAGCAAAATTATATTATACGGAATTCTTGCACACCTTTACACATATTTGTAATGCTTACATTTCATACTTTTCATATATTTCACAGCAATAGAGTAGTAGCGATTTATATTAAAATATTATCTATAACTATTAAATGAAGAAAAATTTTAATTTAACTTAAAGCACTCATAGTTCTATATGGCATTAGACAAATTCCATCAACATATAAATAGGAGAGAACCCAACATAAAATTCACGTTAGAAACAGAAAAAGACAATAAAATCAACTTCTTAGATCTCACGATTGTCAACTACAACCAAAAACACGCCTTAAAATATACAGAAAACCCACCGAAACAGATCACACAATCTCCAATGACTCACACTATCCATATCAACACAAAATATCAGCATATACCCACATGATCAATAGATTAAACAATATACCGATGACCACTGAAGATTACAACGAAGAATTAAACACTATAAAGTACATTGCCAACAATAACGGATATGACACAACATTACTCAATAGAACCAACACAAAGCGAAAACACTACTACACTACTACAAAACTTGACAACACTAGCAGAAACCGATAGAACCACCCCAAAATATTTGAGCTTAGAACAAATCAACCCACAAACCCATACATACAACCTTCAATAGACTCGGATATAAAATAGCGTTTAGAAAAAACAACAAAAACTAAAAAACAAACTACATAGACAAGTCTTAGAAACAGGTGTGTACAAACTCCCATGCAATGATTACAACAAATTTTACATAGGACAAACAGGCAGACTATTTTTAACATGATTTAAAGAGCATACCAAAGACATAAACTCATCAGATCCAAAATCGAACTACGCACAACACATCAAAACATCAATCACAGACTTTAATCACAACTTAACAATATTGCATAAAGCCAAAAAAGGACACAAACTCAACAGACTTGAATAATTCGAAATTTACAAATACAAAGACAGCAACATCTTATTAAAAGACAAATTGAATACCAAAACCAACAGGATTTACGGCTTAATTATAGGCAACAATAACTACAGTAGGAGGAGCACATCAAATTAGACCTAAGATTAGTATATAAGCAGCGTAATTTTAAGAAAAGTGTATTAGTTGTAAAAAGGAACTGAAGAAGAAATTTATTTTCGAAATCGATCTTCATAATAATAAATATATATTGTCACTCTAAGGAAAAAATGTTTGCAAGTGTTTTATTAAAACAATTTAAATTCAATTTTATAAGTGACAAAAGTTAACAGTGAGGCTAAAATTGGATTTAAACCATTATAGCACAAATTGAGATAAATCGGTGGACCTTTTAATAGAAGTACCCATCCCAGACTAATTTTCATTGCTCAAATTCGTAAAATATCATAAGACGCGTACTCAAATTTAAATAGCGGGAATTCCCACGATCACCGGGTCGTCATACTCACTCGGTAGGTAGCCATACGAGTCCAGAACATATTTGAATCAACAAATTTGCGGATATTTTAAACCCTAAGGCTGGAGAATTTTTCTACTTTTCAACGGAACCTATACATTTCCTGTGTCACGTATATTCGAATAGTGGGAATTCCCACGACTAACAGAATTTATCACTTGTGCTTGAGACAACCGAAAAGGTTCAAAATACAATCTTGGTGAGAGATCGGTCGACCCCCCGAGATTTTAACAGTATAATTTGCTTCTTCCAAAGAGTTCATGTATAAAAATTAAACTATCTATGAGTAAAAACAAAAAATATGGGGTGAGAAAATGAAAAAGTATGGGATGAGAAATACGTATTATGATATGATATGATATGATAGGATATGATAGAGGCGTACAGGCCAACCATAACGGCGATCGTAGGTACGTTACCATAATCCTGAAATATCAACAATCAAATAACAAATTATATCTGAATGCGAATAATATTTCAGCATCATGCGGGCCCAGGCCCTGCCTGCGTCCTTAACAGATAAGGTTAGTTAGGAAAGGATGTTAGTCACAGAAACAACTAGGGCGAAGCGCAGCAAAGTCATTTTCTAACTACTTAAATATATTTAAATGTTAGTCTCAATTATATTCACACTCTAGATTAGATCTTGTTTATTAATTTGGGTTAGTTGTGGTTCAGGTAAAGGATACTAATATTCATCATATGTATTCGGCATCAGTCATAATAGACTGGTTAGGTTATTTAATTCACATCTACGGGTCATCTCATCATATACTGCTTGTAACCTCTTTTTTTCCTATCTTCCCATCCAAAACCACCTAACCGAGGGACTTCACGTTCGTAATGACTCGGCAGTATTATCATGCATATGATGACCCAAATACTCCGTTGATATTTAAAAAAAAAATTTAATTCGGTATTGTAATTCAGCTACTATATTTAAATTCATCCAACTAAAAGTAGTGTACCGGACAAGTGGTGCAGTGGTTAAAGCTTCGGCACTTGGACCGGATGGTGCTGGGTTCGAATCCCATCAGAGGCTAGATGCAAATCGAATTTTCATCATCGATTACGATCGGTGATGCTAATAAATACAAATACAACTAAGACCCTCTGATGGAGTGCAGAATTCCGTGTCACGCGCCGACCCACCTTCCATGTCAATGTACAGGTTGACATGGAGCTTGCAATGTGCAGGTGGTATACTGTAGTTGTGTGAGTAGGTGAAGTAGGTGGATTAATGATGTGGAGTGAATGAGTGGTATCACAATGGGCCTAAAAATTGGCCTAAGTGTAGTAAGCTAAGTAAGCAACCACTGAAACCTAAAAAAAAAAAAAAAAAAACTAAAAGTAGGGTTAATTTATATTTAACGTTCACACAACTTCACTAAAACAACATTATTTTTTACTATTACTACTGACTTAAAATCAGGACTTTCGACAAAATTTCAATTTATAGAATTGTTTAAAGTAAGGCCGTGTAAATCGGAGGATGGATGTATAAATATTCAAAAAATAATAAATTTTTAAAATAACAAAAAAGACCATGCACGTTTTTGAATTCATCCGTCAAGGAGATAACAAATAATACAGAATAAACCACGATCATGCTTGTTTAGTTTTTATCCAATTTCGCCATATATATATTTATTCCCTCAAAATTTTGTTTATATATTTTATTTTTCTATTTGCTGTTTACTCTTTTTTAGTTGAAACTTGGAAAATAAAAATTTGATTTTAGTAAATTTGATTTGATTTTTTCATTTTTTGTTTGTTTCTGCACCAACACATTTGCACTTAATTATTTCAAAACAAATTATTATAGACAAAAAATTACCAATACATCGTTAGTTATTGTTTATTTAATTTCGTTTATTTCATTTATTTCTTATGTGTGGAGTTAGCAGGACTTATATTTAAGTAGATTCTGTACTGAACCAAAACATATAAATGAAATTGCATTTTATTTTACGCTCCTCTCTTAACAAGTTCGTACAAATGACTGCTATAGAATTCAAAAGTGTGTTCCTGAGTAGCACACATATTTAGAAAGTGTGCATCAACGCGTTAATTGATACGCCTGTCGTTTACCATATACATTTAGATTTTTACCAAAATCTACTTAAATATAAGTCCTCTAACTCCACCCATATGAAATAAACAATAACTAACTAAAGATGTGTTGGTAATTTTTTTTTTCTATAGTATATTTTTTTAAAAACTAAGTATAAATGTGTAGGTGCAGAAACGAACAAAAATGAAAAAAAAAATTCAAACTTACATTGCATTGTTAGTGTATCTAACATACTCTTTGGTAGTTTTTTTATATAGGTATCTGTCAATGAGGGTTGCAGTCGGTATGCAGTCATAAAATAATCGCACCAAAAAATAAATGAAATGAACTAAATGGCGAATTCATCTAGGGAAACAACAACAACAAAATGTATCACATGACAATTGACAATGTGAACTCGATCGTCTTTCCATATGGTAACTAATTACGAGTATTATGTAATAAAATATTATGTAATAAAAATAACACTTATCTTACGCATCCTTTGGAATCCAAGAAGTCCTACATATTGAAAATTTACACACACTCGTAATGCGCACAATGCATTCGAATAATGGTATCAAAATACATATATGTAAACGAAATTGTTATATACATATTCTACGCTATTGCAAGCGTAGAATGTATAACAATTCAATATGTATAACTTTTCTCTTTACTTATTAAAAACACACAAATTATTATTAATATTATTAATTTATACAAGAAAACATATATTAGTTAAATAATCAATTAATTAATTTCAACACATTTAAATTATTTATTTATTTATTTATTTAGAGGAGAGACAAAAAACACATCTTTCCTCTACGACACTCAATCGCCCTTTTCTCGGGATGAGAAATACGTATTATGTATATAAAATGTAAAAAGTCTGGGATGAGTTTTTAGCACTTGTGTTGCTAGTGGTATTTTTTTAAAAATCGTCGGATGAAAGTATAGGATAACTTCAATTCGGTCCTTTTTGGCGTTTTTCAACTATAAAATTGTTAATTTTAGTTATGTTGACGTGCAATGTCTCTTTTTTCATTATTCTTTGCTCTATAGTCACAAATAGTGAAATTTAATCAAACATGATAGGCACTATTTTACAAATTAGCCGGTACTCACAAGTTTTAATTTTTTAGAAAGAAACAGCTCAAAAACAAATGTTCTACTACACCAACCACCTTTTTTATAATTTCATTGGATTCGGCACACTCAAAAATGCTTAGGAAAGATTAAACCGGCATTACTTGAACAAGCTGAAGTGAGAGAGAGGATAAAACGTCGCTAAGGGCCATTTTAGTGTTTTTTTTGCATAATACCAATTTGAGCGACCCCTAAACGTGCTACGATGGACTTGAAAATTTGCATAATGTCATTTCTAATAGAAACGGATATTTTTAACCCTGAGCCCGATAGAAAAGAGCTATTGAATTTCCTCCATACAAAAAAGGCTGGCCATATATATATATATATATATATATATATATATATATATATATATATATATATATATATATATATATATATATATATATATATATTTATATATATATATATTTATATATATATATCTATATATATATATATATATATATATATATATATATATATATATATATATATATATATATATATATATATATATATTATATATATATATATATATATATATATATATATATATATATATATATATATATATATATATATATATACATAAAAATGTATATATATATATATATATATATATATATATATATATATATATATAAATATATATATATATATATATATATATATATATATATATATATATATATATATATATATATATATATGTATATATATATACTTACATATATGTTATTTAGGCTAAGGGTGACAAAATATATTTACACATAATGTACATTTTATATACATTGTGCAAGTCGCTAGCATCAGAAGAACGAAACTGAAAATCGAAAAAAACCTTATGCCCAGCCAGTCAACAATAAAAACTAGAAAAAATAAGAATTTTGCCGATACCAATTGTCTTTCTTTTTTTGACATTCCAAACATGCACAACTTATAATTCTTAAGTAATAACAAAATCAGTGCGATGTTAATTTACAACTTTTATGAATTTTAGATTTTTATGTATTTTGATTAATTTATTATAACAAACATTTAATAATAGAAAAGTCACGACTAATATTTAATTTTAAGATTTTTAAACAACGTGCCCAATTTAATCTAATTTTTAGGTTAGGTTTCATAAATTTTATAATATTATCATATATGTAGGGTGGGCCAAATAATTATTTTTATGCAATAAAACAAAAAGTTCTCAATATTTTTTCAAATTTATTTTTTCATTGTAAAGAACAATCCTTCCGATTAATTATGGAATACTATTTCATTCATATGACTGCCTCGGCTGGCCTTGACGTACCCCATACGGTCGGTCCAATTTTTGACCACATTTTCGATGGTATGCGGCATTATGTCTTCAATGGCAATGCGAATATTGTTCTTGAGAGCGTCAATCGTTGCTGGTTTATCGGCGTAATACTTATCTTTGACGGTACCCCAAAGATAATAGTCCAAAGCCGTCAAATCACAGCT